>VDFB02000007.1:191569534-191609971 GCA_007258455.2 Sequoia sempervirens
CTTGTTATAAATGCAGAAGCTTTAACCCAGAGATATTAAATTTACAGCACAAATTAGATGCAAGGAAGTAACGAGAAAAATAAAGAAGAATAACAGAACAAATGAAAATACACAGATTTACGTGGTAAAACCTTGACAATTTGCCAAGGAAACATCCACGGGGCAAGTATTGGTAATCTTATTGCTCAGAGGAAAAACAATTACATCTGCAATCTTCACAGCTGCAGCAATATTGCTGTACAATTCACTTCTTTTTTCCTTCAAGAGAACAAATATTTAAAACCTCTTGAAGATAACAATGAATCTCTCAACATAGAATAAAAATCAGATTTATTCTTTCAAAGATAATTGAAATCTTTCTTCCGAAAGCAAAAAACTGTTCTTTTTCTAAAATAAGAGAAAGATTGTTTTATTGTTTTAACAATCTTGTTTTTTTCCTTGTTGTGATTGATTTTCACAATATTTTTCTTGTTGTCACAATCCAACAATCTCCACCTTGACAACAATTTACCTAATACTTGCCCAAGCCCATGCATCACCCCTTTTGCAAACCAAGAGAAGCCACACTCCATTTCAGCTTCTCTACCAGTACTGGTTTAGTAAACATATCTGCATAGTTTTTAGGTGTATGAACCTTTTCAAGGGTTACTCCACCTCCATCAATAACCCGTCTTACAAAATGGTACTTAATTTCAATATGCTTGGTCCTTTTGTGATAAGCTGGATTTTTGGCCAAATGGATAGCACTTTGACTATCACAAAATATAATCACTTTGTCCTGCACTTTTCCAAGCTCACCCAAAAGACCCTTCAACCAAATTGCCTCTTTACATGCATGTGAGACAGCCATATACTCTGCCTCAGTTGTGGATAAAGCAACTATTTCTTGAAGCTTTGACATCCAACTAATAGCTCCACCTGCAAGAGTAAAGACATAACCCGAAGTGGATCTCCTTTTTTTCCAAATCACCTGCAAAATATGAATCAACATAACCACATAATGAATCACTACAACCATTATAGGTGATACAATAATCACTTGTGCCTCTAAGATACCGAAGCACCCACTTCACTGCTGCCCAATGCTCTTTTCCTGGATTTGCCATGTATCTACTGACAACACCAACTGCATGTGAAATATCTGGTCTTGTACATACCATCGCATACATTAAACTTCCTACCACATTAGCATATGGTACACGATACATATAATCCTTTTCTTCATTATTACTAGGACATAAACTTGAAGAAAGCTTAAAATGGGAAGCTAAAGGGATATTTACTAGTTTCACATTTTGCATACCAAATCTTGTGAGGATTTTCTCCACATATTTCTTCTGTGATAACCAAAGCTTACCATGTTCCCTGTCTCTATGTCTTTCAATGCCCAAAATTTGTTTTGCTGCTCCTAGATCCTTCATATCAAATGTCCTAGCCAACTGAGCCTTCAACTTATTAATTTCAACCATGCTTTTTCTTGTTACAAGCATATCATCAACATATAACACCAAGATAATGAATAAACCATTTTCCAAACTTTTAAAGTAAACACAATGGTCATACTCACTTCTTGTGAAGTTTTGGCTCACCATGAAGGAATCAAACTTCTTGTACCATTGCTTGGGTGATTGCTTCAGGCCATACAATGACTTCTTGAGTTTGTAAACAAATTTCTTGTTGCGATCTTGAATAAACCCTTCTGGTTGTTCCATATATATCTCCTCATCCAAATCTCCATGTAAAAATGTTGTTTTAACATCTAGTTGTTCCAACTCAAGATCAAGTAATGCAACTAATGCTAAAACAACCCGAATAGAAATAAGCTTAACAACTCGTGAAAAAATTTCATGAAAATCAATACCTTCCTTTTGAGAATATCCTTTTGCTACCAGTCTTGCCTTGTACCTTTCATTTTTATCATCAACACCCTTCTTCAGTTTGTAGACCCATTTGCAACCAACAACTTTCCTACCCTTTGGAAGTTCTACCAAGTCCCATGTTTTATTCTTCTCAAAGGAATTGATTTCTTCTTTCATTGCTATTTTCCATTTAGCATTTTCAGTGCCATCCATTGCTTCCTGATAACAACTTGGTTCCCCATCATTAGAAATCAAAGCAACAGATGAAACAAAATCATCATACCTTTTAGGAGGATTTCTAACTCGTGTAGATCTCCTTAGAGATGGTTGTGGTATTTCCACATTTTCCTGTATATTTCCTGCATTCACATCTACATCTTCATCTTCAGAAGCTTCTTCTTGCTCCCTATCTTTTGTAGATGGTTGAGTTTCCAACTAAACTTGTTGATATTGAGGTACTTGTTCCTGCTCCAAATCAACTTCTACAATGTCTGATTTTATTAGAGAAGATTCATCAAACACTACATCTCTGCTAATGATGATTTTTTGGGTAGTAAGATCCCACAATCTATATCCTTTAATTCCATCACCATAACCAACAAAAATGTATTTCTTAGATTTGGGGTCTAATTTAGAACGCTAATCCTTTGAAATAAGAGCATATGCATCACAACCAAAAAATTTCAGATTTGAATAATTACATGAATGACCTGTCCATACCTCTTCAGGAATCTTACAATCTATTGCAACTGATGGTGATCAATTTATCAAATAGCATGTTGTATTAACTACTTCTACCCACAACTCTTGCTCCAACTTGGCATTACTAAGCATGCTCCTTGCTCTTTCTAGAAGAGTCTTGTTCATGCGTTCAGCAACACCATTTAGTTGAGGAGTGTAAACTGTGGTTTTATTCCTTTTGATCCCAGCTTCCTTACAATAATTTTCAAACTCCAATGATGTGAACTTGCCTCCATTATATGTTCTTAAAAATTTGATTGATTTACCAGTATTCTTTTCAACCAAAGCTCTAAACTGCTTGAATACACCAAACACATCAGCTTTACTCTTAAGAATATAGACCCACACCTTTCTAGAGTAATCATCTATAAATGTCACAAAATATGAAGCTCCTCCAAAAGAAACTATAGGGGATGGTCCCCAAACATCTGAATGAATATAGTCTAGAACACCCTTACTTGTATGACTACCTGATTTAAACTTCTGTCTACACTACTTTCCAAAGACACAATGCTTGCAAAAATTCAAATTCAAAGACTTTAAATTTGGAAGTAACTTATGGTTTACTAGTACCTTCAGCCCTTTCTCGCTCATATGACCCAAACGTTGATGCCATAAACAAGTAGAATCATTTGTTTCCTTAGATACCATCGCTGCTTCATTTATCTCAGTATTCCCATTTAACCTGTAAAGGTTTCCAACTTTTGTAGCCTTCATGACCACCAAAATTCCTTTGGACACTTTCAACACTCCACCTTAACAAGAAAATTTATAACCACCAAAATCTAAAACTCCTAAAGAAATTAAATTCCTTTTAAGTTCTGGTACATGTCTTACCTCTATTAATGTTTTTACAACACTATCAAACATTTTAATCTTAATGCTCCCAATCCCAATAGTCTTACATGAAACATTGTTTCCCACAAGAACAACACCGCCATCAATAGCTTGGTAAGTAGAAAACCAATTCCTATGTGGACACATATGATTTGAAGCACCAGAATCTAATAACCAATCCTCATCACGTTGTGAAAAACCACAAATAGATAATACCTCATCGACCATACCTGAACTTGTCTCAACCGGATTTGCTTCCTTTTTGGAATCATCGTTCTCTTCTTTCCTCTTCCAACAATCTTTCTTGAGATGCCCAGATTTATTGCAATACCAACATTTTCCCTTACCCTTTCTGCCTTTTGACTTAGATCTGGATGTTCCTCTCGAATTCTTCCCTTTTTTTGTAGATCGACCTCTAGCCACCATTGCTTCTGATGTGGAGGTTTCTGTATTAGACTTCCTGTGCACCTCTTTAGATAACAAAGCTCCCACAAAAGAATCAAATTCAAGGGTGTTAGTTGTGCTAAAGCTAATAGAAGTGACTAAGTGATTCCAGGAATCGGGCAATGAACACAAAAGAGTAACTGCCTTGTCTTCATCTTCGATATTTACACCCATACTAGCTAATTGACAAATAAGAGTATTGAAAAAATTTAAATGATCGGCAATTTTTATACCTTCCTTCATTCGCCAACTATACAATTGCCTCTTCAAGTAGATCTGATTTGTCAATGATTTTGTCATATAAAGACTCTCCATTTTGCTCCATAAGCCTGCAGCCGTACTTTCTCCAACAATATTAAAAAGAACCTCATCAGCCAAACACAAACGAATTGTGCTAAGAGCTCTCATATCCAGATCTTCCCAATCCTCTTTAGACATATCTGCAGGTTTCTTTGATTTTCCTACCAATGCCTTGTGCAAACCTTGCTGCACTAACAAATCACGCATTTTGAGTTTCCAAATCTCAAAATTATTCTTTCCATTAAATTTCTCCACCTCAAATCTTGTATTTGAAACCTTTTCCATTTGATGCTATAGAATCAACACCAAATTCTAACACAGTTGCTGCAAAAAAAATGCTCTGATACCACTTGTTATAAATGCAGAAGCTTTAACCCAGAGATATTAAATTTACAGCACAAATTAGATGCAAGGAAGTAACGAGAAAAATAAAGAAGAATAACAGAACAAATGAAAATACACATATTACGTGGTAAAACCTTGACAATTTGCCAAGGAAACATCCACGGGGCAACTATTGGTAATCTTATTGCTCAGAGGAAAAAAAATTACATCTACAATCTTCACAGCTGTAGCAAAATTGTTGTACAATTCACTTCTTTTTTCCTTCAAGAGAACAAATATTTAAAACCTCTTGAAGATAACAATGAATCTCTCAACATAGAATAAAAATCAGATTTATTCTTTCAAAGATAATTGAAATCTTTCTTTCGAAAGCAAAAAACTGTTCTTTTTTCTAAAATAAGAGAAAGATTGTTTTATTGTTTTAACAATCTTGTTTTTTCCTTCTTGTGATTGATTTTCACAATCTTTTTCTTATTGTCACAATCCAACAATCCTAACAAGACAAATTTATTTTCAGTTATATTATTCAATTCTTATAATTGTTTGATATTTTCGAAGAAAACGTTTTAACCGTTACCTCGAACTTCTCCGCTTCCATTGAAATTTTATCTATAATTTTAGTAGCCCGTCTTGTATTAGAGGCTGTAGAATCCAACGAAGAGGAGGTGGACACTTCTTCTAGCGATGCCTATAATTATGAGAACACACCTCACCAATTAAGCATTGACTAATAAATGAAGAGCAGAGAGTGATAAAACATTGCCCTTACCTTGATCTTGTGTAGCAGATAATCAATGAAGTCGATAAGCGGATCAATTTGATCAATTGGATCAACTAGCTGAAGTTTTTGTATGATTACCTTCATGGATTCCATGAAAGGGGGAAGCGAAGATGTAGTGGGTATTGAAGGAGGTAGATGGGATTGAGTGGATTCCTCATGAGGAAGTGAAGATGTTGTGGGTATTGAAGAAGGCGGCAAGGTCAGTTGAGTGGATTCCTCATGAGAAAGGTTGCTCACCTTGGGCTGAGAAGTGCAGCATAGCCAACAGTTAACCATTTTTTTTCCAGTAACTTGCAGATGAATCTATAAACATCAAGTTGAGAAGATGGATAAAATAAATGGACGAGAACTGCAAGGCAAGGGGAATAGTTTTTAGAGGTGTGTATTTAAGGCCGATCTTCTGCATAGGAGATGCAAGTGGGAAACGAAAGCGCTTCTTAGGTTAACTAAAATTTAAAAAAATTCCAAGTTACAAATTTAGGAAACATTGACTTAGTTTTTAATTACTTGAAAATAAGAATACAACGAAACGTCTGGCAAATGTCGTGGAACAGAATCTTTCTAGAATTTGTACCAGTCATCTTCGTAGAAATAAGTACTAGCACTTGTACCTAAAGGAGGTTCAAAGGAGAGGCCAATAGGAAATTAAAGGAAAAAACGTAAATGAATTGTAACAATACATAATTGATTATATAAAAATAGAAGTATGCATTATATTATATAAGCAAGTACATATTTTTGTTGGATATGTTTTTTTTTAAACAATGCAATCCCTTTGAAGAATGAGTATGTACCTATGAAATAGGACATAAAATTGAAGTAATAAGAAAAGCAATAATAATAATAACAAATATTAAAAAAAGATAGATTATTTTGTGATATTATCCACCCAAATGTGACCATCATTCTTTGGACATTAAATTCAATGTAAGCTAAACCTTTAAATTGGAACCAAGTCTAATTTCTCCTTTAAGGATGTTTAAGACTACAAACTTTTTTTGTTTTAGGTACTTCAGATATATATAACTTATGTATGGACATTAATTATATAATAAATATTTAATTCCTAGGTTATATTTAAAGAGAGAAGAAAGAAAATTTCATAAATGTTAGGAATTGGTACACCCAAAATAAAGTCAAAAATGGAGAAAGATTTTGTATATGCTTATATATATTTGAAGTATTAAAAAAACAACAATAGAAAAGACAAATAAACAAACACTTCCAGTCTATTTAGATCCAAAATAAAATAAAAACAAAATGAGAGATCCAAGTTTATTAGAGGCATTATGTTGTACTTTCAATGCAAGAGGGAAGTAGCCAGTTGAACAGATTAACCAAATTAATATAGCATAATAATCTTCAGGAAAATTGCCTAACTTCCCTTTAATAGTGGCAATGACTAGGTGTTTAAAATTTTGGGTGATAGAAGCAAGGCCATTAGGAATAAGGCTAATACTTCTATAGTTAGAAAATGACTTGAAGAAGCAGAGGCACTAGTATCTCCTGCACACTTCAATTGACATTAGAACATATTATAAATACAAAAAAATTGAATAATGTGACTGATGATTAAAGGATTCCTCTGTTCCAGTCTTTATGACAGGTATAATACCATTACAAGGAGAAACATTATGTCAATCTTAACATATTTACTAATATTTGAAGTATATTTTAAAACAAAATAAGTTTATAGAGGATCAAATGCTTCCCCTTTTCTTTTACCTTGTGATGGAGTGCTACCATTGTTAGGAGTCTCTTTGTTGCCATTTTCTATTCAAAAATAGGTTTGTTATCATTATAGGGAGAAGTATTGTGCCAATGGTTGGCATATCTAATAAAAATAAGACATATCAATGCAAATTGATTATCATAGTAAACAATTCTTCATACTCGAGAAGATTTGGTATCATCTGTAGGCCAAATGGATTTGAAAATAAGGAAATGAAGAGGTAGATTTGCCTTGGAAAAAATAAATAATTCTTGAATTAGCCTAAAATCATATTTTAATGATCTGAGATCAACCTAATGATCACTTACAGACCACAAAATCACTTTCTAAATTATAGTCAATACAAGCTACATTCTTGTCATCTAGCAATGGAAATAAGGAGATGGAAAAATTTAACTCAAGAAGAATTTGTTTGTAAGGAATAGATATCAAGTTGTCCTATGTACAACCAAATAAGGGCAGAAGCTCTCAATAGATCTAAGATTTGGGTAATCCAAAAGAGTTTCCAACTAAACAAGTGGATAATTACATTATTGATCTTTCAAAATGCAACAAATGAATACACAGCCTTAAGGCACATGGTAGCGAAGATGTAGAAAACTCTTCAATATCTTTTTTCAAATCCTAGCCTCATTGACATGGGCTGGTCTTTTTCAGACATGTAATTAATCAATTCAAGATAAACTGTCATTTTATAATAGTTGAAATAGGGATATAAAAATATATAAACCATTTGACTCAAAGGCAATGAAAGATAAAGAATCAAGGGCATGAGATGTTGGGTTCTTAATGTATGCAATCAATTAAGGCAAAAACACTCAATAAAGCATGAAGACTTGAATAACCTATATAGCTTTTAAAACCTAATAGAATGAATACAACAAACAAAAAACAAAAAATATGTAGTCTTATTCTATCATGTAGATCCTACAGGGTATCTTCTTTCATTCACAAATCACATTTAAATAGTAGAGGAAATTTGAAAATAAATGAACTATAAACAAAAGAAAACCAAGTTGTGCACCTTTTTTTAGTAGAAATGTTTGTTTTCAAGTTACAACCACACTTTGGAGGCAAATCCAATGCCTGAGAAATATTGCTAAATCCTAAGGAGGCTATGGCATTAGAATTAAATAAATTACACAGACATTGTGTTTGCTTCTCAAGAGCACTCAACAAAGGACCACAACAAGAAGAAGGGGACTTATCGACTACCCAAGGATGCCCTGTTGAAAGAAAAACAAAAATAATTAAGCCCTAATAAATTGCATACCCAATAATTCACCACTTTATGAGATGTGACTATGTCAATGTTGTAGTGCAAATTCACCTCAAATGGGTAGATTTTTTATGTGGGTAGAGTGTATAGTCCCTTGGTCTTGGATTACCATGGGAAGGATGGCTTATGTTTCGAGTGTTGAGATTAGCTAGTTGAATCTTCTGCAATTGATTGGGTCAAGAATACTTTCCCATATCTTTGTTTTTCTCCAACTGCTCCAATGTTTCAACTACTACTTTCAAATGAGGCTTAAACTTTGGCTCTAGATAAAGGCATTTGAGAGCAAGTGTAGATGTAGTATGAGCTCCCATGATTGAATATTGACCCTTCAATCTAGTGTCCATGATTTTATATACTTTACATTTATCATTCATAAAAGTTTTTTCCCATTCCACCATATTTTGTTCGCCTATATGGGTATGTCCAGGATCATGGTGCGACAAAAAGTGGCAATATTTGTAGGGTATGTGGCTGACGACTTTTTTTTCACCCAAAATTAATGAAATGAAAAGGGTTTTTAGAGGAGATTCTCAGCTTTCCAAAAATATAAATTATGATTTAATTTGAATTTAATAAATAATTATTATTCATTTCTATTAGAATTATGACTAAAGTCTCGATTGATAGGCTAATTGAAAAACATCTATAACTTTCAAAGCGGTATCATATTTTTGAATCCAAAACATGTCCCATTCTATGCTTCACATACTATAGGATTAAAAAAGAAAATTAAATTTCATGAAGTTTTGACCAAGTTAAGGTGGTCAGGGGTGAGTTTTATATTTTCTAAAAGTTGTAATAAAAATTCATAATTAATTATTTACTTGGAAAAAATTACAAAAAATATGCATCACATCAGACATGAGTCCTCTACTTATATATAAAATCTTACAAAAATATTATCATTTTATATGGTTAGGGGTGACAGACACTACTTCTTATTTTTTCCCTGAAATTTAAGTACTCTGCATTGAAATTTCAAATTTTCACCAAATAGATTTTTATTTTTAAATAAACCTAGTATTTTAGAAACTACATTCAATTTTCTACAAATTCTATTCTTACATATTTTTGAAATAATATAGATAACTTATTCAAATATTTACGTCAAGTTGCCGAACACTGATTTTTCTGAATTTTTTGCCACTTAAGGGCCTATTTTTTGTATGATGATCCTGCACATACCCATATGTTGATTATTTTCTATAATGCGGCGGCCAGAGAGGCATTCCAATAGGAAAAATCAAAAACTATAAATGTCACTCCTTGTTGTCAAATGTCCTGGCGAATAGAATCCACACATTCATCAAGCATCAGTTAAAATTCACAAAAAAATTATAGACTGAGTAGACAGAATGCTCAAAGGTCATGACAATTATTTTTAACATCAAATGAACTAAACACAATAGTAATTAAATGAGAAGAACCTATAGCTAGATATTTTAGAGCAACACAGCCATAAGTTCCCATGACCCTTGTAAATACATGTGTTCTATCCCCTTTTGGGCCAACCTTGGCTAGTCCGAAATCTGAGAGCTTTGTGTTATAATTCTTTGAAAACAACCAAACTTACTAGATCAGGTACAAAAAATACAACCAAGGCTAATAGAAGACATAAATTGAAAGAAACAGTTCAGTAATCTTGTTAAAAGATAGATAATGCCATAAGAAGGGTTGTTTGTTGACATACTAAATCAAGAAGAACATTTGACACCTTCAAATCTCTATATATAACTTGACTTTCAGCACGATGTAGAAAAGCAAGCCCTTTGATAGCCCCAACAGCTATTTTTATTTGTAGAAGCCAAGAAAGAGATTGGAAGTGAGAACTTCCTGCATATGGTGAAATAAAAAAAATCATTGAAAATCAATCAATTGAATGGATCAATAACAATATAGCACTAGCTAAACACAAGTCCTACAAAATCTGATCAGTTTAATGCTGCATCTATACCAAACTTCAAAAGGCATTGACTTGTTTGTGACTTAATTTTAAATATTAAATCTTTTGGTTTCATGGAACTTAAGGATAAAAACAAGGTTCCCCATCACTGCATATTCTCTCTGCCTTGAGTTTCGGTCCCCATATGGTGGATAGAACTAAAAATGGGTGGGGTTGCACTCACTACTTTCTCCAAGCACACCCATTAAAGTAGCTCTAATTTATACGGTCAAATTCCAAACCTTAAATACCGGACTGCAAGGTTAAACAATGTGTATACCGTGTGCTTGAAGTGCCAATGTCAGTGATATTTAAGTACCATCTTAATTTTCAAGGCCAATTTATATAGAGATTCTACATGTATATCTAAAATACATGACACAAAAACCAAGGTTAACAACTCTTGATAAATAGAGGCCAGCATGGCTTAGTAAGCTATATCAACTTCAAACTCTTTATTGATAGTTATAGATTAACAAAATGCAGTTAGTTTACTTAACCTTGAACATATGAAACATTCATTGTTTCCTTCTATACCATCAAAACTTTGGCTTTGCAAATCCATGTTCTACTATGCAACTTGGGGAGCAGGTTTATAGTTTGTGATTGTAATAGTTCTAAGAAGTGTTGTTACTGGATTGCTGAGACAGAACGTATATGTTATTAGCACCTAACACGATATTCGCAGTCCTTTTGAATTGTAAAGATAATTATTTGTAGAAGCTCAAAGTGCACTATACCTTGTTTCTTTTATGTAAGATAGAATCTCGTCCCCATCTTCATTATTGGTGGAGACAGGTATGCCGGATGTTTGTGGACTTGCAAGTCCAATGTAGCAATGCCATTCTTGCTCTGCCCTCGACCATATGTTTCCTCCTCTGTAGGAAATTCATGGGGAAAATAGGGCAAGAATTGTGTTGCACAAGCCATGGCAGATTGCAGTCAGCATGGTGAAGTCTTATGCTAAATCTGCCTTGCCTAAACGTAGACCTACTTCTTGTTTCACTCGGCCTTTCCTCTTGCCCTAGATAGGGATATTATGAAACCCTGCCATAATATAAATGTAAAAAAATGAGACAAACCAGAACCAGTCTCCCTACAACTACTCTATTCACAGTGAAACATTGTATTTGACTTCATGGCTTTCTAGTTCGAAGTATACTTGATATGACTTTTAATAACTACAAATTTGACATTAAGATTTGACATGCAGATTTTATAGTGTAAGATTTGATTGATGTGAAATTTGATTTGACTTGAACATCGGTCAACTGAAAATCAGAGTAGTTTGACGACAACTGAGCGCAGTTTGATGAGAGTGTGAGACAGGTTTGCCAGTGGATTGTGGACTAGCAAGTCCACAATAAAACCCTATCGACTAATTATATTTTTTATTATTTATTTTTGGGAGGATAACTACCTACGTCGTGCAAAAATGTCTATTCCCTCAATCATGTGTATTTTTCCTTTCACACTAATAATTAAATGAATACATGAAAGCTTTAAATATTGATAGGAGATTAAAGTGGTTTATTGAATTAAAAGTAGTAAAGTAGTACCATGAAAATTAGTTTCAAGGGTATAAAATAAACTTTTTATGATGTCAAATATTTACAAAGTAAAATTTTGATCAATATTGTATCTTTAAATAAGGTGTTTAAGTTATTCATTTTTAAATGACTTCACAATTTATATGTATTTTGTTATATTTTGAATATTCCATGTTTTAATGTCATCCCATCTCCATCACAATCTTGTTGTAAAATAAACATTTTTTCATTTCCCAACCTTCTTTTAAGTTTTGTCCACATATCAATTGAGTGGGTTCCTCATCTTTGGGTGAGGCATGCAACATAGCCAACAATTAACAATTTCCTAGGATAAATTACAAAAAAATCTCTAAGCACTGAATTGACAAGATAGATAATATAAATGGATGAAAATTGCAATGCAAGGGGAATTTTTATTAGAGCTATGCATTTAAGGCCGATATGTTGCATAGGAAATTGGAGTGGGAAATGTAAGCACTTATTAGGTTATGGTTCCATGGAGTGGAGCTTACTAAAATCTCTAAGCGGTGATGTTGAATAGGAGTCAAATGGATTTTTTAACTTAAATGAGAAAAAACTTTTAATTGAGAAATTATAATAGTTAAATAAATAGTAAAAAAAAAATTAAAAATCATATGTAACTTATCAATTTAAAGGGTTCATTGTGTAGATAAATAATTAGAAATCTAAAATTTGTATTCCATAAAGAGTTTGGAGTCACATACTTTATCAAATGTAGACACTTAAAATTATCTTGATATTTCACATGTGAATTTGATTACTAACACCATTTCATCTTGAATCACTTCTTTTCAACCATTTAATTGAATAATCTTCATTATTTAACTAAATTTATCAGTTTCTCCTATTAATCAAATAATCGATATTATTAGGTTAATTCATCCTCTTTCATACTAATTTTTCATCCTATTCAACTAAATAATGCAAATTATTTAAATTTAACCTTTTATGTCCTCATTTAATTAAATAACCTTGTTCATTTAGTTATATCTCATTTAACCCCCTTTCATTAAATAAGTTAATTATTTAATAAAAATCCTAATTTCACTCATCTTGCACAATTAAAACATTGTTTTAATTATCTAAATGGCTAATTTCTCTCACCATTCCACTTGAAAAGGAATATTCCCCTAGAATATTCCTCCATTTTAACTCCTCCAAAATGGAATATTTTGGTAACAAACTTCTTAACAACTTCCTAATTTTTATGAAGTGTGCTTCTTTGAATCAATGCTTGAGTCATTGATTAAATCCTTGATCGTTGTCAATTTGCATTCTCATCCATTGATGAGAATCCTTGATCCATGCCTTCACCTCTCATTGCTTCTCATCCATTGATTTACATACATATATTGACACATAAATTTTAAGCTTTAGTTAAAAAATATTTTATTTTATCTTTAATGTTTACTTTTATTTGACTAGTTATTTTAATTTTGTATGTAAATTTTAGTTTTACTTTTAAAGAACTAACAAATTTATTAGTTTAATTATTCTTTTGTTTACATTTTTACTCTAAAAACTATAGTTGACAAATATTATTTATTTATAAGTTACTTTTTAATAGTTTTAATTTTTAAAATATGTTGGTTTTATTTTATTTTGTATGGATATGGTCACAAAGTTAGATTGCACACCCTATTTCAATTATAGAATGTCTCTTTGAATAATTAGCATTCTAAAATGATAAGGAAGGCATAGTGGTGTGTCATGACCATGTACATAAAAACCAAAACATAGTTGAAACATATTTTTAAATTTTTTTTAAAAAAGTAACATATAAGTATTAAATATTTACCACACTCTTCAAAGTAAGATAATATTGTAGTAGAGTTGGTTGGGGCTTGGGGTTTTCTCCCTCGAGGTTAGAGGTTTGACTCTGCTTCATAGTGGAAAAGGCAGGGGTCATTAATATTGTTGCAATGGATACTCTGCTGACCTGGGGTATAGGACTAGACTTTATCACTAACCCTTTAAGCCACCACTTGTAGTGAAGTTGGATGGGGCTTGGAGTTTCCTTGCTCAAGGTCACATGTTTGACTCTACTTCATAGTGGGAAAGGCATGGGTTATTAACATTGTTCCAGTGCCTGATCCACTAGCCTAGGGTATAGGACTAGACTTTACCACTAACCTTTTTCCTTTTACCAAAAAAATGAAAAGAAAAAAAAGTGAAATAACAAAGTAGGTTTTTCAAAAGTAAAATTAAAATATACATATAAAGTTAAAATGACTTTTCAAATAAAAATAAGTTAAACAATATAGTACAATAAATTAGTTATTGATTTTTTTTTAAAAAAGGTGTCCATATCACCCATTCATGACATTGAGAGAGTTATTTTTCTCTAAATCATCAAGAAGGAATAATATAGATACAACCATTCCCATATTAGATGAAAATGAACTTTGATAGAGTTGTTAGAGGAAATCCTAGTAAGTCAAGTGTTGGATGCTTTATTTGAGACTATCTTGGGAAATTGATAGGAGTAGACTAAAAAAAATAAAGAAAGATTAAAAAACAAAGCTAAAACCGACACATTTATCCTCAATCTTTAAATTTATCAAATATATATAGATTTAAGAACTTTTAAAGTGAGGGTGACTCCATGGTGATAATAAACGCCATTCAAAAACAATATTTGGTTAATTAGAAGCTAAACAATATATTATAAATAGCTTTGGCCACTATTGGATTCACTTGCCACCTTTACAATTTAACACATATATCATGAAATAAATAGAAAGGTAGATTTCTTGGCCAACCATGTCATTTACAAGGAAGGGAAATGTATCATTCATGATATTTCAACTATAAATGGAAACTATTTAACTCTAAGTTTAATCTATAGCATAATAATGAGGAGTAACAATATTCATTTTATTAAAGCAACACTAGATTGACCATATTGTTTATCAACCTCCAAGTAGATTGGGGTTTAACATCATCAAACAAGAACTCATAAGGATTGCACATTTGAACAATCATGTTGATGAGAGATCATAAATAGACAACTCATGAAATCTTGACATGCATACTAGGAAAATCTATACTTGACTTGGAGGACTCTAATGATCACATGAACTAGAATATGGTATTTGGCTAGGAAGGACAATCTAAATATTAATTTACATGATTAATATGATAGCTTTAGGATGAAACTATCATGATGTGGAGATAAGATGAGGTTTGAATCCTCCAAAATTTCTACTAGTTTTATATTATATGTTTTTTTCTCATTTTTGACTCTTTCATTCTATATGTTTGAAATAGAAATAATGGATATGAATATAAGGTTGGTGCACACCTAGCATTAGGTGACCTTTCTAGTTAATAAAATAGAGCAAAAAATGAAGATATTTTTTAAAATAAAATCTATGATCATCCTTTATGCAATTTAGTGGCTTCTTGGAGATAATTTTTTATCATCAAGTCATCATTATAGAGTACATTCAACACATAGCCTCAATGTTTATAGGTGTTCTCTTTGAATTGGGAGAGATTAAGAAGATTATATGTAGGCTTGCCACAAACCTAACCAAAAAACATTTTTCGGGTGGACTTAGACAAGAGACGACCTTCTAATTGTAGAAACTTTGAAACTTCATGATGGAAGAATTATAAGGTAGTGATGACCCTTTTCCACAGCAATATTTTTTCAAGTGGAGCCTTAAAGAAAGAATAAATCCTTAAAGGTCACTTAAAGTCGTGAAGTAGGTAACATGGATTGAAGAAAGCAAGAGCATTAATTGAATGATTTCTCTTATGAGTGATAATTCGAAGATGGAGGAAGACTATTTGTCAAATTTAATCTATCATTCATTATCTTTGTTCAAGTGGAGCATTTTTATAGGTTATCCCTTTTGTTGGTAGTCTAATAATATGTTGTATGAACTTGAGCTTTTCTAGGCATTTTGTTGGTAGCCATCAAATAGGAAATTTTTTTTAATGTAGTCCCATGGTGACTCAAACTAAGTAATCTTTTTGTTTTCTATACTTTATTGTAATGAATGTAATCCTCACTAACTAGAAAAAACATACGATGTGTAAATGTAGTAAATAAAATAATTTTAAAGTAAAATAAAATAACTTTTAAGCAAATAAAATAGATCCAGATTAATATCTTTTAACATTTTTTACATATATGTATTTAAGATATCTACACTAGTTGTATACTTATATGATATTTTTAAAAGTTTCATTTATAAACATTAATATATATTTTAAAATGTGATTTGTCTATATTAAAAATAATAACAATTTTTTATTTAATACAAAATTATTAATTTATAATATATAAATTTATGTTTTATTGTTGACAAACTAACTAGGGGAGAGGGGCTAGTAGTCATGCAAGCTAACTTTGTCAGCATGTAGTGACTAACTAGAATATCGTAAGACCTTTGATTTTTTTTTAATGTGGACTGGCCTCTTATCTATCTATAACTAAGGTTTGAAGGTGCAACCCATCATGCAACTCACCATATCAACACATCTATTGAGAAGTGTCTAAAATTTGACTTTTTAAATATTCGACCAAAACTTAATCATGGTACCCTAGTAGTTGAACCAAAAAATATCATTTGTTTCTTATATAATATCATATTTTTATTTAAAATAAAATTTAAGTTCAACCTAAATGGACCAAATACCTATTGGGAACCATAAATCTTTGTTATCTCTACCTTTTATATTCAACACAAATGGACCAAGTTGAGCACAAAAAAACTATTTTTTATTATATAAACAACACATAATTATTTAAAATACAACTTATATCAAACAAAAATGGACCAATAGTTGAACAATATTTTTTTTAAATCCTTCACATTTAATGGGAAAATGCACTGTATTTATTGCGCTAGCATTTTATACTTGTGATAGGACAAACTAATAATATGAAATACTCAAATGCTTTACATTGCTACCCCAATATTTGTACACATAAGTACAATATTTTTCATTATGATAACAATACTTGTTTAAATGAGTGTTTTATTTTATTAAATGATTATTTTATTTTGTAAATGACACACTTATAATGGATAGTTATGATATTTTATTTGAGACAAGAAAATAATTATTTCATGTCTTCATGAATGTATTTATGTTTTTTATATAACATTCATCTAGGTTCTCGTGTTTTCAAGTATGGGTCCATTTTGATCAACATTTGTTTATTTTTTTATTTACATATGGACTATTTATTTACATTATATAATATAAATATGTAATAATATTGAGTATTATAAATACAAATATTATAACTACTCATTCCTCTCCTCTATAATTAAATATAAAAATATAAATATAATACAATATAATATATAAAAAGATAAATAAAAGTAATGTGGTATTTGGATTGGAAAGACATATCGAGTATCAGTTGCCATGGTTAACGTAATATCTTTAGGATGAAACTATTATGATGTGGAGGTAAGACAAGGTTTGAAGCCTCAAAATTTTTTACTAGTCTATTTTTTTTTCTCATCTTAATTACTTCATTCTATATGTTTCAATTAGAAATAACGGATATGAGTGTAAGGCTAGTGTACACCTAGCATTAGGTGGCTTTCTAAGCAATATAATAGAAAAATAATGAAAATATTTTTTAGAATAGAATCTAGGATCATCCTTTATGCAATTTAATAGATTCTTGGAGAGAAATTCTTATCATAAAATCATTATTGTAGAGTAAATTCAACACATAGCCTTGATGTTTTAATTAGAAATAATGGATATGAATGTAAGGGTGGTGCACACCTAGCATCAGGTGGCTTTCTAGGCAATATAATAGAAAAGAATGAAAATATTTTTTAGAATAGAATCTAGGATCATCCTTTATGCAATTTAATAGATTCTTGGAGATAAATTCTTATCATAAAATTATTATTGTAGAGTAAATTCAACACATAGCCTTGATGTCTATAAGTTTTCTCTGGGAGAGATTAAGAAGGTTATATGTAGGTTTTCTAAAATCCTAGTAAAAAAGGATTTGTTGGGTGGTCTTAGAGATATCATGTTGTAGGAGATTCTTCTAAGAGATGGCCTTCCTCCAATTGTATGAACTTTGACACTTCATTATGGAAAGGTTAAAAGGTAGTGGTGACCCATTGCCACAAAAAGTTTTGCACAAATGGAGCCTTAAAGAAAAAATAAATCCTTAAAGGCCACTTAATTCTTGAAGTAGGTAACATGGATTGAAGAAAACAAGGGCATTGATTGAATGATTACTCTTATGAGTGATAATTCAAAGGAGGAAGAAGACTAGTTGTCAAATTTAATTAATTGTTTTTTAGCTTTGTTCAAGTAGGGCATTTGTATAGGTTAGCCCTTTTGTTGGTTGTCTAATAATATGTCGTATCAACTTGAGTTTTTCTATGCATTTTTATTTTTAGCCATCAAAATAGGAAAGTTTTTTGAATGTATGAGTCCCATGAGAACTCAAACTAAGAAATCTTTTTTATTTTCTATATTTTAATATAATGAATGTGGTTCTCATGATCACCAAAACAACATATGATGCATAAATGTAGTAAATAAAATAATTTTAAAGTAAAATAAAATAACTCTTAAACAAATATTAAAATGACTTTATTTGGTATGATGTTTCCAAAGTAGTTGTGATGACAACTTTTGGATTAAACAGTATATATTTTTCTTTTTGACGAAAGAAAAAATATGCATAGTTTAATCCAAAAGTTGTCATCACAAATGAAATAGCTCCAAATTAATAGTTCTTAACATTTTTTAGATAAATGTATTTAAATTATCTATACTAATTGTATACGTATATGATATTTTTTAATAATTTTATTTATATTATATAATTATTATTTTTATTATTGACAAAATAAATTAAAAATATAAGTATATTGTGTTGTTTTACATTTAAAAATATAATTTTTATAATTAAATATAAATATAATAAAATATAATATATAAAAAAGATAAATAAAAGTAAATAATAGAAAGAAAAAGAATCCAACTTCCCACATGTTGTTTATCGATAATCCCGAAATCTTATTGTGACTTTCCATGCATCTTCACTTCAATGGAAATTCAATAAATTAAAATGTTCACAATTATTTAAATCTCGTTTCAACCCTCTTCCGCCGAATCAAACAAACCTTTTGCTATAATTTTGTAATACCTGGACAAAGTTAACGTGGCCAACCACTTTAAATGCAAATATAATATATCTTGTCACTTTCCAATGCTTCATCAGCTGCAAGTGACAGCTGTTTTAAAAATAATAGTTCGATGTTTGTTATGGGCGTACTACTTTCCTACAGCATGCGGAGCCGGAGGAATCTTTTGTTGGATGTACGTAATAACTCATTTTCAATACATCTGTCCCTCCCTCTCAAGTTTGGAAGATGAATGTGACATGCGTTTCTATCCTACCAAGTTGCGTTGAATAGAACGTCAAAAGTAGTACAGGTGAAATGTAAAGGCATTAACTTTATAAGAAAATAATTTTAATAAGGAAATATTTATGTATTGTATTTTATATTAGTGCGAGTTAAAATAAAACACATGTTTAGAATACTATTTTGAATAAAATATGTTTCAAACATTTTTATTTGGAAAAGAATCAATTTCAAAAGTAAGGGATTGAAAGTCATGTACATTAATCTCCTATTTTTTATGTGTGCACATTTGTTAGAAATTTTTTTGTTTTATACATTCTCTAATTGCCTTCATAACATTACGATTTAACTAATTTAACTTTACTTGTATCTTGATTTCTAATCTACAAATTCTCTCATACTTATTTAGACTTAACTGTTAGTTACTTGATATATAAGAAAATAAAACTTTTACATTTATGTTTCTATTCTCCTTAAGACAAACTTTCTCTATTTATATCCAAACATTATATACTACCTTGTCAATTGATTAAGGAAACCATATTGTACTAGATCTCATACATCATCGAAACATATTAAAATCTTCTTTTTAGTACTTTAATGATTTCGAGTAAACAAGAGACTTTTAAGTCTAAGAGATGCTACTATACACCAGCGCCTTGCTTCCAAATACTCTTTTTTTAGCCACTGCTATAGTTTACTATAAGGAAACTTGTATATAATTCAAACATGTACACATAGAAACTTTTGCTACTGTATACATCTTCTCTCTACATTTTTTTTTTTGGATCTATTGCAACATATATAAAAATATGTATCTAAAAATGCATTCAGATTTATTTTTGTATATTAATATTTCTCCCTATATGCAACTTATAGGGTTAAAAAAGAGGTCCACATGAGATTTGCATATTAATATTGAGTGTGCAATCAGATTTACATAGTGATATTATATAGGGGATAGCATGTCATAATTGAAATGCTTTCCTGAGAAAGGAGCTTATTTCTAAATTTTGATATTTTTTTTTTGACCCAACTACAAACCTTTATTCTTAAGTATCTAGTTAAGAATCTCCTCCTTAAACTAAATTTCCATGACTACGAAGAGACAATGAATATTAAAGTTTTACATTTATATGTCTGTAGTACATTTTGGTGAAGTTAGAGGATATCTTCATTTTCTATTGTAGTAGTTGTATATCACATGGAAGTTTTTCTTCACCCACTATAGTTTCTTCCACCACTTTGAACTCACCCCTTCCATATATTCTCCCGATGATGATTCCATTGATTGAACAATGAATTTGTGTTTGTTGAACACTCTGATTGACACACTGTCCACCATGAATATGCAGTTTTAAGTGATTCAAATTCAGTCATATCAAAATAATAAAATAACAACATATAACCATTCACAAATTCCTTTCATTAATGATAAAAGAGGGAAACATACAAGATGTGTTGAGCAGTCCACAATACACCATAAAAGTGAAAGTCTTTGGTGCGATCATGTTAGAGGTATTTACCTTTTATCTCTATCACCTTTACCACAAACTCAAAAGAAAATCAAAGTCCAGTTCACCATGGTTTGATCCCTCAAAAGAAATTTGCAATACCATTCATCTTAAATAAGTTACTTTTCATGATAAATCAATCTCAATGAAATGAACTATGAAAAATATTTCAAATACATACATACTAAGTAGTCACACTACCAGTAGTGTCTCCAAGAACTAGCTTGATTTGCATGTCAATTTTCCCAAACATATATTCAATACAATTAAGTTCCAATATAAAAAAGGTTTTGGCACCATGAATCCAAATACAATCAATTATGTGTAATAGGTACCATTAAATCTCATCTCTAATGAAAAAAAGCACATTGATTACACTCCATTCATCTTAGGTACCACACAAACAAATAACTAAGATGGATACTTATTGATAAGGAAAATGGCAGAAAATAACACCCCCATTATACACCATAACCAGCTTTAAGTGCCCGTAAAACTATTATATGCCAGATCAATTTGATAGTAAATGCATTAATTAAGATCTCTTATTTCAAGGTATATATGTGCCTAATACACATGTCACATCCTTCAAATCTTTTCAAACCCACCTCCCCACCTCAATTTTAAATTATTTTGGATTCCATAACTTATAGGAACATTGTATATGACTATACAAAATTTCCAATCTTTTTCATGTGCAAAAACAATCAGTTCCACGTAACAGATACCAAACAATCTCAATTCAGATAAACAAGTCACACCCCCAACAACTTCAAGTATCGCACAAACAAATAAGATAATTGGTTTTCTAAGACCAAGAATAAAAATAGCACACTAATTATGTTGGAACACAAAAATCTACTGAGAGGGGGGGCGAATCAGTATATATTGAAATTTTTACCTCTCAACACATAATTCAGATTAATTATTTAGATTCTTAATATGCAAATAAAACTTAACAAGCAAAAACATGACAGAGCACACATGTAGTCATCACATAACACCAAATGTACGTGGAAAACCCAAGGTTGGGAAAAACCACGGTGAGAAATGCTGCTAAAATCTACTATCCTAATCTAGCCTCACAATAAAAGTCTATTACAATGATTTAAGGGCACCAACCCTAAGGAGACTCCAATCCCCTGGTTTTAGGAGCATCCACTCCAAGGAAGCACCCACTCCCTAATCTGAGCACATAACCAGTTATCTGATGACACCCACCAACTAGATTTACAATGAGAAATATTGCAACTTTGATGACAAATATATGTTGCAACTTACTTGCAACTGCACATACATGTATGTTGTACTCTCTGCAACTCTACCTCTTCTCTTCACCACTTTGTCTACTTTGTATCTTCTTCTATTTCTACACCTTTATTCCCTGCATCTTCTAGCAACTCAACCCCCTTTTCTTTTAATGCACCAGTTTGAATAAGTGGAACCTAAACAAAAAACACCAATATAATCAAGGGGTTTACTCCAAACATAAATCCAAATTTGAATTCTCAATTTTTATTTGGTTTGGCTTATTCAAGCATAGTGCAAATTCTTTTTCTGCAACAGCATTCTCTGCACTCTGCCACCTTCTCACACCCTCTTTCCCCTCACAACTCTGCACTTACTCGTAGACACTCGTCTCACTTATTCAACTGCTAAGTTATATTTCTTTTCTCCACTACCCAATAGACGCTACTTCGAGCCACGCACCTCTAACCAATACAACTTGATACACTAATTAGTGTTTCCATTCTCTCTTCTCTAGGAAGCATGCTCTGCATCGATCCATACCCACATTAAATTATATTTTAAAGAGTCTTCTAAGATTGGCGACAGTAACCCCAAAATCATATATGCATTTAATGTATCCCTTTGTACATAAGATTTGAACCTAATATTTGTCATCTTAGTAATCTATTCCACCTTTCTGTAACTAAAATCGCTAATTAAATTGATTATTGGAGTAGGTAGATTAATTAATTTCATTATTTTGGTCAGTTTCTAGTCAGAAACCACTTACACAAACTTAACCGTTCGACGTGTTCACCTTCAAATTTTGTCTGTTGATTTTGTCTCTATGTGCCATGATCCATGGTTCTTCATTCACTGTCAAACTTCAAAATACTACCGTCAGATGAACCTTCCCTTCCATCTCAATCATCGATCTTGTTCAACCATTTCTCATCGCCACATCAAGGAGATCAAACTACTACTTACACCAAAAACCGCAAGTTACTTCAATGAAATTCTATCAAAGTGTCGAAGGGATCACTCACGCAATCCTGTCAATACTTTATCTTCTCCTCAACCAACTATCAGTTTGCTGCATGTGGGATCAAGTTGACTAGGTCATCACCACACAATTCACAAGGATGTGAATTACCCAGTCGAGTGTTCATTCTTCACCATTTATTATTACAAGTCACCAACCATTATCATCTTCTACCACATGCAACAAGCCTACTTGATTGTCATCTACACATCACCACTAACAGTCATCCAATTTATCATTATGTCGAAGGGACTCATTATCGAGTCACTTTGATTAACATTCTTCTCACCGATAAAGAGCTATTAGAATATCAAGAGGACACCAAAATGCCTCTCACTGAATTGACATTATCTCGTCAATAGCTTTATCATTCTTCACTTTTTGTCATCGTAGTGTCGAGGAGACACTAAAAGGACTCTTATTGACATGATGAGGTCTCTTTGATCAGATTCCTTTGTATCCACACTTCCTTTTGTAGCATCACCTTAATCAAAGCACTCAACAACTGCCACATTTCAGCCATGTCATCTTCGTACTGTATGTCACACTTTCCATCCATGACATATTTCAACGTTGGATCCACGATCAGAGTATCGAGGAGACACAAGACACAGTCCCTTCAAACAATCACAAACAATCTAATATAAAATTAGATCACTCCATCGCTTCATTAATGGGACAACAAACTGAGTCTCTTCGAAGTAATGTTGTCACCCCGACCAATGACACAGACCTTGCAAACTTGGAAGGCTAGGTACAAGAGCTTGGTTTCCACATAATTATGAAGACATAAGTGATGACTTGCAACCTGCAATAACAAGTCACTAACAAAATAACACTCTATTTGAATGCTATGACTATAAACCCCTCATTTCACCACTTTGATCATCTTGTGCAACATTTTGCAAGATATTCTCTCTGCACACTATTAATGGCTTGTGCATTTCCATAGCTTGAACCATACCTTTTGACATCAATGAAAATAATATTCCAACAATCTCCCCCTTTTTCATTGATGGAAAAACTTTAAATGCTCATACAATTTGAAACCTTTAAGCTCTATGCCAATTAAATCATTTACACATCAGTTCACTCCCCCTTTGACATACATCTCCTCCATGCACCTATTCGAGCATTTGCCACACTTCTCCCCCTTTGGCATCAATGGAAAAGAGTAGACTCCCCATGGAAAGACACTCCTCCTGACTTGATCTTAGCTACATTTCTAGGGATAAATAAAGTACAATTGAGGCTCCCCCTGGGTGCATAACCTATCACTAGAATCTAGTGTTGTGATGTAGGAGCAATTACTCCCATCTTCTGCCTCAGATATTCAAACTACTTTTTGGGAAGAGGCTTAGTAAAAATTTCAACTACCTATTCTTTTGTTGGGATATATTCCATGTTGACTTCTTTTTTGGAAAACTTCTCTCTAATGAAGTGGTACTTAAAAGATATGTGCTTGGTTCTACAGTGCATCACTGGATTCTTTGAGATGTTGATGGTACTTCAATTATAACGAAGAATTCAGATTGGTTCTTTGTAATCTACCTTGATGTCCTTAAGTGCCTGCTTCATCCATAGTACCTAAGTACAATAGGTTGTTGCTGCTACATATTTTACTTCTGTAGTGGAGAGGGAAACTGATTCTTGCTTCTTGCTCATCCAAGAAACTAGTTTATTTCCCAAGAAGAATGCTCCACCACTGGTGATTTTCCTATGATCAACACTTCAAGCCCAATCATCATTAGTATATGTGATCATTGTGATATATTTTCTTTTCAGATACCATAGCCCATAGTCAACAGTTTTTTTAATATATCTAAATATTCTCTTCAATGCATTGACATGAGACTCTTTAGATGCAACCTAAAATATTGCAACCATGCATACTACTTGCATAATGTATGGTATTGATGCAATCAAGTATAGAAAGATTCCTATCATTGATCTATACATATTCTGATTTGCATCAGGTGACTAATCTGATTTACTTAATTTATAGCCAATTATCATAGGGGTACTAACTGGTCTACTATCTTCCATGCTAAATTTCTTAAGCATTTCCATAGCATATTTATTTTGAGATATGAATATCCCATTTTTTTTTTATAATTTGTAAACCAAGGGAAAATGACAAATCTCCTAGCATTGACATTTCAAACTCATCTTGCATATATAGTGTAGCAAATATTTGACACATTTTATCATTTCTACCTCCAAAAATGATGTCATCTACATACACAACAACAACTATCATATGCTCACCTTATAATTTGAAGTATAGATTATTTTCTGCATTCCCCTTCTTTAATCCTTGGTGTTGAAGATATTGATCTAATCTAGAATACCAGGATCTTGGTGCTTGCTTTAGACCATACAATTCCTTTCTCAATCTGCAGACATAATCCTCTTCATCTGAAAGTTGAAAACCTTCTGGTTGTTCAATGTAGACTTCCTCTTCAAGGTTTCCATCTAGAAACACGTATTTAACATCTATTTGATACACTTTAAAAATCCTTTATAATCTGAAAATGCAAGAAACATTCTAATGGCATCTAATCTTGCAACCGGTGCAAATGTTTCTTCAAAATCAATGCCTTCAACTTGTGCATACCCTTTGCACACTTATCTTTCCTTGTTCCTAACCATAGCTCCATCTTCATTTAACTTATTTCTGGATACCCATTTAGTACCAATAAAATTTTTGCTTGGAGGTCTAGGGACCAACTCCCATGTCTTGTTCTTCTCAATCTGATTGAGTTCCTCCTCCATAGATTTTATCCAACTCTCATCCTTGCTAGATTCATTAAAGCTCTTTGGTTTGATCTAAGATAGAAGAGAAAAAAATCACTTGTTCCTTAAAGCATTCAAGCATCAATCATCATGCCAAGGAATTCATGCATCATATTTGTTTTTGAGCTAACAATTGTGATGTAGGGTTTTGGATTCAATCTATTGTTTCATTTAAGATCAACATCATTCAAGCAAGAGAGAATATCCACATCCATTGCAACCATCTCAAGCATAATTGCAACATTTTATTGCAAGGGTTTGGTGAGTTACAACATCATCATTTGTTCATTCATCATTCTCCATTCTTATTTGATGTTATTTCAAGGATTGATTTTCGAAATGGGGTTTGACCAAGACAAACCCCTATTCACTAACCCAAGAATATTAAATCCTTTAATGCCTAAAAAAAAACCTTAATTCTTTCCTTGGTCGAGCCATCAAGCATTGAGCTATTAATTGATTTGCATACCAATCCTCTAATTGTCCGATATCATGACAACATTTATGTATTAAGAATTTGACCCTCAAACCTCCATCAAACTTCCTCTCATGAAGGGGAAAGAGACATGCCAAAAATATGGCTGATAAATATTAAAGAGGAATCAACAAAATTTTGGGGTGTCAAGGATGGATGGTCTGAAGAGATGCTTAAATAGGGAATGGATGAGAGTTTGAAATACTTAGAACAACGAACTAGGGGAACATTCGAGGAATCAAAATTTTGAGGAAGGCATGATCAAGATGGCAAGTTTGAAAGAGATGAAGGGATGACGAAGCCCAAAAGTTTGAAAGATGAGGACTTTGGGGGGATTAGGGAAGGAATGAAGGTTGAAAGGAAACAAAAAGCTCAAAACTTTGAATTCCCAAAATTCTTAGGAAAATTTCAAGGACTTCAATGGAGTCTCAAACCATATAGAGAAGCATGATTGAGATGAAATTATAATGGGGGAGATGGATGCATGGAGAAGTTCAATAGAACAAAGGAAAAAGAAAAATCAAGGAATCAAGGAGTTGGGGAGATCAAGGAAATGTGGGAAGGGAAGAGAAACCCCGACCATTAAAAAATTTAACAATCTCAACACTTAGGAAAATTCTTAGATTTCAAACTTTGGAGATCAGGGGTGTCAAAAGAAGGTACATGTGCAAGGGAAATCTCAAAAACTTGAAAGATCAAAAAAATAATACTTTCCCAAGAATACACATAACTTTGGGGATAGAGGATACTTCAAGGATGCATGCGTGTAGAGGAGCCCTCAACAACTTAAAAGACTAACAAAATTAACACTTAGACAAAAATTATGAGGCTTTTGGGTGGTGTTTTGGGAGCAATATGGAAGGTATATTAGCATGGACATACTCAAAAATCTGACAAGGTGACAAACACACTACATAGTTGATTTGAAAGGATTAGAGTAGGAGTAGGGAGTGATAAGTGAGTTATGCACATGTATGAGTGATTTCAAAACTTTGACATCCCAATAAACTCAATACTTAGCTTTTTTTTTTAAAACTTGGTAATTCGACTAAGACAAGAAAGAGGAAACAATGCAACATCCAAAGTCACCAAATTTAAGAAACATGACCCATTTAGGATCTCTTAGATTAGTTATAATTGATGGGTAATGAAGGGGGTGTGAAGTGTCAACACTATGCAAAAGTGTGAAAAGGGATGTAGGAAAAAAAAACCAATGAAAGGAAGTGGAGGTAATATTAGAGGAAGTTTGGAAGTCCAAATATGCAAAGGAATTTAGCAAAAGGGGAGTGGAAGAAAATTCCAGAAAAGGAAGTAGGGAAGGATTGAAGGTTAGGGGGTAGAGGGGAATGAAAGGAGTCAAAATGAACTCTAAAATTCTATAAATTTGAGGAAATGGAAGATTGTGAGGATGTGGGAAAGAAAGGGGGTTCGGGCTATAGGGATGGGGAAGGGAAGTCTAGAAAATCATCAAAACTTTATAAGCCTACAATGAAAGGAAATGAAAATTGAAGAAGGAGAATTAGGAACAATGTAGGGATACAATGTACGAGTGGACATGAGGTTGGAGGTGAGACATAAGTATGGATGTCCCTTGGAAACCTACAAAAAAAAAGAAGTAAAAATGAGAAAAGAAAGAGGAACTTGAGAGGCATTGCAAAGATTTTATGCAAGACCAACAACCAAGATACGACATAGATAAGTAGGAGACATGTCTGGTAGCCCACTTAAACTTTACAAAAATAGTAGAAAATGACCAAAACACTCACAAACTTAGAACTCTCTTGACTTTTTTTAATTTCTAGCATATGATACAAATATGGGAAATGAAAATAAATATTATGTAGACAAATTAGACCAAGAGGGGACCACTTAAAGGTTTCTTAGATTGATTATGAATGATGGGAAAATAAAGAAAAAAACATAGAAGGGGTCTACATTTGGGAAATTTAGGAATTTCCAAATTGAATACCAAAAAGTATCATGATCATACTTTTTATTATCATCCAAATGGTTCTCAACATGAGAATCAAAGACTACATTATCATTAAATTGTATAGCAATAATTGAGATTAGAAGGGTGCTCCTTCTAAAAAGAAGATTGGGATTGTAGGTAGCTTGTAGCATAAACAAAACAATATAAATGTGAGATAGAAATATGTGGCAGTATAAATCACTTTTAAATTTAAAAGCTAGAAGAATAAGTGATATATCAAATCTAAAAATACAAACCTTAAAGAGGAATGTAAGGGTGGGTAGGATGTGTAAAAACGACATCCTACCATGACAATCAAACCCTTAAAGAAAATATATAGTATTGAAGTGACAATAAATATTTAAACAAAAACTCTAATATGAAGGGCCAATCCTACATAATTTGAAGCTAGACTTTGAGGTGCTATTTATATATGGTAGTTTATAGACTTATATAACCAATTTTGATATAATATTTATTGTCTACTAATGCATAATAATTAATGTTAATTAATAATACCTTTGTTAAGCTACTAGATTATGAGGGTCAAGTTTTTCTCAATCAACCTCCTATTTAGATTAGTTATATGACCTCCAGTGAATATAAAAAATAACATTCTAAAATATGCAATTGTCCTAGATGATTTTGATGTAAATTCCAATTTCTTTAATTCTCCAAATTAAAATGTTCCCAAAATGATTTCACCTATTGTTACTTATTTTTAGATATTTAATCATGTCTATTAATTATACATTTAATGCCTTTAAATATCAAGACATAAATAAATCATGTGAATGATTTACAAGTCTACTCATAACAACTAGTAAAAATGTAGGAGTTGGTGAAATTTAAAATTTAAATTTAAAAAAATAGGTTTAGTTTTGAGTGACTTGTAGTTATCCTCATATGTTGTGGGATTGGCTTGGGATATGAGAACATATATCTCAAGGTGAGAAATGGAATTGCACAATAGGTGCAATGATAGATACAATAATGACAAATGATGGTGAATGCATAAGATAGAAAAATGATAGGACTAAAAATATTGAAAATATGGACTCATAATAAAATACATGTGTGAAAATGATACAAATATAACTCTAATAAAATTAAATGTGAATGAAAGTAAACATAAATAATACTAAATATAAATTTAAAAAAAAATCAAAATTAACACAAAGATATATCATTTATTAATATATAATTATATTAAAACATTCCATTAAAATAAACCTACAAAATCATATCACTTATTTTAAATTAAAAAATATACATTAATGACATAGAGCGGATTAATGTTTCATGGATTGCGTCACTAGGTACATCTGTTAATAATTGTTTTCCAATATAAGTGCCCGAATTAGGTGTAACGTTCCCGTCAAAAAAATTTCTTTATACATGAATGCAAAGGATTCAAAGGCATATCAGATTTGATGGCACATTTAAGGATTCAATAAGGTCAGTGTGTCATGTGATTTGACCTTAGACAACCAGGGTAGGGCCCACGACGGCCTTGCATGTGGAATCTACAGCATTACCGTTGAATGTACACATTATTAGGTAAATCATTGCAGGCTGGCTTTATAATCTTCTATTTAGGTACATCATTTGTTTTTAAAATATTGGGAGTAGGTTTATATAATATTGGGAGTAGGACATAAATAGCATAAAATAAATGATTTTATTATATATATATATATATATATTTTCTCAGCTGGTCATTTAGGCATTCATTTGGATTGGTTCCCAACTTAAACATGAATCTAAGCCATTCATCCAATTAATTATTCAATCAAAAGAATAGTAATTTTAAACTTAATTTTTATTATAGTTGTATTGGATTGGTATGATTTTTTATTTTATTTAGGTATACCATTTGTAGGCTTACTTTATAATCTTTTATTTAGATGCATTATTTGTTTTAAAAATATTGGGAGTAGGCTTACTTCAAAGACATAAATGACATAAAATAAAAGCCTTTGATGAAGACATATGGCTTTTAGTGAATAAAATAAAGAAATATATCTTAAAGACTTATTCAACATCCATTTAGGCACCCATTTGGGTTCCCACCTTAAACTTGAATCTAAGTTGTTCCTCCAATTAAATATTCAATCAGAGGAATAGTAGTTTTAACATTAATTTTTATTATAGTCGTATTGGATTGGTATGATTTTTTATTTTATTTAAGTACATCATTTGTAGGCTTATTTTATAATCTTTTATTTAGATACATTATTTGTTTTAAAAATATTGGGAGTAGGCTTACTTAGAGGACATAAATGGCATAAAATAAAAGCCTTTGATGAAGACATATGACTTTTAATGAATAAAATAAAGAAATATATCTTACAGACTTATTCAACATCCATTTAGGCACCCATTTGGGTTCCCACCTTAAACATGAATCTAAGCCATTCCTCCAATTAAATATTCAATTAAAGGAATAGTAATTTTAAAATTTATTTTTATTATAGTCGTATTGGATTGGTATGAATTTTTTTTTTTTTTTAATTTTTATTTTAAATATTGGGAATGGGTAATTATAATACACTATTTCTTTCCAATTTTTATAAGGAGTATCTTTTTTCTTTTTTAAACTTATTTTGATTTATTTGATTTGAGTCTAATGATTAGTGTAAATAAATTAGCATATATATTTATTTAATAATACATATAAAATATGTTAAGAGAAATTATTTTTGAGGTGTCTATTTTCTAATCAATTCCTCACATAAAATTGTAATAGGTGTCTCAAGAAGCGTATTTTAGATATATTATTAAATATATATATGCTAGTAACATTCACGACGTAACATATAAGACATTAAATGAAATAGGGTTTGGGTTAGGATTAGAGTTAGGGCTAAATATAGAATTAGGGTTAGGGTTAGGTTTAAAATTATAGTTAGGGTTGGGGAGAGGGTTAGGGTAAGAGATAAAGGTTAATATTATGGTTAGGTTCAAAGATATAATTAGGGTTAGAGTTAAAGTTAGGTTTAGGATTTGGGTTAGAATTAGGGTTAGGGTTAGAGATAGAATTACTATTAGGGATAAGGTTAGGGTTACATTTAGGGTTAGGATTAGGGTAAGTTTTATGGTTGGGGATAGGGTTACGATTAGGGTTAGAGTCAAAATTAGAGATAGAACTAGGGTTAGGGGTAGGATTGTTATTATAGTTATGACTAGGATTATGGTAAGGGTTATGGTTATGGTTATGGTGAGGGTTAGGGTTAGGGTTAGGGTTAGGGTTAGGGTTAGGGTTAGAGATAGGATTATGGTTAGGATTAGGATTAGAGATTAAATTAGGGTTAGGGTTAGAATTGTAATTAGGATTAATATTAGGGTTAGGGCTAGGTATTTTGGTTAGGGTTAGGGTTATGGTTTATGGTTTAAAAATATTTTAAATAGATTATTGAAGATATATATGCTAGTAAAAACCTAAGTTACATGTAAGATATTAAATGAACCCTAACCCAAATAATAACCCTAACCCTATTTCAAACCTAACCTTAACACTTATCCCAAATCTAACCCTAACCTTAATTGTAATCTCAAGTTTTATCCTAAACTATATCCTTAATCCTAACCCTAATTGTAGCCCTAATTGAACACTAACCCTAAACCTAACCCTAATTAAACTCTAATTGAATTATAATCCTAAGCCTAATCATAACCATAAACTTTATCCTAAAATGCTAACACTCACCTTAACATAGCCTTAACACTAACCCTAATGCTAATTGAATCCTAACCCTAAACTTAATCGAAAGCTTTATCAAGTAAAACCCTAATCCTAACTCAACCCTAACATTAAACCTGTTTGAACCCTTACCTTAATTGAATCTTAATTCAACCCTAATTTAACTTTATTTTAATCATAATCCTAACCTTAGTTGAAATCTAAACCAACCTTAACCATAACCCTAATGATAATTAAACCCTAACTCTAACACTTATTTTACCCCTAATCCTAACCTCAATCATAAACTTAAGCTTTATCCTAACACCCTATCTTTAACCATAACCCTAAATGAATCCTAACCCTAACTCTAATCCTAACCATTATACTAATCTTAACCATACTTGAATTATAACCCTAACATTAACTCTAACACTAACCCTAATAATTAAAACCTAACAATAATCCTAATATAAACCTAGCCCTAACAATAAAATAACACTAATCATAACCCTAACTTGAAAATAATGCTAACCCTAACTCTAGTTGAACCCTTATACTAACCCTAACCCCCATATTAATTGAGACCTAACTCTAACTTAACTCTAACCCTAACCCTAATCCTTATCTTATTTAAACTACAAAACTAACCCTAACTCAAAGATTTATCAAAGAATTCTAACCCTAATCGTAATTGAATCCTACTTGAATCTTAATAAAACCTAACCCTAACCTCAAGCCTAATCCTAGTTAAATTGGAACCCTTATCTTAAAACCCTTACCTTAATTGAAACCTAACCCTATTTAAATTGTAACCCTAATTGGACCATAGCCCTTACTCAAATTGAATCTTAACCTAAATTAAACTCTAACCCTAATTTGACCCTAACCAAGTAACCTTAACCCTTATTGTAATTGAACACTAGCACTAATTAAAGTCTAATCCTATTGGAACCCTAACACTAATTAAACACTAACCCTAATTGAATCATAACCCTAATTAACTTCTAATCCTTATTGGACCCTAATTCTAATTGAACCTTAACCCTAACCTTAATAGTTGTTGGGAAAATGTGTATCAACCTTACAATTACATAAGGTATTGTTGATATATCAGCTAAATTTTATTTATATTTTATTATTATAAATTTGGACTATTCATCATTAGGTCTGAGATTTGATGGTTGATATTTTATTAGCTTGACTTGCCCTAGATGACAATCCTATTTGATTAGGGTGTTGTAATACAATTGTGTATTGTAATGTATTATGGGAGTCTGATAGCAGTCGTATTGCCTCTGGATCTCTGGTTGGTGATACTCTTGTGAGAAGCTTGCTCTATACGTATATTATAATATTTATGATTTTTGAATAATATATTGGGTGAATTTTGGAGTGTGTGGTGTTTCTCTCTAAAATGTGAAATATTGTTTTGCTTTTCCCCCTCTAGGATTTAGGACCTAGAAGGACAATTTTCACTAACTTTCACTCAAGAACAAACCCTTAAGATCTCAATGCAAAGGAGAAAGAGATCTTGCAAGATGGTTGTTCTAGGGGCTGAATGCAAACTAATAAGGGGTTCACCACTAAGTTTGGACTTGGAAAAACAAATGAAATGTAAGATGCAACACTAAATCCTAATTCAATGTAATGACCTATGAACTGACCTAGAGAATTAAATGAAACAAAATAGAAAAGCAGCAAGATGAATGATATGCACCTGGAAATTTGGAAATGATTGATTGAAGCTTTGAAACACTAGAAAATTTAACTTTTTGACCAACTAGGACTCATTTTCCAACCTAGGTGAATCAATCCTAGATCCGGGTTTCTACATAGGAGCCTGTTTCGAGAAAAAGGGTATTTGAATCTACAAATAGATATGAAAAACAACTATAGTGGAAATCATTTGCCACCTTGGGTGAATCAATCCCGTTCCATTTTTCAGGAATTGAAAGTTCTAATCTGCACAACACCTGCTCTTTCCTTCCAACTTGAATTTTGGATATGAATCTATGAAAAGACCTACAAAACAAAATATATACTTGATTTGCTTATGGGGATTTTCCTTGGTCAAACCCCTAGTTTGCTAATTAATCCTTGCTAGAAATGATGAAACATGCATGCAAATAGGAATATAAACCCTAGTCTTAAGTTTGTCTAAGACTAAGAAATCTAAAACACAATGCAATCCTATTCTAATGTGTAAGAATATGATGCATGAATGGAAATATGAAGATGGATGACTCACTTTGAGAGATCTCTAATCACCCAAATGACCTCTAATGATGCTTGTACCTTCCTTAGGCCAAATGTTAGAGTGATAATGGATGATGGAATCACTTAGGAAACAAGTCTTTAGGCTTGGCTTGATGGCTAGTTGCATCTCCCCAACCTAGAATCCATCATGATTCACCATAGACAACCATGATCAACCCTTGACAATGCTAGATCTTGAATGAAGTGAGATTGAAGACCTGCAAAAACATTTTAATGTTGCTCCAAGACTTCAACTTTGCTTGCTTTTGAAACTTGAATGCTCTTGTGAAAGATTGCTTGACTCTTGATGCTTGTCTCTTGGAAATGCTTTCTTATGTTTCCTAGTTATGAAATCATGACTTAAAAACTTTCTTATATAGGAATTAGCACCTAATTTACCATTATTTAGATCTCAAAGGCCGAGCTCCACCAAAAAATTGAATTAAAAAGGTGATTTTCCCACTCAAATTTGAAAAAGACCCCAAATGGGACTCATTTTCCCAAGGTGGCGAATGGGTACCACCTAGGGGAACTCATTCACCCAAGGTGGTGAATGTGTCTTGATGAGCCTAGTTTTGGGTCTAGTTTTGGTAGAATCTATAGCCTATTTGCTGATAGATGTCATGCATTTTAATTCTTAAATGTTGGTATTGGCATAATGTTTACTTCAAACCATTCACATTTTACATTACCCTATCTCTATAGGATTTAATGATATTTGGCATAATATGTGGGTCATCTATGTTGATTTTGCATGCGATTAATGAGTGTTTCTTAGAGTGGTTATTGATGTGCAAATATTATTCATACTAACCATGGACTACAAAATTAATATGTCAAGTTATGGAAGACACCGCTAGTTGGGCATGCACCATAACATTCATTTGAGAAGCTTTTCCAAGTCAAAGTTAACCGGCATAAGAGATTCTTCAAGCAACCAAATGTAACCGCCTTGCAGTGGACCTTAATGATCGATCATGCATGGGTGTTACTGTTGTGTTGGATCTGACTTGCATGTCTGACCAAATTCCATGCATGCGTAACCACTGCCGCTCCACTTTCCCCTATTTTCCCTAAATGGCATCCTCCCAGTCATGGAGTTGACTGCCTTGTTAGCTGTAGTATAAATAATAAGTTGATGCTCCTTCTCAGGAGGTTGCTCGATTCTACATTGTACTCTCATCTCAGTAATGCAGATACATTACTCTTTGTATGCATGATTTACAGTGAATGAAAATCAAGTTCTAAGTTCGGACATCTGAGTTTTTGTTAGTTTAGAGGATACTTATCCAAGCGGGCCCACTTGGTGAGTAATCCATTCTCTTAGTTCAACATTAGCTTAGTATTACTTTTCGTTTGATACTTAGTTTGAAATCTAGCATTGACTGTTCCTGCAATCACTAGAAGTCCATTCTGTGTCTGTTCTTGCAGCCAAAGTAGACAAAGTATTTCTTGTTTATTGCTTAGATCTTTCATTCTTGCTTTGCATTTTAGTTTAAGCATAGTTATTGGTGGATGTTTAGCATTTCCTTTATTTCCTTTCAACTATTTACTTTCAACATTATGTTTCTTAGCCATAGAATGCAATGACTACTTGAGCCCCTAGTGCACATACAGTGCTGACCCATTTCAAGTTCACATCCCTAGGTTGACAGGTTAAATGCACCTTCATGATGGTTGAATGACTATTCAGGTTAGATTTCCAATCTCTGAGTCATGGCTATAAAAGCCTAGTTATGAGATCATTGTAGGAGGCCGACATTTTTAGCACCATTGTCAGGGATGGTTTCAAGCTAGGAAGTTTTTGGAGTCATTGGTAGCTTTGCTATAGTACCTTTGAAATTTGTTCTTAGCATGCCCTCGTATAGGAAGTAATGACCCCCCTGATTCTTTACCATTTTTTTATTGTGAGCTGATTGATAGTGAGTGATACCACATGCACAGAGGAAGGAGAAGGGATGCTTATGGGAGATTTCTTCCTAACAATCCTCATCTATTCTAGTTAGTTGAGTACCAGAACTTATCAGAAGAAGAAGATCCAAACCCCTTTGCAAACGTGTATCCTGATTTGACTAGTTCTGAAGTCTCCTCGGAAGATCAAAATCAGCTTGAGAACCCCTTTGTATTTGAACCACATCAAGCAGGCATGGGTGATGCAAATGGGAATAGATAAAGCCAACCAAATTTTCCTTTCCCCATTGCCCATCAAAATGAAGTTGACAATATTAAGAACATTCCTTCCTCAACACTCCCCGAGTTCTATGGACTTGCGATAGAAGATCCTGATACTTTCTTATTTGAATTTGACATACTCTATAGGAGTTATGATTATACTACTGATTCCCATAAGCTTAAGTTATTTCCCACCACTTTGAAAGAGGTTGCATTAAGATGGTTCATGAGCCTAGGAAGAGATACTGTGCAAACTTGGGAATATATGAAGACAAAATTCCTTGAAAAGTACAAGGAATACTGTAGGGGTAGTGACATGAGAGGAGGAGACATTTTTAGGATGCAACAGAAGGAAGATGAGAGCCTAGAAAACTACATTGCAAGATTTTTGTTTTGCTACAAAAATCTCCACACCATTCACTTAATGAGTACTCAAAAAAGTTGCTTTTCCTAAGAGGAATTAATGATGGTTTCACTGATGCTTTGGACCTCATGGTAGGAGGAGATATCTCCTAAGTTCCTTGGGAAGATATTAAGAAGATATGCCAAAATTACTCTAGGGAAGCTTCAAAGAAAGGAAGAGCTTATCAATCATCCATGGGTAATTCAACTATCGATGGAGTTTCAAGAATGGATATCACTCATTTGTTGGCATACTTCAAGCACGATATTATTAACAATCTAGCTGCGTAGCTAGACACACTTCAGGCCAAAAAGAAGCAAGAGGAGGAAAAAATGACGTTCACAGAGTATTGTCCTCACTGCAAACAAAAGAAAAAGGACCGCATATGTAATATGACTGCTAACACGGAAAGTAAGCAGATTCCACCCAAGTTCAAGACAATTTAGATTGAAGAAGACAAAGTCTACTATGTTTCACAATGGAAGCCTTGGGCTCCAAGACAAGGTATGCCACTAGACCCACTATCCTATGTTGGACCATATTTTAACTCTTACTCATCTGGAAACCAATGGAAGCCCCCATATCCACCCAGTTATGGAGGATATCCACCACAACCTTAGTGTAATCCTCCAAACGCTTGGCCTAACCACCAAGGTCCTCCACCTCAGTGGCAACAACCTCAGGGGAATTGGTAGCAATTTCAAGGGCACTGGCAACCACCTCTAGGAAATTGGCAGCAATGGCCTATCCAAAATACCACCTACATAAAACCACCTTCTCAGCCCCAAAAACCTTCTATAATGCCTCCACATGCTAATCCAAGTCCTAATGCTCCTAAACCAACTCAACTACTAGCTCAACTCGCACCCAATCCTAATAATAAGCCACAATAGCAACCTATATATTATGTTGATTCAAACCAATTTCCTACATATGTTGAGCTTAAGTGATATTCATTTCCATTCAGGAACCAAGCTACCAGCCCCTTGCAAGCCCATCATTACTGAGCTTTCTATGGAAGAGGAGGAGGAGCCTCTGAATAGTCCTATTCAGCCAAATGCACCTAAAAGTCATGAACCAGTCCAAGCCGAACGAACCGAGCAAGAACCACCATTTCCTTAGAGACTGGAAGTTTCCAAGAAGAAGGAAGAAAAGGAGGATACTAATTTTGACATCTTGGATCAGCTAAAGCATATATGTGTTCAAATACCCCTATTTCAGGCCATAAAAGATGTTCCAATTTATGGTAAATCCATTAAGCAAGCTTGTCTTAAGAAGCCAAGAAGGAAGAAGAAAGACCCAACTACAGTTCATGTGGTGGGCTAGCTAGCTAATATCATGTTGGGAAAAGTGACTATTCCCAAGTATAGTGACCCAGACAGTCCTATGGTAGTAGGTAGTAGTTGTCCTAAATGGGATTCAAGTGAAGAATGCTCTAATTGATTTAGGGGAAACAATCAATGCAATGACCAAAGACATCCTACAACAACTAAATATTGCAAGCATAAGATCTACTCCTACTATCCTATAGCTTGTAGATATCTCTGCTGTTAAGCCTGATGGTGTAGTGGAGGATCTTGTGGTAGAGCTAGAATCGTAGGAATATCCAACATATTTTATGATTCTTTCTCCTAAGGCCACACTAGGCGGGTATCCCATTATCCTTGGAAGACCTTGGTTTGAAACTATTGATGCCTGTATTGGATGTTAATAAGGTGACATGACCATTTTAGATGGAAGGATTACTAAGAATTTTGTTCTTTATCCACCTGTGATAGGTCGAATAGAGGTGTTAGAAATCAAGCAACAACTAAAAGAGTGCAAGTAAACAACTTAAACAACCTACACTTCAAGATTAGCCTAAGTTGGAAACAAAACAAGACAAAGCCACAAAATGGAACTTTATACCTTGCGTTGAGTCGATCCTTTGGTTGGCCCTTCGATCTTGGATGTGTATGCTCCTTGGATGGCACAAGATGTGAGATGTGAGATGCGAATGATGCTTGGAATCATGAAAATAACTAAGTGTTGGTTGAGAAACAAAACTGTAAGAGTTTGGCTAGCACAAATGATCCCCCCAAAATGAGAGAAAAGGGGGGGATTTATAGGATTTTTGGGAAATCCTAAGGGAAATGGACGGTTGAGATTGATCCACCAAATATCAAGATGTAGGGCTAAGGTGATTTGAGAACTCACAAGCCCTCACATCTTGACATGTGGCATGTGAGATAGCCCTAAAAGGTGAAGTGGACATGAGGTGGAAGGACAAGGACATGACATGGAGAGGGGTACAAAGTACCTTGGGATTGGACAAGATCTCCTCATAAAGGAGGTCCTTGTCCCCATGTGGGTGAGAGGACATGTGAGGAATTAAAAATTCCTCAAATATTCTCATGGGGATGGGAGAAAGAGTAAAGAATAAGTAAAGGACATGTGGGGAGAAGTGAAGGAATTAAAAATTCCTTTTAGGTGCCTTGGGGGATTAAAAGGTGAATTAAAAATTCACAAGGGGAAGGGGGATGCCTTGTCCAAAAGGAGAAAGCCTTTAATAAGGTTGACTCAAGGACACATGCCATAAGTAGGAGGGGGATTAGGTTAGGCTAATCAAATGATTAAGATTGTGCAAGTACTCAGTTAGATGGACTAATGACTCATTAGAAGCAAGTGGAAAATTATGGAGGATGTGACCTTAATGATGATTAAGGGTGTGCACATGCTAACCCTGGTTAATTAGAAGAAGATGAAAATAATTAAAATGGATTAGGGACCAACTTGCAAAAGTTGGAGGATGTGACCATGAGAGAGAAAAGATGAATTAAAAAATGAATTTTAATTCAAAAGGGGAATATGACTAGATTAAATAAAAGGGCATATTTATTTAAGTTAGAGGAGGAAGAGGGGCAAAGTATTAAATTAAATGCTTTAGGACTTTTGTGCAAGATGCAAGGTATTAATTAAACAATTGGCTTAATTAATATTGACAGAGGGGATGAGCAACCAGATGAATAAGGAGACGCGTTTGATCATATGGAAGTGATCAAAATTGGACGTCTACATTTTGCCCCTCTTCGAAAGACTATTAGAATAATAGGGTTTCGAAGAAAAATAGGATGCAGATGACTCTATAGAGGAAGAGACCAGAAAAAGAGATGCCCCAGCATGGGGGAACGCGCGTGAGCTGCTCCGAACGGAGGGAATGCGGAGAGGATGCCCCAGTCAAGGAAAGGTAGGGTTAGAGCGACGGGTTAGGAGGGAATGGAAGGGTATGCCCCCTCGAGAAGGGGGACGGGGGAGGAAAAGGGAGCCCCGGTCAACTTCTCGAAAGTATAGAGTGGTACATGTTGTTGGAAAGAGCGCGAAAAAATGAGAAGAACGGCACTTGAACGGAGTCAATCGGATAAACAGTGTGCAAATGGCGGCCCCGGGAAGAAAGAGCTTCGATGAATTAATCGGTGAAATTTTGTGGTTAAAAAAAAGAAAAAAAGACCATGAGGTGAAAAAGTGAAAAGGGGATAAAAGGTAATTGTGGACTTACCTTGGGCCCATTGTGACAGCTGGCAAGTGGAGAAAGAGGAGAGAGAGAGAGAGAGAGAGAGCGAGACGAGGAGGCGAGAGAGCGGACATCATGTCGGAGTACGACAGTGACGTCATTCACCGGGCGGACGAGAGATGGATATTTTTCACCCATTAC
>VDFB02000007.1:191610071-191724800 GCA_007258455.2 Sequoia sempervirens
GAGTCACAGATGCAGACCTTACAGGGAGAGAGAGATGCAGCACGGGCTCAGTTGCAGGGGGTGCTGGTTGAGGGGGGAGGTGCAGGGACAGATGTACAGGAGCTGCACACACAGTTACAGGCGATACAGGCCGAGAGGGATAGAGGCTCAGAGCAGATACGACAGTTGATACTAGCTCAGGAGGCCTGGGCATGGGAGAGGCGGGCTATCAGTGCAGACCGAGATCGGTATAGGCATGAGCGGAATGCCGCGAGACTGATAGCAGGGCAGCGGGATGAGTTTATGTAGCAGGCTAGCTATTGGAGAGGGGTATATGAGCAGGTTGTTCCAGACCCAGCGCAGCGCACAACACGCTACGTCAGTCAGGCTCCACTGCCCCCAGGGCCATCCTAGTCACTGGGGACACGCACCAGGGGTTTTAGCGACTACCGGCGGACTTCGTCTCCATACGGCGGTTATCAGGGGACACCCACCTGTGAGTACCAGGGGACACCCACCCGCGAGTACCAGGGGACACCAGCACATAGAGGGTCAACACCTGATTCTCCGCAGAGGTCAGATGTGGGCAGCTCACAGTAGAGCAGGCAGATGCAGGACATTGGTTATTTTTGGCAGATATAGGATGGATGGTGTGTACATGTGGCCAGAGGGCAGAGGTGATCCATATCTCTGGATCTTGTATCTTATTATACGATATATGATGGAGATGTATTATATTATGACATTTTATTATTTTGATGATATGATGGCCTTTATTGACATCATGCAGGATGTTTCCTTTATGCAGCTATATGAGATGATCCCTGATGTGATTCTGCATGCCTATATATATACACATGTTTATACGGATGACTTATGTTTTATGCTTTATGTTTTTATGGATGGATGATTGATGATTGATGCAAACGTGTTTATGATTTATGATGTATGGATGCACATGTTTATATGATTTTTGATGGATGGATGATTTATGCATGTCTATATGATTTATGATGCACATGTGGATGGGCGGTTTATGCATGTTTATATGATTTATGATGTATGATTTATGGATGCACATGTGGATGGACGATTTATGCATGTTTATATGATTTATGATGTATGATTTATGGATGCACATGTGGATGGACGATTTATGCATGTTTATATGATTTATGATGTATGATTTATGGATGCACATGTGGATGGGCGATTTATGCATGTTTATATGATTTATGATGGATGGACGATTTATGCATGTTTATATGATTTATGATGTATGACATGTCAATAACGACCGTTATGAGGATGCGGGTAGGCGATAGGCGGATGGAAGATTGCATTTACCAAAAATAACCATTAATATCCTGAGGAAGAGGACCGACACGAGGAACGAAGAACGAGAGTACTTGCACAATCGACATCATAAGTGGTGGTTATGATGGAAATGAAGGGTGCATGCAAAGTGGTGGAAATGCAGTGAAAATGAGATCTTGCCATCTTTGGAGCATTGATTTTTACTATAGCGTAAGGTACTAAGCACCTTGATATAGAAGACCAAGGTAAGTAAGTACTCTATGCATGAGACAAACACAACAAACAATAAGGTTATCCCAACACCCCAAGGTCGTGACGACCTCGGTCGGGCCTGGTGCTGTAATAACCACAAACACACAAAGTTATCCCAGCGTAACACAAGATCCTAGAGATCTTGGTGGGTCCTACGAGGGATAACTCGAGAAGACAGCAGACAAAACAAAAGATCAAGGTATGCCCCCATTTCAGCAGGTCAAAGCACGCCATGGTATGGTGGACCAAGGTGACCTCGACAAGTGATGGGAAGGAACCTAAAATGATAAACAAAATTCGAAAATATCAAGAGATCATAATCAAAGCAACAGGTCCTTTGCCATAGGATCAAGGTGGTGGATGGGGTTGGTGAGGTCTGCTAGGAAGGACTCATCCTGTTGAGACCAAAGATGGATGTGAAATAAGATGACCCAGTTGATGCGGGATGTTGCCGAAGGACAAGATCTTGTAACACAAGGGAATTTCGTTTGTTAAGGACCGGTTAGATGTGGGCATAACTTGATAGCGAAGCTCAAAAGACCAACATAACCTACAGACCTAGGGGCTCGGGGGCCGATCATAGATTAGCCTTGCCTACGTAAAAGCGCAGAGCCCTCGTAGTTCCAGAAAAGACCATGGATAAAGTGGAAAGAAGACCAATGGTGACCGATGATGATGGACAAATGCCCCGGGGGTGAATCAAATGATCAACCTTGCCTACGTGACAGCGCAGGGGCAACGTAGTTCGTCAAAATGGACGTGACAGAATGGGGCCTAGGTGGAGACCGACACGATGGATGACCCTACCTGATGACAACAATGTGAATGACATAAGCTCAGAGTGGGATACTGAAAAGCTCAGGAATGGGGGATAGGCTAGATGAGTCGTCCAATGCTCAATTCAATATTTACCAAGCAGCCTAGGATGAGATGGGAAAGGACAATGGTGCGGATGAAGGCATAAAAATAACTAGGGTGTCAGGTAGATAATGATTAAGCCCTCTATGGATGACACCTGTTACCAGGTTTTCACCATCCATACTTATCCAAGGCGCCACCAAGAGGTGGTTTTCACCATAGGACGAATTTATTTTTCTTGACTATTTTTGACTTTTTTGATTTTATTTTATTTTATTTTTTGATTTTTTGATTTTTTTAAATTTTTTTGATTTTTGACCAGGTGGGGTAACCGAGCAGACTTAGGCGTAGAATTTTTTCAAATGCATGACATTGATAGGCTCGTCCAGGGGGTCTCCTTCAAGAGTAGTCAACCTGTATGCCCTAGATCCATATTTAGCAGCTATGATATAGGGCCCCAACCAGTTGGCCTCAAATTTTTCTTTCTTATCTCGGTCTTGCTGAGTATGTTGGTTCTATTTAAGGACAAGCTCGCCTACCTGGAATTGGCGAGGACGAACCTTCTTGTTGTAACTACGCTTGAGATGATTCTGATATGCTTGCAGATGATCGTAGGCCTTTATTCTGCGTTCGTCCAGTAACTCTAGCTGTGCAAGCCGTGCAACACGAGCATCCTCTTCACTGATAAGGTTCTTAAGAGATTTTCTCAATGATGGAAGTTCGACCTCGATTGGCAAGACGGCTTCAGCACCAAACACCAAAGAGTAGGGGGTGGCGCCTGTGGGGGTGCGGATGAATGTGTGATATGCCCAAAGGGCAGGATGAATGTGGAGGTGCCAATCTCGGCCAGTGTTATTGACAACCTTTTTGAGAATACGGATGAGGGTTTTGTTGGTCGCTTCGGCCTACCCATTACCCTGGGGGTAATATGGTGTTGACCAACGGTGCTGAATATGGAAGGTTTCGCATAGATGTTTCATGGCTTGGTTCTTGAATGGTTTCCCATTGTCGAAAATGATGGTGGATGGGATACCATATCTACAGAGAATATGGTAAAGGATGAATTTGGAGATCTGAATGCCAATGATCTGTGAGAGGGGCATTGCCTCTACCCACTTAGTGAAATACTCAGTTGCGGTGATGATGAATGTATGGCTGTCGGATGATGGTGGGTGAATCTTGCCAATCAAGTCAAAACCCCATTGAGAAAACGGCCATGGTGCCAGTAGGGGCTGAAGATCCTGCGCTGGAGCATGGATTAAATCTGCGTGTTGCTGGCACGAAAGACACTTTTTTACAAACTCACAAGCATCATGTTCCAACGTAGGCCAATAATATCCAGCCCGTAGAATCCTCTTGGCCAGAGCCATACCATTTGAATGTGCCCCACAAACACCGCTATGTACCTCCGTTAGTGTCGCATGGGCTTCGGTCTCATTTAGACATCTGAGGAGGATTCCATCATACCCGCGATGATAAAGCGTGTCACCGACAATGACGTATCGAGAAGAGCGATGAATGAAGGATTTGCGTTGGTTACGTGTAAGCTCTGGGGGTGTGGTGTTGTCACGGAGGTAAGTATATATGTCTTGGTACCACGGGGAGGCGGGACCTACGATATCGCACACCATGTCAGTATCTGGGACATCATATGCAGGGATTAACAGTTGTTCGACGAGAAACTCACACTCTGTCCGATCCTTGGGCATGTCAATCAGAGAACCGATAGTGGCCATGGCGTCTGCTGCTTTATTCTGCACCCGAGGGATTTGGTCGAACTGTATGGAGGTGAAATATTTCTTAAAATCGTCTACCATGCGTTTGTAGGGAAGCAGTTTGTCATCCTTTGTGAGGAACTCATCATTAACTTGTCTGATAACCAACAAGGAATCCCCAAAGACTCTCAAATGGGTAATGTACCACTATTTTGCAATTCTAAGGCCGGTGAGGAGAGCTTCATATTCCGCCATATTGTTGGTGCAGGGAAACGCTATCCTAAATGATTTTGGGATGTAGTCACCTTGAGGGGTGACTAATAGAATTCCTGCCCCAAATCCACTGTGAGTGTATGAGCCATCAAAGTATAACGTCCAAGTTGGTGTTTCTGCTACTGTGTAGATTCCTTCATCCGGGAATTCAGTGTCTATTGGGTAGGCATCTACTAGTGGTGCTTCGGCCAATTGATCAGCAATAACCTGTCCTTTAATAGCTTTGCGCTCTACATACTCGATGTCAAATTTGCTTAGTAGCATGACCCATTTGGCCATGCGGCCGGTCAAAGTGGTTCTAGATAACATATATTTCAAAGGATCAATTTTAGCAATTAATTTGACTGGGTGACTGAGCATGTAATGGCGGAGTTTCTGTGTACTGAAGACTAGCGCAAGGCACGCTTTTTCCATAGGAGAGTAATTTAATTTATAGCCGACTAGTGTTCTGCTGATGTAGTAGACTGCCCTTTCTTTGAGTGACCCATCGTGCTGTGCCAATAATGCCCCCAGTGCGACTGAGGTAGCAGAGATATAAAGCAGGAGGGGTTTTCCTGGAATGGGCGGCATCAAAATTGGTGGATGAGCTAAGTATTCCTTGATTTTATCAAAACCCATTTGACACTGTGGGGTCCATCGGAAGGTGGAATCTTTCTTCAGAAGATGGGTAAATGGCTGACATTTATCTGCGAGCTGGGCTATGAACCGACGGATAGACTGCATCTTTCCTTGGAGGCTCCTTAACTGCTTTAGATTGCGTGGAGGCGGCATGTCCATAATAGCCTTTACTTTGGCAGGATCAACTTCAATACCTCTGCAGGAGACTATGAAACCCAGTAATTTCCCTGGCGTGACCCCGAAGACACACTTTTTTGGATTCAACCTCAACTTATAATGCTCTAACCTCTCAAATATCTTCTTTAGGATGGTCGGATGTTCTGCTCGTGTTCTGGACTTCCCTAATAGGTCATCAACATAGTCTTCCATGATGATATGGATGAGGTCATGGAAGATGACCGTCATAGCTCTTTGATACGTTGCCCCTGCATTCTTGAGACTGAAGGGCATAACATTGTAACAGAAGGTGCCCCAAGGGGTTGTGAAGGCGGTTTTGTGTTGGTCTTTAGGTGCGATTCGGATCTGGTTATATCCAGAGAAGCCATCCATAAGGGACAACATCTCATGTCCTGCTGTTAAGTCAACCAACATGTCAATATTAGGAAGAGGGAAATCATCTTTTGGACAGGCTTTGTTGAGATCCCTGAAGTCTGTACAAACCCGGATGTCACCATTTGGTTTAGCGACCGACACTATGTTGGAGATCCACTCGGAGTAGTCAATTGGTCTGATAAATCCTGCCTGCAGTAACTTCTCTAATTCCTTCTTAACTAACAATGCGACTTGCGGGTGCATCTTACGGAGTTTTTGCTTGACAGGTTTGGCGTCTGGGCGGATGTCTAGGTGATGGACCACCAAGGCGGGATCTAAGCCTGGCATGTCTGAGTATGACCAAGAAAAGTTAACAATTCCCTCTTGGAGTAGCTGTGCAAAGACCGGATACTCTTGTTCGGAGAGTGACTTGGCTACATAGGTGATCTTAGGATTTTCAGCAGTTCCCAAATTAATCTCTTGCGTCTCTTCAATCAGAACAGATGATCTTGCAGATAGCTGAGTTCCCATAAGGGGAAGATGAACATCTCCATCTTCTAGCGCCTCTTCAAGGTTTTTGCCATCAGATGCGTCCTTTATTTTTACTTTTTCAAGGTCATGAAGTGCCTCAGGGAGGTTTTCACTAGATGACCATTTGTTATTTTTCTCATTCTTATTTTTGCGACTGGAGTGTTCATCCTCCCCCAATCCCATGAGGTTAACATAGGTATCCGCAGACATACTGACAGGTGTGCTAGTTCGTAGGTCCCAATCAATGAGTTCAGGATGGCGGAGGGATAGGCTAATAGTGCAAACGGATAGGCATTCGAACATGGAAGATAGGTCGGCATGATCGACGTCATCTTACGCACGTATGATGGATTCCTCCTCGGGTATGTCTTCCAATAAGCCATTGTCCACAACTACACTATTGGAAGCATTAGATGATGTTTCAGGGGCTTTTGGCTTCCTGTCATACCCAATGCCCATATTTCTTGGTAGCGAAAATGTATCAATGGGTTGTAACCGCCCTTGTTCTTGCTTTCCTAGGCCTCTGCCTTGATAGTTATGCTTTTCCACAAACTTTTTCGGCCAGGGGTACTTTTCTTGGAGGTATTCTTTGAGAGGAGTTTCCGGCTGAGGCTCTTCTCGGTAAACCCATTGGCTTATGTCTTCTTCGGGCGCATCTGTCTTGATACTTGGGGATACAAAAGTGGTAGTAGGGATGTTTTTTCCACGGAAGGTGACAGTCTTGTCCTCTTGTGGGGTAGCATGGGAAGGTTGACCATACTCATGTGGCGATGGTGGCATGGTCGCTATATTGAGAACAGTGTGCATTTCATACTCGCCACACCCTTTGTCAATGATCTGGACTTTTGTGAATGTAGGCTCAGTGGAAGATGGAGCGGTTATTACGGTGGATGGTGGATTAACGGGTGATGGCCGAGATGCCCCCATTTCAACCCCAGGACAATAATGCAAATGGGGAAATGATGTCTCTAGGGTGCGGCAATATTCGAACGGTTGGGGATCGGCATAGATGGTGACCTCTTGTCCGTTGACTGGGAATTTGAGGCACTGATGGTAGGTGGAAGGCACGGCTCCCATGGCATGGAGCCATGGACGGCCGAGGAGGAGATTATATGGTAAGTCCAGATCAAGGACATGGCAGGTGATGTACTGAACTACCGGTCCCACTTGGACAGGAAGATTGATGATCCCTTTTGAATTCCTTTCTGCATTATCATAAGCCTTGATTGTAATAACCTAGTTGCTTAGGTCCGCTTGGGTATACCCCACCTGCTTTATGAATTTTAAAGTGCACAAGTTGAGGGCAGAGCCATTATCTACCAAGACCCTTTTTATTTTATGCCGAGCGACTACGACTTCAATATGTAAGGGGCGATTGTGATTAGCATCAATGTTGGGCATATCATCGTGGCTAAAGTGTAGTTGGTGAGATGAAGCTAGGTGTCCTACCAAGGCTTGAAACTGTGTAGGATCCATATTATTAGGCACATGGGTTTCCTGTAGGGCTCTATTAAGGATTTCTTGATACACGGGGGAAGACTTGAGTAAATCCAAGATGGAGATATGTGCAGGGGTCTTTCCCAAGTGATCAAGGATATTGTACTGGGAAGTTACAGGAGTCGGTTGGACAGGTGCAGAGGCTGCAGAATGGTGATGCGGGCTCGTCGTGTGGTAACAACACATTGAGAGTCTTTGGCTTTGACATGTATCATGGATACACGAGGTTCTACCTGCTCAATGTAATGAATAATACCCTCGTAATTGAGGGGTACATTCTTGTAACTCACGTTATTTGTGCTGTTGTTTTGAGGATTACTGTTGGAAGTGCTTGGGCCTTGGTCATGGTTTGGGAAGGCGTTTTGATAAATTTGCAACTGAGCATTGGACGACGGAGCTTGGTTAGGATCAACCTTGATGTCACCTCGATCGATGAGATCTTGGACGTAGTTTTTCAGACCCTGACACTTATTCAAAGAGTGCCCTTTAGTTTTGTGGAACTCACAATATTCATTTTCCCTAAACCATGCGGGCTTAGGTTTGGATTCGTCTAGTGGCTTGGTGACGGGGTACGTGATTGGATAGCTAATCTGCAACAGTTTATTGAAGACGACACTCAAGGGTTCTCCTAGTTGAGCATATTGGTGTTTAGGGTTCCCTTGATTGGACTGTTGGGGAGGACGGGGTGTCCCTTGCGGTACGGATATGGCATTAGGTACAGATTGTTGTTGTTTCTGGGATGTGTTGGCCACTTAGACATGTTTAGTATCAGTGACACCATCATTGACTGCATTCTTGTTCTTGTTCCAGAAACGTGGCTTGTCGTTGAATGTTCTTTCCCTATCTTGGTTATATATTTTGATGTGCCCCTTGGCAATAAGGGCACGCTCGAGGATGGGTCTTTTCTCCACCACCTCCGCAAAAGTGGTGACACAGTGTAATCGGAAGTTGTGGGCCATGTCAGGATGAGAGTTCTCCACAAAAAGGGTGACCATGTCCTTCTCTTTCAGAGGAGTTTTCATTCGGCTTGCCAGGGCACGCCACCTCTGGAGGTAGCTAGTAAAAGTTTCCCCTTCACGTTGTTTCTCCTTGAGAAGATCTAGGGTATCAGTATCTTTCTCCAAGTTGAAGGAGAAGTAGGAGACAAACCTTTCTGACAAGTCCGCAAAAGATTTTATAGACCCCTTGTCGAGGTTCATGAACCACCCTAGTGCGTCACTCCCCAGACTTCGGGGGAACAGACGCAAGAGATAGTTGTCATTGTGGATCACTTCTTGACACTGGGAGTAAAACTCCCGTAGGTGGGCCTTAGGATCTTTGTTCCCCTTATATTTGTCAAATTTTGGCATCTCAAAATGCTTGGGGAAGGGAACCAATGAGATGGAGGGATCATACGGATAGGGACATATATCTTCGAACTTGAACGATTGCTTGCTAGTCCCTGCCTGGAGATCCTTTAGTGCGGCTTTGATTTCCAGTATGTCTGCATTGGCCGATGTGTTAGACGGATATTGATGATAGGGCGATTGTGGATTCTGAGAGGATGTTTGGGGATGGGTGTATGGATAATGAGGAGGTGGTACCTCCTGTTGATATGCCAAGGGACCTTGTTGATAAAAAGGTTGTTGTTGTGAGGTGGGATATTGATTGGTTGGGTAGTTGTGGGTGGCGTACTGTTGGGAAGTATGGAGAAAGTGTTGCTGATTAGCTTGCGGGTATTGGGGGTGTTGATATGACTGTTGTGATGCCCCATAGGAGGGTTGTTGATATTGGGGTTGGTTGTAATAGTTGTAATGGAGGGGTGTTTGTTGATATTGTTGTTGATGCATAGTTGGTGGCTGTGATGGGCGAGATGGGATGTTCTGTGGTGGTTGCGCTTGCGGGCGTAAAATGGATGCAAGGAATGGAGATATGGTCGAGGCTGAAGGCCAAGGTTGATTTCCTTGCGGTTGGTGTTGTGATGGTTGTGCTGAGAATAGGGGATTGATCGACAGTTGTTGTTGAGGTGGAGGTGCGATTGAGATGTTGTGTGAGGGAGGTTGTTGAGCACTAGTGGGAGCGTAGGATTGGGGAGGTTGTTGGGATAGGAATGATGATGGTGGAGGAACGTTGGATTGGGGCGGCTATTGAGGTATGAACGATGAGGGTGGAGGAATGTTGGATTGGGATGGCTGTTGAGGTATGAACGACGAGGGTGGAGGAATGTTGGATTGGGATGATGGTGGAGGGTTGGAAGACGATGGAGGAGGGATGTTGGATTGGGACGATGGCGGAGGGTTGGATGACGATGGAGGAGGGATGTTGGATTGGGGCGGCTGTTGAGATAGGAATGATGATGGTGGAGGATTTGTTGCCCCAGGAGGTGGGGGCAAGGCGGCGAAAGGGTTGCCCCCAGCGTTGACGGGAAGCGAGTTCGAGGGGGGCGGTGCCGGTAGCATTAATGGTTGTGGTTGCGAGATGTTTTGCGGCATGCCATAGGCATAAGGATCATTGGGATCAATGGTTTGAGGTGCTCCCGTGACTGAGATGGTGGGATGTGGGGGATTGCCAACGGGATATAGGACACCATTGCCAAATTCAGGTTGATGCCAGCCTCCTACAGAAGGAATGTTGGGGACATACGAGCTACTGGGAATGTCATGTGCACCTTGAGGTACATTGGATGTAGAGGTGCCATACTTGGATAAGTCGACACCTGATGGCAACTTGACACCTTTGTCAATCAAGTGAGCCAAGATTTGGTCACCATGTCTTTCAAGAAGGCGCTCCGTCATTTGTGCATTAACTGGGTTGCTAAAGTGCTCCTCGAATGTGAGCTCGAGTTGTTCGGCCATGTTTTCCTCCCCAGGTGGTGACGTGTTTTGACCATCCACATTGGATTGTGATGAGGTGCCGTTGTGGGGATCGTGAAGGATATTAGCACCATAGTTGGGATCTGATGAGATGTTGATCGTGTTGGTAGGATTTTGAGGGTTGTTTGATTGGGCATTCGGGGCTTGTTGGTCGGCCATTTTCTTTGCTTGCGATCGGGTCTGAACGGGCATGCAAGATGATGACAGGGATCAAGGTATTAAAAAGACCTTGATGATGAAGGATCGATTTGATTTTGATGAAAGATTAGTTGACGACGATTGATTAGGTCGACGTGGATTGGCTTGATGGGATTGGATTGGATTGATTGGTAGATGTTGGATTAACCTAGATTCCGGGTTTTGATCCGAATAGGTTTGATGATGTGGGGATCAGATCGATGTGATGATAGATACGACGAAGACCGAGATCCACAACCAAGTTTAAGAAGGATCCTTGGTAACACTAGGTATTGATTAAAAGGTGGATGTACGACACCGAATCCAACTTGAGATAGAAGCAGATTGATTGGGTCGAAAAGGATAACTGACCCAAGACGGATAGCGATCCTAAGCCAGTTATGGTGATTGCGATTAGAGATGAATACCTAGGTCAACTTGGATGACGACTCCAATGGGGTTTATATGGAATAACGGAAATCAGAGATGAAAGTGTGTTTAGGACGGATGGGGAGTGTCACAAGATAGATGAATGGCTCTCGAAACAAGCAAAAGACTATTTAGGACAAATGACCCTTAGAACGAAGGGATGGTTGCTCAGAACGGACGTTCAGATGTTTGTTTTGGATGCTAAATGATCGTTCGGTGTTCAAAACAGAGGGACAATGAATGCCAAATGATGGTATAGGATGGTCAAAGGGACAGGTCCGCCACTGCAATAGGACATATCCGCCACTGCATTGGGACAGATCCGCCACTACACTGGGACAAATCCACCACTGCACTAGGACAAATCCGCCACTGCACTAGGACAAATCCGCCACTGCACTGAGACAAATCCGCCACTGCACTAGGACAAATCCGCCACTACACTGGGACAGATCCGCCACTGCAATAGGACAGATCCGCCACTGCACCAGGACAGATCCACCACTGCACTGGGACAGGTTTGCTAAAGGATAAGGTTAAGTCCGCCAAAGGATAAGCTTAAGCTTGGTTTTTTGATGGGTGGCAAAGGCAAAGGACCCAAATTGTAGCAATCACAAAAGGACTTGGCCAAATCGATACTCACTGGTTTTTGCACAAGAAAGACAATTCAAGCAGCACAACCCTAAGATTAGTAGAAACGGGTATGGTCAACAAAGTCTTCTACTCTAGGATGCACATGGTTTCTAAGGAGTCCTCGATATACACCCGGTACGTGAGGCCCAAACCGTGAACACCAACCCGTTACAAGCATGAGTCGGGAACCTTAGCGAGATACTAGAGGCTCGGACCAACTCTTCACGTCATCCCAACGCTTCGCCAATTACAACGTGGTTGGATTGAGGTACAGCTTTCGCTCTCCCCCCTTTATATACCCCGCCGGTACACGTGGTTGGAATCGTCCCTTAGGGTGATGAAATCCCCAAGTAGGTCCCACTAGGAAAATGAAAAGGGGCGACTCAAAAGGACTTGGAAAGCTACGATTTCTCTTCACCCAGGATCGCCAAATGGCGCAAGGGGATTGGATACGTCAAATAGCCTTCCCAAACACGCCAAACAAGGTTTATTGACACCCTTTAATTAAACAACTAAAAGAGTGCCAGAAATGTGATAGGTCGAATAGAGGTGTTAGAAATCAAGCAACAACTAAAAGAGTGCAAGTAAACAACTTAAACAACCTACACTTCAAGATTAGCCTAAGTTGGAAACAAAACAAGACAAAGCCACAAAATGGAACTTTATACCTTGCGTTGAGTCGATCCTTTGGTTGGCCCTTCGATCTTGGATGTGTATGCTCCTTGGATGGCACAAGATGTGAGATGTGAGATGCGAATGATGCTTGGAAACATGAAAATAGCTAAGTGTTGGTTGAGAAACAAAACTGCAAGAGTTTGGCTAGCACAAATGATCTCCCCAAAATGAGAGAAAAGGGGGGGTATTTATATGATTTTTGGAAAATCCTAGGGGAAATGGACGGTTGAGATTGATCCACCAAATATCAAGATGTAGGGCTAAGGTGAGTTGAGAACTCACAAGCCCTCACATCTTGACATGTGGCATGTGAGATAGCCCTAAAAGGTGAAGTGGACATGAGGTGGAAGGACAAGGACATGACATGGAGAGGGGTACAAAGTACCTTGGGATTGGACAAGATCTCCTCATAAAGGAGGTCCTTGTCCCCATGTGGGTGAGAGGACATGTGAGGAATTAAAAATTCCTCAAATATTCTCATGGGGATGGGAGAAAGAATAAAGAATAAGTAAAGGACATGTGGGGAGAAGTGAAGGAATTAAAAATTCCTTTTAGGTGCCTTGGGGGATTAAAAGGTGAATTAAAAATTCACATGGGGAAGGGGGATGCCTTGTCCAAAAGGAGAAAGCCTTTAATAAGGTTGACTTAAGGACACATGCCATAAGTAGGAGGGGGATTAGGTTAGGCTAATCAAATGATTAAGGTTGTGCAAGTACTCAGTTAGATGGACTAATGACTATTAGAGGCAAGTGGGAAATTATGGAGGATGTGACCTTAATGATGATTAAGGGTGTGCACATGCTAACCCTGGTTAATTAGAAGAAGATGAAAATAATTAAAATGGATTAGGGACCAGCTTGCAAAAGTTGGAGGATGTGACCATGAGAGAGAAAAGATGAATTAAAAAATGAATTTTAATTCAAAAGGGGAATATGACTAGATTAAATAAAATGGCATATTTATTTAATTTAGAGGAGGAAGAGGGGCAAAGTATTAAATTAAATACTTTAGGACTTTTGTGCAAGATGCAAGGTATTAATTAAACAATTGGCTTAATTAATATTGACAGAGGGGATGAGCAACCGGATGAATAAGGAGACACGTTTGATCATATGGAAGTGATCAAAATTGGACGTCTACACCACCTTTTCAGCTATCTCATGATGAAGAAGATTTTGCCTGGCCACAAGTTGGTGAAGAGGCCGAAGAAGTTAATTATGTGGCATAGCTTATGATGATAGGAAGAAGCTCTTTCATGTAGCTCCAAGATGAGGATGAGGTGTTGATTAACATCATTCAGAACTATTATGGAGTGGAGGACACATCATATTCTACCTTAGTTATCACATTCCTACATGTTCTTCCTGCAACCACTATTTCTACAAACGTTTTTATTGTAGATGTTCTTCTTGAAACCATTGTTTCTGTAGCATTTTTCTTGTAGATATACTTGTAGCCATTGTTCCTACAGAAATTCTTGCAGACAGACTTCCTGTAGCAATAGGTACATTCCATATATTTCCACCGTATGAACTAAAGGTACCATGTGTTAATAAAGAAGCCATGGTAGAATTAACTACACAAGTATAGGTGGCAAAAGGAAAATATCTGAATATTAATAATAAATTGAGTGAAGTGCAACAACTGTTGTTGGAAAATCTATTAAGAGCCCATCAACATGCTTTTGCATGGGATTATCATGACATGAAGGGAATAGATCCTAAACTTTGTACCCATAGAATTTATATAAGAAATGATTGCACTCCAGTAAGACAACCACAAAGGAGGATTAACCCTGGACTAAGAGAAATTGTGAAAGGAGAACTATAGAAATTTCTAGATGCGGGATTTATCTATCCCATTTTAGATAGTCAATGGGTGTCTCCATTGGTTATTTTTCCCAAGAAAGGAGGGAAGTGGTGAGTTTTTGTTGATTATAGAGAAATTAATGCTTCCACCAAGAAAGATCACTTTTCTTTAATACCATTCATTGATCAAGTTTTAGACACACTTGCAGGAAAGCAATACTTCTCTTTTCTAGATGGATTCAACGGCTACAACCAGATCCAAATTACACTAGAGGACTAGGAGAAGACCACATTTACCTATCCATGGGGGACCTATGTCTATTCGGTACTCCCATTCAGTTTCTACAATGCACCTGCAACCTTCTAGATGGTAGTCATTGGTATATTTTTAGACATTTCTCATGATTGCATGGAGATTTATATGGATGACTTTACTACTTATGGTGTTGATTTTGATCAAGTATTGGAGAATCTCAAAAGGGTCCTACAAAGACGTAGGGATCAAAACTTGTCCTTAAATAGTGAAAAATGCTCGATGATGATGCAAGAGAGTGTGGTTCTTGGCCACCACATCTCCCATAAGGGAATTCAAGTAGATATTGAAAAATAGAGGTAATCACCAATCTTCCTACACCTACAAAACAAAAGGATGTTAGAAGTTTCTTGGGTCATGTAGGATATTATAGGTGATTTATCAAAGACTTCAGTAAGGTAGCAACACCATTGTATACTCTTCTCACTAAGGATGTTGAATTTCAATGGACTGAAGCTTGTGATAAAGCATTTTTTGCTTTAAAGGAAGCATTGAAAAATTCTCCTGTACTTAAGGGACCCATTTGGGAGCTTCCTTTCCACATTTACACTGATGCATTAGACTATGCCATAGGAGAAGTCTTAGGAAAAAGTAAGGGAGCTATTGAGAATGCTATCTACTTTTTCAACAAAAATTTGCAAGGAGTTGAATTTAATTATACCGTGACAGAGAAAGAAATGCTGGCCATAGTCTATACACTGAACAAATTTAGACATTACATAATGGGCTACCAAATCTTTGTGCACAATGATCATGCAACCATTAGATATCTCATGAATGGACCTTTGATCACAGGGAGATTGGAAATATGGTTATTATTGATGCAGGAGTTTGATATAACTATTGTAGATAAGCCAAGAAGAGCTAATGTTGTTGCAGATTTTATTTCAAGGCTGACTACATCATAAGACAACCATCCCATAGATGACTCTTTTCTTGATGAGTATCTATTCTCCCTTAATGTACAAATACCTTGGTATCTTGACATAGCCAACTACTTGGTCATAGGTAGAGTTCCTTCTCATTTCTCCCCAAAAGAGAAAAGGGCACTCATTGAAATATTTTTTCCTTTCTCATGGATTGTTAGATGTTTGTTTTATATTGGACTTGACCATGTCATGAGAAGATGTGTAAGAGAAGATGAGACTTATGAAATTTTGCATGCATGTCATAATGAACATGTGGAGGAAACTTTGTGGCCAAAAGAACATCAATGAAGATCTTGAACACAGGGTACTACTAGCCAACACTCCACAGAGCTACAAGAAGGTATACCAAAAAATGTGATAGATGTCAAAGAATGGGTAGACCAACTAGATCTGGTGAGATGTCATTGTGCCCTCAGATAGTGATCACTCCATTTGACAAATGGGGATTATATTTTGTGGGACCAATTGACCCTCCATCAAATGGTAAGTCTTATATATATTAGTATGCACTAATTATGTAATAAAATGGGTAGAAGTCAAGGTCATGAAGCATGCAAAGGATAACAAAGTTGCAAAGTTTCTTTATGAGGAGATTTTCACAAGATATGGAGTTCCAAGATAAATAGTGACTAATCAAGGGCCACAATTCACATCAAATCTTGTTGCAGAACTGGTGAATGAGTATAATATCAGGCATAGAAAGTCTACTCCTTATCACCCCCAAGCCAATGGCCAAGTTGAGGTGACAAACCAAGAAATTGAAGCTATTCTGACTAAAATGGTAGCTATCCATAGGAAAGATTGGGCAAACAGATTACTTGAAGCTATTCGAGCCTACAAGATAACATGGAAAACAACTACAGGCTTCACCCTATTTAAGTTACTATATGGAAAGACAACTATGATGCCAATTGAATTTGAACACAAAAATCTATGAACTGTAGTGGATTTAGGCATGGACATTTTTGAAGCATAGAGAGAAAGAATCATGCAACTAATGCTTTGGATGAAATAAGGAGAGCAACCTTGCAACATATAGAAGTAGTGTAGAATCAGAGAATCAAGTGGCATGAAAAATTTATCAAAGAAAAGAAGTTCAAACTAGGAGATTGGGCCTTGCTCTATGATTCAAGATATCAGGAAAATGTAGGAAATTTTTTAGACAAGATGGCTAGGACCATACAGGATTGTTGAGGTCTTTCCGAATGGAGCCATCTAGCTTACCACCATTGACCCTATCAAGTTCAAGTTACTTTTCAACGGTCATCGCCTTAGGTTATGTCATAAACCGGCTTCTAAAGAAGAATTCCTATAGCAATTCACCCAACACTTAGAACTTCCTACAACTAAAGGCGGTGGACTGAGTGTCCCTCTTTCAGCCTAATTGAGGTATGTACTTTTCATAATAAAGAATCTCACTTATGTGGAAGTCCATTTCTTTGTTATCCACCCATCCACCCATCCGTACCACCTTTCTCTCTCTTCCATCACTTTATTCCTTCTCATTCAATTCCACCCCATCTTCATTCATTACTCAATCCATTTTCTAGCAAGGCAAGCATTACTTTATCCATGATCTTTGCAATAAATCTTCCACACATTCAGGTATGTGTGCATCAATTGCTATCTTTAATCATCTTTTAAGTACGTTCATTTAATCATTGTACATTAGCATAAGTATTCATATAAATGCCATCATTGTCTATCAATCACCACTCCCATCTCACATGTGTGGACACATGTCAAAATTTAGGTTGGGGGAGAGAAATGAAAAATATACAGATATTTTATTGTCCATGTGTCGAACTATGTTAGGCTATGTCAGAATTTTAAAATGAGCTAACTGCATGAGTGAAGTGACAATAACTGCAGCCGCCAATTCTTCCTATCATGGTTTCCCTTTATCACTCAATATTTTATTGTCCATGAGTCAAACCATATTAGGTTGCATCATAATTTTAAAATGAGCTGACTGCATGAGTGAAGTGACAATAATTGCAACCGCCAATTCTTCCTATCATAGTTTCCCTTTATCACTCCTTTTCTTGCTATTATTTCCCTATCCTAATCTTGAAGTTGGATGGTTTTGATGAAGGCACTTCCCTTGAATTTTCCCAAACATTTTCAGAAGGAAAATCCATAGTAAAAGGGTTAGAAGTTGTAGCAACAGAGGAAAGAATTACAAAATTTACATGGTTACCTACTGATGGTGAAAATTACCTTGTTTCTAGAAAGGGTAGGTTAGCCAGGGTTGAATTCATAGAGCCAAACGATCCCCCATTGACCATAGACAAGCAGGGCACAACAATAATGTCTCTACCCAAGCCATCGAAGTAGATAGCTATGTATGTTATCAAATGCATTACTTGTGAGGCCCTCCAATCAAACTTGCATTCTGTCTACTTCAAGCTTTTGAACGACATGAGGCATGGGAGGAGGATGAATGTACCCAATGTGTTGTACAATCTTCTCTCAATCATGGTAGCCAAGACCTAGAAAGGTAGGGATAATTCTATTTCCCACCATTGCTTGATTAAATTGCTAGTTGAAAAATCTTTGTGTGATGTTTCTAGAATGAATTGGGAAGAGTTTATTAAGGTTGATCAAGATTATCTCCAAGAGGATTTTTTTGATGTTGAACATTTTCTACCTAGGGCTACACCTCAATCTCGTAGGTCTAGTAGGAGGGGAAGCACGATGAAAGCTATTCCTAGTGCTTCAACCTCTAGTGTTGGCTCTGGCATGAATCCTCCTGTAGCAAAGGAAACCATTGAAATTAGTTCTTCTAGAATAGAGCACTCAGAAAAAGAAAGCTCTTCCTCAGATTCTTATGATGAAGTTCCACTTGAAACCCTCATGAAAACTAGGGCATAACAGAGGGAGGTAGAAATAAGAAAAGGAAAGGTTAAAAAATAACCTGTAGAAATAAAAGTACCAAGTTTGAAAAAGAGAAAGGCTGATACTATTCCTCCTACGGCGAAAGAAAGACGTGAAGAACCTCCCAAAAAATCAAGACTAGCTGGGCTTGCACAGGAAAACCCTAAACCTGATGAGACCTCGAATGAGGACCCTGAAGCTTCGATGGAGCGGGAGAATGTTGAAAAAGAAGAAGGAATATTTAAGGGAGCAAAAAATATAACATTGGTTGATCTTGCTAGCATTGCAAAGGAATTGGAAGGAAATAAAAAATTCTTGCAGCATGAGCACAAAGTCCTGCAGCAACAACCAAAACTAGAGCAGGAGTTCCTATAGCCACAACAAGAACAAGAGCCCCTACAAAAAAATGAAGAAGAAACAACACCCTTACAACTAGAGATAACTAGACAAATAATGCCATATGAGGAGCCGTCATAAAAAAAAATACTGGTAGGCATTCATAATCCTCTTGATTTTTCAGTACATGCAGTAATTTTGAATCTTTGGATGGAAATATAAAGGAGGGAGGAATAATGGAAGAAGAAAAAATGGAAGTTAAAGAAAGAAATTCAAAAGGATGAATAAATTGAGGAGAAAAGCATAGAAATCACTACCCTGAAGCAGAGGGTAGATGATATGGAAGCTCTGGCACCAAATATTTTGGGATGTAGAGAACCCCCAAGGCTCTATGCTCTACTCCTGAGAGAGAAGTATCTCTCTTTTAAGATTTCAAGACTTGCCTCAGGTTTGAATCCTTCTATTGATACCCCTATGGAATTTTTTAATGCTTTTGCCTCCCTTGAAATGAAGAATTTATTATATGAATTTTACTTACATAATTATTTTTTCACAAAGGACCATGAATGGAACCCACTGCTGTATGTTCAAGATGTTCAATTGAGAGCATTCATGTCTTAGGTGAAAAATGAAATTACTTGGGGTCAGTAGCACAATGCTTATAAAAAATTGGAGTCTGATACCCCTTTGCATATTAGAGATGAATCAAGTAACCCAAGGGATATTTATAGAGAATGGTGTAGAATGTTGCTCAGACTGAGCTATGGAAATAGGATTATGCCTTGGATTGAGGTGGTTTACATTGAGTATGAGGTAAAAACAAAAGAGAAAACTGTGAGGAGTGTTGGTATGTGGCAACTAATCATGCTATACTGTATAGCCCATGGTATAATGTACACCCTGGCCCCCTGTCCTCCATTTTTTTTCACGTCGTCAGCGAAAAAGGAAAAATATCTGAAAAAGAAAGAAAACTGACTTTGTAAAACCCTAATTCTGGAAGCTTCTAAAAGCTTGTTAAAAGGGGTTGGGATGGGGGTTACAGGATGATGAAAAACGCGATTATTCGCGAGATTGTAATAGGTTTTGCACTGGATAATAAAAGTATTGGATGGCTGCGGTTTGGTGGATGTAGCCCAGATTGGGTGAACCACGTTAAATTCTCTGTGTTATGATTTATTCTGTGTATGTTTTAGTTTCTCTGTTTATTATTTAAATCTGCATTTAATTGTTAGATATTTGGCATCTCTAACCCTAACAAGGAGATGTTTATCCTAGAGATGGAATAGTTTGGCCAATGAGTTAAAATAGACTGAGCCTCATTCCATCCAAAATTATGCTACAACATTAAAAAGAATTGAGAGACACATTCTGATTGGAAGAACTCAGGGATGCCATTGGTGTCCCCTAACTTTTCAGCCACCCATGCTCATGTGGCTAGTTCCAAATTCTAGATTCTACTAGAGTGATATTGCCACAGAAAGGCAGAGATGGGATAGATTTGACAGATTGGGAGGATTCTATTGGGATCCTAACTCACGCACTGCAACCATTGATGTTTGACAACTCTCAGTTAAAATTTTTAGAGCTTTGACCAAGTAGAAGAACAACTCTTCCCCTATTGGAGGACCAACAAAACATTAGGTTGGGGGGAGTGATGAGCCTATTTTTGGGTCTAGTTTTGGTAGAATATATAACCTATTTTCTCATAGATTTCATGTATTTTAATGCTTAAATGTTGGTATTGGCATAATGTTCCCCTCAAACCATTGAAATTTGACATTACCCTATCTCTGCAGGCTTTAATAATATTTGGCATAATATGTGGGTCATCTATGTTGATTTTGCATGTGATTAATGAGTGTTTCTTAGAGTGGTTATTGATGTGCAGTTATTATGCGTACTAACCATGGACTATAGAATTAATATGTCAAGTTATGGAAGACACCACCAGCTGGGAATGTACCAAAACATCCAGCTGAGAAGCTGCTCCAAGTCAAAGGTAGCTGGTAGCAAAGATTCATGCAACCAAATGTAACCGCCTTGCAATGGAACTTAATGATCGAGCATGCATGGGCATTACTACTATGTTGGATCTACGCTTGACTTGCATGTTTGACCAGATTCCATGCATGCATAACTGCCGCAACTCCACTTTCCCCTGTTTTCCCTAAATGGCATCCTCCAAGTCGTGAAGTTGACTACCTTGTTAGTTGTAGTATAAATAATAAGTTGATGCTCCTTCTTAGGAGGTTGCTCAATTCTAAATTGTACTCTCATCTCAATAATATAGATTCATTACTCTTTGTATGCATGATTTATAATGAATGGAAATAAAGTTCTAAGTTCAAACATCTAAGTTTTTGTTAGTTTACAGGATACTTATCTAAGGGGGTCCACTTGGTGAGTAATTTTTTCTCTTAGTTCAACATTAGCTTAGTATTACTTGTCATTTGATACTTAGTTTGAAATCTGGAATTGACTATTCCTACAGCCAAAGCAGATAGAGTAGTTCCTGTTTGTTGCTCAAATCTTTCCTTCTTGCTTTGCATTTTAGTTTAAGCATAGTTATTGGTGGATGTTCAACATTTGCATTATTTCCTTTCGGCTATTTACTTTTAGCATTGTGTTTCTTAGCCATAGAATGCAATGACTACTTGAGCCCCTAGTGCACATATAATGCTGACCCATTTCAAGTTCACGTCCCTAGGTTGACAAGTTAAATCCACCTTCATGATGGTTGAATGACTATTTAGGTTAGATGTCCAATCTTTGAGTCATGGCTGTAAAAGCCTAGTTATGAGATCATTGTGGGAGGCCGACGAGTTCCACCCTAGCTTTTTGAAGTGGTTTTTTGGGATTTTTGATGTTTTAAGTGATTTATTGGGTTTTAAGGTGAAAAAAGCCTCAAGGTCTGAAATAAAGGGTCTTAGGGGCCTATTAATGATGATTTTAAAGGGTAATTAATGTAAGGGTGCCAAAATAGTTCCAAATTAAATGTGAAATTACACCGCTTTCAAGAGTGTACAATTTTATACACTACAGTCTCGAAAGGGTTTTCCCCATGTAAATCATTATGTTGCGGTATGCTTGATATTTATATTTATTTATGTTTAAGTTTATGCAACTGTTAAAGATCTGTAAAGTTTTAATATTATCCTCCTCTCAAGATTAGTGTAGGAAGTTGTTCTGCTACCTTAGCTTCCTTGCAAGTGGTATCAAATATTGATCACCTTTGGTTTCGGTTATTAGTTGTTGTGTTATTTGAAATAAGCCTGATTTGAGTGGGAGCTTGTGCATAAGAAACTTTGTGATCTTGCTGTAGGAATTTTCAAATGGAAATTTCATTAGGGAGAATAGAGGTGGAGAAATTTTCTAGAAATAATTTTGAGATGTGGAAGCTAAAGATGGAGGATCTATTGATAGATCAAGATTTGTGGGATGTCGTTGATGAGAATGTTTCAAGGCCCACAGATGCTAATTTGGCTACTCAATATGATGTTATGGACTACAAAGCCAAGGGTCTAATCAAATTGTGCTTACCGGACTCTATTTTAATCAATGTCCACGAAGAGACCCTTGAACAAAAACTATGTATCAAGCCAAATCTTTAGTGAACAAGATTTTCTTGAGGAAGAAATTATATTCCTTGAGAATGGAAGAGGGTGGATGAATTACATACCACCTATAATAATTCAATATGTTGGTGGGTCAATTGGCATCAGTTGGTTTCAAAATGGATGAGGAAGAGAAATGTCAGATCTTGCTTTGTTCTTTGCCTGATTCATGGGATTCCCTTGTTATGGATATTGGGAGTAATTTTGTTATAGTGAAGACTAAAGATGTGGTGGGTTATTTTATTTTTGAAAAAATGATGAGGAATGTATCCATTAATTTCAAGGAGGCCCTAAATGTTCGTGGAAGACCTAAGGAAAAAGGGAGGAATAATGAGAAGTGTTATAAATCCAAGTCAAAGGGGAGATCCAAATCTACTAGAAAATATAAAGTTATTTGTTGGAACTATGGTAAGCTTGGACATATTCATAAGGACTACAAAGAAGAAAAGAAGAAAAATAAAATATTTGATTTTGATTTTGATTTTGAGTTTGAGAAGGAAGATGGTGATGTATTCATTACAGATTTGGCAATTCATGCAGGCAATGATGCATGGTTAATTGACTCATGTGCATCTTTCCATATGACCTTTAATAGAGATTAGTTTTTGAATATGAAGAATTTGATGGAGGTAAGGTGTACTTAGGTGATGATTCTTATTTAAACATTGTTGGTCATGGTAAATTTAGAATCAGGTTTCTTGATGGTAGAATAAAACAGATTAATGGTGTGTTGCATATCTATGGATAAGCATGAAATTTGTTATCTATGAGAAAACTAATAGATGAAGATTTCTAGATAGTATTTTCTAACGCATCCCATGCAAGATGGTTAGAGGTGTTATGGTGATTGCTAGAGGTGTTAGATATGACACATTATATAAGCTTGATGCATGCATTGTTGAGTGTAATAGTAATTCTATGAAAATGGAAGAGGTTAGGGTTGTATCTTCAGGAGATGGTTATGGGTTTTGGGTACCCAAGGGTGCTCTTTCTTTTGATTCAAAGTTACTTGTAGAGAAAACTATGTTATGACACCAAAGATGGCCACATTGGAGAAAAGGGTCTAAAGACTTTGAAAAATAAAATCCTTGTTGAAGGATTGTCTGATTGTAATCTTGAATTTTATTTCTATGAGATTTGCATTTATGGAAAACAAAATGACATTCAGTTTTACTTGAGTTCTCATAAATCTTATGGTGTATTGGATTTTATTCATTTTGATGTGTTCGGTCTTGTAGATGTTCCTTCAATTGGAAATCCACTTATTATGTGTCATTTACTGATGATTATAGTAGAAGGAGATGGGTATTTTCTAAAGAGTAAATATAAAGTTTTAAGTTGATTTAAAGAATTTAAAGAAATAGGTGAGTTGCATACTAGAAAGAAAATAAAATGTTTCAAGACTAATAATGGCAATGAATTTTTCTCTAATCATTTTGATAGATTTTGTAAATATTTTGATATTCATAGATAAAATAAAACTATGTATTCTCCATAATAGAATGGTTTTGTAGAAAGAATTAACAGGACACTGATGGAGAAGGATAGGAGTATGTTGAGTGGTGCTGGTCTAGATCAAAGGTTTTGGGCTAAAGTTGTTGCACCACTGCTTGTTACTTGATTAATAGGTCTCCTACATCAGCTCTTGTTGATAAGATGCCTATCAAGGCATGGGAAGATCACCAACATTCATTAAGAAATCTTAGAGTTTTTGGTTTTGAGACATATGCACATGTGCCAAAGGAGAAGTAAACAAAGTTGGAGAACAAGGTTGTAAAATGTATTTTCATCAGATATAATTATGGTGTGAAAGGATACAAGTTTTTGGATCCTGTTACACAAAATGTAATATATAGTAGAAGTTTTATTTATATAGAAACTAAGCCTTATTCTATTACATTGTATCTAGAAAAAAGTAAACATGAATATGTGATTCAATTCCCTTCTACAATTGAGAAATTTTAATCAATTCCCATGGATAGACATGAAGTTGAGGAGATCTCATCTAGCTTTGAATCTTTAGAAGAGGAGGAAGATCCTCCAACTTAGCTTGTTTGTAGGTATATACAAGACATAGAAAACCACCTAAAAGGTATACAACTAATGATTGGAAATGTATTTTTCTTTGAATACTAACATGAATGAACCTAGATCAGTAAAAGAGGCATTAGTTATGAATGATGTAGAATCATGGAAGATTCCTATGGATGAAGAAATGATAGCTTTGAAAAAGAATGATACATGGGATCTTGTACCATTTCCTAAAGGATGAAAAACCTATTGGTTGAAAATGGGTGTTCAAGAAAAATATTAGTTCAGATGGAGGTATTGAGAAGTACAAAGCAAGGTTAGTTGAAAAAGGTTACTCTCAAGTTGAGGGTGTTGTTTGTGGTGAGATATTTTCTCTTGTTGCAAAATGACATCCATTAAATTTTTGCTTTCTATTGTTGCTACTTATGTTTTAGAGGTTGAGAAAATGGATGTGAAAACCACTTTCTTTCATGGTGACTTGGAGGATGATATTTATATGACACAACCAGAGCACTACGCGGTGAAAGATAAAAGTAAATTAGTTTGAAAATTGAAGAAATGTTTTGATATATATCTATTGAGTTTGGGGTTTGAGCATTCTAAATTAGGTCACTGTGTTTATTATAATATTTATGGTGATTATTTCTCATTTATTGTGTTATATGTTGATGATATGTTATTTATTGTTAAAGGGAAAGGTATGATTTCATAACTAAAATCTCAACTTGCTGCTAAATTTCAAATGAAATACCTTGGTGCAACTAGTCACATTCTTGGGATAGAAATTAAAAGAGATAGAGTAAATAGAAAGATATGGCTTGGCCAAAGCAAGTATGTCAATTTAATCTTACATAGTTTTGATATGCAAGATTGTAGACCATTGTGTGTTCTTTTTTTAGTTGGAACAAAGTTAAATCTATTTCAAATTGTCCAAAATCCCCATCAAAGATGGAAGACATGAGAAGAGTTCCTTACTAGAGTGTAGTTGGAAGTTTGATGTATGATATGGTTTATACTAGACCAGACATTTCCCAAGCAGTGGAATTTCTTCCCAAATATATGTCTAATCCTGGTAGAGTTCATTAGGATGCAATTAAAACAGTCTTTAAATATTTGTGTGGTATCTTTGATTATTCCTTCTGTTATCATAGTAATATGACTGAAGACATTCATGGTTATGCGGATTTAGACTGGGAAGGTGATGCTGATAGAAGATGATCCACCAGTTCTTATGTGTTTACTTTATTCTGTGGTACAATTAGATGGATGAGTATGTGATAGGTTTTGGTTGATTTTTCCACTACTGAAGTTGAGTATAGGATAACTACTCATGCTTGTAAAGAAGCCATTTGGATTAGGAGACTATGTTTAGATATTGGAATAAAACAAGGTACAGTGATAATTTATTTTGAAATTCAAAGTGTGATATGTCTAGCTAAGACCCTGAAATTTCATGCCAAGACTAGGCACATTGATGTACACTATCATTTTTCTAGAGATATGGTTGAAGATGGAAAGGTGAAGCTAGTTAAGGTAGAGACATTGATGATTTTTTTTTATTCTTTAACTAATCATATGAGAATAGAGAATTTCATGTTGGCCTCATGATTATCATTGCACCAAAAGGTTGGCCTGTTAATGCTCGATACAACCGCTAGAGTTAACAGATCCATGGGAGATTAACGGGAGATTATTCTTGACAGAGTCATTAGAGTCACATCATTACTTTCAGTCCCTTGGTCATTGCTTTGATGATCAATCCAAAAGGAAGAAAAATGTTGCAAAGTGATGGAGTGTTGCATCTTGACAGTGATATGGAGGATGGTAACTTGTAGTGATTAATGCTCACTTATTTCAATATTGTGACTTTGTTAAAGTTCAATGTGCCTTAATTTCAAAGTGACAAGGTTCACAAGGTGAATATTAGTATGTACAGGGATATTGTTAACATGTCTAATGTAGTTTGTTGCTCAGTGTTCAAATCTTGTTTGTGGCAATCAATCTATAGGCAGTGCTAAATGTGATGTGTGTTGGTGTTTTTCTAGTACACCTAAGGAATCTCTAAAGAGTAGCCAACTCTTATTCTCAAGACCCTTAAAGCGAATGGCCAACTAACAAGATTTAGCCAAAGACTGAAATATTCTACACTTTTGGCTTTGTGGGGCCTAGGAGAGTCTTCCTTTAAGAATTTTATTTAACTATCTCAATAGATGACATAGAAAATCACAAATCAATTCCTATAAGGGGAAAACAACACACTTCACTCAAAGGTTGGCTATTATTTAAGTAAATATTCATCAATTTACTAGGAACATGAAAAATATCTCGCATACATGCCTCATTGTAGATGAATTTAAAAAGATTTGTATTATAACCCTAAATAAACAATCCAATGTATCATTATCAGTCAAAATAAAAATACCAAGACAAGCAAATTAGTGTCTTCATCAATTGGGAAATGGAGTCATACATATTACAACATGTGATACATAAATTATTTAACTCTGATAATTATGGATTATTTCCATTATAACTTGCATTATGGAAACTCTCTGCACATAATTCACCACTTCTTATCAAATTCTCAGTAAATCATCCCAAGTCCATGACCACACTTAAACATTTAATTGATTCATTGAATCAAAGAAGAAATGAGAACATGCATTCAAATGTAACATCTGAAGATGAGGGAAATATTGTTGATATTCTATTCAAAACTTGTAAAATGATTTGCAAAGAAGAGTAGATAAAATGTGTATGGAATTTACTTTCGATATTAGTAATTTCTACAAAACCAATTAAAATTTTCATATGCATAATTCAGAGCCCATGACAATTCTACTATCCTATTCCTGGTATTCTACTATTTTCTAGCCCTTTTACATACTAGACCTAAAGACTAAAAAATGTTAGAAGCCCTACAAACAAGCCCTGAATTGCCTTTTATACAAAAAGGGAGCCCACAAGCTTCAGGCTTGAAATGTAGTTACATTACAAAATTTTCATTTCATATTGCATTTCAACTACATTTCAAAATTACCCACATGATAATTCTATTGAAATGAGGAAAACCTAAAATCACCATAGCTGCCATGAGGAAAAAGCAAAGTACCACCAAAATTCTCCTCAACTGCTAGGAAAGTAGGAAGACCAATTCCCAAATCGCCAAAAGGGCACACAGTCAAGACCCAACGCACCAAAAATTTTCCACGCATGTAGAGAGAGAAAAAGACAACCACATAAATCATTTATCAACACAAAAATTTCATTAACCACCACCCTTTCACAAACCAAAAGTCCTCTCACAGCAACACACACACCATGATAGACACACCCACTTCGTGTAGTGGTGAGGGTTGGGGATGAAACTTCAACCCCTTCATCTTCCTTTTCTCCCTTCAGCTTGGCCCCATCATGCCTGCTCAGAGTCCTAACTGCCATAGGCTAAATGGAAAATACCTCGGCTCTAGGAGATGGAGCTCGACCCAAGGTCTCGAGGTATTGATGATAGCTGGAGTCTGTCTATGTCTTGGTCTCTGATGAAGTCTCCGTGAGGTTGATAGGCGAATTTTGTCATCTGAAGGAGCCACAACCATACTGGATCTTGTGTTGAACTCCATTGGAAGGCCCAACAGTCTCTTTTCCTTTTGTTTCCACCACCGTTGAACTCTTAGCTTGGCCTTTCAGAAGGTTACTACACCTGGTGGCAATAGGTACAAAACCCTTTCCCTAGACATCCTCATGGGCACATTTCTTCTGCTCCATGTCCTCATCATGGGGCTTCTATGAGCTTAGTCAGGAAGACCTATGTTCCAAAACCGATGAAACACCAAGATTTCTCATTTTGCTACAAGAAAGTCTACACTCAAACCTCGACTCTCTGCACCAACTTGAAGACTTAACAACTAATTTCTATTGTGAAAATAAAAACTTTCCACTTCTATTTATTGAGAAAAGTGATGATATCAATTATTAATGCTTAATGAAAAACACACACACAAACTAGATGATTCATTGGCATGCATATTATCACCACTTAATTCCTGAGTGCATGGAAATCTGGAGATCATACTTCATGATTGCTAGTAATTAAGTCTTCACATGCATGAAGATCAATTTGATAGCACTTGCAAAGAGTATAAAATTAATGTTCACTTGTAGTAGAATGAAAATGGCTATCACATGCTATTCTATCAACTTTGAATAGCAGTTGTTGATCTCACGACGAGATGGCAGATAAAACGACTTAATTTAGGTTGACAGGGTTTGAAATCCAGCGGTGCTTTGCTAATTTGTCCTCAACCAATGGTATTAACCCACCTCAGGCAACAATTTCTTTGTCAGCAGGCTCCATTCATCTCACAAACTAGGTGGAGTGATCCACGTGTCAATATCTCACTGATCTCTCAGCTTTTAACAAAGCTTCACTTTCTCCTAGTGAGCCAGCGGGGAACGGTGGAGATTATTATTAACAGTTGATCTTGGTTGTTGGTTTAGAACCATTGGCCATGAGCTTGATAGTGGAGACTAGGCCCCACATCTGTATGAAGACATGTGTCTTGATTTCTCTATTCTTTCTACTTTTAACCGGTTGACATTTACCACCCGTGAGTTGGTAGGGTATAGTCAGGATCTCTTCCCACAACCTCGAATCTCAAAACCTACATGCACGACAAGGTTAACATTTAATAAAGGGCCTTTGTTAGGCCAACAGTGACATGACCCTTGCAAGTTGATGACTTAAGCTTAGATCACCAAGGAAAATTAAAACCCCACTTTAGGAAAATACTAAGGTTGACGAGCCGTCTGGGTGACTGACACTCTTAACCAAAGGGGTTGATAAATGAACATGCACTACAGCTCATGTGATAACTTAAAGAACTAGAAACTAGCATGGTAGGTCAACGAAGCGTTAGAAGACTTGAAATATTTCAAAGGAAAAAACCCTACTCACACACATGGGAAAAAGGGTTTGTATGCAGATTAAACCCATGGGGTGCTTAGAAAATTTATAAATTTTGGAAGCTTCATTAGTGGCTCATGCTCAGGGACCCATACCCCTGGTGGGTATGGCGAGAAACAAATCTTAGGTTGAAGCAGACCAGTGTAGAAGACCAAAACCCAGGGGCTTTCCTAGACAAGGCAAGTAGACACAACAAAAACACCAGACCAACCTATGTACATTATTTACAAAATATACATTGTAAATACTTCAATAAATTGGAGGCCCCAGGCTCCCAAAATTCAGGGACAATTCTTTCCTCTATTGAACACATTGGCTTGTTTTACTGGTAATGGGTCCATGTGAACATTGAACAATTCCAAGCTAGTAGCACTATCAAAGTCAACACTGCCTAGGAAATTTGATGTAACATGGCCACACTTATCCCTCCCCATTATAGGTTCATCAAACTGAATTGGGAAAATGAAATCCTCATAGTCCACACTGTCATGAGGTGTAGAATCACATTCAATTTTCTCATCAAACTTGAAACCCTCCTAAACACTATGAATCACACTTGACTAGTCTTTTATAAGATTAAGGAAGAGAAAAACATGATCAGGAATATCTTCAGTTTGTTTGTCACAAGTGTTGTCTTCATGAGATGAAAGAAGTTCCATGATTAGGTCCATAAGATAGGGAGTATCTGAAAAAAACTCCATCATGGCTTCATACTGACTTGTATCATTCATCTGGTTACTTGTTCCTTTGAATTTCTCCTCACATGGATGAAATAGCCCTACAATACTTGCATACTCTGCAAAGTCATGAGATAGTTCTTTCTTCTCAACATGAAACATTGTTGCATGAGTATCCATGTTGTCATCATGTGGATAGTGAATAGCTAACATTTCAATTACATCTTCAAGTACACAACCTGTCTCCATAGGAAAATGAGTACACCCATCTACATCCCTTTTGACATCCATGCCACATCCAAAGCTGATATCATAGTCTTGAACTTCTTTATCATGTGAGCCATTGTCAAATTGGGACTTCAGCAAATCTGAGGTATTCTCTTGATGCTTATCAAGTGCTATTTGCTCAATCACATGTTGGTAAATTGATTCATTAGTGTTTGTGTCTTCACATAGTCCACTTGGATGGGGAATTAGCAAGACAAAGGTGACATCTTCAAAGGCATAGTTACCAGCCTCAATATCACCTTGATTTTTGTCTGTACCATTCATGACACACCCACTAGTATACTTGCTAAGTACTCATTAGGGTTATATTCAAAAAGAGGATTGCTCCTATACCAATATGAATTATCATTTATAACCTCACTTTCTAGTGTAGATTCATCAAATAAAGGATTTTTCCATACCTTCATGGTAATTGGATGTATCTCATCTTTCTCATTGTCATAATTCCAAAAATATTGACCATCAGTACATTCAACATCAGTGTAATCACTTGAAGAGAAAAGAGAAACATTCTCCACATCCTCTTCATCATTTTCCTTCATAATAATCAACCCACATTCAGAGAATTCTTCACATGAAGAGAACTACTCATTGCCTAGGAAACACATACCTTCAAGGCTATTAACATATTCCCTACTAGAGGCAAGGGATTCCATCTCTACTTCATAGGAAGAATCATATTCAATTTAAGACTTTCCAAACTCGATCTCATCACTTTGATTCCCCATTCATGCCATATTATTGGAGCCAAGTATATCCTCATTGACTGGTGCATGATTAGTGCTAACTAAATCAATTTGTGAGGTTTCACCCTGTACCTCCTGTGTTTGTTCACAACTTATGACATCCCAAGGAAGATAATTAGGTAATACCTCCTTGTTTTCACACTTTGTCTCTTCATCCTCATCACTAATACATGCACTTGCTTCTATGGTGCTTGCAAAATAACAACATTCAACAACCAATTGCTCAGACTCTGATGCTTCTCTTTGATCTGTCAACCTTATCCTTTGGTGTTCCTCCCTATGATTTCCCACATTTTGGGAAACCTTCAGGGGCATATGACCATGCTCAATATTTTCCATAGTGTATATCCAATCCACTACTCGGTCAAGGCTATGTGGCTTCTAATTCTCAGACCACTAGCTTGATCCTGATATGTATGCTTCACAAAAAAATTGATACACATTTAGTCACTAGGCCTGAAATCCTTGGGTATCTCCATCAGAAGGTCTAAGAATCTTGAGAACAAGTGATATGGTGACTCATTTACACATCTCTTCATCTTGTACAACTTTCTAATGGAGAGAATTAAATCAGCCTTTCCTGATATAGGTTGGTGTGAGGTCGATGTTGTCTCATGTTTTTCATCTCTAGGAAGGAATGCATATACAATATCTAAAAGCTCCTTTTCTTGAAAAATCCTTTTATCTCCTGATCTGCTTGGTTCAATAGCCTAGATACTACTAGAACTGCTGCTAGCAATCATAGGTCCTCTCATGATTGAGTATTTAAAATTTTTCTCAATGTTTATAGCCTCTTGATAAGCTTGTTGTAAGCTGGTAGGCTCTTTATCTCTTAACAAGAAACTCATTTTTCTATCAAATGCTCCCAAATATACAACCAAACATTTTGCATCATTTGGTCTCATGTGTTTATGGATTTCTCTTATGAAATTTGCAAATCTAAAGTTGAAATTAGGGACCAACTCCCCTTTGTCCTTAGAAATCTCCATGAAATTCTTTCTTGCAACTCTTGGGTTTATCCTTTCACCAAATTGATCCATGAAGGCTGCCTTGAGTTCATTCCAATAATGCACAGAGGACACTAGAAAGAAAGAGAACCAATATCTTGCATCTCCTTTTGTGGATTGAAAAAATAGCTTCATAACCACATCTTTAGGGTCTATGCCATAATCACCCATCATATCAACAAATTCTTGTACATGCTTGCTTGCTGATTCTGACTTGTCACTGCTAAACTTTGGTATTTTGTCCTTGACCTTAGGTGGTACCACATTTGGGTAACCAAATTTTTTTTCAAAGCTAATAGCCTTGTACCTATCAGTACTAAAAATTCCTTGGTGAGACAATGACTATTCACCATACATACTTTTTTCCATATTTATACCAGATAAGGTGACTTGACAACTTGCCCCTAAATATTGAAAAGGAATTTAAAATATACCAACAATTATATAATATTATCCCAATTCCCTTCACAAAGTATGATCCTAAGCCTTCAACATATGTATTTCTCACAAATGATACCTAAGATCTAACAACTTAACATGCCCTTTCCATCATGGTGTGGGAATTCAAGTTATACACAAAAGCATGATAAAATATTACCATCATTCCCTCATCTAGTGCTAATTCACTCATTAAGGAATCATTTACATCTCAAGTATGGAAAATTTTCTTGATTTACCAACTATACACTCTCACTCCTTCAAATTCTATGAAAATACCTGGTAATTTGCATTGAGTAACTATCCTTTGCCTTCTAAGTTGCAAATCCAATCAATTGATATAAGCTTTAATAGGATCTTTGAGTCTGAGCTGCCACCTCCTTTCAGAGGATTGAACTTCAAGTGAGATGAAGTTTCTTTATAGGTATTACATGTTTAGGGCTATCTTCCATAGCAGAGTCCCATTCGGATCCCTCAATCTTTGCTGCACTTCAATATTTACCAAGTTCAAAAAGTTGTTATTATCCAATCAAGATGTTTAGGTTTGCTTTACCCTTTGACTCTACATTTTGTATCTACATTTGGAGAAGGAGAATTCCACAACAAAGTCTCCATTCTATTGGTGTTTTTCTAGTACACCTAAGGAATCTCTAAAGAGTAGCCAAATCTTGTGCTCAAGACCCTTAAAGTGAATGGCCAACTGACAAGATTCAACCAAAGACTTAAATATTCTACACTTTAGGCTCTGTGGGGTCTAGAAGGGTGTTCCTTTTAGAATTTTATCTGACTATCTCAATAGATGACATAGAAAATCATAGATCAGTTCCTATAAGGGGAAAACAACACAATTCACTCAAAGGTTGGCTATTCTTTAAGAAAATATTCTTCAATTTACCAGGAACATGAAAAATATCTTGCATACATGCCTCATTGTAGATGAATTTTAAAATATTTATATTCTGACCCTGAATCAACAGTCTGATGTATCTTTATCATTTGAAAGACAAATACCAAGACAAGCATATTAGTGTCTTCATCAATTGGGCAGTGGAGTCATACATATTACAACTTGTGATACATAAATTATTTAACTCTAATACTTATGGACTATTTCCATTATAACTTGCATTATGGAAACTCTTTGCACATAATTCACCACTTATCAAATTCTTAGTAAATCATCCCAAGTCCATGACCTCACTTAAACATTGAATTGATTCATTGAATCAAAGAAGAAATGAGAACATGCATTCAAACATAACATCTGAAGATGAAGAAAATATTCTTAATATTCTATTCAAAACTTGTAAAACAATTTACAGAGAAGAGTATATAAACTATGTATGGAATTTACTTTCGATATCAGTAATTTCTACAAAACCAATTAAAATTTTCATATGCATAATTCAGAGTCCATGACAATTCTACTATCCTATTCTTGGTATTCTACTATTTTCTAGCCCTTTTACATACTAGACCTAAAGACTCAAAAATGTTAGAAGCCCTACAAACAAGCCCTAAATTGCCTTTTATACAAAAAGGGAGCCCACAAGCTTCAGGCTTGAAATGTAGTTACATTACAAAATTTTCATTTCATATCACATTTCAGCAACATTTCAAAATTCCCCACATGATAATTCTATTTAAATAGGGAAAACCAAAAATCACCATAGTCGCCACGAGGAAAAATCAAAGTACCTCCAAAATTCTCCTCGAACGCTAGGTAAGTAGGAAGACCAATTCCCAAACCACCACGAGGGCACACAGTCAGCACCCAACATAGAAAAAATTTTCCACGCATGCAAAGAGAGAAAACGACAACCACATAAATTATTTATCAACACAAAAATTTCATTAGCCGCAACCCTTTCACAAACCAGAATTCCTCTCAATAGTAACACACACACCATGATAGACACACCCACTTCATGTAGTGGCGAGGGTTTGGGATGAAAATTCAACCCCTTCATCATCCTTTTCTCGATTCAGCTTAGCCCCATCATGCCTGCTCGGAGTCCTGACCGCCATAGGCTAAATGGACAACACCTCAGCTCCAGGAGATGGAGCTCGAACCAAGGTCTCAAGGTATTGATGATAGGTAGATTCTATCTCTATCTCGGTCTCTGATGAAGTCTTCGTGAGGTTGATAGGCCAATTCTGCCATATGAAGGAGCCATGACCATATCGGAGCTTGTGTTGAACTCTATTGGAAGGCCAAATAGTCTCTTTTCCTTTTGCTTCTGCCACCTTCAAACTCTCAGCTTGGCCTTTTAGACAGTTACTGCACCTGGTGGCAACAGGCACAAAACCCTTTCCCTAGACATCCTCATGGGAACATTGCTTCTAATCCATGTCCTCATCATGGGGCTTTTGTGAGCTTAGTTGGGAGGGCCTTCATACCAGAACCGACAAAATACCAGGCTTGCTCATTCTCTTACAAGAAAGTCTACATTCGAACCTCAGCTCTCTGCACCAACTTGAAGACTTAACAACTAATTGCTATGGTGAAAATAGCTACTTGCCACTTCTATTTATTGAGAAAAGTGATGATATCAATTATTAATTCTCAATAAAAAACACACGCACAAACTGTACAATTCGTTGGCATGCATATTATCACCGTTTAATTCCCAAGTGCATGAAAATATGTAGATCATACTTCATGATTGCTAGTAATTACATCTCCACATGAACAAAGATCAATTTGATAGCACTTACAGAGAGTATAACATTAATGTTCACTAGTTACAAAATGAAAATGGCTATCACGTGCTATTCTATCAACTTTAAATAGCAGTCATTGATCTCATGACGAGATGGTAGATCAAACGACTTAATTTAGGTTGATGAGGTTTGAAATACAATGGTGCTTTGCCGATTTGTCCTTGGCCAATGGTGTTAACCCACCTCAGAAAAAAATTTCTCCATCAGCGAGCTCCATTCATCTCACAAATTGGGTGGAGTTATCCATCTGTTGAGATCTCGCCGATCTCGCAACTTTTAACGAGCGTTCACTTTCTCCTAGTGAGCCAGTGGGGAATGGTGGAGATTATTCATGAAAGTTGATCTTGGCCATCGACTTAGAACCATGGGCCATGAATGCGATAGTGGAGACTAGGCCCATGTCTGTATGAAGACATGTGTCTTGATTTCACTATTCTCACTACTTTTAACCAGCCGACATTTACCACCCATGAGCTGGCAGGGTATGGTCAAGATCTCTTCCCACAACCTCGAATCTCAAAACCTGCATGCACGAAAAGGTTAGCATTTAATAAAGGGCCTTTGTTAGGACAATGGTGACATGACCCTCTTATGTTGATGACTTAAGCTTAGATCACCAGGGAAAATTAAAACCCCACTTTAGGAACAAACTAAGGTTGACAAGTCGTCTGGGTGACCGTCGATCTTAACCAAAGGGGCCGGTAAATGAACATGCAATGGAGCTCAGGTGATGACTTAAAGAACTGGAAACTGGCATGGCAGGTTAACGAAGCATTAAAAGACTTGAATTCTTTCAAAGGAAAAAATCCTACTCACACACATGGGGACACGGGTTTGTATGCAGATTAAACCCATGGGGTGCTTAGAAAAATTGCAAATTTTGGAAGCTCCATCAATGTGCTTGTAATAAATGTGGTTGGAGATATTGTGTATGGTTCCTTGTATAAGTATAATTAGTGATAGTGTTTTGGTAATGATTTTTGTATCAAGTGCTTTGTCCCTCTAATGATTTGACAATTATCACAATCTCAATCATAGAGGGTGCAATGATCAATGGCATCATTAGTTTATCTGCTTCAACAATGGTAACTTGAACATATTATGATAGTTAGCTCCAAAGGGATAGATGCCATGTTTTGTTATCTTATGCTTCTGTTGTTATACTATGACAGTTAGCTCAAAGGGGATAGATTCCATGTTTTGCTATCATTTAGAGCATTAGGTCCCATTGTACAAGTTTAACCAACTTGAGATATTTTGGTAGTGGAGTGCCTATCATGGAAAAAGGAAAAAGGAATAAAGGAAAAGAGAAATACTCAGTAGAGTACCAAAAAACAAGCTCTACTTGAATTGAATAGAAATAATGATGGAGAAATAGTTATAAACAATGACACACAAATGAAAGTATATCCTGTACCTAGAGCACTTCAGTTTGAAGGCACCAATTTTATTCTTTGGAAACTTAGGCTGGAGACTTATTTATCTTGCTTAGGATTTGATGTTTGGACAACATTAGAGAAAGGTTATCTAGTATCTTCAACATTTTTTTCTACTATTGATGAGAAGAAGGCTCTTGAATTCAATGCTAGGGTCATGGATGCTATCTTTAGTAGTTTTCCAAATGAGATTATTGCTAAAGTTATGTATTCTAAGGATGCAAAGGAAGTTTTGGAAAAGCTAAGCTATATGTATGAAAGTGATAAGTTGCTTAAAAAGACACCCTTGCAAACTGATACAAGATGTGATACATTTGAAAGAGAACATGTTTTTGTTGATAAAAAAGAAGACTGCTCTCTAAGAGATTATGAACAAGAGTTAGATGAAAATGAATACGAATTTGATCTTGAAGATGAAATTACTTGTGCTCTTGATGAGATTGAGAAACTCAGAGTGGAGAATCAAAGATTAAGGTTGTAGCTTCAAGAAGAAAAAGAGTCTAAAGTTAAGACACTTTTAGCTCTTCAAGAAGTAGAGAAAATGATAATAGATTTGAAAGTTCAAGTTGTAGAAGGAAAGAAAATAGAATTCAATAATCAGCTTAAGGCAAAACAGGTTGATTGTGAAAAGTATGAATCAAAGATAGTGTCTTTGAAAAATGAATTAGGAAAATATTCTTCCGAGCTACAAAAGACAGTTCAATTTGGAAAAAGCATTGAATGTTTATTTGAGACGTTGAGCAAGCAAAAACATCATAAGGATACTACTGGATTAGGTTTTGAAGAAGGACGGAGTTCTAAGGTTAGAGAAACACCAAGGAAGAAAATAGATCTAAACTATTATTCTTCTGCTTCTAAGTTGAAGACAATAAGAAGATAACATAAAATACTCCTACACAAGCTAGTGGCAACAAGTTTAGAAGATATTTTTAAGTACAACATCAAAATTCTAGGTTTGATAATTCCTTTCATGGTTATTGTTATTCATGCTATGAGTTTGGTCATAGAGCAAAAGAATGTTGGGTGCATGGAAAGAAAGTTGGATGTACTAAAAGATCTTATGAATGGTTAAATATTAGAAGCAAATTCAAATGCTATAGATGTCATAAATTTGGACATAAGGTACAACACTGCAGGAGTGATTTAATGAAACAAATTAGTCATCACAAAAAGACTATCATTATAAAGTTTTAGAGAAGAAAGCAAGAAAAAGAGGAGAAAGAACCTAATCTTGTGCATGCTACACAAGAGACTTCTATGAATGCATAAAGAGCTTCATGTGTTTAGGGGGAGTGTTTATGGTCTTATCATTCAATCCCTTTAAGCAACAACAAGGAGGTTGTAGGATCAAATTCTCTAGATTTAAGATTTCATTTAAAGACAACACCTAAGGACAAAGATACTACAACAAGAAATTACATGAAATTTGTATATCTAAGTAGGTGCTAATGTGGGTGAAACAAGACATGTTGAATTTTGGTTTGTCATGGCAGTGATTGCAAAACTGTTCATGGAAATGTTTAGTAAATTAGTAGTAGTTTTGAATGCAGCTAAATAATCCATGGCTTGCTTGCTTTATATGCTCATAAGCCTTCTGTAAGATCCCACCTTACATGTGATTAGTAAAACCCTAATATGTTTTATGTTTCCATAAATAGATGGTAAGCTGTCTTATGGATGATAAATAGTGTGATTATTTGACCATATTATTGCATTTCATTCTGAAATTTTTTATTGATGCTACCATGAAGGAGTTAGGGTCTGTATATTATGAATATGAGTTGAAATTGTAAATGAAATTGTTGTACAATTAAATCTTGATTCAGCTATCAGATTAATGTGATATATGATCTTTTCTTATGGCTTCACTGGTAATGTGCAAGAAAGGAAGAGTGTCAGCACAAGAAGGGAAGACTATTGAGAACACTTCGAAAAGAAATCCCCTTGTGATCATGAATTTGACCTCCCTTTTAGGGCTTAGAATAGGTAAAGTTAATATGTTGGTAATTAAGGTCTAGTGAGTGTTGATATTAAAGGGGATAATTGAATATGTGTTACATGGGTGTAAGTGGGGTTAGGGGTTAAAAATCCTTATCCAAGTGTGAAATTCGGATGGATCCTTAAGTGGGTCTTTAAAAAAGGTTGTTGGTCAATTTCCTTGGTTGGGATGCAAAAAGAAACCCCCTAGTGTCTATACCATAGTGTTAGGGTTCAAGTGGGCATATAATAGTTCCCCAAGGACATGATTTGACCCCTAAAAATCCCTCATGATGGAGAGTGACTAGTTTTGAGGAGAGGAAAGATGGAGGGGTTGTCCAAGTGCATGTTTCCTCTTTAATAAGGAAAAGACTCTCATTGATGGGGGTAGGTACAATCCACACCTCCCCATCCAAAGGTTGCAAGTTGAAACTCCTATATAATATGGAAAGGAAGAATGAGTGGGGTGTTATCTACTTCTCCTCTTGGATAAATTTAGTGGAGATTGAGAAAGAATGAGAAGAGGAGAGGAGTCCACACCTTTGGGAAGATAGTGATCAAGATGGCTTGGCTTGTAGAGGAAAGATGGATGAAAGAGCTCAATCCTTTCACCTTAAAAAAAAAAGATAAGTTCTTTCTATTTTCATTTACCATTGTGATGAGCCTAAAATATGCTCATAATTTGATGTTATGATAAACTTTTAAATGATTTCATTTTTGCTATTTCATGGCTGTTTAAACTTTGATGAAACCTTTTATGGGGATATCCTGTAGCAAGACACTTTTATATTCCTGCAGCCTATTGTGTTGACTTGATTGCATTTATTGCCTTGTTGACTCCCGAAAATGGCTGGTATATCGTATACAGTTTTTAAATGGTGAAGTAGATTTGAAATGTGTGATTAATGAATAGATATCGTGTATGTACCATATGCCTCTTCTTGCGCGTCTGTTACCTTTTGTTTCGCAGGTTGTTGAAGAATGATCGAGTCAAGCGCAGCCGATCTCGGCCTTGCAGTAAAGCCCATTTCCTGCACGACTTTGAGGAAGCTCCGCCAAAGACTCTTTGACCGAAACCGATTTGAAAGATTTTTAATGGAAAGTCAATCTGGAGAGAGTGGAGCGCTAGATTCTCTCTGAATCGGTTGAACACATAAATTCATTTATGAAGTTTGTTCCTTGATTCAGGGATATACTTTACTTCCACGTCTTTCTTTGATGAAGTTAGTTAGTTGTTCTTTTAATTTAAAAATAAGATACTCCTCCTGCGCGAAGGTGAGTGATAGAAGAGGAAATAGAATGAGTAATAGATGATTTTTAGGTAAGATAGAAACAGAGTAGCAGAGATCATGTAAGAATCAATATGATAATGAAAGACGTAATCTGTTTGACTAGAAGCGAGTTTGTTGTTAGTTTTCACACCAACAAGACAATGTATTTCATCTTGTTTTCATGAATAAAGATCAATGAAGTTCTGAGTTCAACATCTGTGTAATCAGTAGATGCTTGCTAAGGGGGCCCACTTAGTAAGTATCTGTAGTTAATTAGTTAGATGTTCTTTTCTGCTGATATCCAGTTAGCTTTCATCTTTTGAAGTTTTTACACAAACTCAGTCTTACACTGCTCCTGCAGCATAGAGAGTCCATCCCTGTGACTGTTCCTGCAGCATAAGGCCAGTTTATGGTTTGTGCTTCAGCCGTAGCTGTTACAGTTTTTGTTTTAATCAAGCATAGTTGGGTTAAAGAATTCTGCATTACCATTCTATAGCTTAGATAGAATTTCTTTCCAGTATGTATTTTTGCTAAGATTTGACCAAAACAAATTCCTAGTGCATATATTTTGCTGCGCCATTTAAAGTCTACGTCCCCTGGTTTGACAAGTAAATGAACGTCCATAGAAAGATATTAGTCACCTGTCAGAATGTCCAATTCCCAGGAAAGTTTCACTGTGATATTCGTATCCTTTTGTGAGTGCGAGCCATTTTTGGCGCCGTTGCCGGGGATGGCGTCTAACTAGGAGTCTGATAAAGTCATTTTCAGCATTAGTTTAGTCTATTAGTCAAAAAATTTCAAAATCTTTCAAGCCGTTATTCACCATATTGCATGCATAAAAGAAGAAGAGATGCACTGGGAAGGTTCCTCCCTGAAAATCTGTTTATTGAACTACTGTTTGACCTAGCTGATAACGAACCTGAGAAAAATCCATTTGCTCTGCTATTCCAGCACCCAGACATGGCAAATAATCCACCTAATAATCCACCTCCTACATTTGAGTTTCCCATTGTTCCCCAACAAGATATTGATAATCTTAAAAACATCCCCTCTTCCTTGCTTCCAAAGTTTTATGGCCTGGTCACAGAAGACCCAGAAACCTTTCTGTTTGAATTTGATGTCCTCTGTCACAGTTATGACTACAACACCGATGCTCATAAACTGAAGCTATTTCCTTCCACTTTGAAGGAGGGCTCGGGAATGGTTCATGAGTGCAGGAAAAGTAGATTGTAAATACTTGGTAGCTATGCGGGCGAAATTCGCCAGAAAAGTATAAGGAATATTGTAAGAGTGTGACAAAGGTGATGACATATTCTGAATCGGCGAGAAGGAGGATGAAATGCAGGAAGATTATATTTCAAGGTTTTATTTTTCATTAAAAGAAACTCAAACCATACTCTTAAGGACTCTCGAAACTACTCTTTCACAAGAGTCGATTGATGCACCGTATTGGCCTGGACCTAATGGGAGGAGGTGATATAACTCAAGCGCCTTGGGATGATATCACGAGGAAGATGTGCCTTAACTACTCTCGAGCAATAGTTAAGAAGATTAGAAGTCATCATCTTCGATTAGGAAGTCTTCTTACGGTGGAGTTTCGAATGGAAGTCACAAAATCTACTTCTATCGATTTCAAGCAGGACATCATTAATAATATGGCTACACAATTTGACACTATGCAAGCTTGGAAGAAACATGCAGAAGCTGAGGTAGTTTTGGCTGAGTTTTGTCCATACTGTAGAGAAAAGAAGCATGATTATAGATGCAAGATGGTGGCTAATTTGGAAGCTAGACAACTGCCTACTAATTTCAAACCAGTGGAAGGTGATGATGATCAAGAGTTCTTTGTTGCACAAAGGAGACCATGGGCCCAAAGGCAAGGTATGCCTCAAGACCCTTTAACTTTTGGTAATCCCTATTTTGGCTATAATAACCAATGGCAACAAGCATATGGACCACCACCACCATGGAATCCACCTCAACCAAGCTGGCCTAATTATCAAACCCTGCAGTGGCAATCTCCTCAAGGAGGTTGGCAGCAGCCACAAGGTCAATGGACCCCACCTTCAGGAAATTGGCAACAAAATCCTCAATGGAGAGGTCCTCAACAATGGAAAAACCAGTCTCCTGGGTTCCTGCAGCCTCCACAGCCACAACAACAGGCCCTTATGCCGCCTCCTGCAGCAACTACCACAAATCCTGGACCTCCAAAGCAAACGCCTATGCCTGCCCAGCCGTTGCCTAATCCCAATAATAAGCAACCGCAGCAGCCTCAACAGCCTGTGTATATTTCTGAAGCCAACCAATATCAAGCTTATGCCTTAAATGTTAATGACATCCATCTGAGGTCTGAAACTACTTTACCTGCTCCCAAACCACCTCTGATTACAGAAATATCTGATTCACCCTTTGAAGAATCTAATGCACCTGCTGTTTCCACTGAACACATGCCTATACCCGATACAGTTTCTATGGAACCTGTTCTGCAGAGACAAGATAAACCACCTTTTCCTCAGAGGTTACAAAGTACTGAATCTAAACTCATGGAAGAACCCAATTTTGATATACTAGATCAGCTCAAGAATGTGCAAATTCAAATCCCTTTGTTTCAGGCTATTAAAGATGTTCCCATTTTTGGAAAAGCTATTAAAGAACCCTGTTTGAAGAAGTCTGGACGAAAGAAAAAAGATCCCCAAACAATTCATGTCTTAGGGAAATTGGCTGATATAATATTGGAAAATGTAGTCATTCCAAAGTATATTAACCCTGGAAGCCCTGTAGTACAGATACATATAAATGGCCAAGTTGTAAAAAATGTTTTGATTGATTTAGGAGCTGCCATTAATGTAATGACAAAGCATACTATGGACTCCTTGAATATTTCAAATATTAGGTCTACACCCATAGTTCTGCAGCTTGCAGAAAGCTCCACAGTCAAACCTGATGGGATGATAGAAGATGTAATTGTCACTCTTGAATCTTGGGAGTATCCTGCTGATTTTACAATATTATCAGTTAAGGCAACTTTAGGAGGGTATCCAGTTATCCTTGGTTGGCCATGGTTAGCAGCTGCTGATGCTTTTATAGGATGTCGTTATGGAGATATGACCATTTCTGATAGGCAGTCCACAAAGAAATTGGCTTTGTATCTGCCTACTAAACCTCAACCAGATTTGTCCCAACCTGTTTGGCCAGATGTGGGAGAAGAAACTGAAGAAGCCAATTCTTTGGCTCAATTGATGATGCTTCAAAATGATCCATTCTCTCAACTTCAAAGTGAAGATGCTTTGCTTCTTCAAATTCTGCAATTCAATCTTGATGCAGATAGTTTATCTGATCCAAGTGACAGTCGGCATCAATGTTTCCTGCAGCAGCTAGATTCTGAGAGTTCATTGCCTAAACTTTCGACAATTTTTCATAACTTGCTTCCACAAGAGGTACAAACATTACCTGTTGATTCTATGAGTAATTTCATTAAGTAGATAGAATTGTCTCCAGATCATTGTTTGAATGTTAATAGCAAGTTATCTCAGTCTCAAGAGGATGACTTATTAAAAATGCTACAAGAACAGCATAAAACTTTTGCATGGGAATATGGGGACATGCAAGGAATAGATCCTCGAGTCTATACTCATAGGATATATATCAAAGAAGATTGTTCACCAGTTAGACAACCTCAGAGAAGAGTAAATCTAGCACTTAGAGAAATAGTGAAAAATGAACTTCAAAAGTTGCTTGATGCTGGTTTTATTTACCCAATTTCTGACAGCCAATGGGTTTCTCCATTAGTCATTGTCCCCACGAAAGGAGGAAAATGGAGAGTATGTGTAGATTACAGAGAGTTGAACAATGCCACTAAGAAAGATCATTTTCCATTACCTTTTGTAGACCAAGTACTAGATTCACTGTCTGGTAAAAGATATTTTTCCTTCTTAGATGGTTATAGTGGGTATAATTAGATAAAAATTACCCCTGAAGATCAAGACAAGACCAATTTTACCTATCCATGGGGAACATTTTCTTATTCGGTCTTGCCTTTTGGCTTATGCAATGCACCAGCAACATTTCAGAGAGCAGTAATTAGTATATTTGCTGATATATCTTATGAATGTATGGAGATTTATATGGATGATTTCACTACATATGGAGTCACATTTGAAGAAGCACTGGTGAATTTAGAAAAAGTATTAAAAAGGTGTAGAGAGCAAAATTTGTCTCTAAACAGTGAAAAGTGCTTTCTAATTATGGAAGAAGGTATTGTTCTAGGTCATCACATTTCAAAGAATGGAATTCAAGTTGACCCTGCTAAAATTGAAGTTATTCAGAATTTACAAACTCCTGCAAAGCAAAAAGATGTTAGAAGTTTTCTTGGTCATGCATGGTATTATAGAAGGTTTATAAAAGACTTTAGTAAAATTTCTAGTCCACTTTATGCTTTGTTAACAAAGGATTCCCAATTTGAGTGGACCGAGGCCTATGAAAAATCCTTCCTGCAGCTAAAGGACTTGCTCACCAAAGCCCCTGTTCTTCAAGGTCCAAAATGGAACCTACCTTTTCACATACACACTGATGCGTCTGATTTTGGTATAGGAGCAGTTTTAAGTCAAAAAGAAAATTCAATTGAGCATGCTATCTACTTTATCAGCAAAAACCTTCAAGGTCCTGAGCTCAACTATACTGTTACAGAAAAGGAATTGCTTGCAGTAATATATGCTTTAAATAAATTCAGGCATTATGTCACAGGTTATTAGATATTTGTCCACACTGACCATGCAACAATCAAGTACCTGATGAACAAACCTGCCATTTCTGGTAGATTGGCATGATGGCTCCTGTTGTTACAAGAACTTGATATCACAATCATTGACAAACCAGGAAGAGCTAATGTTGTAGCTGACTTTTTATCAAGACTTCAATCAGCTGCATCTGAGGAACAAGAGGTCATTGATGATAGATTTCCAGATGAACACTTGTTTTCCATTGCTGCACATACACCCTGGTATGCAGATATTGCTAATTATCTGGCAGCAAACAGAATACCAGCTCATTTTTCCCCAAAAGAAAAGAAGTTGTTGACAGAGAAAAGTTTCAACTTTACCTAGATTGCCAATTGTCTGTTCTATACTGGCCCTGATCAAGTAATGCGAAGATGTGTAAGAGAAGATGAGACTTATGATATCTTGCATGCCTGCCATGATGAACCATGTGGAGGGAATTTTGCAGCAAAAAGAACAGCAATGAAAGTTCTTACAACAGGGTATTACTGGCCAACATTACACAAGGATGATGTGGCCTATACAAGGAAGTGTGACAGATGCCAGCGTATGGGAAGACCAACTAAGTCAGATGAAATGCCACTATATCCGCAGGTAATAGTCACCCCTTTTGATAAATGGGGGATGGATTTTGTGGGGCCAATTGATCCACCATCAAATGGAAAGTCATATATTCTAGTTTGCACGGATTATGTCACAAAATGGGTCGAGGTAAAAGCTATGACTAATGCCCGAGATAACAAAGTTGCTGAATTTTTGTATGAACAAATTTTCACCCAGATTTGGAGTTCCAGAGAGCTTGTAACTGATCAAGGAGCTCAGTTTACGTCAAATCTGATCACTGCACTTATGAATGACTATAAGATCAAACACAGGAAGTCCAATTTCTATCATCCTCAAGCCAATGGTCAGGCGGAGGTAACAAATAGAGAAATTGAAGCAATCCTCACAAAGACAGTGCAGATTCATAAGAAAGACTGGAGTAATAGACTTCCAGTTTGGGCTTACAGAACTACATGGAAAACAACAACTGGGTTTACACCTTTTGAGTTGCTCTATGGGAAAATAGCTATGTTACCCATTGAATTTGAACATAAAACTTTGAGGACAACTCTTGAACTCAACATGGACTTATCCGAAGCACAGAAGGACCGTCTCCTGCAGCTAAATGCTTTGGACGAAATGAGAAAAGCCACCCTGCAGCATACATAAGTAATCCAACAGCAGAGAAAGAGATGGCATGATCAGCACATCAAAACCAGAAAATTTTCTGCTGGAGATTGGGCTTTGTTATATGATTCCAGGTACCAAGAAAACTAGGGTAAACTCACAACACACTGGCTTGGCCCCTATGAGGTTGAAAATGTGTTTGACAACGGAGCTGTGCAGCTGGTCACGATTGATCCAGTCCGTTTCAAATTGCTCGTCAATGGCCACCGACTCCGACTGTACCATAAGCCAGTTTCCAAGGAAGACTTCATGAAGCAGTTCATTCAAGTTCCTCCCGCTACTCTTCCTACAGCTGAAGGCTGTAGCCTTTCTCCTGCAGCGTTCCCGTAATTTTCAAAAAGTATGCCCATAATAAAGGTTTTCTTTTTAAGAAAACCCCTTTTCTCCATTTTCATTTATCGCCCCCACCTCATTTCTTTATCTTCCATCCATCCATCCCATCCATCCATTTCATTCGTACATTTCATCCGCCCACCTCACCCATCCACTTCATCCGTCTGCATCAACCTTAATTCAAATATCTTTCCAACTTGTCAATTCATGCAGCGCCGTCATCTTTCTTCACACGTACGTGCAATTACTAAAGGTACGCCATATCTTTTCTTATCGCATATTTGATTTATTTCATTCCATTCAATTACTGCTATGCATGTACCGGTCATTATCACCTGAATCTCTACCTATTTTTTAGTACATGTGAGGACACATGTCATCTTTCAAGTAGGGGGTGGGGTAATCCATTGTTTGAAACCTGTCTTTTCGCCGCTGCCATAACTGGAAAATAATCTTATTTTAATATATTTCTGGTACTTTCTAAACGTGATTGCATGACCTTCTTTAATGTATCTTTTTCTTGCAAACTACGATTAAGACTACTTGTTTAAAAAAGTTTATTTTTGGAAAAAAGAAAGAAATGTGGCGGCTTGATAGAGAAAAACCAGAGCAGAAAAGGAAATAAAGAATTTGAATCTTCAGCAAGAAATTGAGTTTAGCTAGAAAAACTACAAACATGGGTGGTCAGTTGGTACGACATGAGCCTGTAGCTCATGAATTGTTGTTGCAAAACCCGCAGATAGTCCAAGCATTTAGCCTCTGTGGATGGTTAAATTATTTTCTGAGTTTAAATGATTTTGATGAGGAGGCTGCGACAAAATTTTTGAGAACACTTTCTGAAGGGGAAGCCACCGTATGGGGTCTAACAGTTGTTGCAACCGAAGACAGAATTGTTGAGGTAACCGGGTTCCCAGCTGTTGGAGAAAACTTTTCTTCAGATGCTGCAGCTGCAAGGGTTGAATTTTCGATGCCTGCTGATGGACCTCTGGACATCTCCAAGCAAGGATGCAAGCGAGTGTCACTACCTCTTCCATATTCAGAGTATGCCACTTATATAATGAGGTATTTAACCTATGAAGGCCATTTTTCCTATCTGCATTCGCATCATTTTAAATTATTAAGCCATATAAGGCATGGGTTGGCTGTGAATGTTTCGAATTTCTTGTTAAAGTTTTTAGAGCAAAGTGCCCATGGAACTCAACAGAGGAAAGATAACTCTGTCACTCATCATGGCCTTATTAAATTGCTTATTGAGCGCTCTTTGAGAGACGTTTCACCCCTCTCCTGGCAACAATTTGTTGCCCAAAAGAGTTTACAACCTCCACAACCCCCTAGGGTAATTACCCCACGGCCTCAAAGAAAGAAGAAAGAAATTGCATCTACTAGTGGAACAGGGCAAGAGCCATCTACTCCTGTAGCACTCGATCCTGTAGCTGTCATAGCTGAATCCTCTGCTAGGGTACAAACTAGGTCTACCGCTAGGAGGGAGAAAGGGAAATCAAAGGCAGAAGGGTCCCCAGAATCTGACCCTCATTCTCAGAAAAGGCAATGCTTCTCTCCTGTAGCACCTTCCCCTGCAGCAGATTCTCCTACAGCAACAGTTGTTGATATTACCAGTTTGCCATCATCCTCTGGTGGGGCAGAGCCCCTTGAACAAACAAGAAAAATAAAAGCTACCGGAACACCCCCTGCAGCCACATCAATACCAAGAAGGGTTTCCACAAGGAGACAATTTAGGACCTCCCCTGTTTCACCGAAACCTGAGGTGATTGTAATTTCAGAAGGATCTGTTGAATCTGAATTTAATGTTTCTCGGAATGAATCTGAAAATGCTGCTCAGAGTTCGGTCATTCCTGAAGAAGAACAAGTAGAGACAAAAGAAGCAGGGCATAATGGGCATGAGTTGCCAAGTCTTGATGATCTGGTTAATGCTGCTATGCAATTCTTAGAGGAAGCTCAGACTTCTTCACCAAAGCAACAAGAAGAATTTATCCTGCAGCAAGAACAAGAATAGGCTGAACAACTAAATGTGCCTAATGAAGTTATATTTCATCCTGCAATGTGTAAAGCCATTGTTGTGTATAGGAGGACCTTTTTAATTGAATTTCTGGAATTTGTTAAAAATAATTGGGAAACAGTTACACTGCAAACTGTGACTTTTCGACACATTGCCCAGACTGATATGCAACAAAGTCTGCGGTAAATAGAAAAGAAGAAATTGAAAAAGAAAATTGAAAATCAGAAACAAGAAATTGCTGAATTGAAAGCAAAAATGGATGAAATGCTAAAGGTAACCGGTCAAATTATGGAATGTAGACTGCCACCCAGAGTTTATGCTTTGTGCCTCAAAGAATAGTTTTTATGGTTTCAATTGATGAGAATTTCCAGAAACCAAGACCCCATAATTCATTCTGCCAAAGAATTTTATGAAGCATATCAAGCAGCCCCTAACTGGTTAAGGAATTCTCTGTGTGAATTCTATTTGCATGACTTTTTAATACCACTTGAAACAGAATGGAATCCTCTTCCATACATTGGTGATATTCATTTGAGAGCATTCATGTCATGGGCAGCAAATGAGGTGAATTATGGCAGACAGTGGGAAACGTATGAGGAAATTGAGAAAACAGAGCCTGTCCCATTACGCTCTCAAAGTTCAAACCCACATGCAATGCTGAAAGATTGGTTTGCATTGACATATGGTATTAATAATGTTTCAGCCAGAGCAAAAATATTTGACATCAGAAAGCAAGTATATGATGAATTCCAGGCACAACAATATTCATTTTGGAGATTAGCATATACCAGAACTGAGAAAAGATGGGAAAAATTGACTGTTGGGTTAAGAAAGTCAGAACCACATGGTCCCCTCAACTTTACAGCTACACTCAAACGAACCAGCAGATATATTCAATTGGGACTTCAAACAAGATTTGAATTGTGGCTGCCACTGACATTCAGACCCCCTGTGCTAATGTGGCCCCTGTATCCTCATCAGGCTACAAATCTTAACAGTGAATTAGAAGACCGCAGATATGAAAGGTGCCAGGATTTCAGAGGATTCTATTACAGGTTTGGACATCCATTCTAGAGTCATGCAGCCACTACTGACTTCAGAGAAACCACCAGGAAAGTTAATGCTGGAGGACCAGCATTGGGCTAAGTAGGGGGCAGTGATGAGCCTAAAATATGCTCATAATTTGATGTTATGATAAAATTTTAAATGATTTCATTTTTGCTATTTCATGGCTGTTTAAACTTTGATGAAACCTTTTATGGGGATATCCTGTAGCAAGACACTTTTATATTCCTGTAGCCTATTGTGTTGACTTGATTGCATTTATTGCCTTGTTGACTCCCGAAAATGGCTGGTATATCGTATAGAGTTTTTGAATGGTGAAGTAGATTTGAAATGTGTGATTAATGAATAGATATCGTGTATGTACCATATGCCTCTTCTTGCGCGTCTGTTACCTTTTGTTTCGCAGGTTGTTGAAGAATGATCGAGTCAAGCGCAGCCGAACTCGGCCTTGCAGTAAAGCCCATTTCCTGCACGACTTTGAGGAAGCTCCGCCAAAGACTCTTTGACCGAAACCGATTTGGAAAGATTTTTAATGGAAAGTCAATCTGGAGAGAGTGGAGCGCTAGATTCTCTCTGAATCGGGTTGAACACATAAATTCATTTATGAAGTTTGTTCCTTGATTTAGGGATATACTTTACTTCCACGTCTTTCTTTGATGAAGTTAGTTAGTTGTTCTTTTAATTTAAAAAATAAGATACTCCTCCTGCGCGAGTGAGTGATAGAAGAGGAATAGAATGAGTAATAGATGATTTTTTAGGTAAGATAGAAATAGAGTAGCAGAGATCATGTAAGAATCAATATGATAATGAAAGACAGAATCTGTTTGACCAAAGCAGAGTTTGTTGTTAGTTTTCACACCAACAAGACAATGTATTTCATACTGTTTTCATGAATAAAGATTGATGAAGTTCTGAGTTCAGCATCTGTGTAATCAGTAGATGCTTGCTAAGGGGGCCCACTTAGTAAGTATCTATAGTTAATTAGTTAGATGTTCTTTTCTGCTGATATCCAGTTAGCTTTCATCTTTTGAAGTTTTTACACAAACTCAGTCTTACACTGCTCCTGCAGCATAGAGAGTCCATCCCTGTGACTGTTCCTGTAGCATAAGGCCAGTTTATGGTTTGTGCTTCAGCCGTAGCTGTTACAGTTTTGTTTTAATCAAGCATAGTTGGGTTAAAGAATTCTGCATTACCATTCTGAGCTTAGATGGAATTTCTTTCGGTATGTATTTTTGCTAAGATTTGACCAAAAAAAATTCCTAGTGCATATATTTTGCTGCGCCATTTAAAGTCTACGTCCCCTGGTTTGACAAGTAAATGAACGTCCACAGAAAGATATTAGTCACCTATCAGAATGTCCAATTCCCAGGAAAGTTTCACTGTGATATTCGTATCCTTTTGTGAGTGCGAGCCACATTGTTCATCATTTGTAAGAAGGTGACATAGTATATGGATCATGGTTGAAAGTAGAAAGTAGAAAACCTAGATGCATGAAATTTGTGCTATGTTAGTTTTATCCCTTTGTAAAAATGAGAAAAGGCTCCATTTATCACCATGGAGATAAAATAATTACTTGCTCAGGCAAATGGCTAGAGCCCATGAGGCTTCATGATGCCATTATGGTAGGGTGGAGAGAAATCCTTATTCTTTTATGAGTTATTATAGTATCCTTTAAAATTGAATGAAATATTGAAAGCTAGCATTTATTTCTAAAAAAGAAAAAGAAAAAATGGAAATTGAAAGCCTTTAATCAAGTTAACATGTTCATTTCATTTCTAAGTATTAAGGTAATAATGAAAGGATTATTATTTAATTGAAACAAAAAAAAAAGAAATGATAAAGAGAAAGAATTATTTAAGCAAGCTCATATTATTTAGCTAGGCATTCATTTCATTTCTCGTATCATTTTTGGTATGAAGAGTTTGAGTAAGGAATTTGTACCCTATTGTAATGGGGAGAAGAAACCCCATGGATTTGTAGTAAACCAAAGTTTTTGGAAAGAAAGATTCTTTTTATATGAAAGAAATAGTGTGTAAACTTAATCTTATCTCTTTTAGATTTGAAAAAACTATAATGTGTTCATTTAGGTTGAGATCTAGGGGTTGTAATATTTTAAATTGGTATTATGAGTAATGAAATGGGATGGCAGTAAAATGGATCATAGATTTAGTTTTTGAAGCAAGGAAAAGGAGTGAGATTACTTCAATGGGCATGGGAAGTTTTCCTTCTAAGAATGCTTAACATTGAATAATTAAAAAAATGTATGTGTTTCTCCATACTAAGTTATTCTATAAGTCATGTATACCAAAGGAAGTACAAATCTTATTATCGATATAATCCAGATCTAGATATGTCAAATATAAAGAACATATTCACATGGATATTTGTTGGTGTATGGATTGTAGTGTTGTCATTGATGGCAACTAAAGTCATTGATTTGGTCCACACTATAGTATTTGACTATACCAGAAGGAAGAATGAAGAACAAGGTATTCGATAGAAGGTTGAATCTGTCAAGTGGTTTGCATTATCAAGTTATCAGTTTTGGTTGTGGATCTCAGGGAAGATCTTTGGGTATATGAAATGTCTTACTCCCAAGTTTTGTGCTATCACATCAACTGGTGTACGAGTTGGGAGATCCGGTCATTTGATTTTCTGTTCATTAGTGTATGAAGGCTGACTAAATGAGTGTTAGATGTTGCAGATGCTTAAGGCAGAATTATTTGAAGTATCCTTGTGTTAAAATATTTTTTTTTGGGTCCTAGCTATGCTGTGGCCAACTCTTGTGGATGTACATTAAAATTTATTCATAATTTGAGTCGATAGTTGTAAGATATTTTCTATTTTATTAAAGCCGACATGGAGGGATTGAAATCTTAGTAGCAGATATATATATATGAGATCAGTTAATTCATTTTGAAGTGGTGTGTGTGGTGTTCAATATGTGTTGATGTGTGTGCAAATATCAGAAGAGAAGTTGAGTGATTTTCATTTGTGCAGAATAGGACATTTGTGAAGCGAATTAAGGTAGAGCATAGTGAAGTGCAGAATTAGACAGAAGGTCCAGAATCTAATCTATGAACTTAACTAGAACTGTAACCAGGAATTTGTAGATGCTATCTTCTTAGTTTAATCTTTTTATTGTGATCCAAATCTTTTGTAAGGCAGTGAGCCTTCCTATTTTGAGCAGTGAGCTCTAGGAAGTGTGCTTGAATGCAAGTGCATTCCCATTATGTTAAACACTATATTTTAAGTACTCAAAATTGTGGATTGACCTCCACCGTGGTTTTTCCCCTAACAAGGTTTCCACATAAAAATCCTTGTGTTATGGTGTTGAAGCTTATTGTTTCATGTTCATGCATCTTTCTTTTGATTGAATGGCTAAAGCCCTTGAAATGATAGATTAATAAAAGTTAAAATTGCTCAACACTGATTCACCCCCCCTCTTAGTGTTGCTTGAGTCCAACAATTGGTTTCAGAGCTAAGTTCCTTGAAGAATTTTAATAGCTTGAGGTAGATCTTGGAATGTAATGGAATCTGGTAGTCTTCAACAATAGCTTGTGGTGGGCTTTGCTTATCTTGATCAATCTAGGCAAAAGTACGAGAATTGAAAGGAAATTTTAAGGATGTTGAGAAATTCATTCAAAAGTTGAAGGATTAGGTTATTAAGTCTAGGGAAAGGAGAAAGGATCTTTGTGACTAGATAAAGTAAAAAGAGAGAAAAATCATTGAAGAGAGTAGGAGGATGGATGATGATCATCTGAATCAAACCTTGAAGGAAATAACTGAAGAATGTGAAAAGCTTGCTAGAGACAATGCTACCTTGAAGCATGAGATGAAATCTATGATGATGAAGATGACTAAGGAGATTGAAGAAAGAAATAAGAATGAGGAAAAAATTTCCCAGACCCTAAAAGAGAGAACTAATGAATGCAACAGAGTTAACAGAGAATTCATTCAGTTGGAGATGGAACTGTAACAATCCATAAACAATGAAGAAGAGCTTAAAAAATAGATTGTTATTCTTAGAGATGAACTAATTTCTGCAAATGAATATAAGGAGAATTTCATGAATAGCTTAGTTAAGCTTGATGAGCTGACTCGAGGACAAAAGAATGCAAATGATAAGTGAGGTCTTGGTTATGAAAAAGAGAAAGTTCCAGATCTAGACAAAGGAATTTCAGGCAAGGAAATCAGATGGACAAAGCAAAAAGGGGTCCGGTAAGAAAACCTAGTGCTCAAAAGTTTAATGGATACTATTTTGCATGCAATAAATTTGGTCACATGGCTGCTCAATGTAGAAGTAAAATGAAATCAAGAGATTCATCATTTTTTGGTCAGTGTTTCAATTGCAACAAGTTTGGTCATAAGTCAATTGAGTGCGGAAATTTGTCAAACAACACTGCCAATAGAAGGAATGTAGAATTCTATACCTGTGGAAGATTTGGGCATATTGCTAATCAATGTAGATCAAGAAGAAATCAATGGAATGATTGGTTTGAACAAGGAAATGTTGTGTGTTTCAATTGCGACAAATATAGTCATATTGCTAGATTTTGTAAAAACAAGAATATGGATAGAAGACGTCCAGTATACAAAGATAGGAATATGCACATAAATTATAAAGGAAAGTGGAAAGTAAGTGTGGATGAAATAAGAGATCAAATGAAGAATACATGGGTGAAGAAGAGTTCCTTTGTTGTAGGAAATGCACCAGAACTTGCTTCTGGTAATTCCTTTGAGAACTAGTTTTAGGCCTTTGGCCTAGGGCGAGCTGTCAAGAAAAAATCCTCAAACCCCCTGCCGGTAATTATCATTGGGATATAGGTGAGTGTAGTATAGTTGTTGGTAAGTCAGTTGAAAAGGAAATTATGATGAGTTGTAGGTCTGCAGAGGTTTTTGGTTGGAAACTAAGAGGGTATCTAGGATGTGTTAGGGAAAAAGAATTTATTACAACAAAATTTAGGTTTGAAAAATATAAAAAGTAAATTGAAACCATCATTTTCCACTTAGTATTGAAGATAAGGAGAAGGATAACAACCTGCATTAGAATTTTGAAAGCGTGAGGAGAATTCGGTGGCGAAACCCTAATTCATCAGGTATTTATAAAATTTAAATTTAATTTGGTGTGTGTACAAAAGGTAAAATGGAACAAATCAAGGGGAAGATAAACCTAGATGAATATAGCAGTGAGAAGATTAGATTTGAAAGAAATAAGTTTTCGCATGATGAATTGAAGTGAGTGAATGAAGTGAAGCATAAAATCTTGGCATAACTTTGGATAAATCCTAGCATATCTTGAAAGAAGTGATTGTAGCTATAATTGGGTTATACAAGGTTGGGGATATGTCGAGGAAGAAATCAATTTAGAGTAAAGAAGTCGAAACCCTAATTGGAGCAACTGGAGATCAAAGGGAATTGATATTATCCACAATCAAAGACCCAGTGACAAGGTACATTGAGCATGGAATATCTTACAAAGTCCTTTTCAGGAACAGAGAAGGTGCAACTTCAGCTAGAGTTGTTTACATTTCACATAAGATGATAATGGAAGATCAGGATTTTGATCTTTGTTGATTGTTGAAAGATCAACTAATGGAGAATGTGTAATTAACAAAGGAGACAGGTTACCCTTTCAAGTTTGGTACTTTTTTATATGCCTTGTGATGTATTTTCTAAATTGCTTGCCCTTGAATGACAATATATTATGGGAAGAGAGTGAACCAATTTGTAAATAGATTACATTTATTCTAATAATTTGGAAAATTATGATCAAGCATATGAAAGTTTCTTTAAGGGTTTTCTAAGGAAGTTTGGTTCAACTGGTGTTTCCATTTTGGTAAGACGACTTGAGGTTGGTTCCTCCTTCGGTGAGATGGAGAGAAAGAAGAAAAGAGAAAAACACATTGTTGTCTGTTCCCCTCTAGCATGCAAGACTCTAAAAGTTGAAGGGAAAGGAAAAGAACAAGTGATTGTGGACATACTAGATGAGGAATCAGATAAGGAATCTAAGGACTCCCTTGAACTAAAAATAGATGAATCAAAATAGGGAAAGGAAAAGGTAGAAGGAAATGAATAAGGTGATCTAACCAAGGAAGAAATAATGTAGCTTATTCATGAGGAAGATGGAATGTAGAAGATTTAAAATATGTGGTCTATCAGACCTTCATATGAGTAGGACATGATCTTAAGCATACTAAGTGCTCATTTTGTGCAAAATCATATCAATTTGGAGAGTTTGCAGAATAAGTTACCAAAAGAGATTATTGAATGCATCAAGGAGATTATGAACTCTGAGTCTCAAAATAAAGAAGTGATATTAAACCTGAAGAAGCAATACAAATTATCACTTACCAAGCTAAAAAGATACATGAATGAACAAAGGAAATGCATAAGCTCAACAAACAAAATTTATAACTATTGTCTTCAATGGCCTCATGCAATCAACAAGTACAAAGAGAAGCTGAAACAAATTGAAATAGAGCTGAATGGTATTGGTCAAAATTTCAACATGTCTCAACATGTTGATGGTGCAATAAGGAAAAGGATTCAGGAATTGTAGTCAGAGCATACAAGTGTTCAAAACACCAGGAACAATATTGTTGACACTTTTTGGAAAGTGAAGGATATAACCAAATGCAAGATGGAACAATTGATTGAGATACTAAGAAAGGGAGAAGTATTGGAAGATTGCTTCGCCATTCTAGAACCCATTGTCAAAATTATCAACTGGACATTTGAAAACAACATGATCATACTCACTGGGATTGCAGTGGAATCATGGAAGAAGTTTCTTCTAGAGATGAAGGAGAAGCACAAAATAATTTTCAATTAGCGGTTGTATTTCTTCAAGTTTTGAATCAGTTTCTATTCAAGTAAGTTTTTGGTTATACTTCTAAGGGGGAGAAAAGAAAATATTTTATCTTTTTTTCATTGATGTCAAAGGGGGAGAGAGAGCAGTGAAAAATGCCTTATATCAAACTTAGGGGGAGTTTTTGTTGAGTTTTGTCACCTATGGAATTTTGAAGTTTTGAAGGTTCTGACACTTGGTCATTTTTCACTAAGTGTTTTCATCAATGCCAAAGGGGGAGATTGTTGGATTATGGCTTCTAGTTTTGTCATTGATGGCAACTGAAGTCATTGATCTGGTCTGCATTGTAGTAATTGACCATACCGGAAGGCAGAATGAAGAACATGGTATCCTGTAGAAGGTTGAATCTGTCAAGTGGTCTGCATTATCAAGTTATCAATTTTGGTTGTGCATCTCAGGGAAGATCTTTGGGTATATGAAATGTCTTACTCAGTTTTGTGTTGTCACATCAACTAGTGTGCAAGTTGGGAGATTTGGTAGTTCAATTTTCTATTCATCAATGTATGAAGGCCGACTAAATGAATGTTAGGTGTTGTGGATGATTAAGGAAGAATTGTTTGAAGTATCCTTGAGTTTAAATATTTTGTTTTGGGTCCTGGCTATGCTGTCACTGACTCTTTTGTATGTGCATTAAAACTTATTCATGATTTGAGCCGACAATTGGAAGATATTTTCTATTTTATTAAAGCCGACATAGAGTGATTGAAATCTTGGTAGTAGATATATATATGAGATCAGTTAATTCATTTTGAAGTGGTTTGTGTGGTGTTTGATATGTGTTGATGTGTGTAAAAATATTAGAAGAGTATTTGAGTGATTTTCATTTGTCCAGAAGAGAACTTTTGTGAAGCGAATTAAGGCAAAGCAGAGTGAAGTGCAGAATTAGACAGAAGGTCAAAAATTTGATCTATAAGCTTAACCAAAATTATAACCAAGAATTTGTAGATGCTATCTTCTTATTTCAATATTTTGAGTGTGATCCAAATATTTTGTAAGGGAGTGATCCTTCCTATTTTAAGTAGTGAGCTCTAGGCAGTGTGCTTGAGTGCAAGTGCATTCCCATGTTGTTAAACACTATATTTTGAGTACTCAAAATTATGGATTGACCTCCACCGTGGTTTTTCCCCTAATAGGGTTTCCACATAAAAATACTTGTGTTATGGTGTTGTGGCTTATTGTTTCATGTTCATGCATCTTTCTTTTGATTGAATGGTTAAAGCACTTGAACGGGCAGATTAATAAAAGTTAAAATTGCTCAACATTGATTCATCCCCCCTCTTAGTGTTGCTCGAGTCCAACAATATATTAGTAAGAAACATAGAAACTCATTAATGCATTTATAAGTGTAAAGAAATATGCTAATTTCCAAATCTTTATCCATACATCTTTTATAGAAGCTTATCTGGAGTACAAACTTGTTTCTATCAGCTTGTAGATTTTATTTTAAATATATACATATTCAAGATATTTGTTTTCTATAATTTCAGATTCTCTGACTGTTAAAAAGAATATCTATATATCTCTATGTTGGAGGAGCCCAAGATCACCAACTACAAAAATAAACTTCACAAAAGTGAGAGAGACACAAGGCCATTTCACCAAATAAGGAGTGAGAAATACTAAGATGATTAAATTTACATAATGCATAGGCTTTTAAAACCATGAAATAGATGACAAGTGAGAAACTTCCCAGCATAGGAAAAACTACATGGGAGTAACTAAATGTAAAATTAAACTAAATGCAATAGCTTACGTAAAATTAAGCGGGTAAATGCAATTTACTTTGAAATTTATCATTGTCATATAGGAATCATGTTCTAATGCACTTGAGTAGGGTTTCTTTGCATATTAGCTCATTGAAAAATTAGATGCATTTAAGGTTAGGGATTGCACACATTGTCATGTATAAAATCTATATCATTCATCAAGGTTTAATTACCAAACTTCGGGTTTGACCAAGGAAAACCCTTATACACACAAAACAACATTTTATTTTGTAGATTTTCTACAGGTTCGGATCCAAAAGATAAGATTTGTAGGTATAGGAGGAGAGTGTAGACAAAGGACTACAAATTAAAATTTTTAATTTTCAAGAAAAGACACTAGGACCCATTCACCCTTGGGAAAATAAATCCTACTATAGAGTGAAAAACCTACTTTTTAGGCCAAGTGCACACCATTCTTCCCTTCTCAAATCTACCTACAAGTTACTATTTTTATTTCTTCTATCATAATACTCTGCAATTCAATTGTTTGTTCATGTAATTAATTTTGTTAAGATATTTGAATTTATCTCCCAAAACAACCAATCAACCATTTCTGTCATAAGAAAACATCAAACCTTCCTAATAGGGTTGACTCACCTCAAGGTTGAAAATCAAACCTATCCTTGGGAGATCTCTTTTTCTAATGAAATTAGAAAAAGTGGGATTGTGTTAGATCATTTCAAACCCCATCATCACATTCTTCATCCCACCCATTTTCTATCTTTTAGGTTCCAAATCTAAACAGGGGGTTGGAGTTGGCTTTGAGTTGATTAGCCACAATAGTATGACACTTTTTATAGCACATTTGTTGTAATTTTATTGTACTAACAACATTGATGAATATGAGCCATTAGTGCATGAAATCTTGATAGAAATATGAAAGGAAGCAAAGGTGTTGTAGGTGTTGTAGGTGTTTGGTGATTCAGAGTTGGTGATAAAGAAAATAAGGAAATAGTACTCCTATCATGACAAAAGTTTAACCAATTATCAACATCATGTAGAAGACCTATTGGAAAGTTTTGATGCATTTTATTGAATGCACAAGAAAATGAAGAGGGGGTGAATCAGTTGTTCATTAAAAAATGAAAACCCTCATTAACATTCAAATCCTTATCAACCTTATTAGCCTTTAATCTACTAAACTGATTTAGCATGAAAGAAAATAACATAATAAAAAACACAATCAACATCATACATAATAGAACACTAGTTTTACATGGAAAACCCAAGAAGGGAAAAACCATGGTGAGGATTAGCTCACAATAAAAAGTAATTGTAAAAAAAAATATAATAGGCTCACTATCAGAGGGATCACTACCCAAAAGAAAAGAAGGAAGGGATAACTACTAGATTAGAAAGAATAATAAAGAATATTGTTATAGTGAGAAATCAATATCAAAGCAACATAAAAGATCCAATGCAAGATCACTAAAACATTTGCATCCTCTCTAAAGAATGTAGACACCTACTCATTGCTTAAAATAGTATAACACATTAAAGCTAACACTACACTTCACACTTTCACACTTTAAATAACATTCTTATCACTCAAACTTCATACAAACATCCTTCATCATTTTAACATATATACACCATTCACAACCTTGAAAACAACCTCCAAGGTTAGCTATGCAAATTAAATGTGCACATTAAAATTAGGTTGGAACCAAAACATTCTTTTGGTGGAGAGGAATGAAGGAAGAACACACCACTCCCTAACTTGGACATAAATGCACACATACATGCCACACAAACACCGAAGCATTTCCACAATTAGTGTAAACACCAAAGGTCGGCCGAACCTGTGTAAACACCATTAAAAATTTAAGTACACACTTCATTTGATACAAAGACATCTCACGGAACACACATATCACTTGAACACAATCTAAAATATTCCAACAACACCCTAAAATCCAACAAATTCCTTTGCAACAACTGTCACCTGAAGAATATACTCATCCTGTACATCTAGTTAACCTTCCACATATTGCAACACATGAATCTATCCTTGTAGAGCACCAAATCACAAAAAACTAAAATTGAAGATATATATGAGCAATATAAGAACACGATTACATCTATAACACCAGAAACCTCACTATAGAGAAATGCAGAGCAAAACTATTTCTCGTAGACAACACTACTTTCATAACTTACACATTGGTGAACACAACTTTCTCTACACAAAAATCTAGAAAAAGAAACTCTAGATATAGCACCTTTGAAAACCTCTAATCAACATATCTAAATTTCATAGGAATAACTTAAACACAAAAGAAATGTGGAGAAAAAACTAGAACACTACTCTATCATACAAAATAGCTCTCTGACACACTATTTCCTCTTTTATTCAAATTTTCTCAAAAAACACTTGGAATCATGCACCAAAAAAAAATTCTCACCATCTCCAACACTTCCTTATCACAACAATACCAACTATAATACAAAAACTCAACCACACACATGCTTATCAAGGCAACACTAGAGGTTAACATTGGTGAGATTACTAATGGCAACATAATGCAAAACGATAGTTTTGTTGACATGAATGACAACACAAAAACTTTCAACAATCTCTCCCTTTACCATTGATAGCAACACATGATGTGAAAAATGACCAAAAACATAGCAGTAGCTTTGATTAACACATATACTGCATATTAGTGCACACTTCTCCACTTACACTTTATCTAGATCACACTGATCCAAATACAATTTCTCTTTCTCCCCCTTCATAAGGTTTTTCAATAAAATATCTCCCCCTTTGACATCAATGGAAAAGGGCAACACGTTACCCTTTAACATTACATGTTGATGATTTCTCTGAAAGGAAATTCTTGTAAGGAATAACCACTACACTATAGCTTCCTATTCTTTTACTACACTCTATTTTTTTTACACCACCTATGTACACCTAAATATTCCACTTCTTTGCAAACTTCCCCTTAGGAGTGCTCAACAAGCTACATCAACCAAAAAAAATACACATATCCTTTGGTACAAGTAAAAAAGGATAATACTTTTATGCTACACAATAACAACACTTACTCCCCTTGACTGTAACAACCAATAATTCCACTACCTACTCCCTCTGAGAGGTAGACAACAACATCAATCCAAAATAAGGACTGAATCTTGAGATCCACTGGATTGATGCATATCCTTATGCATCTAGTTGAAAGGAGGGGAAATAAGCCTTAACTTTACCCAGAGATACTCAAAATTATCCTTAGGAGGATCCTTAGTGAAAATATCTGGAACTTGATCATTTGTAGGCACATACTCCAACTTCACTCCATTCTTTGCAACCTTCTCTCTTGAAAAGCTATACCTGATTGAGATATGTTTTATAATTGAATGAATTACTAGATTATTTGAAATATTAATAGCACCTGTATTATAACAAAGGATAGAAATTGTTTAATCATATATTACTCTGAAATCCTTCAATGTTTGCTTCATCCATAGAACCTATGTGCAGCAAGATGTTGCAACAATATATTTTTCCTCTACAGTAGATAATGAAAATGAATCTTTCTTTTTGATTAGCCAAGAGACCAACCTATTTCCAAGAAAGAATACACCACCACTTGTACTTTTTATGTCATCTACACAGCCTACCCAATTTTCATCTATATAAGCACTTAAAGAGAAATTAGTTGTAAGGAAGTTAAGGTAGCAGAACAACTTCCTACACTAACCTTGAGAGGAGACTAATGAAAAATTTTATAGATATTTAATAGTGTTACAAAAACTTAAATAAAAATAAACACAAATATCATGCATACCACAACACAATTATTTATGTGGGGAAAAACCTTTCGGGAGAAAAACACCACACTCCAAAAGCCGCCCAATATATTATTCATAAATCACAAAGATTAAAATATACTTGCAAAGAAAGCTTCTGGCAAGAGTATCACCACTCAAAGATCTAGAGGAACCACAGATGCTATCAGATTCTCAAAATAGATTGCAATACATAGCAGTAATACAACACCCTCATAAAATAGGGTTTCCTTCTAGGGCAAGTCAAGCTAATAAAATATTTGATTGATCCCCCCACACCCCCCCATCATCATCAGCTGAACAGTAGCTTGTGTATCAATCATACCTTATGTAATTGAAAGGTTGAGACACATTTTCGCAACATTAGTATCCTTTGGATACTGCAAACCATGTTTCAGAGTACCCTTCAAGTATCTGAATATTCTCTTCACTACTTCCACATTTGATTCTCTAGGATCTTCTTGAAATCTAGCCACAAGAAAAACCAGATCCATGATATCTGGTCTAGTAGTAATTAGGTATAGCAGTCCTCCAATCATTAATCTATACTTGCTCTGATTAGCCTTAGGAGATTCATCATATTCTTTATCAACTTGCAACTAGTAATCATTTGGGTACATATTGACTTAGAGTCTTCCATTCTAAACTTCTTTAACATTTCCTTGACATATTTTGATTGTGAAATGAAGATGCCTTTTTCTATTTGATTGATTTGTAGTCTAAAGAAGAAATTCATCTCCCCAAACTTTGACATTTCAAACTTTTTTGCATATTTTCTACAAATATATTGCACATAGCTTCATTCCATCCAAATATTATATCATCTACATACACAACCACAATCAAGGTTTGATCTTTTTCAAGTTTGAAATAAAGATTACTATTTAAGGTACCTTTATTGAATCCCTACTGCAACAAGTACCTATCTAATCTTGCATACCAAGCTCTAGGAGCTTGTATGAGTTCATATAATTCCTTCTTCAATCTAAAAACTACATTAGGTTTATCTGATAACTGAAATCCTTCGAACTATTCAATGTGTACCTCTTCTTCCAACTTTCCATTCAAGAATGTAGACTTCACATACATCTGATAGAATTTGAAATCCTTATGTGTTGCAAAAGACAAAAACACCCTAATACCTTCCATTCTTTCCACCAGAGAAAATGTCTCATCAAATTCTATTCCTTTCACTTGTGAGTAGCCTTTACACACAAGCCTTTCTTTATTTCTCACCACTTCTCCAATCTCATTTAGTTTATTCTAGAATACCCACATAGTTCTAATCACATTCTTTCTTGCTAGTCTTGGGACAAGTTCCCATGTATAATTCTTCTCAATCTACATTAATTCTTCTTCCATAGCTTTGATCCAATACTCATATTTGTATGCTTCAATCACTATTTTAGATTCAACTTTGGAAATCAAACATAGATTTACCTATTCTTCTATCATAGCAACCTTTATTTTTGCCAACATGGCTTTACTTTTGTCACCAATGACTTGATCTTCAAAATGATTCTTCTGTACACACTTAGGAGTCTTAAGAATCCTTTCTAGAGCTTATTCCTCTTTAATGTGCACTTATTTTTCCTTTCCTTCATATTTTTCTTCTTCTCTGCAAGAGGACTCATCTGATGCATATCCCTCTATCATCACTGAAATTTTATGTAATTCTTCATCCACTTTGACACTTTCACTTTCAACAGTCTTTTTCAGCCTCTTGTTGTATCACCGATACAATTTTATTTTTTGTAGAATATCCAAGGAAGATACCTTCATCAGATCTTGTATCAAACTTTCCCATGTTTTCTTCATCTCTTTTGATATAACATTTGCTTCCAAAGAATCTAAAATATTTGATAGTAGGAGTCCTTCCATACCATAATTCATAGGGAGTCTTTGAACTATTTTTCCTTGATTATGCTCTATTAAGTATGTATACTATAGTATGAATTTATTCTCTCTAGTATTTTTTTGATAGGTTTTCTTCTTTCATCATTTTTCTTGTTGCTTTTTGAACTATTCTATTCTTTCTTTCAACCACTCCATTCTATTGAGGAGTCCTAGGGGCTGAAAAATTCCTCTTTATTCCATGATCTTCACATAAATATTAAACTCATTAGAGGTGAACTCTCAACCTCTATCAGATCTTAAACTTTTTATTTTCATATCCATTTCATTCTCAACCATAGCTTTAAATTCCTTAAAATTATCTAGAGCTTTTCATTTTTCTCTAAGAAAAGTAACCAAATTCATTATAGAATAATCATTAATTAATAGCATAAAATACCTGCCACCTTGAAAAATTCTTATCCTGGTACGTCCACAAATATTTGTATGCACCAACTCCAAAGGACCACTCGTAGATTGTTCTATGACTTTGAAACTCTTTCTAGCTTGCTTTCTAGTCTAACATTCCTTGTAGATAGCATTGATAGGCTTTGTAATATTTGGTATATCTCTCACAACTTGAATTGAACTAATCCTCACTGGGCTATCAAAATTGATGTGATAAGTTCTTCTATGCCATAGCCAACTTTCATTAATTTGAGTCATAAAGCATTGACCATTTTCACTCTTAAGTTGATAAAAATTTCCATCTATCCTTCTTCTTATAACAACCAAAGTTTCAAAGCCTTTTTTTTATCTCACAACCATTATCTTGAAACACAAGGTTATATCCTTTGCCACACATTTTTCCTACACTTAGAATATTATGTCATAGACCCTAAACATTAAAAACATCATTTGTATTATGCTTTCCATAAAAACTAATTAGAAATTTTCCACATATCTTAGTAGATGTATCATCACCAAACTTAACAATACCACCTTCAAACTTTTCAAGTTTAACAACATTTAGAGCCATGAAAAAGTATTCATTCTATTCATCATCTAGATAATTAGATACACCGTTAGATATAATGGCATATTCTCTAAAATAATAACTTCTCTTAATTAATTTACCTTTATTATGCTTATGTCTATCATTTGAAGCTTTGACTAGACATCTTGAAGCATGATGACCTATTTTTCCACAATTGAAACATTTGAAAGATAACTTACCTCTCTATTTTCCAGTGCCCTCTTTCAATCTCCTCACAAAGTTTACTTCTACATCATCAAGATCATCTTGATCTAATTTCATTCCTCTCTGATGTGCTAAATTTTAAAGCAACCTCATTCTTTGAATCACTTGGACTAAACTCACTCAATTCAATAGCAGTTAAATTACCATACAACCGATCATTAGAATAATTACTTAAATCTCAATCTTCCTTAGTAGCAAAAACTTTATTACTGTAAGTTTTAGGTAGAGTTCTCAATACCTTCTTTACCATTTCATCTTCATCTAGGCTTCCACCAAAACCTCTAATGGAATTGAAAACTCCATACACTTTATGCATATAGATTGTAATATCTTCATCTTCTGAAATTCACACATTTTCAAAATTGATCTTTAGATCCTACATCTTAGCTTTCTTGCACTTTATAGTATAGAAAAATGTATCCCCTTACATTTTCAACTTGTTTGGGCCCTCCCGATTTAAATTGGACTTAATAATGCCTTAATTTAGTGTTGATAAATTTACCCCTTTACATTTTCACACTTATTTGGGCCCTCTTAATTAAATTGAACTTAATTATGCCTTAATAATCCTTTTTATTCATTTACAAGCCTAATAAATTACATACTCTGAAGAGGAAACCTGACAATAATTAATGCCTAAACATAACACTTTACATTGAGAAATGTGTGTTCTAGGAGTAGGAACCTAGGACCCATTCATCCATGTGTGAATGGGTCCTCCCTAGACCTTTGGACCTAAATTTAAATTATGTTTTTGGTGTTATTTTAAAATCTCTAAATCCATAATTCAATGTCAGCTTTTGATATTTGAATTTTGGGAAATTAAGGATACATAGGTCTATAAATACAAGGTTATTTCACTAAGTTTCACCTAGAATTTCAATGCAAAAATTCCTATAACAAAGTTAATGATCAAGATCATTCAAGGATAGATATAATAGAGATTTATTGCAACAATCAAGATCTATCCATCATGTGAAATTCTTCTTGCATCATGCATGTTCTTGGAGCTAACATTGTGATGTAGGTTTCAAGATCAAGTTCAAGCATTCAAAGCATTATTCAAGCATAAAGATGCACATCCAATTTATCCATTTTCATGCAAGTTGAAAAACTCCTAATATTTCCATTATAAAGGTTTCATTCAATGGTTTGTTGATTGTTAACATAGATTTGTTCATTCTTCATTCCTCTTTGATTTCATTATTTAATTTCAAGGTTTGATTGCCAAAGTAGGGTTTGACCAAGGAAAACCCCCATTCACCCAAAAAAAAAATTCCTCTCTTGTGTGTGTGATTTTAGATTTAGGTTGAAGAAGGATCAAAGACCTTTTGAAGTGCAAGATTAAAAAGTTTTCAAAGTTACAAAAAGCTGTCAAAGTTGTTAAATCACATAATCTAACCTACAAATCTGATTTTCGACATTCTGACATTGAAACTTGGACAAATCACAAGCTATAGATTTGTGTTAGAGGCTCCTGAAAGTTGTAGAAATCCCTTACAAAGGAATAATTCACCCATGTGTGAATGAGTCTCAGTCAGCCTTCAAAAACTACCTCTTGGTGACTAGTAAACACATTTTCCCCTTCTCGTATCTGCATTTTATTTTTTGGTTCTACAAATATTGAGTTTAATATTTTCGTTTCAAGTATTAGATTTCATTTTGAATTTGATTTTATATTTTTAGTTTTTATCCCCAAAGTGTTGCTTGATCTTGACCCTCATCCTTTAGTCATCAAGAAATTTGAAGATTCTCAGATTGAATTGATTCACCTAAGGGTTGTTAGTCAATTTTTTGTGGGGATCTCATTTCCTAATGAAATAAAGGAAAATAGGTCTCTCATTGTTCATCAATACACATACTTAACCCACACACAAAAAACCTATATTTTGGTGTTTCACCCTTATCATCTCCTTCATAGATACTTTCCAAAATTTTCTAGATCTCCTTAGTAGTTTTAAGATTCATAACCTTCACAGGTTTTGTATTAGAATGACCACTTAAAATATCATATCTTGCTTTTCCATTTTTCTCATAAGCCTCGATCTCATCATTAGTTGATGGTCCATTTGTAGGCATAGTATATCGGGATTCAAAAAACTTCTAAACTCTAAGTCCTAGGGATACAAGGAAACCTTCCATCTTGGTATTCTAGAATGCATAATCTAATCCATCAAACAAAGGAGCCTCCTTCTTGTGTTGCATCCAAGATCTACCTCAAGCAGTTAAGCTTTCCTCTAAGTAACCTTTCTCTTATACCAATTGTTGAATGCACAAGACAATTCATAGTGGGGTGAATTAGTTGTACATTAAAACATCAAAACCCTCATTAACATTTAGATCCTTATCAACCCTATTAGCCTTTAATCTATTAAACTAATTAGCATGAAAGAAAATAATAGAATCAGAAACACAATCAACATCATATACAACAAGACACCAATTTTATGTGAAAAACCAAAGAAAGAGAAAACCATGGTGAGGATTAGTTCACAATAAAAAGTAATTGCAACACCGAATACAATAGGTTCCTCGCCAGAGGGCTCGTTACCCAAAAAAAAAAGAAGGGCTCACTACTAGATTAGAAAGAAGATAGAAAATTGTTACATTGAGAAATCCATCCTTAAAGAACACCAAATCACCAAAAAATAAAACTGAAGATATACATGAGTAATATAAGCACACCCTTAGATCTGTAAGACCAAAAACCTCACTATGGAGAAATGTAGAGAATAACCATTTCTCCTAAACAACACTACTTTCATAGTTCACACACTAGTGAGCACAAATTTCTCTAGACAATAATCCAAAACAAGAAAATATAGATATCAAAACCTTTGAACACCTCTGATCAACATATCCACACTAAATAGACACAACTTCAATGCAGAAGAAATGTAGAGAAAAAACTAGAACACTACTCTGTCATACAAATTGTCTCTCTCACACATTGTTTCCACTTCTATTCAAATTTTCTTAAAAGCACTTGCAATCAAGCACCACAAACAGTTTCTCATCATATACACTTCCTCATCACAACCAAACCAATTGCAATACAACAACTCAACCACACACATGCTTATCAAGGTAACACTAGAGGTTGACACTAGTGAGATTATTAATGACAACATAATGCAACAACATAGATCTATTAACATCAATGAAAATACAAAGAATTTCAATGCATTTAACATCTAGTTAATTCCTAGGAGTAGAAACCACATGGCTGATGGTTTGGGTTAGGTAGAAAGTAAATTGTAGCCACTATCATTGTCAAGATTGATTTCTTAATAGTTGAGCTAACTCCTTCACCTTCAATGCTTAGCAATGTGACAATCTTCTAGGTCTTTTATTATGATAAACATATATTGGATTTCATCACTAGCTCAAATGTATTCATAGTGTAGATCATAGATGAATTTGAGCTTGAAGAAGTAGAATTGGACCTTGAGGGAGTAGTTAATTTAAAAGAAAATATGATACCAAGAGGTATGGTTCAATTAGAAATAATTTTTGTCTTTAACTAGTTGAGAAATCAAGACTAGCAGGTAAATAAAGAATCTATAGAGAGAAAATGTGATGCATATAACATGGGGATAATAGATCAACCTAAGAATGCTATTATTGGAATTCTACAATCCGTAAGAAAAAGAAGGAATAATCAAGGATTTGAATATATACCATGATGTGATAGCATGGAGATATGAAGATCTAAAAATGTATGATACATTTATAATCACATACACCATCCCTCTTAAGGCAGATGTAAAACCTTTCTGAAAAAGGAAACATCTGATCATTGCACTATTGGAACCTATCATAAAGAGGCACAAAAATTATTAACAAATAGAATCATAATTCTTGTACATCATTCGACATGGATGGAAAATTTGGCACCCTTTCAAAAGAAGAAGAAAGAGATTCACTTGTGCATATATTTCTAAAATATTAACAGAGCAACAAAAAAGGACAATTACTAGACGCCCTCATTGGATGAGGTATTGCAAATACTCAATGGGTCTCAGATGATGTCTTCACTCGATGGTTACTCGAGATACAACCAATTTATGGTTGCAAACAAAGATATATTGAAGACTGCATTCACCACCAAATGGGGAATCTTCACATACATGCATATTCCTTTTGGGTTGATCAATGTTTGAGTGAAGTTTCAATGTATAATGGACATTGCTTTCAAGGAATTGGTTAGTAAGTGCATTATCATTTATATGGATGATCTAATGGTGTTTTCAAAGAAATGGTAAGACCACATATCAGATTTTTGTAAGGTGTTTCAAAGATGTAGAGAATTTGGAATTTCACTTAATCCTAAGAAATACATTTTTGAGTCATGGAAGGTAAGTTGTCGGGCACATTACTTTAGAGAAAGGTATATCTATCGATCCTGAGCAAGTCAAGGCTATGTTAAGAATATAGTTTCCTGCTAGTAAAAAGTAACTCAAGTCTTATTTTAGCAAGATCAATTTTGTGCACAAGTTTATTATTGGTTTTATAAAAATAGTCAAACAATTGAACACCATGCTTAAGAAAAATGTGAAGATTAACTAGATGCCTAAACAAAAATGTGCTTTTGAGGAGATCAAACAAGTGATTGTGGATGCCCCAATTTTGGTAAGCCCACACTATGCACAACTTGCTTACATATATTCATTTGCATTAGACCACTCTTGTGGAACTATTCTTACCCAAAAAAGGAGCAAGGGGATGAATTCTTGATAGATTTCATGATGACCCTCTTAAAGATGTAGAATTGAGATACCAGAATGTTGAAAAGAAGGCTTATGCATTGGTGAGAGTTATTAAAAAATTTAGGCATTATATTTTGAGAAGGTTCTTGCAATTGTGCTTGACCCTACTGTGAAGGTATTATTAATGCAAAATGAATTGCGAGAAAGAAGAGGAAAATGGGTGACAATGCTACAAGAATTCAATTTAGAGATCTATCTAATGAAGCTAGTTTGGGTCAAGCTTTAACATGAACTATGGTAGAAAAAAAACCATGAATTGTAGCAGGGTAAGTGCACAAAGATGGACCAAAAAGGGGTCTTAAGTGGCCACATTTTTTTGAAATCAAGAAGTACTAATATTGGATGAGAAATTGAGGATAGTTACACTCAAAATTTTAAGATGCAACAAAAACAAGGACTGTAGAGCTTTGAATGCACTTTCTAAGCTACTAATTTTTTGAAAATGGTAGATATTAAGGGGTTCAAACACGTTACCCACACAAATTTGTCCTTTTTTCAAACAAATATAACATAGCGTCTACTGTGGGTACGCAAAAAGGTTAATTTTTTTTAGTATTTTTAAAATCACTTCTGTGAGAAATTAGCTAACATGTATTGTCATCTTGAATTTTTTGATAATTTTTAATGAATATAAAATGTTTTACTCATTTTCAAAGTGGACACATCCTAAAAATTAGAAATTGAACATGCAAACCCTATAATTTTTGAAAACTAATGGATCTTTTTTTTGAATTTGCGTAGAATAGAGTCTAGTTTATAAAAATGTAATTTATTTAAAATTTCAATGAACGGTTAAAAAATAAAGTAAAAAATACCAAACATTTTTTTTTTACAAAAAATGTATACACCAAAAAAATAAATTCAAGATGAAAGCCTTAACATTGTAAAAATGTGGAAAAAATTACATCATTAAATAGCTTAGAGAGAGCTTAACATTATGTAGGTGTTTGTTTTACTTGACTTAAAACGTGTGCAAACTTGATGGTTAGCATAAACGAGATTATGTGAAATTTTGTAGAATATGCAAAGACACATTTTTTTGGAATTGGAAAGGTAGTCCAAGCCTTGAGATTGGAAATCCAAAGAAAATACAAGCCAAAGGCTTGGGGATTCCCAAATAGGGATAAAACGCATACTCACGTTATGTCTTGCTTTAATTTGTTTTTTGTAAGTTTGTATAAATGTATGTTTTATGTATGTATGTTTGTATATATATTTATATGTATGTATGTTTGTATGTATACTTGTATGTATGTATGTATGTTTGTTTGTTTGTGTGCTTGAATGTATATGTATGTATGTATGTATGTATGTATGTATGTATGTATGAATGTATGTATGTTTGTATGCGTGAATGTATGCTTGTATGTATGTATATATGTATGTATGTATGTATGTATGTATGTATGTATGTGTGTATGTATGTATGTATGTATGTTTGTTTTTATGTATATTTGTATGTATTCTTGTATATATGTATATTTGTATGCTTGAATGTATGTATGTTGGAAGCTGGTTAGTGCTCCCCTTGGGATTCATGACATGGACTAACCACCTCCCATGGATTTGTTAACTCTGGAAGTTGTATCTAGCATTAACAGGTCAACCTTTTGGTGCAACAACAACTGTGGGGACAACAATTGGTATCAGATCCAAAGATGTTGGGTTTGAATCCCCTTGGGTAATGCTAAGGGGGAGATTGTTGGTAGCTGTTCAGTGCTCCTCTTAGGATTCGTGACATGGACTAACTGCCTCCCATGGATCTGTTAACTCTAGCACTTGTATCAAGCATTAACAGGTTGACCTTTTGGTGCAACGACAACCATGGGGCCAACAATGTATACATATGTTTGTATGTATGGCTATTTGTGTGTACATATATATGAATGTATGTATGTTTGTATGTATTTATTATGGAATCCATATCCTTAGAGTGAGTATTCACTATTAGGAGAGATCCCATAGTGGATTTAAAAAGTGTGTCAAATTTATACACCAAAATGGTCAACTTGAAGCTCTAGAGTATAGGGTTTAAGGTATTAGGTTGAGGATTTAGGGTATAGGGATGAGGGTTGAGGGTGTAGGGTTTAAGGTTTAAGGTATAGGGTTGAGGGTTGATGGATAATGTTTAGGGTTGAGGGTATAGGGTTAAGTGTATAGGCTATAAGGATTAAGGTTTAGAATATTCGATATAGGGTTAAGGGTTTACAGATTAGGGTAAATTAGGGTACAAGGTTGAATGTAGGGTTTAGGGTTTAAGTATGGGGTTGAGGGTTGAGGGTTGAGGGATTATAGCTGAGGGATACTGTTCAGGGTTGAGAGTATAAGGTCAAGTTTATAGGCTAAGGGATTAGGGTTAGGGATATTGGGTATAGGGTTTAGGGTATAGGTTGAGGGTATAAGGTATAGGGTTAAGGGTCAAAACTGTAGATTTTAAGGTTTAAGTACAATGTTGAGGGTATAGGTTTGAGGGAAAATATTCAAGGTTTAGGGTATAATTTTGAAGGCATATGGTATGGGGATGAGGGTTGAGCATGTAGGGTTTAGGGTTTAAGGTATAGGATTGAGGGCTGAGGGATAGTGTTTAGAGATGAGGGTAAGGGTTAAGTGTATAGGCTATAGGGATTGAGGGTATAAGGAATAGGGTGAATGGATGAGAGTTTATGGTTTAGGGTTTAATTATAGTGTTGAGAGATAATGTTCAAGGTTTAGCCTATAAGGTTGAGGGTATAGGGTATAGGGATGAGGGTTGAGGGTGTAGGTTTTAGTGTTTAAGGTATAGGGTTGAGGGTTAGGGTTTATAGTTGAGGGATAATGGTCGGGGTTGAGTGTATAAGATTGTGCATTTAGGGTATATATATTACCCTAAATGCGATATTGGGTACAAGGTTTAGGGTATATGTTTCTGGTATAAGGCATAAGGCATAAGGTTTAAGGTTAAGGATTTAGAGTGTATGGTTTAGGGTTTAAGTAGAGGGTTGAGGCTTGAGGCTTGGGAGATAATTTGTAAGGTATAGGGTATAAGGATGAGGGTATAGGGTATAGGGATGAGGGTTGAGGGTGTAGGGTTTAGGGTTGAATGTATAGAGTTGAGGGATTATATATGGATTAAGTATAGGGTTAAGGGTACAAGGTATATGGTATAGGGTTGAGGGTTGAGGGTTTACAGTTGAGGGATAAAGTTTAGCCTATTGAGTGTATAATATTACATGTGTAGGGTATAGGGATTAGGGTTTAGGATATTTGTTTTAGGGTTTAGGGTATGGGTTGAGGGAATAAGGCATAGGGTTAAGGGTTGAGAGTGTATGGTTTAGGTTTTAAGTATAGGGTTGAAGGTCAATGTGTTGGAAGTTTGGAGATGTTGCAAGCTTGAGTTGTTTGTGATTTGTTTGGGTGTTGTCATTGATGTCAACCCATTATATGAAGAGAGTGTTGGAATGATGTTTTTTTTTATTATGTCAACCCCTAGAATTGCAGTTGTTGGAGCCTAGAGGTGGTATTGATGTTAACACAATGTTGTTGGTGTTATCATTGATGTCTCACTTGAGTATAGTTGCAGAAGTTGTTGGAAGCTTGACTTGTGTGAATTTGGGGAGATTATTGGATATGTTTTGGTTGGTGAGAGATGTTGTAGATGTATTATAGATATGAAAATAGTGTTTATGATGTAGTTGGTTCACTTAGTTTCCAAGTGATTTTGAGAAAATTTGAATAAAAAAGAGTTCAATGTGATAGAGGTGTGTTCAGTGTGTTGCCCTGTATTTCTTCATGGTTGAAGATATGCCCATGTGGTTTGGATGTGATGATAATAAGTGTTCAAAGATGACTTATTCAATTTTTTAGGTTCTAGATCATACTGTAGTGAAAGATGTATTTAATAGTATGTCTATATGGTGAAATAGGATGTCTAGGAGAAATAAGATTGTTCCAAATTTCTCTATAGTGAAAGAACTTTTGGTGTTACATATCTAGGAACATGATTATAATGTTTATAGCTACCTTCCCTTGAAGTTTCAAGTGTAGAGGTGTTTCAAAAGGTTGTTTGGTGTGTTGGATGTCTATATCAATGTGTCTAGTTGCACTGAATGAAGGTGTTATTGAGTTTTAGGTAGTTGCAATGGAAGTGGTGAATATTCTAATGATGACGAATATTTTTAGATTCTGTGGAGTGTTTCTAGGTGGTCTACAAGATGTTTTTGGACTTGAAGATGCGTGTTTGGAGTCACTTGTTAGTGTTAGTGTAGGTTTAGCTAACCTAGTGTGCTAGCAGTAATTACAAAGGTTGTTTGTTGTCTAAGGAAGCATTGAGAAGCATGTAAGTGAATATTTGGGTCCTTGTTCAGTAATGGCATGGTCTTCCTTCACTTCTTTACACCCTGGAAGTGTTTGGTACTGACCTATTTGGTGTTACATGTTTGAAGTGCATACATTTGCTTACGAGTAACCTAATTTAAATTTTTTAGGTCATGAAGGGTATATATGCAAGGTGAATTGTTGTGTGGATTAAGTGTGAAGTGTGTGATGTGAAGGATGTTAATTTTATCAACTGTGGTGATATGAGTTTGATCCTTAATGCTTATGAATTCTAGATGTAGTGATATGAATGTGTCTACATTTCTGTCTATTGAATGAGTTGTTTGTGCTTTAGTGGAATTGTACCTTCAACATATGAAAGATACATTATTATCAGTTCATATTTGGTAGTGATCCACCCCTTTCTTCTACTCTTCTTTCTTTTTTATAGTGAGTCCTTTTGCAGTGATCCTTTCTCTATTTTCTAGGCAGTAAGCCCTTGGAAGTGAGCCTTGTTGTATTCAGTGTTGCAATTCATATATTAGTGAGCTAATTCTCACTATGGTTTTTCCCTTCTTAGGTTTTCCATGTAAATCTAGTGTTCTTATCTGTTTGATGTGTTTGTATTATTATTTCATAAGTTTAAATTTTGCTAATGCATGCTAAAGGTTTAATGGTTAATAAGGGTTTGGAAAGTTACTAAGAGTTTGAATGTTTTAAATGTATACAACTGATTCAACCCTACTCTTAATTATCTTGTGCATGTAATAATTGGTATCATAGTTGTGGTTCCTAGGAAGAATCTTAACCACTTTAGGTATATCTAGAAGGTGTAGAGGAAAGGTGTAAGAGCTCATATTTTTCATGGAACAAACTATGCCTATTGGAAAGCTAAGATGGATTACTTTCTAGTCTCCTTTATATTTTGTTCAAAATGGTTATACTATGCATGCTAATGGTACACCAAGTGATGATGAGATCAAAGATTATGAAAAAATGGTAAGACAAGGAATGCAATCCTTAGTGGTCTCCCTGATTCTAAACTTGGAAAGGTGTTAAGTCTTGTAGTGTAGAAAAATGTATCCCTCTACATTTTCACACTTGTTTGGTCCATCCTTGCTAAAATTGGGCTTCTTTATGCCTTATTTGGTCCTATTTACATCCAAAAACCTTATTTAATGCATCTTTCTAATCCATACACATATCAAATAACCAATCATAATTTAATGATTTTGGTTTGTATGACCCAGATTTAGTGATTTGTGACTCGTACGCCAGCTTGGGCATATGGGTCCCACCTAAGTTTTGGGGCCTAAACCTGAATTTAGTATAAAACTAAACATTTCTTGAAATTTTTGTCTCAAGCTTAGCCTACTGGGACTCATACACCTCAATTGGCGTATGAGTCCCACTTAGCTTCAACCTAATTTTGAATTCAATTCTTGGTGATATTTTATTCTCCTAGATCTAATGTCGGCTTGTAGTGTTGTAATTTTAAGAAATTTGGCATAAACAAGTATCAATACAGGGTTATTTCACATATTTTCTCCTAGAAATTTTCATGAGCTAGTATCCTAGCAAGTGTATGATTAAGACCAATTCAAGAGCATTCAAGAGATGATTATCAAGTATTTTGGAACTACATTCAAGATTCAAGCATCATGTCAAATCCATCATGCATCATGTTTTTTTTTGAGCTAACATTTGTGATGTAGGTTTTGATGATTCAAGCAAGCATTCAAGCCAAGATCGATAGCATTCAATCAAGATTCAAGATATACATTCATGATAGCCATTACTTACAATATTTCAACCTTTATTCCAAGGGTTTGGTGAGTTGTAACATAGCTTATTTGTTCATTCATCATTCCTTCATTCTATTTCTTATATATTCATTTCAAGGTTTGATTACCAAAATGGGGTTTGACTAAGGCAAACCCCTATCTACTAACAAAAAAATATTTTACCTCTCTTTGATGTGTGATTCACAGATCTAGGTTGAAGATCCATTGAAGAGAAATATTGGAGAAAATTTGTCAAGTTGCCAAAGTTGTGATCTACATTGCAAGATCACGAAAAAGTTACCTACAGGTTGCAATTTAGTGTTTCCAAATCAAAGATTTGAAAGGAGAGAAGCTACAGGAAATAACTAGAGGATATCAGAGTTTCAAATCAACCCTAATACTAGGAATAAATTTCCACTTGTGGCATATGACTCCCATTATACCAAATTTCAAGATTTTTTTGTAGATCCTGGCTTAACAGTTCTAGATTCTGGTTTAGGCCCGAAACCATAAACTAGGACTAAATCACCCCTAGCAACATGAGTCCTAGTGTCCTTTAAAAGTTAGATTTTAGGATTTTAGACCTTGTTCTGAGATTCTTCAATTTTCCAAGTGCCCCTCAATCTTTTCTCAGTTCATTCTTCTGATTTTTCAATTTCATATCTTGAATTTCATAGTTAAGTTTATATATCATCGCATTTCTTTTTTTCCAATCCTTTTCTTGGTGGTGAACCCCCCTTTTAATATTTAATCACACCCCTAGGACACCTTATTCTAGATATTTTTCCCTCATTTCCATCCCTAGATTGAGATCTCTAAGGTTTCCTTGAATGAAACTTGAATGAAATTGGTGGAGGAACCCTAATCCCCATTTAGTTCTATCTCCCAAAACACAGAGCACCAATTTTCTGTGTTTCAAGTCTAAAATCTACTAGGGAGGTTTGGAAAAAGTTGGAAGGAATTTATGAAGGAGATAAGAAGGTCAAACAAGCAAAGGTGCAAAAATACAAAGAAAATTTTGAAACCCTAAGGATGTTTGAAGATGAAGATATTACTGCCTAATTGCTCAAAGTTGATGAAGTTGTCAATGCCATCAATGGTCTTAGTGGAAAGCTAGATGAAAGTGAGGTTGTGAAAAAGGTATTAATAACTCTACCTAAAGCCTATAGTTCTAAAGTTTCTGCTATTGAGGAAGCTCAAAATTTGGATAATTATTCTATAGATCAGATGTTTGATGCTTTAACTTCTTTTTAAATGAGATAATTTGGTCAAGATGCTACAAATTAAAAAAAAATCTTTCAAAGTCTGTAAAGTGGAAAAGGAAGATGGATCAAATCATGAAGATCTTGAGGAGTTAGAAGAAAATTTTGTAAGAAGATTGAAGAAAGGCACTAGAAAATACAGAGGTAACCTACCTTTTAAATGTTTCAATTGTGGAAAGATAGGTCATTATGCTTCTAAATGTCCAATGAAAGTGACTAATGACAAACAAAAGGATCATAAGGGTAAATATTTCAAGAACAATTATTATGTTGAAAAAGATACTAGTGCATTTGATGATGAAGAATAAAATTATCTAGATGAAGGAAGTGATGAATTCTTGTTCATGTCTCTAAATTTAGGAACTAATTCTATTTGAAACATGGATTTTAGGACCCAATAGACTCTCTTGCACTTATAGGGTTTTTCACCCAAAAGGAGAGAGATTAGATCCTAAAATGCTTATATGACATTCAAATTAGGACATGTGTGATGTGATGTTATGTAAAATAACTGATCTAAAGGAAAATTATTGATTAAGATGATCTAAAATGGATGCAATAGTGAGATTTATGCCTTGTTTGAAAACACAGTGTGATATGAAAAAACTATGAAATATGAAGAAATTGAAAGAAATATGAAAAAAAAGTGCAGGGTCAAATTTGAGTGCACCTGGATGATGTGTGAGCTTTCTAGAATGTCTGGAATGCTGATCAAAATTTCTTATTTTTCATAGTGGGACTCATTCACCAAGGGTAGCGAATCAGTCCTCCGACTGGTGAAAAAGTGTCGAAAGCTAATTTCTGACAAAATGCAGACTTTCAAGTTTTATGTGGGACTCAGTCGCCAAGGGTGGAAAATCAGTCCTCCCCAAGATTTTTGAAAAGTCAAGGGTCAACACTGTTACTCCAAATCTAGTAATGACTAAATATCAAGTTGTCGGGGTCAATTCTATAGAAAATGGGATGAAAGTCAAGTTCAAATTGATTGAATAGATTATGAATTACTTTGAAGATCCTAGTTGACTTGGAATCCACTTTAAACACCTTTGAACCTGTTAAATCTACAAAACAAAGGCTACAAAGACACATGCAAAGGGGAAAAATGTTGGGGGATTAGTGAATAGGGGTTTGCCTTGGTCAAACCCCACTTTAGTAATTAAAACTAGTTGAAATGGATGACATGCAAAGGAAATGATAAATGAATAACATAAAAGTATCGAAAACTTACCAAACCATTGAGTATGCAAGTTTGAAGTAATGTCAATGGCTGCTCTAAAGTGCTTGAAAGTGCTTTGAATTGAAGATGCAAAATGCTCAAGAGTGCTTGCTTGTATGCTTGAATATGTTAGAAGATTGTAGGAGATTGAATACTTGAATGAGGAGATGTAAAATGAGGTGAAAAATGCCTATTTATACAAATCTTGTGCCTTAGTATCTGTTCATACCTCATTACGGGCCGACATGAAGTGAATTTTTAGAACAATCCTGAAAGAAATTTGAAATATTTTAAATTTGGGGCCAAGGGGACTCATTCACCACCCTTGGAGAATGAGTCCCACCTAGGAATCACATCGAAGCATCATAAATAAAGTTGTTTTTAATGTTGTTTGTCGGGATAAGACCCAAAAATACACTTAATAAATCATATGAGGGTATAAAAAGACAAAATAAAGCATGAGAAGGGTGTAAATAGGGAAAATATGCCTGGAAAAGTCTAAAATCCTATTACAAGACTTTACAACACTTCATAATAGGACTTAATAATGAGTAAAAAGGTGGTTTTTAGGTAATTGCATTAAATAAAGTCTAGAAGAATGTAGAAATTTCTTACAACACTCCACAACACCTTCACAAGATGTCATTCTTTGAGTTTTAGCACCAAAATAAGCATGTTCAAGCCAAGATACATCATAAAATTAAAGCAACATAGCTCCAACACTATGAAAAAAGGCCTAAAAGACTATGAAAATGGGAAAGGTCCATTTTTCTATGGTACACTATTGATCTTGAAAGATGTGTGAAGGAAAGTGCTCGAAAAATAGGTCATAACATTAAAGGAACTATGTTGATTGCTTTTCATGATAGGGAGGAGAATAATTATTGGATCATTAACAGTGGATGCTCAAATAATATGAAACGTGATAATAGTAATTTTGTTAAGCTTGAAAAGTCTGATGGTGGTCTTGTTAAGCCTTGTGATGACACATCTGCTAAGATATGTGGAAAAGGTTCAATTAGTTTTGATGGAAAAAATAAAATAGATTATATTCTTTATGTCAAGGGTCTTCGAAAAACCTAATAAGTGTAGGAAAATTTTGTAGCAAATGATATAATCTTGTATTTTAGAATGGTGGTTGCAAAATAAAAAGGGAAGATCCGGTACTCTGGTTTATGCTAGAATGACAACATAAGGCAATATTTATTAGCTCAAAGGTAGTGGTGCAATGTGTTTTATGTCTTAGGTTAATGAAATTTGGCTACAACATAGAAGAATGGGTCACCTTAACTTTGATAGCCTAGTGAAGATTAGTACTACTAACAGTATGAGATATTTTCCAAAGATCACAAAGCCTATCAATGTAATCTACAAAGAATGTCAAATTGGAAAGAAAAAAATAAGAGGTTCAAGAAAAAGGAATATTCTATCATAGGTCCTTTGGAGTTAGTGCATACAAATCTATGTGGACCTACTAGAATAAGAAGCTTATGCAGTGATAGGTACTTCATGTTGTTGATTGATGAATATTCTAGAAGGATTGGGTAACATTTCTTACAGAAAAGTTAGAAGCTCTAGATAAGTTTAAAGCATTTAAGCCTATGGTTGAAAATGAAATGAATTTGAAAATCAAGTGTTTGAGATCTGATAGAGGTGGTGAGTTTACTTTAAATGAGTTTAATAATTTTTGTGAAGATCATGAAATAAAGAGGTATTTATTGACCCCTAGAACTACTCAACAAAATGGAGTTATGGAGAGGAAAAATGGGACAACTCAAGAAGCAACTAGGACAATGTTGAAGGAAGCGACTCTTCTAGATGTCCATTGGAGAGAAGTAATTCATTTTGCATTCTACATTCTTAACAAAGGTCAAGAAAGAGTAAATAGTTCCAAGACTCCCTATGAGTTATGGTATGGTAAACCTCCTATTGAGGAATATTTTAGAGTTTTTGGAAGAAAATTTTGGAAAAATAGAGATGAAGAGAACTTAGTAAAGTTTGATGCAAGATATGATGAAGGAATGTCTCTTGGATACTGTATAGGAAGCAAGACCTACTTGTAATGCAATAAAAGGTTGAAGAATATTGTTGAGAGTGCAAGTGTCAAAGTGGATGAAGAACCACATCAAACAGTAGTACACAAACGACAATATATGACTAAATAAACTACTAAAAATTGCATATAAATGACTAATTTTAGTCACGTGACTATTAGTGTTTTATTTGTAGTCATTTATAACACCACCAAATTTATGACTAGACTATTTTAGTCATTTATTTTTAGTTATTGATTTGGTCATTGATTTGGTCATTGATTTAGTCATTGATTTAGTCATTAATTTAGTCATGGTAGTGATTTATTTAGCCATATATTTAGTCATTAATTTAGTCATATATTTAGTCATTAATTTAGTCATTGATTGTTGTTTACTGGGCATTTATTTAGTCATGGTAGTCATTTATTTAGTCATATATTTAGTCAATACTTTATTCATATATTTAGTCATTAATTTAGTCATATTTAGTCATATATTTAGTCATTAATTTTATTCATATATTTAGTCATATATTTAGTCATTAATTTAGTCATGTATTTAGTCATGTATTTAGTCATATATTTAGTCATTACAAATCAAATCTAACTTAATTAATCTTCATAGATTTATGCATATAAACTTCAAGTATCATAGATATTCAAAAGTTGAAGAAGCACCATGAATTGAAGACTAAAATGCTTGAACAAATATGATTAATCAAACAAAAACACAAACAGATTACAAATCAAGAGGAGCCACAACACAATATTTATGAGTGGAGAAAAAATCACTCTGAAAATTTACTTCATTAAGCCTCATTGGAAAATCAAAATCTCATTGGTTACATTCAATGTCTTAGTGACATTGTACAACTTACAGACACTATATAAAAAAAATACTCCTATTTTCAAATACTTATATTGTTTTCCCCTTCCTTAACTATAGTCCTTTTGGAAGGGCAATGACCTCCTATAGGGGCTTGACCCATTTGCTTTCCCACCACTATTGGTTTCAACTCCTCCAAACTCTTCCTTGCTGGTATTCACTTTTCACTTCTCCAATTTGGAGCTGCAACCTAAAAATAAGGTTTCAAAATTTTCACATCAAAAACTCAGAAAAGTTAAATAATACAGAGGATAAAATTTAAACATTTTCTTTTCCTTTCCTTTTCCAACTATGGCACCCTAAACTTAGGCGCTAGATATAGTGAATGTATCAAAATTACATATAACATCCATCAAAAGCATATTTTGAAGTATATTTTTATTAGATATTGTAGTTGCAAGTTCCACTAATTATAATAAAGATAAATAGTTTTACCTTTCTACATCAATTAATGTAATTCTGCTAACTTTTAGAGGATCGACAATGCTAGCCTTTATCATATCAGCATACTCACCTACAAGTTGCAACATAAAATTAAACTTATTAATTAGACTCAACATCTAAGAAAGAAAAAGAAACTTGAAACATTACCAATTTAGTAGAAAAATCATCAATTTCAAAGATCAAAGTAGCCAATGCTTCACTCTCTACATCCTCTACTACAATAAAAAGAGGCCTTGGTTTCTGTGATAAATGCAACAAGAAATTATATTATTTGTCAAAACTTATCACTATTACATATGAACTCAAGATCATTAAAATTGTCAAACTAATCGACATGACTACTTAATTTCTTTCTATCACATACACCTTGGGTATACAAGATCATTGAGAATACCAATTATTGAACTATGAAATTCAACAACGCAACAGAATTATATCTTAAGTAAAATTCAAATCAAATCAACATTACATTTGTTAGCTTATTAATTGATCTAAAATTGTATATACACCTTTTTCATATAGCTTAAGGACATCTACAACAAATATGCACAAAATGAATTTGGTGGAAAGGCTTTAAAAACTTTCAAGCAAATACAATTCACAGGTGTAAAGCCAAATTCCACAAACTTTGCCAACATCCTCCCTTCCTGTGCCAAAATGGGAGCTTTGAAACAAGATATGAATATCCATCAATGCATAGACAATACATGACAATATCCCTATAAGAAATGTGGTGTATGGATTGCAATATTGCAAGATATGCAAAAAATGGATTTGTTGAAAAGACTTTAGAAACTTTCAAGCAAATTCAACTGGTAGGTGTAAATCCAGATTCCACAACCTTTGCTAGTATACTCCCTACTTGTAATAAAATGGGAGCTTTGGAAAGGGTATGTACATCCATCAAAGCATAATAGAAGGTGGATGTCTATTAGATATTATGGTTGGAAATGCTCTGGTAGATATGCATGCAAAATGTGGAAGCGCAGGCAAGGCATGTGAATTGTTTGAAAGAATGCCTCAAAGAGATGTCATCTCATGGAATGCAATGATTGCAATTTTTGCAAAAAAATGTTTGTTGAAAAGGCTTTCGAAACTTTCAAACAAATGCAATTGGTAGGTATAAAGCCAATTTTTTTTCCAAAGTCCTCCCTGCCTGTACCCAAATGGGACCTTTGGGACAAGCGATGAGCATGCACCAAAACATAATGGTAAGGGAAATTTTGTCAAATATTATAGTTGGATATGCTCTGGTAGACATATATGCAAGATGTGGAATCATAGACAAAACGCTTGAATTGTTTGACAAAATACCTCAAAGAGATGTCATCTCATGGAATAAAATGATTGATTGCAGAATGTGCACAAACTGGATTTTGCAAGGAACCTCTCAAAAAATTTGAATTAATGAAGAACTCTGGAACACATCCTAACATTGCAAGCTTTTCTTGGGTTCTATGTGCATGAAGTCATGCAGGTTTAGTGGATGAGGGCTGCACATACTTTAACATCACTAACCCTTATTGCATTACAATTTACATATATAGTTGATCATTAGGTGTGCATGGTTGACCTTCATTCCCATGCTGGCTCTATTGAGGACACCCTAAACATTATTACTAAGATGCTAGCTAAATATGTGGTACATGTGCATCATATATGAATATAGGATGAGTATTTCTAGCAACATTGCTTTTTAAGTTGGATCCTAAAAATGCTGCAACTTATGTTCTTCTCTAAAACATTTGTACAAGGTTCAAATAATAAAGAGATTGATTAAAGATAGAGGAATTAAAATGATACCTATATGTAGTTAGATTGAAGTCCGGAAAATGGTACATGGTTTTTGTGTAGGAGACAAATCACATCCACAAACATGGCAGAGATATGCAAAGTAGGAGAAATTGGCTTGGCAAATGAAGGCAGTAGGGTATAAAGAATCATTTATCTGCCACCATAGTGAAAAGTTAGCAATTGCATTTGGTTTGTTAAATATGGCCCTTGATACAACTGTAAGTAGAAACAACCAAATGGATGCATATGCATAGATGAAGGGTAATATGCATTGAATCAATAATACAACTAATTTTTTTTCTACTTACTATTTTCCCTTCAAAACCAACTCTTAGTGAAGGAAAAATAAATTGCAAAGCCACCATCCTCACTATCATCTAGTGGGAAGGAGCATGCAAACATGACATACTTCCATTGATCAAGCTTGTTCTCAATATCATGTGACTGCACTGCCTTTCCACCCAAATATGATATAGAGTTATTTGTCTAGGATGTTGTGTCACCTCCAACCTGTGAAATTAGTTATAAGAGAAATACTATATATATGTGACTCATATCAATGTATTATTGTAGAAGATGACCAATTAATTAGTCTGTTTGAGCCTTTGGCTCTACTTAATATGTAGCATTTTCAATACAATCTTCATTTTTTGAGGAGTAAAAAAGCCAACATATTTTTAGTGTAAGTGTCGATGGCACCTCTTATGTTCTTATAATTAATTTACCTATATCATCTAATGTCAATGATGATGATAATGCTCTTTATGAAGACCCATATGATGTTGACATTCAAGTTTGAAAAATTGACATGAAGTATTATTTTTAATTTTTATGGTACTTTTGTTTACTAAATGCATGTTATGTGGCATTCTGAACTTATTTCCTATTTTTTGGCTATAAATATGTGTATATTTGTGAATTTTGTATTTTTTTGTATAGTCGTAACCAAAATGAACCAACCCCCCCATAAAAAATGTCATACTAGCATACCCGAAACCCTATACCCTATCCTAAACCAATAACTTAGCATAATACATGAACCAATCTAATATGGCATGAAATATATATCAAATCAACAACATTGAATTGAGGCTTCAAACTGTCCCAAAAAAGGAAAAATTGGAACTTCAAGCACACAAATTTCAAATTCACATGCAAATCCACTCATTTAGGTGTACTAAATTATTTATGAATATCCTACAACCACAATTGTACAAAAATTGATTAACTTACCTTTGAAAATCAAAATAAATTCAATGGCCTTCAAAAGAATGCTTACCTATGAAGACATAGTTCAATCTTTGGATATGTTTTTGATAGCCTTTCTGAATATTACACACGTACTCTACATGAATGTGCATATTTATTAAGATGTTGAAATATTTTTATGCCAGGAATACAAACCCATTTACTAGATATGATAATCCCAAGTTTTACACCTGGCGAACTTTCAACCAATGGCCTAGAAGGAAGTTGTATTTTGAAAGGAACACAATGTACACCTACAAATTCAATTGCCATTTTTTTATCAACATATTCCAACAAATTTCCCATCTTTTAATTATAAAAAAATGCATTTCAAGTACAATTTGTGAAATGAAATGTTGATATGCCCTTGTTTATCATCATTAAATCTTCCTATAGCTGAACATAAGAATTAAAAAAATGAAAAATAGCTAGCTAGCTAGAAGGAAGAAATTTATAGATAAAAATAACACAACTATGTCAAAATTGAAAGGAGACATTTGAAAGAAGCCATTCGAAGCAAAGTGTTATTACCCATGCTCCCAAAATTAGCTTAAGGCTAGGTCAAGGCAACTGCTAATAAAGATGCTCCTTTGGTAGCTTAAGAAATCATTCATATCAGAACAACATTTTTACATATAACTAACATGTATGTTTTGATGAAGGTATAGTTTCAAAATTAAATTGCATAGTAAGGGTTGTAAAAATATATAACCATGCATCAAATATGGCCAATTTAAATAAACACATTATCTTAGACTTTTACATATATACCAAAAACTTGAATCATATATGAACATAAATGGCTACTTTTCATTGTTCTTTGGTAAATCAACATGTTAGAAGACTTCCTAATGAATCTAGATAAGCTAGCTATTCAAAATAAAATGTTAATGCCAATCACAAAAAATATGTTATTGACTACAATATTTCTAAACAAATGAATTAAATTCCCAACTTGACAAATAAGATTCCCTTCCTAAGATTTGATAATCTTGACACATCTTTTCCTACGAATCTTGTTATGACCATTTCACTCAAATATGTTTATGCTCTGTTTTACAAGCTCAAGAAAGTTCCATTGTTTCTCTAGAACCTCCATTCACTTAATATGTGTGCAATTCATTGGCAGGTATTATGATTGTGGCATTATGTATATTTTGGCAAGAAATCTCCTCATAGCTCAAGAAGGAAAACTATTTAGAGCCTTTGTTGTTCACCTGCCTTGGATTGCAAATAAAAGGGCTAAAGCTATAGTTCTTGTAAATTTCCTGAAGGTAGCATTAAATAAAAACTATAATGTTCTTGAAGTGGAAAGGTAATACTTTTTGGTTATCCATGCAATGTGATCTAAAGACATTTCAAGATGGAAATCATGGAGAATTATTAAAAAGTCCTTTCTTATTATCCAAGATATCAAAATATAACCTTCCAATACTGTTATAGGTAGGGGAAATCATCAGTAAACCACCTTCCAAACTTTAGTGTTTTAAAAAGCCCCAAAGTATGACTATGTTATCTCTTGTGATCATGCCAAGAACTGAGATAGGCTTGCCCCCTACATTAATGAAATATATCCTAATAATCCCCATAGGGATCTTTAAGGTGCATTGGATCCTCCCCTGCTCTGAGCTCTCTTCTTTGAAAATCAACTAGTGAAAGTCATGGTCTCTGGAGTTCTCAGATGACAATAGTGTAATACATCCTTGATTTTTCTGCTTCTACTTATAGATGCTAGGTAGCTTGAATTCAAAAAATGAGGTAGCTTTTCTCTATGGGGACAATGATCATTCAAACAACTATTATGCACATGTAATGCATAGAGCTTCAATGTGCTAAAGTTAGATTTTTTTCATTGTTCTTTAGTAGGCATTAATTTTTTGAAAGGCTGAATGCTAAGACTCAACAAAACTATTGGGCAATGGAAATGATATAGCTAAGAATATGATGCAGTAAAAGGAGGATAAAGACAAACTTATCAACTCAACTAGGAAATGTTCACATGATTCATGCTTTCTTGGCTCATTTAGAGCATTCTTGGCAATAACATGATTGAGGAATCAAATAATATAATACTTAAAATGGATCTTGATGGACCCTTCACAAGGTGATACCAACCTATTCAAACTCACGAAACCCCACTAGCAACTGAGATACTTCATCAATCAATTTTTCCCTTGTTGATTGTCCTAGGCTAGTAGCCCTACAATAAGGTTTGTCAGACCATATATCTTGAAATAGATCATCAAAATGAATTCCAAACATATATTTAGATGCCCCTTAAGATGTTTAAACACATATCAAAAGATAGGATAACTTTGTTTTGTAACAACACTCATAAAAAATGGATTAGTGTTCTATAATGTAGGCCTGTTTAGACTTCTTGAGATTGATCAAACTTGTCAACATTGACACCCACAACTAAAGAGACACTTTTTCCTTCCCCATAGTTTCAATAGCATGTAATACACTTCAAAAAATGATTCTTGAAGGATTTTATAATCATTAACCATAAGAACTCAAAAATACACTCTACCTCAACCTTGACTATGACAGCCACAATCCACCATGATAGTAAGGTGATTATAAACATTCAATTTAGTTTGATTTCAATAAACATCACTTTGAAGAGGGACCAAATCACATGTAAAAAAATTCCCAAATGTTTACTACCTGTAATGAGCCTTTGATTCACTAGCAAAGCATATTAAAACGATTAAATATGTGTTTACTAGTTTGTTGCACCTAAGAATACAGAACTAGGGCATCATGATTTCAATAGAAAACCATAACTCCAAAACCTATGAACTTAGGAAATGTAAGTATACCCATTGAAGAAACATTTCACTTATTCTCAATAATTTCCATTGGCTAAAATCATAGAAACACAATTAAATTTGTTCACTGTTTACCCTAATGCAGGGTTCCATGCATCTTTCACAAAAACCACAATATCTCTTACATTACTTAATAAAAATGAATGAAACTTGTTGAAAAATAAAGAGGACTCAAACCACTAACACATACAATTAGTCTCAGGCCATGATCAAGGCCATATCTTTCATACAAAGCATCAAAACAAGGATGAAGGGGTGGAAAATAAAGAAAATAAGGGTTTCTTCATTTCAAAATTCAAATTCTTCTTCCACCACCCCCTTACATTGATGCATTGAGACTATTTATGCATTTTCCAACTTGTTTCAATTGCCTACAATTGACTCAACAACTTCTAGATGAATCTTGACCCTCCATATTCTTATTGTTGCAATTTTGCAACGTTTGACACTTTTACTAGTCTATGAAAATTTTACAAAATGAACCCAATAGACTCAATTTACATCATAAGTGGTCTATTGTGACCTTATTTGCATGACCAAAGACTCAAAAAACCTACATCCTAGCCTAAGACCAAAATTTGCGTACATAGCAAGGTGCTCCTACACTAGAATACACTCTCATCTCGACAAGTATCCTCTTGAATATTTCTAAATCTCTAAGTTCCTTACAAGATTTAATTTTTATTGCAGCAAAAAAATTTGTAACCTAGGATGATCCTATTTTCTATAATTATAATGTCAATTGATAGGTCAATAGTTCTATTCAGGTTGCTAGAGAACATGCTAAAAATTATCTCACAAATAAAATCATTGGTATTATGAGTGAAGACTTTGCATATGAAAGAACTGAGTAGAATTATAATTAACAATATCGGCCTAACATTACTACAATAGGGGAACTCCCCTCATAGATCCACTGATAGACCGATAAGGTGGGGGTAGTCAGCTCCATTTTTTGTAATGTGGTTAGAGTCATACAAGTAATGCTATGTCAGGCTGGGGAACTCTTCTTGGAGGTTCTAAACAATTTTCCTCCTCTTTATAAGACTCTTCTGGCAGTACCACCTAGATCACAGTTGTTTGGTGGGATTCAAAACCCAAACAATGAGGTGCAGTTAGAGAGAAGCTACAAGCTACCATGGTTATTTTTTCGAGCAAATTTATATTAGAGTCTTGCTTAGCGTGGCTTAAGACATGTGCAGATGATATTCTCTCTGCAGATAGGCTTGGGGGAAAGTATTTGCTTGATCTTGTGAAAAGTGGTAAGGAACTTGCAGAGAATGAGACATTGATCAGAGAAACATTGGAAAATCTGGATGCATTTGAAGGGAGCTTGGAGTGGCTAAAAATGGTTTTTGGTTCAAATGTTGAGTTTCCATGGAAATTCATGTGTGAGATTGTTTTGAAGCACTCAAAGAGTCTATGGGATGAAATTTTTGAAAGCATATTAGTTAGTAGGATGAAACAAATAATATATGATGGATTTGAAGATCTACATGAGAAAGTTAAGGTTAGTAAATTCCTTGAAGCCATAGTTACATCTCTAGAAAGTTACAAAGATTTTGAAACCCATTTGCACAAATTAAGTACTAGTGAGGGTTGGCTTGTCAAGAGAGGGGACCTAAAAAGTGTCAATTTACCTAGGTTGAGTTTTAGATTTATGATGAAAAATGATGAAGACTGGTTTGGTCTCCTTAATGCTTATTTTGGAAGTGAGGTTAGTCAAATAACAGATGCCATAGATAAGCGGTCCAATAATATTCTGGAAGAATTCTTAAGTTTTCTTCATGCACATAAATATCCTTCAAGGATAAATTATTTAGCACCTTATTTACAAGCGCAATGCTTCCATTTTATCTCAACATTCATTGTTGAGATTGAAGAACATCTTGCACATCTTTTAGAAGCTCTCTATCAAGAAATGAAAAATAAGGAGATGCTAGAAAAAATGAACAAGGAGACACTAGAACCGATAGTTATAGTGGGAAGGGAACCTTTCTTATGAAGGATTTTAGTTGTTCTCAGTTTTCATTCAAATTCCCTTCCACTAGTTCTTGGCTCATCTCAGCTTTGGTTTGTCAAGAACAAAGATTCAATTTTAGGGAAAGGATCTTTGCCTTTCAGATATTCCAGTACTAATTTTAATTACCCTCTTCTAGAAAGTCCTAGAAGAAAAATACTAATGAGAGGGGTCAGTTTGAAGCCTGAATCATAGGATAAGAATAATAGCACCAAATTGAATAAACTAAGAAGAAAAATAGACACAATATTTGTATCAGATCTCATAGCATGTGGATATTATGGATAAATGAAGAGCTTTTAGGCATTCTCACAAGAGATCTAAGGGAGGATGATTCTTTATCCATGACAACTCCTTTGAAGGTTTTTATTCTCATTTGCATTGCATATTCTGTTTGCTATGGCTTATGGAGTTGGTTAAATTTCCATGATTCATCTAATCACTGATCTATTCTTGTAGTTTTCATGACATTTCTTCTAGTTTTGATTTAAGTCATCATGGTTTATATTTGGATATATTAATAACCAAATGAAAATAAAGCATCTAGAGTAAAGAGCTACATTTGATTCTTTCAGTCACTTCAAACTCTTTATTGTCCAATAAATGGAAAAGAATAGCATGTGTCCTTTCAACCCTTCCAGTTCGTATTAATCATGGAGATGTAATCTGTAAGTATGCAAAAAAGTATCAAAGGGGAGCCAAAAAGTTAGAGATTTTCATAGGGCCTATGAATCAACAAACCTAATTTTTTTTGGACCATGTTGTGTGTACTATGAATCAGCAAGTTATCTCATGAATACTGAAAAAATTGTTGTCCTCCACCAAGAATTTCTTTGTTGTATTCATGAGATAACTATATAGTGTAAATCATTTGAGGTCTATCTTTATGCCTCACAGACCTACAATTTTTCTGACCATGTTTTCTGCACTATGAAGACTATCATCTAATTAAACTTTATGATAACCTTCAAAAAAAAAAATTTATGAAGACTATCTCCTTCCTTATGACATATTTTATGATAACCTTCAAAAATACAAATGGTAAAGACTTAAATCTAGTCCTGGACTTCCTTTCACTACTATATTGTGATTCAAATCTATTTTTCCAAGTAATTTTTCTCTATATCACTGACCTTGATTTTATCTATGTTATTAGTAAAATTCTCCTTTCATTGCATTGTAAAGCTACCAAAGAGTCCACTAGAGAAGCAAGGGTCTTCATTATGCATGTTATTTTGTATACCTATAGGTTTCTTTAGCTGTATCCTATGAAATCTTAGCACCATGATCAACACAATTGGACCACCCCTTGTCACAATCCATGTTAATGTTGTCTGACCTAGTCCATCTCTCTTCATAATCAGGAGCAATAATAACTTAAGAAGAAACAAAGCTCCCTTTCTAGTTGCAAAAATCATTGATAATCTCTAGGATTTCATTTATCATCCCACTCACTCTAGTTGGGGTTACACACTTTTTTAACACAGATTCCCAGTCTTCACCAGAAGTCTCTCTGTAAGAGCATATCTCTTTTGCTATGGAAAGGACATAAACACCACAATTATAGCCATTCTTTTTTGAGGTGTGAAATTATTAGTAAACATGGTAGATGCTAAGGGAGGACCTATAAAATATTTAATATTTATGAATAATTTTCTTGCATACAAATTGTTTATTGATGAATTGTCATAGTGCTCAAAGACATTCTTCTTTTTATCATATACAAGCAAGATCTAGTGTGTTCAACCTTCTACCAGGCTAAAATTTTCATTTTCATTGATAGGGAAAAGAGCTAGCTCCTTAGGAAGATTAAATGGATCAACAAATAGTTTGATAAAATCAACATCAAGAACATTAAGAATTCAAAATAATATTAAAGGTGCAACAAACTTGATTGTAGGAGAGGTGAAAGAAGACATGTGATAGGAGTAGAATTCAATAATTCGATCATTAAGATGGTATGGGCCTCAAAGAATATTAAAATTATATTTCCTTAATATAATATCATCATAATACTTTTTCATTATCTCCCATTGAACATAACTTTGAAATCTTCCACTATTTTACAATTCTTAATATACACCACTAGTAATGATGACTATAATTTGACTTGAAAGTGACTTTTCCAAGCTACATCATGTTCTCCAAGATTAGCTCTACCATGGAACACTATGATATCACTAGGGATTGGAATTTATAGACATCACTATATTTTTAATAAAACTGACAAGGAATAGTAGCAAAACTATGACTTCCTTCAAGAGGTATATGGATGATATTCTAGAAGATAGGTTGCACTTAGATTTCCTATGCTAAGTTAGCTATGAAAGAAGGATGAAGGCTCAATGATGCACCGGTCTTAACCTCTTCTTCATTGTAACTTACTCTTTATTTATAACCATGTTTTCTCTCCTACATGGACTTAAAGCCTACCTTACATCATGGATATAAAAAGGTAACATGTATCTCCTCTTGCATATTTCAATTGGCCTACTTGTTCAACAAGTTTAATTTAAAAATGTTGACCAAAGCCTAATTTCCATCGCTCACTTTTTCCATTATTTTTAGAAAAAATGCCTAAATTGGTTGACATAATCCGTCAAAGAGATGTCATCTCATGGAATGAAATGATTGATTGCAGAATGCGCACAAAATGGATTTTGCAAGGAACCTCTCAAAATATTTGAGTTAATGAAGCACTCTATAACACATCCTAACATTGTAAGATTTTTTTGGATTCTAGGTGCATTTAGCCATGCAGGTTTAGTGAATGAGGGCTACACATACTTCACACATCAGTAACCCTTATTACATTACAATGGCTCTACATGATGTGGATGCATCTGCTTTCAGAAAGCTATGCTATCATAACTCGATGATGTGAGGATTAAGAAAGAACTTGCCACTGCTAGGATGAAGACACTATCAATAACAATGATACTTCACTAACCTAAAATGAAAGTGGATTTGATAGAAAATGTGCTAAGATAGAATGCTGAGAATCATGGAAATCTCAGTGGAAGATCACATTATTAAGTAATTAATATAGGGACTGTAAAGGCTAAATTTTTCAGAGGAATGTGATAAAAACCTATGAAAGAATGTGTACCACACAATGGAAAATATTTTTTTCTTAAATAGATAGGATCCAAGTATGGTCTGTATCACACAGGAAGTAACCCACATCACTGTGGAAAGACTGAGAAGCAAACCCTAAAATTGGCATAATGTCGCAAAGCCAAGATCCATCGAAGAGAAATGTAAGTATCAGAGTGACTTTCTTCAAGTCCCTTTGATAGGGAAACCAAATTATATCGAGAGGAATCTTCAATATTGGCATGAGTGATGCAGATTTCCCTCCGATATCCCAAAAACAAGCATGTAAGTAGCTTCATCAAAAGGAGAATGTTAGATTAGAAAGAAAAGGGTTGTGGTCCCACCGATGGCCTGACGAAGCATATTGGGGAGAAAATTGATTATCGGTGGGAGTGAAGAATTAGTTCCACCAATCATCTGATAAAACTTATTGCATTACAATTTACATATATCCATGAAGCAAAAAATCAAAATCAGATCCCTCATTTGAAGAGCCAGTTATGCTACCTAAAGATGCAAAGTGGTGAAAAGTTAGAGAAATTCTTTAGAAAAAAATGCAAAGTTAAAGGCATCACTACAAGTGTTCATGGAAATTGTGACATGACTCTCTTGTACCCATCATCTTGAGAGAACTGCCTCCTACCTTTCAAATGTTTATCACTAGTCTGAATGTGTCTAGCAAAAGACATTTTTTCTTTAGTAAGAGGGGCCATTTCATGATGAGACCACAAACCCTGAAGTTAATCAAGCCCTTGCATTTCAATATATAGGAAATAAATCTAAATATTGGAGTGTTCCATTAGGTACATCAAAATCCAAACAAGATAATCCATCTACACAAAAGATTCTATTTCCATCTAGCATATCCATCATCTATGGATCCACATGCAATGTCTCCCTCCTACTTTAGGTCTTCATCCAAAGTTGTAGTGCAACCAAGTTATCATTATATCAAACAAATACATTTGTTGATCCTTGGAAAAAGTGAATAATGAAAAGTTAGCCAACAAAGAATGCACTATCCTTAGGTTTTTCTTAATCCAAATTCATCAAACACATGCTTTGTGCCCACCTAGAACACCACATTAATGAAAACTTCAGACATAATCAACCAAAAGATAAAAGGATAATTCATTGCATTCTATACATTTTTTGGTTTATTCAATAGAATAAGCTTATGATGATACCAACATCCATATCATCTAAAAATGGAATTGCTATCCATTGAAGGGTGAATTTAGCATTACTTGATAAAACAATAGACATGGGTGGGTGAAAGGATCTATCCTAAAAAGTAGTGTTGGCTTTATTCAATATTCATGGAAACTGCCAAGTGTCCTAAATGTGTATTTTTTATCTTCTTACTAAGAAAGCTATTGCCTATTAAAAATAAAGGAATGTTGACCAAAGTAATCCCAATGCTACTATGCAAGAAGGATTTGAACATTGTAGAATTTCTTGAAGGAAAGATGTGCTACCATCTCAATTGGTAGGAAATGTTGAAAGAAGAGATACTCAAGTAACATAAATTGGCTTCTACAATCCCCACATAAAATGAAAGATAGAGGCCTCTAATGAATTATAGTTAAAAAACCTTGATAGAATTCTCTAGGCATTCTACAAAGCCATTATCTCACAATAAAAAGATAGTTTCAAGAATTTCTATAGACAAAAAAAAATTGTCAGCATCCCACAAAATTAGTTAATAATCCCAAAATCATTTGTATTTTTTAATAAATAATTCCAAAAATAAATGACATATTTATTGACAACTAGGTGTTTGACTTGGTTTCTTTACCCAATTCAATCTCTAGAAAAATGACTTGGGGATGAGCAACGGCCAAGATATAAAATTAATTGGGGCTATAGCAAACAAGTTACAAGGGTTGTTGTGTAATGATCAATCGTATGATAAAAATTGATTGTAACTGAAATTTCTTGTGATTGTACATTTCATTGTATACAATCTTGAAAGGATTCTTCTATATCCTCCCCACATTCAGCATAGTTGTTCCATTCCAGAAAACAAATCAGCAAGGATTCACATCCTTGGTCTCTAATTAGGGGAATTATTTTTTTTAGTTTTCTGATTCTTTGTAAACATAAGTACTATACTTGTTCACCATATCACTTCATACACATTGAACTTGAATGGGATACTTCTAAATTCTCCTTCATTTCACTAGTTGTTTCAATCTAGCAAGACATATCAGAACTGGAATTCTCACCATCGGTATTGTGGTTATTTTGACACATATATAGATATGATCAAGCTATAAAGCAGTGACATAATTATATCTAAGGAAGGAAACCAAAATTCACCTAGCCATAATTCACTTCAGTTCCTACACTTATAAATCAGCTAGGAGAATGTGCATCACATGAATTGGATGACTTGCTTGTTGCAATTACTTTTAGTAATCAGGCATAGTGGTGCAGGAGCACCAAATCATTTCAGTTAAATCTAGGACAAGTTTGTTCATTGTTAGGTTGTTATGGGTTTGAAGTATTTTTGTGTGATCAATAAGGTCCTAGTTGACCATTTAGTATGCAATTAGGAGTCATGGGGTCTATGTTGTCCAATTTGTGCAATTTTTGTAAAAGTTGTCCAAGAAAGATGCAAAATTGCAAATTGCCAAAAAGTTGTAAAAATGTATTTGATAAGAGTCTCAATGGTCATGAAAGGAGTTTGTGTCTTTTTTCTTCAATAAGGTCTATTTTAAGACCATTTTTATGTAACTGAAAAGTTGTGGGGTCATTAGTGCTAAAATGCAAAACATGAAAAATCTTGCATTTATTGACAAGCAAGTTTACATGTTCTCCATGATGTACATTGAAGGTAGTGGGATATTGCATGTAAACATTGTTAATACATTTTTAAAGGCTTGTAGATGTTTGTATGAGGAGAGAATTCAATAATATTAGATCTTGAAAGAAAAAACTATGTGATAGCTCTATATTTTCTATATTTTCATAAAAAAATAGAACTTTTACAATCAAGTAAGAAGCTGTACATATTCTTCTTGCTACAAATCTAATTGGAAACTTGTGAGGGATGGTCCTAGCATTTTTTTGATACCATCCTTGTGTTGTTTCATCGAATATTAAGCTACTGAGAGCAAAAAGACTGCATGTGGGTTTGTGATCAGCAATAAGGGTGTCTAAGGCATTCAATATGTAAAATGGCCATTCCATCTATTGTGGTGATTTTATCTCAATGGAATGGCCAATATAATTGATATTAGGTCTGTAGGAGGTGTATTAGTAAGATTCATGAGCTGGTAAAGTTCTGTACAAGAGTTGGTGTGTTTCCATGCATGGCAAATATGAAGGTTTCCAAGTGAAAAGAGGTGGCTTTAAGAAGCAAATGTGTATGAAACATGGGGACATCAAGTTTAGAGGTTATATTGAGTTTATATAGACCCAAACCAAGTTTTTTGATACCTTGTTGAGTCAAAATAGATTAGGGATAGTGAATTTTCAAGAAATCTTACTTTGTAGGATCCAAATTGAGGGTTTTGAGATTTGGGGTGTTAGAGCATTGATCTTTGCTTAAATATGGTGGAATTGGTGGTTTTGATATGATTTTTTAGTGCTAGAACACTGAGATTAAAATTTTAGAACAAGTTTAAGGGAGGGTCTCTTTGTAAAATAGGCCTATTTGAGGTCTTGGACAATGCTAAATGTGCTAGTTTGAAGCTTATGTTCCAAAAGACCCTAATGTTGTTTTTGAGTTATGTTATTGTTGGGAATAATGGGTATTTTAAAGTGTCAAGATTTGGGTGGTTGAGTGATTTATTGGTGTAAAAATTGGAGAAAATAGGTTTACAGACCTACTAGGAAGGGTAGCCGATTGTGTGAAAGAAACGCCCAAGATTGGGTTTGTGAGTCAAATCCCTGTTTGAGTCAAGTTGATTTGTGTTTATGTTGTCTAAAACCACCTATCCTTGCATCACATAGGAAGAGAAAAGAAAACAAGGCCATAGATTCCTCAGTAAACCTCACATCATCGTGCTTCTCACAATGCTTGGCATTTATGTCCACAATTTCTTTAATTGGGTTTCTCTCTATTCATCTGTAGAATTTGTGTGCCTGTACATTCTTATATAAGGTGAATAGGTTGTAAAATTCTATCTATCCAACAAATCTCTCAACAATCTTGGCTATTATTGTGTTCAGTAAGCACAACTTGCCAACTACTCACCTAGGAAGCACACTACTCCAAAATAGGGCATTTTAGGGTAAGAAAAACACTTGTTGCACTACAACAACATTTATATTTACCACATATACATAGAGATTGTAGAACTCCATATCATGACATGCATTCTTTTTTGCATTATCAAGCAAACAAACAAGAAGATTAGACTCTATACACTGCTATTGGCTCCATCTAAGCCTTGGGAATATACGATGCTACAGAGTCTCGAGGCAAGGAGATGGTGGACACGAGTCTCAAGATGAAGGGATGAAGGGCCTATATTTGGGGACAATGAAGGGATGATGGTGCAAATATAAATAGTACTTAAAAAATAGTTATAAAAAATATACAAGAAATAACATATGATATTTTGAAATACTATTGCATTGAACAATGGGAATGTTGAATATCAATATATTAATATTACATTCAAAATGACAATTACATTCACAATCCAAATATAACTAGCAAATGGACCAATTCCTCAAATCATCATTCATTCCCACAATCCACACCAAACTCCTTACCACTCCCAGGGGAATAAGATATGTCCAAAATAGTGCAAAATCTCAACATGCAATAAAATAGATACAACAAACTGTTAATGCTGGAAATAAGAAATTTAAAACTCTAGTGAGGCTAAACCTTCCATATAGAACTCAAGACTAAGACCAGAATATAAAATCTTCAAAATATTATATTAAACACTTATGACAAGTTACAATACACAAAATCATAGCTCTCCAAGGTCAAATAAAAAATTCATAACTGAACTCAAATATGAATCCCAAGTTTATAGTTTTATTAGCAAATAGAAAACTGTTACCGATATTGATGGAAACAAGTGTAGAATGATGATATAAGGCTACAAAGCTTCAAGCCAAAATTCAAATTTGTCATAAATTTAATGCTATAATAAGTACAAGAGATTATAGCCATCAAGGGGGTGATCATTTTTTTCTACCCACAAAATTCTTTCTAAACTAACAAGAGATTAGTGCCTTGGTAATTAAACAATGAATTCTGGACACCACTCAATCAAATCCAACAATCATAGAGTTCATATGAGAAATGAGGGCGTACATTTGTATGCAATAGAACAAAAATGGCAAAAACATAGGGCACACCTGGTTTGTTGTTGAATGTTGTTGTTTGTCGAAGATCCTTATTGTTGTCACTTGCCCAAGATCCTTGACTTTTTTGAAAAGCCCCTTGTTGTTTCTGATGTGGAGAACCCCTGTTTGAAGTTTCAAAAAGGAAAGATTCTTGTCAAAATGCATGTTGAATATTTAGGGAAAGAAAATGAAAATGAAGAGGGAAATAAAAAATTTATTGTAGAAAAAGTATTTTTTTTTATTTTCTTAATTTAAGGCAATTAAAGAATATTATATAATATTGTATTGTAATATATTATATTATATAACATATCATATTATAACTATATTATATTATATAACTATCATATTATATTATATTGTATTATAATATAATATATTATTATTATTATATTATAATACCATCCACTCCCTTAATTTGAAATATTCTTTTTAATTGTCTACTTTAATATGATATTGTCTAATTTTTATTTGTGTGACTAATTATTTAGTTGTTTTTTTACCCAATGATCAAATTAGTCATTTATGGTTGTGTAAGATATCCCTCAAAATGCAATTGGATTGTTTAAATCATATTTTATTAGTGAAATTGACCACAATTGCTCTTTGATACATTTGACATGCCAACATAATAGGAAAATCAAACTGGCTTCAAATCATAGATAAAAACATTAATGATTAATTAACATAATGAGTAATAAAAGTTAAAGAATGTAAATATTATTTTTTTTTATAAAATATGTGAAGGCCTTAAGACTGCACCGAGAGGAAATGCCTTCCAGGCAATAGGTAGTTTTGGTGCACCAAGCAACCTAGGTGGCCAAATGGCCTACTTAGGTAGGGGTCCCATGAGGGGGGCTTAAGCTCTATGGATTATGATCAAATTCGAAAGAAAAAAGAATAGAGGAGTAATAGTCATTTATTTAGTCATTAATTTAGTCATTTAGTTGTGATTTTACCCGATGACAAAATTAGTCATTTATTTTCCAAATTCTAATAGTGTTAGTCACATGACTAAAATTTTTAGTCACGAAGTCATTTATTTTCCAAATTATACTAGTGAAAGTTAAATGCTAATAGAAGGATATGAATTTGACGAGTCCCCTTGTAGTGAAGAAGAAAATGTTGAAGATAAAGTAAAAGAGTTGAAAATTGAAGAGGAAGAATCTTTGGAAAGGAATCCTAAAACCCCTAAGTATGTGCAAAAGAATCATTCAAAAGATCAAATCATTGGAGATAAGAGAAATGGTGTTTAGACAAGGAGAAAAGCTGCTATGACAGAGGAAGGGGTAAATTTTTGTTTAATTTTTGAAGTGGAACCTAAAACTATGGCTAAGGAACACAAAGATGAAAATTCAATCAAAGTAATGAAGGAAGAGTTAGAATTGTAGAGAATAATTTGAATTGGGAATTAGTCCCAAGACAAGGAAATAAGTGATTGGTATTGAGTGGGTGTTTCGAAACAAGTTGAATGAAGATGGAAATGTTGTCAAGAAAAAAGCTAGACTTGTGTGTAAAGGTTATTCACAAGTTGAAGGTATAGATTTTGACAAAAAAATTTCTCTGGTGGCAAGGATGGAAGCTATTAGGATGTTTGTAGTTTTTGTAGCTCATAAATATTTCAAGGTATATCAAATGGATGTGAAGTCTACATTCTTGAATGGATAATTGGAAGAAGAGGTAGACATTGAACAACCAGAAGGTTTCTCAGTTGTTAGAAGATGCAAGTATGATATGTATATTGAAGAAAGCATTGTATGGAATGAAACAAGCTCCTAGAGCTTGGTATATAGGGTTAGAAAAGTATTTGTTGTAAGAAGGATTCAAAACAGGCACTGCAGATAGTAACCTATACTTTAAAGTTAAAGGAAAATAAATATTGATTGTGGTTAAGTATGTTGATGACATAATTTTTGGAGTGAATAAAGGTATGTGCAAGAGGTTTGCATAAGAGATGCATAATGATTTTTATATTTCAATGTGTGGGGAGATGAATTTCTTCCTTTGTCTACAAATCTATCAATCTTTTCATATCACAATCAAATTATGTTAAGGAAATGTTGAATAAGTTTGGAATGAAGGATTCTAAACCAGTATGTAACCCTATGGTTATCGATTGTAAGTTAAGCAAGAATGATGAATCTCCTAAGACAAATCAAAGCAAGTATTGATCAATGATTGGTGGACTATTATACCTAACATCTACTATACCAAATATCATGAATTTAGTTTGTATTGTGGCTAGATTTCAAGATCCTAAAGAAACTCATGTTGCAACAGTGAAGAGGATATTTAAATACTTGAAGGGCACTTTGGATTATGGTTTGTGGTATCCTAGGGATGCTAACTTCTCTTTGAGTGGATATTAGATACAAATTGGGCTGGATGTGCAGATGATATAAAAAGTACAAGTGGTTGTGCTTTCTTTCTTGGAAGCGGGTTGGTTTTGTGGTTGAGTAAGAAGCAAGATTAAATATCATTATCTATTTCATAAGTAGAATACATTATAGTAGGATCATATTGTACACATGTGTTGTGGATGAAGCAAACATTAAAGGATATAATAGTTTCATATGATGAACCCAATTCTATCATATGTGACAATACAAGTGAAATCAATATTTCAAAGAATTTGATAATGTATTCAAGAAAAAAACATATCTCAATCTAGTATCACTTATTGAGAGAGAAAGTTGTAGAGAATTAGGTGAAGTTGGAGTATGTGCCTACCAAGATTAGGTTGTTAATATTTTCACAAAGGATCTTCCAAAGGATACTTTTGAGTATCTTTGACAAAAGTTAGGGGTTATTACCCATCTTTATTTCAATTAAGATGCATAACTATGTTCATTTTTCTGTAAAGCATTTCAAGATATATTTCTTGTTCCTGGGCTAATGTTTAAGGCTACCTCTCAGAGGGAGTAGGTAGTAGTAGTTGTTGGTTGATGTAGTAAGATGGAGCATATTTTTTTCCTCTAAGGAGGATTGTGTAGAAAAGTGCAAAGGAAAGAAAAATATTTGTTTTATGGTGTTGTCCTTTGAAGATTTCTCAAAGGAATTAAGTGTAGATGATAGCAGTGGCTAATGGATATTTCCCTTTGTATTCTTGTCAAAGGGGGGGGGGAATATGGTGTTGAGCATTCAATAAAGAGTGAGTTGGATGAGAATATGGCCCTTTTACATTGATGTCAAAGGGGGGGAGAGAATCTAAAAAACATAATAAGGGGAGAGGCATAGTAAGGGGGAGAGATGAACAAAGAGAGTTAATGTAGTATATGGGAGAGAGTTGGCTGAGGAGTAGAGAAAAAAAGAAGGAAAGTGATCTTAAAAGTAGGTATTGATGGTATTATAGGAAAATAAATATGTGAAGAGTAAGAGAGTAGTCCTAGTTAGGGGGAGTACTAATTATTGTAGAGTTGTTGGTTGCTTTTGTTATTGATGGTTTTTCAGAATGTAGTTATTGCCATAAATGACAAAGGAGGAGATTGTTGGAAGTTTGGAGATGTTGGAAGCTTGAGTTGTTTATGATTTTCTTGGGTGTTCTCATTGATGTCAACCCATTGTATGAAGAGAGTTTTGGAATTATGTTGGTATTGATGATGTCAACCCCTAGTATTGGAGTTGTTAGAGCTTGGATTTTTTAGTATTGATGTCAATGCAATGTTATTGGTGTTGTCATTGATGTCTCACTTCAATATAGTTGCAAAATTTGTTGGAAGATTGACTTGTGTGAGTTTGGTAAGATTTTTGGATATGTTGTGGTTGGTGAGAGATGTTACAAATCCTATAGATGTATTATAGAGATGATAATACTGTTGATGATGAAGTTGGTTCACTTGGTTTCCAAGTGTTTTTGTAAAAGGTTGAATAAAAGATAGTTCAATGTGACAGAGGTGTGTTTAGTGTGTTGCTCTGTATTTCTTTATGGTTGAAGATATGCCAATGCAGTTTGGACATGATTATCATAACTATTCAGAGGTGCTATATCCAAAGTTTGAGGTTTTGTATCTTAATACAATGGAAGATGTATTTGGAAATATGTCTATTTGGTGAAACAGGGTGTCTAGGAGAAATGAGATTTCTTTGCATTTCACTGTAGTGAAAGTTCTAGTGTTGTGAATCTAGGAACATGCTTATAATATCTAGATATACCTTCCCTTTGATTTTTAGGTGCAGAGGTGCTCCACAAGGTTTTTTGGTGTGTTGGATGTTTGTGCCAGTGTTTCTAATTGCACAGTATGAAGGTGTTCCTAAGTTTTAGGTAGTTATAGTGGAAGTGGTAAATATTATGATGATTTGGAATATTTTGAGATGTATTGGAGTGTTTTTGTGTGTTCTGTGAGATGTTTGTGGACCTTGTGTTGGAACTCTCCAATTTTGCAAATTTGAAGTGCCCATTTCAAAATTTTGCCTCCGCACTTTCAAAAGTGCACCTGATGAACTTGCCTAAATGACCTACTTTGGAGGGTCATAATTTGATGCTCGTTGATTTCAAGAAAAATCCTTTTATAGACACACTCGTGTGTCCTATGTGAACGTGCATGTCAATTTTCAACTTCCCATGATGATTTTTTTCAAGGTTTCAAAAAGTGAAGCTAGAGGGTTTTGGCACTTTTCCACTGTTTGCAAATTTGCAGTTTTGCAAAGTTGCCTCCCATTTGAGCTTGCATTTTGCAACTGGTTGACCATCATGTCAAAACGAATGTTATTATACATTCTCCTTACTAAGATGAGTTCACATGTCAATTTTTAGAGTCTCACAAGTTGATTTGCTATTTTTAGCATATCAAAACCAAATGGAATTTCTTCAGTTTTGCACTGAAACCTTTCTAAGAGGCCAACTTCAAGCTTGAATATCTTTTGATGGGAGATGATTCAAGTAAATTCCTCTTGCACACATGTTCTCTGTGCCAAAATGATCCACTATGTTGAATGGTAGCTTCCTAGGAGTTGATTTGGTATTTTTCCAATGAGGTTATGTGGTCAATTTTAATTGGGTCAAAACAGTTGTTTGTTGCAGAAAGTTCAAATAACCAACTTTGATGGTGAATATCTTTCACCTTGTGACTTGTTTTGTTGAGCCATTTGTTGCATTCAATTCTTTGGACCAATGGCTACATGCCTACAAGTTTTCGTGACTTCACTAGGTTACTTGACCAGTTTCCCAGGTTGATTCTGGAGCCAACTTGGCCTATTTCACTCATTGTCCCAACATGCTAGAAATCAGATTTTGATGATAACCCATTTCACGTTTTCACTTCAAATGCATTCAGAAGTTGCCTCAGATCAGTTTGAGCATAAAGTTGTTCAAAAAAAATAAAAAATTAGTCGGCCCACTTGGGGCCTGACATGCTTTACCCATTCCTGAGGTAGTAATGTATTATTCTAATCATGAGTGCATTGGTGAGAAGAAAATTAGAGTCATTGTTCAATTGTGAGTGGATGAGTTTCAAATCGTTACATTGGTACAATGGGTTTGAGTTATAGGATATGTGCAATTCATTAGCTCATAACCTCATTTTAAAGAGTTTATGGAGGTTATGAAAATGGTCTATTATGCTCCTTGAAGAAAGAAAGAAAACGTTAAGAGTTGAGAATGTGCAGTATGTAGAAACATAAAATGGTTGCACAATTGGTTGTAAGTGCTTGATCAAACAAGGATCATAAACAAAGATACTCATGGGGTTTGCTGTGTGGGTCAAGATACAATGGTAAAGTATACGTCAATGTCACATGGTGCAATTGGTGATGGAGCTACAATGAAGTTTTCCTTTCCATATTTGACAGTGCTCAATGTGGTGGAAGTTAACAAAGAGTATGTGTGTATGCTACAAATGTGGGGATAATGAGGATTCATGAAAGGAAACTAATTCCTCATCTTGTTTGAAGTATCCTCCTTGAGTTATACAGAGCACTGACCTTACAACAAATGCATAAAGTGGATATGTTGGAGACATTTTAGAAGTTTCCAAGTAAATGCTAATAAAAATGAGTAAATATGAAATAGAAGAGGAAGGGGCCACACACATAATGAGTGCATGGAGCAGATCACACAAGATGTGTTTGATGGGAGATCTTTAATAACTCCAGAGCAAATGCAACTGGAATGTGTTAAGCCACATATGGAATGAAGATTTGTTGTGTATTCACAAATGAACTTTTTCAAAGGATTTAATGACTTTTAGGAAAATACTAGCTGAAGGGTTTCAATGGTGCGCATCATGGAGAGCCATGAAACAACAAACATGTGAATGAATGAGGTTTTATAGAAAGCAACACAATCCTATAATTTGGCTTTGATCCTTAAATAGATGCATAAAATGCATATTGAAAAAGCTTCAGGAACTTTTCAAGGCCAGTGTGTACCAACAATAGATAAATGCATGAAAAATGATTTAGTAACCTCTAAGAAAATGCTAAGAAAATACAGAGGAGGGATTAGAAAATAAAAGAATTGCAACAAGAAGGAAGTGACTAAAAGCATTTATGCTGCAAGTAGCAACTGTGCAACACAACGAATAGGGAAGATTATGTGTAGGCATCCATCAAAACATGAAAGGGGATTCACGCAGCAAGAGAAGAAGGGTAGCCTTCAAAACAACAATAAAATGCAATGCCAATATTGCAGGATCTGTTCAAAATGAATTTGTTGAATAGTCTTTAGAAAATTTTAAATTTTAAAGCATGAAAAGGATGCAATGAATAGAGGAGAAGACCACACATTAAAGGAAATGCCAGTGAGCAACAACAAGATAAATTTTATAGAAGGTATTTGGGATTCTTCAGGTGAATGTATGGGTAGGTGTTATATGAAATGAAATCCCCACACATGTAGAAAGGATCCTGCACATGGTGAATAAAGGATTTTTGTTTGTTTTTCTAGCACCAGTCAAGGGTACACATAGACTTGAAAATCTGAAAAGGGATTTGAAATTGTCAAACAAATACAATTGGTATGTGTAAAACTTGAATGCAAAATAGAGTAAGAGGCCAGCACAAAAAATTAAAAGAATATGAGCGTCCATCTAAAGGTGGGGCACAACCATGAAGGAAAGGCTTCAAGGAGTCTGAAGCAAAAAACACTCAGTAATGGAAGAATGCCACACCCTGTTGAATGCAAAAAAATTATCTGGTGACCAGTTAGTAGAAGCTTTCATGCAAGTGAAGATTGCACAGCTAGTGGAAAATGTATCTATTGAATAGACTTTAGAAGCCTTGAATCAAATTCCATGGGAGTTTCGAGCAGAGCAAAGTAAAAATGAGATTAGGGCGAAACATGAGACCATGAAGGCACACCATAGTCATTGCAAAGTAAAAGATAAAATCTATTCATTGAATGGATTGTTGACCAGGCAGTAGAAACTTCAAACAAAATATAATGTGTAGATGAGAAGGGGAACCACCATTGCAAGCCCGTGTTGTAGAGCTCAGGAAGAATACATGCCAAAAAGGAAATTAGGGCACAAACAGGTGAAAGTAGAACATAATGAAATGAACGACAAAGATGAATCATTAAGAATCAATCCACACTGTTCCCCGCTATCCCATGGGTTGAATATGCAAGCTGGTTAACAACTACGAAATGGTGGTCTGGCGCCATGTGGTAGTGATGGGGCCAGGAAAAATCTTCGACAAGCGGGTGTGTTTGCAATGCATGGGTGAAATATTTAAAGAGCCTAATAAAATAAGAATATAACATTGAATTAAATGTTTATGGGAAAATACAAATGGCAAGCCCGATGGATTTTTATTTTAAGTGGTGGATATTTTAATTTTCACTTTTGAGAAGTGAAATTAAAATGTTTACTATGCAAAATGCATGTGAAGGTGAAATATTTTCATGGGGAAGAAATCCCATGAGGTGAATAAAATATTCACGGTGAATGCAAAGGAAATAATACAAACATCCTCTTTGCTGGGAAATAGAAAATAGCAGGCTGAAGTAGATCAAACGAGAGAAAATAAAGACCAAATGTAGCATGATCCAAGACATCCCCTGCTAAATCGCAATCTCAAGATGCAAGCAAGTTAATTTCTACGAAATAGTGAGAATGTGCCACGTGGCAGGTGGGGTCCAAGGAAAATCTTCTAAGCGCAGGATTTTAATGAAGCCCAGTGATATTTTTGTGTGTTCCATTTGTTTTTTTTTATTAAAGGAAAAAAATTTGAAAGTTTAAAATGTGCTCGTGAAGGAATATATAAGGTAGGCCCCAGAGAAAATTGAAAAGCTGAAGGTATATGCATGGGTGAATTAAATATTCACTGTGAAAGTAAGGTGAATGCTGGAAAGAAAATATTTTATGGCTGGGCGAGTAAAAATATAAACTGTAACTAAAATATTCTTTACTAGGGATTGAAAATGTAAAGATAAATATTATTGGCTAGGCATGTAAAAACTAAATGAAAGCATGCGGGTATTATTTGAAAGTGAATTGTTCCAGCATTATAAACAGCAAGGGAATTTTCACGGGCACAAGAATATTTTTCTAGCAATAGGGCAGAAGTATTTTCTAAAGCTGGGTGAAAATGGAATGATGGAATTTCTCCACATGGAAATTTTTTTTGTTGCTTCACAACAGACAACAAAGGAAAATGAAGAGGCAATGTTGGTTGCAGAGAGAGGAGAGAGGATTTGAGAAATTTTTGATCAACGATGAATTGAGATTCCAAGTGGCATTTCCCGATCAGTTTTATGGATTCTTCTGGAGCTTCTCTTTTCTTTATATTCTCTTCTCTTCTCATTATTCTGGTTTTGAGATTAAGTTCTAGGTTTTGGGGTTTTGTATGGGGCTGGGTAGATAGGGAAATGTCAAGTTCTGAGTCATATTTTGAGTCTGTAAGCTGTAATTTCTGAGTTAATGAGCAAATACAACCATTTTATGCAAATAAATCGTAAAAGTGTGTGCACATTCATGAATATCTTCAAATTGTGTCCATACTTGTACAGTTTAATCATATGAATTCAATAATACAAAGTATCTTTGAGTTTGTCATCTCAAATTTCATGAGATTGTTTTATTTTTTATGGGTCTATTTCAAGGAAATGGTTAAATTCTTTGAGTAGATAACAGTGATTTCAAGTGTGCAAGTTGGATTTGGTAAGGGGAATTTGATTGATAATAGGAGTGGGATTTTTGGTGTAAGGCACTAACAGTTGATGCAAGGAATTAACAATTTAATTCCACTGGTTGAATGTCATTTGCTGATGAATTCTTTTTATGTGTTTGACTCCATGGCCCAGAATTAGGCACTGATTTATCTTGTAGCTTAGTGCATCTCATAAACATTTTATAAATTCAAAAACATTTTAAATCCCTATGTGTTATAGTGTTGTGGTTATCTCATGCTCCAAATAGTTGATATTACTGATGAACAACCAATTCTATTTAGTATTATCCTTATGTTGAGCTATTAAATGTGATTATCTATTGTTGTTAATGCTATTTATGATAATGGTGCAAAGATTGTAAAAGCATTAAGGGATCACCCTCCCGGGTCTTGAAAATCCCAAAGTGTAGGAAGATTTTTAAAGTCCTCATCAGTTGGTCCAAGTCCTTTGAGCTGCCCTTGATTGGAATTGGCAATTCCATAGGTAGATTAGAAGACCAACCTAGTTATAGTAAAAAAACAAACCAACACCTTAAGAGGCATGTTTGGAGTCACTTATTAGCATTAATGCAGGTTTGGCTGACCTAGCGCGCTAGCGCTAATTATAGAGGTTTTTTTCATTTGACGAAGTGTTGAGAAGCATGTTGATAAAGATTTGGGTTCCAGTTAAGTAATGGTGTGGTCTTCCTTTACTTCTTTACACTGTGGAAGTGTTTGGTGCTGACCTATTTGGTGTTGCATGTTTGAGGTTCATATGTTTGCTTAAGGCTGACCTAATTGAGATTGTTTTAGGTCGTGGAGGGTATATAGACAAGGAAATTTATTGTGTGGGTTAAGTGTGAAGTGTGTGATGAAAAATATATAAATTTTATCAAGTGTGGTGATCTAAGTGTGAGCCTTAATGCTCATGAATTCCAGATGTAGTTAGTAGAAGGTGTCTACATTATAGTTTATTGAATGACTTGTTTGTGCTTCATTGGAACTGTACCTTCTACATATGAAAAATGTATTTTTATTTGTTCATATTTGTTAGTGAGTCACCCCTTTCTTCTATTCTTCTTTCTTCTAGACAGTTAGTCCTTCTAGTAGTGATCCTTTCTTTATTTTTTGAGCAATGAGCCTTATTGTATTTAGTGTTGCAATTCATATATTAGTGACCTAATCCTCACTATGATTTTTACCTTCTTGGGTTTCCCATGTAAATCTAGTGTTCTTATGTTTTTGATGTGTTTGCATCACTATTTCATAAGTTTACATTCTGCTAATGAATTCTAAGGGTTTAATGGTTAATAAATGTTTGGAAAGTTACTGAGGGTTTGAATGTTTTAAAAGTATACAAATTATTCACTCCCTCTCAATTTTCCTATGTATCTAACACAATGTTCAAGGTTTAGGCTATATGGTTGAGGATATACAGTATACAGATGAGGTTTGAGGGTGTAGGGAATAAGGTTTAGTTTATTGGGTTAAGGGTTTAGGGTATGGTTTGAGGGAATAAGGCATCAGGTTAAGGGTTCATAGCATATGGTTTATGTTTTAAGTATAGGGTTAAGGGTCAATGTTCAAGGTTTAGGCTATAAGGTTGAGAGTATAGCGTATAGGGATGAGGGTTGAGAGTGTAGGATTTGGGGTTTAAGGTATAGGGTTGATGATTGAGGGTTGGGGCTTAAGTATAGGGTTGAGAGTTTATGGTTGATGGATAATGTTTAGTCTTTTGAGTGTATAAGATTAAGTGTGTACGCTATAGGGATTATGTAATGTAGTCAACATAGGAGGATCCAATTAAGGACTGTCCAACCTTGTAGCCTAAATTACTAACTCCTTGATTACAATAGATATGCAACAAAAATTAACAGCTAATCCACAAAAAGAGCAAAGACATTCATGAACACCAGACACAAGATATATCTTGGGAAAAACCTAATAGGGAAAAAATGAGCCTTCAAAGCTCATTCCTCATTATATTAGAATCTCAAAACACATTACATATGCCTCTTAGGCTTATTAGATTCTAGGCCACAACCTAAGGAGCACAAATAACTCAAATAATAACATTCTTCAAACAATCTTCCATTGTCTCCTCCTACTCCACACTCCTACTTTAAGATTATTCCAGATCAAAATACTTCATCATCATGCTTCATAATTCGTACCATTGAGTACCTTATTGATCCATCTTCCTTCTGTTTGTCATAACAAATCCTCTCTCTTCTATATATATCATCTGCAAAACATCTAACCCTTAACATGTCGGCCCAATTACAATGGCTAGTAAGGTAACATGTAGACCCAAATAGGTCATCCCAAACCATAAAAAAATCATAATGCGAACCAACCAATGTTGACCACAACAAAGTAAAGACCCACAAAAACATCCTCGAACATGAAAAAACCTTCAAGATTATTCCTCGAAGATCCACAACATGCTTCAAACATCCTATCGGCCAAGAACATGAAAACATGAACTCACAAAATAAAATTTCTAACTGTGAGCACCAAGATCAATGTGGACCAACAACACAAGATCTTGAAACATCCACAAGCATCATGAATCACCACAACAACATCCACAAAAAATCAAGTTACCAGAATCACATCATCTTCCTTTAGGAACACCAACTAGAACAACTGAACAACTGTCAGAACACAAATATTTATAACTTGATCAATCTTTCATGCGGATCCTTGAAACTTAACATGGAAACACTAAATTTACTCAACAAAAACCCTTTAATCCACAACATCTGATGATCACTATACTGAGCTAGCCAACATGTAGAACTCCACTGCATCATTGAAAACTTGCCTTAATTTTCTAAATACTTTAGGATGCCCTTGCATCAGACTCTTGAGGTTATTTGAAAAGTGAGCCTCTTCACTTTGGTCTATACTGTGTCAAATCCAATGTTGTCTCTTGGTTCGGTGATCTGTCCACAAGAACTTGCAACTGCCTCAAGGTCAGCATTTTGTTCAAGTCCACCTTGCAAAACTGCCTCAAGTTCTTCTCTCTAAATTGGTTCGTCGATCTACTTGCAATCCTTGCACTACCTCACTGATCGACGGTCTAATAAATCCACCCTACAAGTTTCCTTTGGTTCATCATCTTGTCATGGTTGAGGATCGGTGGTTTACTTGCAAGCCTTGCAATGCCTCACTGGTTGATGGTTTGAGCAAGCTTTCTCTGCAAGTTGCCTCAAGATTCTTGTCTTTTTCTATTCCTTCCTTCACATTTACTTCACTCTGGTACACAAACTTTCTTCTTAAGATCAATTCTTTACTTTCTTCTGGTTCTATGAAATCTAATACCTCCAAAGGTTCCCCTTCCTCTACATAAACTATTTCTACGTCAACAGATTCTTCTTCATATGCACAAACTATCTCTACATCCTTTACTGCTTCTCTAGTATCAGGTTCTTGATAACACTCAATGCTTGATTCTTTCTCCCTCCAAACTTGAAAACAGATTCATCCTCTAGGAAATCCTCTTTCACTCTTCTGGCACCCTTCATTGTGATAAGTTTTATGACTCTGGTCACCTCTCCCTCTATAACTATCTTGGTTCTATTTTGCATAAGGTTTTCTTTCTTGACATCTTGATCCCTCTTCTCCTCCAACATATGAGTTCTTCCATCCATACAATCTTTTAAACATACAAGTAACATGTTTCCATTTTGCTCCGTCAATCCATCTATAATCCATCTGCTTACAATCTGTCATAGGATTTTTCCTTTTGATTTTATCCCAACACATATTTTTAGAGTGATTCCTCAATCCACATAACTTACAAGGATATAGATCCAAACACAATTTCTTTTCATGTCCATGCCTATTACAATGTGAATAGTACATACTTTTTCTTCTCTGATTCAAACTTGCAATAACATTCTTACCTCATTCATATCCAATACCTTCACTTTTGGATCTCATTATTGGTTCAATAGGTTATGTAATTCCTTGCTAATGATTTCCCAATCCTTTTCCTTCATATCCCATTCTCTACATGATTTTGAAACCAATACCATCACCAACAATTGTAGGCTTCATTACATTGTCATCTTTAATTGCAACATTACATAAATCATTAGTATCACAAGAAAAATCACAAAATTTAGGCTTAGATATTAGATTCTCATTCTCCTTCTGGCATGTTATAAGTGATTGTTCCAACTGATTAACATGTTCCTTCAAGTTAGATATTTCCTTCTTCTACAAATTGTTCTCCTTGTTCAGCTCTTTCAAAATTTCCTCTAGATCTTTGTTCCTCTTTTCCACCTTTACAAACAACTTGAATCCTTCTGCAACATCCTCAAACATATCCAACTCTGCTTCTAGTTCTTCATTTCTCCTTCTTACATTTTTTAATTATTCTTCAAGTGCATCATACTTGTCACCTCCTAGTTCTTTCATCCTCTCCATCAATTTTGAATTACACTTCTTGATCTCGCACAATTCTTCCTCCAAAGTATCCCTTTCACATAGTAGGGTTTCATTTTACATCTTCATCCTCTTCCTAGTCTTCCCCACTAAAAAAAATTAGGTAAACAATAAAATCTGAATGCTTACTCAAATATTTCTTTCCTCGATCTTTCTTCTATGATGACACTTAGGGTTTCACAATTCTTTCAACACTATCTTCCTTCCCAATAGATTCACAACAAAATAACAAAATTGCAACCAACACTGATACCATTTAATGCAGTCAAGGTAGGAATATCTAATTAAGGACTATCCAGCCTTGCAGCCTAAATTACAACTCCTTGATTACATTAGATATGCAATTGAAACTAACAACTAATCCGCAAAAAGAGAAAAGACATTCATGAACATCGAACACAAGATATATCCTACGAAAACCCTAACAGGGAAAAACCCATCCTTCAAAGCTCATTCCTCATTATATTAGAATCTCAAAACACATTACATATGCCTCTCGGGCTTAAAAAATTCTAGGTTGTAACCTAGGGATCACAAATAACTCAAATAATAACAATCTTCAAACAATCTTCCATTGAATCTTCCTACTCCACACTCCTACTTTGGGATTCTTCAGGATCAAAATACTTCATCATCATGCTTCATAATTCATATGATCAAGCACCTTATTGATCCATGTCCCTTTTGTCTGTCATAAAAAATCCTCTCTCTTCTATATATATCATCTGCAAAACATCTAACCCTTAACATGTTGGCCCAATTAAAACGGCCAGTAAGGTAATGTGCAAACCCAAATAGGTCAACGCAAACCATAAATAATCATAATGAAAACCAACCAACATTGACCACAACAAAGTAATAACCCACAACAACATCCTCAAACACAAAAACACCTTCAAGATTATTCCTGAGAGATCGACAACATGCTTCAAACATCCTGTCAGCCAAGAACATGAAAACATGAACTCACAAAAGAAAATCCACTTCATCACTAACAACTTGCCTCAATTTTATGAATACTTTTGGATGCTCTTGCATATGATACCATTTAATGTAGTCAAGGTAGGAGGATCCAATTAAGGATGGTCTAGTCTTGCAGCCTAAGTTACTAACTCCATAATCACAACAAATATGCAATGGAAATGAATAGCTAATCCAAAGAAAGATAAAAGACATTCATGAACACCAAGCACATGATATATCTTGGGAAAACCCTAACAAGGAAAACCAAATCTTCAAACTCACTCCTCATTATATTATAATCTCAAAACACATTGCATATGCCTCTCAGGCTTAACAAATTCTAGGCCGCAACCCAAGGATCATAAATAAATCAAATAATAACAATCTTCATACAATCTTCCATCGACTCCTTCTCCTGCTCCACACTCCTACTTTGAGATTCTTTTGGATCAAAATACTTCATCATCGTGCTTCATAATTCGTACCATCGAGCACCTTATTGATCCATCTCCCTTCTGTTTGTCATAAAAAATCCTCTCTCTTCTATATATATCATTTGCAAAACATCTAACCCTTAACATGTTGGCCCAATTACAACAACTAGTAAGGTAACATGTAAACCCAAATAGGTCAGCCCAAACCATAAAATATTCATAATGAAAACCAACCAACATCAGCCACAACAAATTAAGGACCCACAACAACATCCTCGAACACAAAAACACCTTCAAGATTATTCATCGAAGATCCAAAACATGCTTAAAACATCTTGTCAGCCAAGACCATGAGAACATGAAATCACAAAACAAAATCACCAATAATGAGCACCAAGATCCATGTGGACCAAAAAAAAATGATTTGGAAACATCCACGAGCATCATGAATCACCATAGAAACGTCTGGAACAACTCAAGTTACCAGAATCACATAATCTTCCTTCAGGAACACCAACTAGAACAACTGAACAACTGTCAGAACACATAAATTCATAACTCGATCAATCCTTCATGCGGATCTCTAAAAATTAACATGGAAACACTAGATCTACTAAAAAAAAAACCCTTTAATCCACAACCTTTGATCATCACTATACTGAGCTAGCCAACATGCAAAACTCCACTGCATCACTGACAAACTTTCCTCAATTTTTTGAATACTTCCAGATGCCTCTGCATCATTATGGTTTAGGATATTAGGTATATGGTAAAGGGTTGATGGATTGAGGGTATAAGGCATATGGGGAATGGTTGAGAGTGTATGGTTTAAAGTTTAAGTATAGTGTTGAGGGATAATTTTCAAGGTTTAGGGTATAAGTTTGAGGGTATAGGGTATAGGGATGGGAGTTGAGTTTTGAGGGATTATGGATTGAATATAGAGTTGAGGGTATGGGGTATAGGGTATAGGTTTGAGGTTTTATAGTTGAGGGATAATTTTTAACCCATTGAATGAATAAGATTAGATGTGTAAGGTATAGGGATTAGGGTTTAAGATATTTAGTTTAGGGTTTAGGGTATGGATTGAGGGTATATGACATATGGTTAAGGGTTGAGAGTGTATGGTTTAGGGTTTAAGTATAGTGTTGAGGGATAATATTTAGGTTTTAGGGTATAAGGGTGAGGTTATAGGGTATATGGATGAGGATTGAGGTTGTAGGGTTAAGGGTTTAAGGTATATGGTTGAGGGTTGAGGGTACATGGTTGAAGGATTAGGGTTTATAGCTCAAGGATAATGTTCAAGGTTGAGTGTCTAAGGTATAGGGTTATGGGTTTAGGGTGTATGGTTTAGGGTTTAAGGTATAAGGGTGAGGTTATAGGTGTAGGGATGAGAGTTGAGGTTGTAGGTTTAGGGTTTAAGATATAGGGTTGAGGGTTGAGGTATTAGGGGTTAAGTATAGGGTTGAGGGTACATGGTTGAGGGTTTACATTTGAGGAATAGTGCTCAAGATTGAGTTTCTTAAGTATAGGGTTAAGGTTTGAGGGCATAGGGTTTAGGGTTTAAGGTATAAGGGTGAAGTTTTAGGATTATAGCTTAAGTATAGGGTTGAGGGTATAGGTTATAGAGTCTACAATTGAGAGTAATTATTGAGTTTAATTATAGGGTTGAGGGACAACATTTTGGGTTTAAGGTATAAGGTTGAGGGTATATGGTATAGGGTGTAGGGAAGAGAGTTGAGGTTGTAGGGTTTCGGGTTTAAGGTATAGGGTTGAGCATTGAAGGATTATGGATTAAGTAATGGTTTGAGGGTATAGGGTAGAGGGTTGAGGGTTTATAGTTGGATAATGTTCAGCTCATTGAGTGTATAAGATTAAGTGTGTAAGGCATATGGATTAAGGTTTAAGTTATTGGATTTAGGGCTTATAGTATGGATTGAGGGTATAATGCATAGGGTGGGGGGTTGAGAGTGTATGGTTTAGGGTTGAGGAACAATATTTATAATTTAGGGTTTAGGGATGAGATTTGAGGTTGTAGGGTTTAGGGTTTAAGGTATAGGGTTGAGGGTTGATAGATTAGG
>VDFB02000007.1:191724900-191840030 GCA_007258455.2 Sequoia sempervirens
GTCTTCACCATTCCAAACAACTGGCTCAATACATCCAACTGCCCCGCAAGATCCATGACTTCTATTACCATTTTTGTTTCGGTCTCAATCTTAGCCAACCCTTGAATGTCGTCCACTTTGTAGATCCCACCATTCTCGCTACTACTTTTGAATTACATGCTATCCAACCCTAGATACCTTCATAACCACATTAATGACATGAATTTAATGCACTAAATTCTATAAATATCCAACTTTGACAAGTCATTTTCACATTCAAAACTTCAAAAGACTTGTTAGAGCCCCAACAATCACCGCCTTCATTCCTGCAAAATGTCTTTGCCGTCCAAACGCCATCATCTACAATCTCTTCGCATCCTTCATTGGATTTTTCATGTTGGTTTTCCGTCACCACTTGTGCCCTAGGTTTTCTTTGATTTTCACAAAAAAAGATTAAAATCTGATGTAAGAAAGTTCAAAACTAGTTAGATGACACCATGATGAGCAAAACCCATGTTTTGAAACTTAGAAACTCTTTCAAAAACTGTTTGTTGGATGTAGGTAGAAATTTCACTCTCCCTAGTTTTTCTTGAACAAGGGTAACCATTCCCTTCCATCCCGCATGGCAAATGATTTCATTTCCTTTCCCCTTATCTTTCAAGTGGAAGCAAAACCAAAATGAAAATTGAACTTGGAGCCATCAGTTGGTCCCAAGTCCAGAATCCATTCTGAACCCGGTTCTGAGCCCAGAGTGGGAACTTTTCCAAACTTTAAAACTAGCCAATATCTCCCTCAGGCCACTCATGTGGGTAGACATGTTCTCCTAGCCATCCATTTCATACTTATCATCCAAATTCAAAAGTCCCAAAATAAATGTCTCTCGACCCTTGTGGGTCCACAAATGTGGTCCTCTGCTTGCAGGTTGCTCTCTAAGCCCCGTCATCCCAAACAACTGATTGAACTCATCCTTCTACTAGATGGGCCTTGTGTGAGTAACTTCCATCCAATGTTCGAGCCAAAATTCCTAAGTGTGATAAACTGGTGAAAGCGGAACCATAATGGAAATTGAACTTGGAACCACTGGTTGGTTTCGTGTCCAAATTCCATTTTGATCCTAGTTCTGGGCTACACTCTTATCCTTCTAGTAGAAGCAGATTCGAGAATGAACTTTTCCCATAGGCGTTTCTATAAGAATTAATTACCAAATTGATCCCACTTCTGATGAATGTTCACTCCATACTATGGGCTTATCTTTCTAGCAGAATCAGAACCAGAATGGAAATTGAACTTGGAACATCGGTTAGTTCCCAATCTAGATTCCTTTCTGATCCCGGTTCTAAGTCCAAAGTGGGAATTGAACCTGTATCCTTTCGGTGGAAGTGGAACTAGAATGGAAGTTGAACTAGGAACCATTAGTTGGTTCCCAGTCTAGGTTCCATTGCAATCCCAATTATGACCTTGATCTAGTTCTGATCCCAGTCTCGCCTGTGTTGAAAATTTTCTTGTTCCTAATCCTCTCTTGGCTCCGCTTCAAGTGACTACACAATTTGACTATGATAGAAGAGGAAATAAAGAATGGTATGAGGGGAAATGATGATGCACTTTCCTTATGTGTTTTCCATTCCAAGCTTCCTCAACTTACAATCTATCTACCTTGCAGACCCCACACTTGCTTTCGATGTTTAAACCCAAAGAAAAATGACTAAGTGTAAGATGCCTGGAGGGCTGCTCCATGTGGGTGGTTGCTTGTAGAACTCTATCTTTCCCTCAACCTTTGTAACTATTAATGACCCCATCAACCTGCTATGTAGGGCCCTACCCTGTCAATTATGTCTAGCTGATGACAAATGAATGAACTCTATCATAACTCCCAGTAGACTTGACCATGTAGGCCTTCCTTTCCGAAACTTCGTCCTGCATCCGTTGTTCAAAACGGCTGACCTCCAATGCCCTTCCATATCTCCCGACCCACATCCATCCAAATTTTTTGAACTTCAAAGATAACATGATGTCATGCTATGAGACCACAAACCGCACACTACAAGATGCCGCTTTGTCAATGCTGTTTCCAAATGGAAAGACCTAAAATGGCCAGGATAGCCTTTGCTCCTACATACCTTAGGCATGCATGCTTGAATGGTGAACTAAACATTTTTAGAACCTCAAAATTGATTTGACCCATGTGCTAAAATATGAAACCTATTTATGGGCCTACCTTAGCTTGGAAAACCTAATGTAGGTATATGAATGCAGGCCATCGTGCCCTAATTCCCATCCTTTTGTAGATGCTTTCAAAATAGTTTCCAGCCTAGGGAAGTCCACACCGTTGGGCCCACATTTTCATAACTCCCTCAAATGAAAGTAAAATCATGATCTAAAAGAAATGTTAGGATATTTGGAGGACAAATTACTCGATCTAACATTATTTTTGCAGGATTTTTCTAACATTTCCCATGTTATACACTTGAATGTGATTATTGCTCCTTTACTTGCAAGATATATGGATTTGGCTATAAGACCTTTGGAATCTCCCATAGAGAAGGAAAAGGGTAGAAAGGCAGCCAAAGCACGAAGGGGAAAGGAGGACAAAGATCAAATGAAATACAAGTTTCAAGGAGAAGAACTCAAGATGAAGGTCACCATAGACTGGGACAAAGTCTTAGACACTAACTTGGGGCACATTATGTTACAATATGATGTGTCATTTGGCCTTCCCTAAAACATAGTGCTTGGGTTTGTGACATGGTCTATCTGCCTCCTGTGGATCTTAACTGACACTTGTATTGGGAATTGACAAGTAAACCTTTTGGTGCAACGACAAGGCCAACAATTAGTATCAAAGCCAGTCATAGGTTCAAACCCCTTACTTGTGCTTGGGGGGAGTATTATTACAAGATGGTGTTTCCCTTGGTCTTCCTTGCAACACATCGCTTGGGTTTGTGACATGGTATAACTACCTCTAGTGGATCTTAACTGACACTTGTATTAGGCATTGACAGGTTGACCTTTTGGTGCAATGGAAAGGCCAACACATTGACATCGATGAATTTAGGTAGAGGGTCATCATCAACCCTACTACATAGAATGATAAGATAAGGAGTGGGTTGGCTAAGGCAGCTAGTTTCCTACTTGCCCTCATAGCTCCTGAGTTAGTAATTTCCTACATAGACGCATATCAGGAAAGCACCAAAAGAATTATGGATTGGGATGGCAACATACTAGTTGATTTCTCTGCCAAGTCCATAGGGAAGACTTTCCATATCCCCACCTTCAATGCAATGGAGGATACATCTAAGGAATATGCAGAGAGCATGTGGAAGGTCAATCCCCTCAAGTACAAACAAAATTGATCAATCTGTATTGGCTGAAGGAGAAGAGGGGTAGTGCAAAAAATGTACCCTAGGAGCTCTTTAGGATTGATTTCTATGAGGATTACCATGATTTGGTAACCCTACTAAGAAGTTTCATGGGCCTCCTGACTGCAACTTTCTTCTAGGAGTGGATGTTGTACTTCATAGAGGAAATCATTAGAGGAGAAACTAAATTCTATAGGGCAAGAATGATTAGCCAATGCCTACATGAGCAGTTTGTGGAAGTAAAGAAAGCCTCATAGCTCTACATGACCTCATATCTGGTCTATCTTCTCTTTGATCGTGCTTAGTAAAAAAGAATATTTGTAGCCCCAAGCCAGACTTCAAGGAGAGAATTGAAGGTATATGACAAGTACCCCCAACTTCAATTTAGGAATTTCAGGAAAGACTACTATAGAGTCAATGATGCCTTCATTGGGAACATAATCAGATTTCTTGGAGGTGACTTCGAGAGGAGAGTCACTCATAGTGCTAATGCCTTCATCTTTGGTTCAACTTTCTATTCATCCAATTTCCCAAGTTTACCTATATCTAAACCGAGGGTTTCTCAGAGAGACTGTATAAGTTGCTCTAGTACCAAAATGACTTGTTGGTATTACTTGAACTCTCCAGGAAACTCCAACATGCTCATACCCTCCTGAGTAACATGCATAGGCAAGGAATTCCTTATCCTCTAACATTTGGCTAGGGTGTGTACATAATCCTCAAATCCCATTGTGCAGAATGTTCTGAGGATTTAATTGAATACAACTTAGAGCTCCATACTACTAGGCCATAGATGGACCCATATGGAAAATTAAAGATGGTTAGAAAAGAATATGCCCACCTCCACAATGTCAAAGACTTTTGGGAAAATTGTAGGGATGATAAAGAAGTGTGTATGAGGCACTACATGCGCATGAAAACATATTTTGTGAAGACAGTCAACTTGTTTCCAATGCTAGATCAAGTTGTGGAGGATGAGAAAATGATGATTGATCTGAGATATGGCACCATAAGCAACCTACCACTGCCCTTGATTGATTGGAATAAGGAAGAGGTCAATGACCTCAATATTCTGATGAAACCAATAGAGGCAAGAACAAAGCAATGGATTGATGGATAGGTAGCTCAACTAAAATGCAAAGGTGTAACTTTAACCTATGGTGAGCTCGAAGATGAGCCCGAGAGCGAGACTGATAGTTCCTCTACTACTTCCCCATACAAAGAGACTTCAAAGTGTCCCCTCACTAGCTATTCAAAGAGGATAAAATAAGTGGCTGAACGCCAGCCAAGCACAAAGTATATTTAAGAAAAGCATTAGAAGGTGAGCCTTCTAAGAAGGCCAAGAAATCTAGTGGTTTCACATAAATTCCCACCATACAAGAGGACCCACTTCATGAGGGAGAGGAAGAGGAGGCCAAGCAGCCAAAGTTCCCACTTGTTTCCTCTACTCTCGCTACCACCATTGTTGTTGTTGCCATTGATCTTGAGTACTTTCAGATGCTACTCAAGTATGGCTGCTCACACCTATTGGACGTTTGGTGCCTCCCACAACATGATCTAGGTTATGTACTCCTCAAAGTATATCATACCACTATCTGATGGAAATAAAGCTTCAAGCCAACACCTTCCACCCCTACACCTCCAAAGGATGTGACCCAAGGGCTACTAGCAAGGAATCAATTGTTGCCATGTCATTCAACTCATACTCTTGAACATACAAAAGAGTCCTCAAACATCATGCCAAGTCCTTCAAGCCAACCATGTCATCCACAACCCCTTGAGCCAATTCTAGAGTCTCCCCTCGTAAGTCCAAGTCACCCTCTATCATGCTCCTATGTTCTTGACCATCAAGAACATGACAAGTCTCTCCATGAGTCATCCCCTTCCACCTCCATTCAAATAAGTCATGAGGTATGTCAAGAGCACAATCCTAAACATGTGGAAACATTACCCCCTCATCCACATAAATATCAACACCCTCCCAATGATTCCATTCATAACATACCTAATAATGTTCATGATCAACCTTCCATCTTTGATCAAGACCCCTTTTATGATCAAGAAGACCATGATGATCCTCTTAGCCAACTTTATGCATTCCATGGTCAAGAGCTTTCCACCTCACCCATCCATGATGCACAAACATCCACTTCCCTTGATGAGACATATGCCTCCCAAGCACACATAGAAGATCAAACAAATACCTTGGATCTAAGAGAACACAATGCTAATCAAGATCCTAATGATCCTCCATCACCCACAATTGATTCCATTGAAAGTCCTCCATCCTATCCTATTGGTCTTTCCACCCTCATTCATGAATGTTCCTCCTTAGAACAACAACAACCATTATCTTCCCTTGCTTCATTTTCTCCGTCCAATAAGGAAATTGTGTCTAGTGTTCCACCTAAACCTAGTCCCATTATCCATTGCACACTCCAAAACATGAACCACCAAGGTAAAGTTCTAGACCTTCATGAACGAGATGTTTTGGAGCCCATCCGTGTCAAAGTCCCTCCATGCTCTTATGACCTTGGACCTACACCCCAAGGACAACAACCTAAAGATGTTGGTACTTGCTCCATGCATCCTAAGTCCACTTTCCATCATACAGCCTATCGTACACCCAAAACATATGTTGCAATTCCACCACCATCATCTTACAAATGTCAAAAGCATGTGACCATACACCTTCCACCATCAAAATTTCCACCATTGCTTCCAACTCCTAATATCCCTCCATCTAATCTACCTCCACTTCTCCCAACACCTAATATCCCTACCATTCAATCCTTTATCCATTTATCCATAAATACCCTAGACATCTTAATCATGACCAAAAAAAGAACACATTGTATAAACATGAAGCTTCCACCCATTCCACCATATCCGTGGGATTCAAAAGCAAGAATTTCAATGCCTCTACCTATAAAGTCAAAAATCCTAAGGGTTATCATGCCTTAGGACATCAATACAAAAATTCAAATCAAAATACATCCAAAAAGGTATATAAGCCCATACCTCCAAAAGAAAAGACCAAAACTAAAATGGTTTGGGTACCTAAGAAAAAAGAAATCAAGTCAAATGAGGCATTCACATCACAAAAATCCCAACCCTCCACTTCCATCCCACATTCTCATTCCATTCAAAAGTTTCAAATTCCTAAAACCCACAAGAAAAATAAAAATCATAAAAATACTAAGTCTATGTGGGTACCTAAATCACTTCACCCTCCACCTCCTAAGCAGACATCTTCATTGCTTCCTACACCTCATCCACATCAAAAGCTTCAACGTTTATCACAGTGTGTGCAACCATTGGTCATGGTTCCCTTCCATTTCAAAACAATCCCACATACCTCCATCTCCCCATCCTTCAACTACTATCCTACATATCTTCCCAACCACCTTCCTATGGTCCATGCTTTTGCATAAACCTATCATCCTCCCTACATAATCCACATCATCATCCACTATTCCCCATCCATTCTTGCATAAGACTTTCATAATCCGCCATCTACCTAATCCATCCCTTTCATATCATCTCTTACCAACATCTATGAGCATAATGACATTTGACATGGTCCATGCAATGACATCCATATCTAGTGGGACTATCACCTTTCATGCAACTAGACACTTGAGTCCATCCTATCCATATTCCCCTTCTCCTATCCAAAAAGATTAAAAAAAAGAAAAAGAAAAAGAAAAGTAAAGAGAAATCCCTTCATCCAATGGTGAAAACCTGGTAAACAGGCGCCTTGGATAAGTACCATGATGAAAACCTAGCAAATAGGCGTCATGTGTAGGTTGATCTTCTATGTCACTTACACTTGGGGGCACAATGTCTTATCTATCCAACCTATCATTTTCATGTCATATCATTTCCATCCTACCTACCATCTTTAGCCATCATACATACCTCTCATATTGAGTCCATTCATCCACCCTTCTCCTTTTGATCTTGATGAAGATATAGGGGAAAAATGTTGAAACATATTTTGGGTATCTTTTGATATACCTCATCCTTCCAAACAAACCTATTATTATCCTATTTCCATAAGCTTTGTCATGAAAATCCTAAGTCTTGTACCTAGAATGGGACATGTTATTCCTATGCAACATAGTCTTTGGAAATCACATCCTTTTTCTCTTATGATGCATACATCCATTTCATTCACTATGACTTATCCTTTCCATCCATCCATATATCATGAGCCTTTTATCCCTTATCCCATCACCCACCCTTTCATCCATCAATCCCCTTTATCTCCTTGCACCTAGCCTTGGTTTTCCCCTTGTCATTGGTATCTAGCACAAAGACTACTCAAATTTTCATCCTTTGACACCTCCAAATATTCTAAAAATCAAAAAATCAAAACTTCTCAAAACTCCAAAAAATCAAAACATTCAAAATACAAAAATCAGAAAAGTCTACGAAGAAATACCAAAAAATGAGAAAAAGTCTGAGAAATACAAAAAAATCGAGAAAAAAGTCGTGAAGAAATACAAAAATGGAAAAGTCCTGGAAAAATGCAAAAAAATTTCAAATATCCAACAAAAATCCAAGCAATAAAATCATTTCAATCACATCAATTCTTCTATCCAATCATTCAACCATTCCACCAAATCAATCATCTTCATCAAAACCATTACAACCAATCCACTCAATCACAATCATTCCAATCAAATCAATTCTTCAATTCAATCAATCGATTATCTAATCAAATCACTTCAACCTAAATCATTCCAATCACATCAATTCTTCTATTCAATTCATCGCATCCTATCATCCAATCAATAATCATATCATTACAAACAGTTTCTTAAAATCAATCAAATCATCTTCAATCATTTCGAGCAATAATCCAAATGCAAGTCAATCCTTAATCCATACCAATCAAGTCAATCAATCTTGTCAAATTATCCAATCACATCCTTTGGTCTTGACCCTAATCTTGTCATAAACCAAATCAACCAATCAACCAATCAATTATCATCATCCTTGTGTTGCTCTAGGGATATATCACTTCCCCACAATGACAACACTATCAACATCATCAATCAATCAATCAATCAACGGTTTACAGCTTGACGGGGGCAATTCCTTGTTTGTTTTTGTATCATTTGTGCATGCTTGCTTGCTTGCTTGTGTGTGTTATCATTTTATCTTGCATTTGTATCAAATCCATATCATTCCAGCTAATATTCATATCTTGTGTGTTTTGGAATATCTTTTTGCATTATCCTTTGCATCTCAGGTCACATTATACCTTTTGTGCATTAGGACTTTAATGCTCTAAGTTTACTTCCTCATACATCTAGACAAGGTTGTATTACACTGGGGCACAAGACACATCGTCACCTTGGTCCTTATACCTTGGTGCATAACGTCTAGTGCTATATCAAACATCATGGTTGCTCACTTTCATTGCAGCATAGCACATCCTTTCATCTCCTTCATCCACTTTCTATCTTGTGTCATCCTATCTATCCTTATCATTTCATTTGAGGAGCATGCAGTGTTTGTCCTTACCTATCCTCTGGGGGCATCGACATCAAAATCGAGGAAACATATGGGGAAAAAATTTATTTTTCTTTTGGGCTGTGTGTTTCACACATCACTTCAAGAGGGCAAAATGTATGCATAAAATGGTCATGTCTATAATCCGGCAATTAATTAAATGTTATTGTTAATTAATTCCTCTACATATGATTAAATTTTATTAGTTTAATTGTATTGTTCAGTCATCTTATTCTTCTTTTGATAATTAAATAAATTTATTTTATTTAATTATTTTCATAGGTCCACTTAATTAATTAAATAAATACATTTTATTTATTTAAATTAATTATCACTATTTGAATTTAAATTAAATCTTTTGATTTAATTAAGTTTAAATATTATCCTTTCTTCTATTTTAATTCTTCTTCTAATTAATTAAATGTTTCATTTAATTAATTTCATAAAAGTGATTTAATTAAATAAATCTTATTTAATTAAAGGATCTTGTGCTTTCTTTCTAAAATCATAACTAGATATTTCATTATCTTCTATTTTCTTCTCATATCATTTTATTTAATTATGACTTCTTTTGTTTTTTTCAAAAATCCTGATTAAAGCTTTATTCTTATCACAAACTTTCTTTTGCTTTTAAAAGCTTAATTAAATATTTTATTTAATTAAGAAAAGCTAAATGCCATCCACAAATAAATAATTGATTTTTTTAATTAATTATTTGTCGGCTTTAAATCTTTCTTTGTTCTTTTTTAAAGAAAGATGATTTCTTATCTTCTTATTTTTTCCCTCTTTCCTTAAAATGGAAAAATCTTTTTTTTTTCTAGGTTTCTTCATTTTTCTCTTAGGTTTCATTTTCTTCATTCGATCTGCTGGGAATTATCACAACCATCAATCATATCAGCCAATCAGAAGCTTTTGAAAACTCTATAAATACAACCTCTCACAATTCATTTAGGGAGGTTGATTCTTAAGCATCCTCACTCTGTCAAAATCATTCTAGAATCTTCCATCTTTCATCCATCATTCTCTTTTTTTGAACCTTCACTATATCGTTATGCTACCAAAGTGAGCAACCAACATTTCTCTAAATCTTGTTCTTTAGGAAGACAGTTTGTTGAACCTAGCCTACAATCTGAGAACACAAAGCTAGAATCGACAAAAACACTAAAGATAGAGGACAATATGACACTTTCGAAGGATCCATTCGCATAAAAGTTTGTTTTGTTTATTTGTTTCCTTTGATTTAATGTTATATTGGTGTTTTTGAATATTTGTTTCAATTCATTTACACATCTGATTTTGATCCACTATGTTGAATGGTAGCTTCCTAGGAGTTGATTTGGTATTTTTCCAATGAGGTTATGTGGTCAATTTTAATTGGGTCAAAACAGTTGTTTGTTGCAGAAAGTTCAAATAACCAACTTTGATGGTGAATATCTTTCACCTTGTGACTTGTTTTGTTGAGCCATTTGTTGCATTCAATTCTTTGGACCAATGGCTACATGCCTACAAGTTTTCGTGACTTCACTAGGTTACTTGACCAGTTTCCCAGGTTGATTCTGGAGCCAACTTGGCCTATTTCACTCATTGTCCCAACATGCTAGAAATCAGATTTTGATGATAACCCATTTCACGTTTTCACTTCAAATGCATTCAGAAGTTGCCTCAGATCAGTTTGAGCATAAAGTTGTTCAAAAAAAATAAAAAATTAGTCGGCCCACTTGGGGCCTGACATGCTTTACCCATTCCTGAGGTAGTAATGTATTATTCTAATCATGAGTGCATTGGTGAGAAGAAAATTAGAGTCATTGTTCAATTGTGAGTGGATGAGTTTCAAATCGTTACATTGGTACAATGGGTTTGAGTTATAGGATATGTGCAATTCATTAGCTCATAACCTCATTTTAAAGAGTTTATGGAGGTTATGAAAATGGTCTATTATGCTCCTTGAAGAAAGAAAGAAAACGTTAAGAGTTGAGAATGTGCAGTATGTAGAAACATAAAATGGTTGCACAATTGGTTGTAAGTGCTTGATCAAACAAGGATCATAAACAAAGATACTCATGGGGTTTGCTGTGTGGGTCAAGATACAATGGTAAAGTATACGTCAATGTCACATGGTGCAATTGGTGATGGAGCTACAATGAAGTTTTCCTTTCCATATTTGACAGTGCTCAATGTGGTGGAAGTTAACAAAGAGTATGTGTGTATGCTACAAATGTGGGGATAATGAGGATTCATGAAAGGAAACTAATTCCTCATCTTGTTTGAAGTATCCTCCTTGAGTTATACAGAGCACTGACCTTACAACAAATGCATAAAGTGGATATGTTGGAGACATTTTAGAAGTTTCCAAGTAAATGCTAATAAAAATGAGTAAATATGAAATAGAAGAGGAAGGGGCCACACACATAATGAGTGCATGGAGCAGATCACACAAGATGTGTTTGATGGGAGATCTTTAATAACTCCAGAGCAAATGCAACTGGAATGTGTTAAGCCACATATGGAATGAAGATTTGTTGTGTATTCACAAATGAACTTTTTCAAAGGATTTAATGACTTTTAGGAAAATACTAGCTGAAGGGTTTCAATGGTGCGCATCATGGAGAGCCATGAAACAACAAACATGTGAATGAATGAGGTTTTATAGAAAGCAACACAATCCTATAATTTGGCTTTGATCCTTAAATAGATGCATAAAATGCATATTGAAAAAGCTTCAGGAACTTTTCAAGGCCAGTGTGTACCAACAATAGATAAATGCATGAAAAATGATTTAGTAACCTCTAAGAAAATGCTAAGAAAATACAGAGGAGGGATTAGAAAATAAAAGAATTGCAACAAGAAGGAAGTGACTAAAAGCATTTATGCTGCAAGTAGCAACTGTGCAACACAACGAATAGGGAAGATTATGTGTAGGCATCCATCAAAACATGAAAGGGGATTCACGCAGCAAGAGAAGAAGGGTAGCCTTCAAAACAACAATAAAATGCAATGCCAATATTGCAGGATCTGTTCAAAATGAATTTGTTGAATAGTCTTTAGAAAATTTTAAATTTTAAAGCATGAAAAGGATGCAATGAATAGAGGAGAAGACCACACATTAAAGGAAATGCCAGTGAGCAACAACAAGATAAATTTTATAGAAGGTATTTGGGATTCTTCAGGTGAATGTATGGGTAGGTGTTATATGAAATGAAATCCCCACACATGTAGAAAGGATCCTGCACATGGTGAATAAAGGATTTTTGTTTGTTTTTCTAGCACCAGTCAAGGGTACACATAGACTTGAAAATCTGAAAAGGGATTTGAAATTGTCAAACAAATACAATTGGTATGTGTAAAACTTGAATGCAAAATAGAGTAAGAGGCCAGCACAAAAAATTAAAAGAATATGAGCGTCCATCTAAAGGTGGGGCACAACCATGAAGGAAAGGCTTCAAGGAGTCTGAAGCAAAAAACACTCAGTAATGGAAGAATGCCACACCCTGTTGAATGCAAAAAAATTATCTGGTGACCAGTTAGTAGAAGCTTTCATGCAAGTGAAGATTGCACAGCTAGTGGAAAATGTATCTATTGAATAGACTTTAGAAGCCTTGAATCAAATTCCATGGGAGTTTCGAGCAGAGCAAAGTAAAAATGAGATTAGGGCGAAACATGAGACCATGAAGGCACACCATAGTCATTGCAAAGTAAAAGATAAAATCTATTCATTGAATGGATTGTTGACCAGGCAGTAGAAACTTCAAACAAAATATAATGTGTAGATGAGAAGGGGAACCACCATTGCAAGCCCGTGTTGTAGAGCTCAGGAAGAATACATGCCAAAAAGGAAATTAGGGCACAAACAGGTGAAAGTAGAACATAATGAAATGAACGACAAAGATGAATCATTAAGAATCAATCCACACTGTTCCCCGCTATCCCATGGGTTGAATATGCAAGCTGGTTAACAACTACGAAATGGTGGTCTGGCGCCATGTGGTAGTGATGGGGCCAGGAAAAATCTTCGACAAGCGGGTGTGTTTGCAATGCATGGGTGAAATATTTAAAGAGCCTAATAAAATAAGAATATAACATTGAATTAAATGTTTATGGGAAAATACAAATGGCAAGCCCGATGGATTTTTATTTTAAGTGGTGGATATTTTAATTTTCACTTTTGAGAAGTGAAATTAAAATGTTTACTATGCAAAATGCATGTGAAGGTGAAATATTTTCATGGGGAAGAAATCCCATGAGGTGAATAAAATATTCACGGTGAATGCAAAGGAAATAATACAAACATCCTCTTTGCTGGGAAATAGAAAATAGCAGGCTGAAGTAGATCAAACGAGAGAAAATAAAGACCAAATGTAGCATGATCCAAGACATCCCCTGCTAAATCGCAATCTCAAGATGCAAGCAAGTTAATTTCTACGAAATAGTGAGAATGTGCCACGTGGCAGGTGGGGTCCAAGGAAAATCTTCTAAGCGCAGGATTTTAATGAAGCCCAGTGATATTTTTGTGTGTTCCATTTGTTTTTTTTTATTAAAGGAAAAAAATTTGAAAGTTTAAAATGTGCTCGTGAAGGAATATATAAGGTAGGCCCCAGAGAAAATTGAAAAGCTGAAGGTATATGCATGGGTGAATTAAATATTCACTGTGAAAGTAAGGTGAATGCTGGAAAGAAAATATTTTATGGCTGGGCGAGTAAAAATATAAACTGTAACTAAAATATTCTTTACTAGGGATTGAAAATGTAAAGATAAATATTATTGGCTAGGCATGTAAAAACTAAATGAAAGCATGCGGGTATTATTTGAAAGTGAATTGTTCCAGCATTATAAACAGCAAGGGAATTTTCACGGGCACAAGAATATTTTTCTAGCAATAGGGCAGAAGTATTTTCTAAAGCTGGGTGAAAATGGAATGATGGAATTTCTCCACATGGAAATTTTTTTTGTTGCTTCACAACAGACAACAAAGGAAAATGAAGAGGCAATGTTGGTTGCAGAGAGAGGAGAGAGGATTTGAGAAATTTTTGATCAACGATGAATTGAGATTCCAAGTGGCATTTCCCGATCAGTTTTATGGATTCTTCTGGAGCTTCTCTTTTCTTTATATTCTCTTCTCTTCTCATTATTCTGGTTTTGAGATTAAGTTCTAGGTTTTGGGGTTTTGTATGGGGCTGGGTAGATAGGGAAATGTCAAGTTCTGAGTCATATTTTGAGTCTGTAAGCTGTAATTTCTGAGTTAATGAGCAAATACAACCATTTTATGCAAATAAATCGTAAAAGTGTGTGCACATTCATGAATATCTTCAAATTGTGTCCATACTTGTACAGTTTAATCATATGAATTCAATAATACAAAGTATCTTTGAGTTTGTCATCTCAAATTTCATGAGATTGTTTTATTTTTTATGGGTCTATTTCAAGGAAATGGTTAAATTCTTTGAGTAGATAACAGTGATTTCAAGTGTGCAAGTTGGATTTGGTAAGGGGAATTTGATTGATAATAGGAGTGGGATTTTTGGTGTAAGGCACTAACAGTTGATGCAAGGAATTAACAATTTAATTCCACTGGTTGAATGTCATTTGCTGATGAATTCTTTTTATGTGTTTGACTCCATGGCCCAGAATTAGGCACTGATTTATCTTGTAGCTTAGTGCATCTCATAAACATTTTATAAATTCAAAAACATTTTAAATCCCTATGTGTTATAGTGTTGTGGTTATCTCATGCTCCAAATAGTTGATATTACTGATGAACAACCAATTCTATTTAGTATTATCCTTATGTTGAGCTATTAAATGTGATTATCTATTGTTGTTAATGCTATTTATGATAATGGTGCAAAGATTGTAAAAGCATTAAGGGATCACCCTCCCGGGTCTTGAAAATCCCAAAGTGTAGGAAGATTTTTAAAGTCCTCATCAGTTGGTCCAAGTCCTTTGAGCTGCCCTTGATTGGAATTGGCAATTCCATAGGTAGATTAGAAGACCAACCTAGTTATAGTAAAAAAACAAACCAACACCTTAAGAGGCATGTTTGGAGTCACTTATTAGCATTAATGCAGGTTTGGCTGACCTAGCGCGCTAGCGCTAATTATAGAGGTTTTTTTCATTTGACGAAGTGTTGAGAAGCATGTTGATAAAGATTTGGGTTCCAGTTAAGTAATGGTGTGGTCTTCCTTTACTTCTTTACACTGTGGAAGTGTTTGGTGCTGACCTATTTGGTGTTGCATGTTTGAGGTTCATATGTTTGCTTAAGGCTGACCTAATTGAGATTGTTTTAGGTCGTGGAGGGTATATAGACAAGGAAATTTATTGTGTGGGTTAAGTGTGAAGTGTGTGATGAAAAATATATAAATTTTATCAAGTGTGGTGATCTAAGTGTGAGCCTTAATGCTCATGAATTCCAGATGTAGTTAGTAGAAGGTGTCTACATTATAGTTTATTGAATGACTTGTTTGTGCTTCATTGGAACTGTACCTTCTACATATGAAAAATGTATTTTTATTTGTTCATATTTGTTAGTGAGTCACCCCTTTCTTCTATTCTTCTTTCTTCTAGACAGTTAGTCCTTCTAGTAGTGATCCTTTCTTTATTTTTTGAGCAATGAGCCTTATTGTATTTAGTGTTGCAATTCATATATTAGTGACCTAATCCTCACTATGATTTTTACCTTCTTGGGTTTCCCATGTAAATCTAGTGTTCTTATGTTTTTGATGTGTTTGCATCACTATTTCATAAGTTTACATTCTGCTAATGAATTCTAAGGGTTTAATGGTTAATAAATGTTTGGAAAGTTACTGAGGGTTTGAATGTTTTAAAAGTATACAAATTATTCACTCCCTCTCAATTTTCCTATGTATCTAACACAATGTTCAAGGTTTAGGCTATATGGTTGAGGATATACAGTATACAGATGAGGTTTGAGGGTGTAGGGAATAAGGTTTAGTTTATTGGGTTAAGGGTTTAGGGTATGGTTTGAGGGAATAAGGCATCAGGTTAAGGGTTCATAGCATATGGTTTATGTTTTAAGTATAGGGTTAAGGGTCAATGTTCAAGGTTTAGGCTATAAGGTTGAGAGTATAGCGTATAGGGATGAGGGTTGAGAGTGTAGGATTTGGGGTTTAAGGTATAGGGTTGATGATTGAGGGTTGGGGCTTAAGTATAGGGTTGAGAGTTTATGGTTGATGGATAATGTTTAGTCTTTTGAGTGTATAAGATTAAGTGTGTACGCTATAGGGATTATGTAATGTAGTCAACATAGGAGGATCCAATTAAGGACTGTCCAACCTTGTAGCCTAAATTACTAACTCCTTGATTACAATAGATATGCAACAAAAATTAACAGCTAATCCACAAAAAGAGCAAAGACATTCATGAACACCAGACACAAGATATATCTTGGGAAAAACCTAATAGGGAAAAAATGAGCCTTCAAAGCTCATTCCTCATTATATTAGAATCTCAAAACACATTACATATGCCTCTTAGGCTTATTAGATTCTAGGCCACAACCTAAGGAGCACAAATAACTCAAATAATAACATTCTTCAAACAATCTTCCATTGTCTCCTCCTACTCCACACTCCTACTTTAAGATTATTCCAGATCAAAATACTTCATCATCATGCTTCATAATTCGTACCATTGAGTACCTTATTGATCCATCTTCCTTCTGTTTGTCATAACAAATCCTCTCTCTTCTATATATATCATCTGCAAAACATCTAACCCTTAACATGTCGGCCCAATTACAATGGCTAGTAAGGTAACATGTAGACCCAAATAGGTCATCCCAAACCATAAAAAAATCATAATGCGAACCAACCAATGTTGACCACAACAAAGTAAAGACCCACAAAAACATCCTCGAACATGAAAAAACCTTCAAGATTATTCCTCGAAGATCCACAACATGCTTCAAACATCCTATCGGCCAAGAACATGAAAACATGAACTCACAAAATAAAATTTCTAACTGTGAGCACCAAGATCAATGTGGACCAACAACACAAGATCTTGAAACATCCACAAGCATCATGAATCACCACAACAACATCCACAAAAAATCAAGTTACCAGAATCACATCATCTTCCTTTAGGAACACCAACTAGAACAACTGAACAACTGTCAGAACACAAATATTTATAACTTGATCAATCTTTCATGCGGATCCTTGAAACTTAACATGGAAACACTAAATTTACTCAACAAAAACCCTTTAATCCACAACATCTGATGATCACTATACTGAGCTAGCCAACATGTAGAACTCCACTGCATCATTGAAAACTTGCCTTAATTTTCTAAATACTTTAGGATGCCCTTGCATCAGACTCTTGAGGTTATTTGAAAAGTGAGCCTCTTCACTTTGGTCTATACTGTGTCAAATCCAATGTTGTCTCTTGGTTCGGTGATCTGTCCACAAGAACTTGCAACTGCCTCAAGGTCAGCATTTTGTTCAAGTCCACCTTGCAAAACTGCCTCAAGTTCTTCTCTCTAAATTGGTTCGTCGATCTACTTGCAATCCTTGCACTACCTCACTGATCGACGGTCTAATAAATCCACCCTACAAGTTTCCTTTGGTTCATCATCTTGTCATGGTTGAGGATCGGTGGTTTACTTGCAAGCCTTGCAATGCCTCACTGGTTGATGGTTTGAGCAAGCTTTCTCTGCAAGTTGCCTCAAGATTCTTGTCTTTTTCTATTCCTTCCTTCACATTTACTTCACTCTGGTACACAAACTTTCTTCTTAAGATCAATTCTTTACTTTCTTCTGGTTCTATGAAATCTAATACCTCCAAAGGTTCCCCTTCCTCTACATAAACTATTTCTACGTCAACAGATTCTTCTTCATATGCACAAACTATCTCTACATCCTTTACTGCTTCTCTAGTATCAGGTTCTTGATAACACTCAATGCTTGATTCTTTCTCCCTCCAAACTTGAAAACAGATTCATCCTCTAGGAAATCCTCTTTCACTCTTCTGGCACCCTTCATTGTGATAAGTTTTATGACTCTGGTCACCTCTCCCTCTATAACTATCTTGGTTCTATTTTGCATAAGGTTTTCTTTCTTGACATCTTGATCCCTCTTCTCCTCCAACATATGAGTTCTTCCATCCATACAATCTTTTAAACATACAAGTAACATGTTTCCATTTTGCTCCGTCAATCCATCTATAATCCATCTGCTTACAATCTGTCATAGGATTTTTCCTTTTGATTTTATCCCAACACATATTTTTAGAGTGATTCCTCAATCCACATAACTTACAAGGATATAGATCCAAACACAATTTCTTTTCATGTCCATGCCTATTACAATGTGAATAGTACATACTTTTTCTTCTCTGATTCAAACTTGCAATAACATTCTTACCTCATTCATATCCAATACCTTCACTTTTGGATCTCATTATTGGTTCAATAGGTTATGTAATTCCTTGCTAATGATTTCCCAATCCTTTTCCTTCATATCCCATTCTCTACATGATTTTGAAACCAATACCATCACCAACAATTGTAGGCTTCATTACATTGTCATCTTTAATTGCAACATTACATAAATCATTAGTATCACAAGAAAAATCACAAAATTTAGGCTTAGATATTAGATTCTCATTCTCCTTCTGGCATGTTATAAGTGATTGTTCCAACTGATTAACATGTTCCTTCAAGTTAGATATTTCCTTCTTCTACAAATTGTTCTCCTTGTTCAGCTCTTTCAAAATTTCCTCTAGATCTTTGTTCCTCTTTTCCACCTTTACAAACAACTTGAATCCTTCTGCAACATCCTCAAACATATCCAACTCTGCTTCTAGTTCTTCATTTCTCCTTCTTACATTTTTTAATTATTCTTCAAGTGCATCATACTTGTCACCTCCTAGTTCTTTCATCCTCTCCATCAATTTTGAATTACACTTCTTGATCTCGCACAATTCTTCCTCCAAAGTATCCCTTTCACATAGTAGGGTTTCATTTTACATCTTCATCCTCTTCCTAGTCTTCCCCACTAAAAAAAATTAGGTAAACAATAAAATCTGAATGCTTACTCAAATATTTCTTTCCTCGATCTTTCTTCTATGATGACACTTAGGGTTTCACAATTCTTTCAACACTATCTTCCTTCCCAATAGATTCACAACAAAATAACAAAATTGCAACCAACACTGATACCATTTAATGCAGTCAAGGTAGGAATATCTAATTAAGGACTATCCAGCCTTGCAGCCTAAATTACAACTCCTTGATTACATTAGATATGCAATTGAAACTAACAACTAATCCGCAAAAAGAGAAAAGACATTCATGAACATCGAACACAAGATATATCCTACGAAAACCCTAACAGGGAAAAACCCATCCTTCAAAGCTCATTCCTCATTATATTAGAATCTCAAAACACATTACATATGCCTCTCGGGCTTAAAAAATTCTAGGTTGTAACCTAGGGATCACAAATAACTCAAATAATAACAATCTTCAAACAATCTTCCATTGAATCTTCCTACTCCACACTCCTACTTTGGGATTCTTCAGGATCAAAATACTTCATCATCATGCTTCATAATTCATATGATCAAGCACCTTATTGATCCATGTCCCTTTTGTCTGTCATAAAAAATCCTCTCTCTTCTATATATATCATCTGCAAAACATCTAACCCTTAACATGTTGGCCCAATTAAAACGGCCAGTAAGGTAATGTGCAAACCCAAATAGGTCAACGCAAACCATAAATAATCATAATGAAAACCAACCAACATTGACCACAACAAAGTAATAACCCACAACAACATCCTCAAACACAAAAACACCTTCAAGATTATTCCTGAGAGATCGACAACATGCTTCAAACATCCTGTCAGCCAAGAACATGAAAACATGAACTCACAAAAGAAAATCCACTTCATCACTAACAACTTGCCTCAATTTTATGAATACTTTTGGATGCTCTTGCATATGATACCATTTAATGTAGTCAAGGTAGGAGGATCCAATTAAGGATGGTCTAGTCTTGCAGCCTAAGTTACTAACTCCATAATCACAACAAATATGCAATGGAAATGAATAGCTAATCCAAAGAAAGATAAAAGACATTCATGAACACCAAGCACATGATATATCTTGGGAAAACCCTAACAAGGAAAACCAAATCTTCAAACTCACTCCTCATTATATTATAATCTCAAAACACATTGCATATGCCTCTCAGGCTTAACAAATTCTAGGCCGCAACCCAAGGATCATAAATAAATCAAATAATAACAATCTTCATACAATCTTCCATCGACTCCTTCTCCTGCTCCACACTCCTACTTTGAGATTCTTTTGGATCAAAATACTTCATCATCGTGCTTCATAATTCGTACCATCGAGCACCTTATTGATCCATCTCCCTTCTGTTTGTCATAAAAAATCCTCTCTCTTCTATATATATCATTTGCAAAACATCTAACCCTTAACATGTTGGCCCAATTACAACAACTAGTAAGGTAACATGTAAACCCAAATAGGTCAGCCCAAACCATAAAATATTCATAATGAAAACCAACCAACATCAGCCACAACAAATTAAGGACCCACAACAACATCCTCGAACACAAAAACACCTTCAAGATTATTCATCGAAGATCCAAAACATGCTTAAAACATCTTGTCAGCCAAGACCATGAGAACATGAAATCACAAAACAAAATCACCAATAATGAGCACCAAGATCCATGTGGACCAAAAAAAAATGATTTGGAAACATCCACGAGCATCATGAATCACCATAGAAACGTCTGGAACAACTCAAGTTACCAGAATCACATAATCTTCCTTCAGGAACACCAACTAGAACAACTGAACAACTGTCAGAACACATAAATTCATAACTCGATCAATCCTTCATGCGGATCTCTAAAAATTAACATGGAAACACTAGATCTACTAAAAAAAAAACCCTTTAATCCACAACCTTTGATCATCACTATACTGAGCTAGCCAACATGCAAAACTCCACTGCATCACTGACAAACTTTCCTCAATTTTTTGAATACTTCCAGATGCCTCTGCATCATTATGGTTTAGGATATTAGGTATATGGTAAAGGGTTGATGGATTGAGGGTATAAGGCATATGGGGAATGGTTGAGAGTGTATGGTTTAAAGTTTAAGTATAGTGTTGAGGGATAATTTTCAAGGTTTAGGGTATAAGTTTGAGGGTATAGGGTATAGGGATGGGAGTTGAGTTTTGAGGGATTATGGATTGAATATAGAGTTGAGGGTATGGGGTATAGGGTATAGGTTTGAGGTTTTATAGTTGAGGGATAATTTTTAACCCATTGAATGAATAAGATTAGATGTGTAAGGTATAGGGATTAGGGTTTAAGATATTTAGTTTAGGGTTTAGGGTATGGATTGAGGGTATATGACATATGGTTAAGGGTTGAGAGTGTATGGTTTAGGGTTTAAGTATAGTGTTGAGGGATAATATTTAGGTTTTAGGGTATAAGGGTGAGGTTATAGGGTATATGGATGAGGATTGAGGTTGTAGGGTTAAGGGTTTAAGGTATATGGTTGAGGGTTGAGGGTACATGGTTGAAGGATTAGGGTTTATAGCTCAAGGATAATGTTCAAGGTTGAGTGTCTAAGGTATAGGGTTATGGGTTTAGGGTGTATGGTTTAGGGTTTAAGGTATAAGGGTGAGGTTATAGGTGTAGGGATGAGAGTTGAGGTTGTAGGTTTAGGGTTTAAGATATAGGGTTGAGGGTTGAGGTATTAGGGGTTAAGTATAGGGTTGAGGGTACATGGTTGAGGGTTTACATTTGAGGAATAGTGCTCAAGATTGAGTTTCTTAAGTATAGGGTTAAGGTTTGAGGGCATAGGGTTTAGGGTTTAAGGTATAAGGGTGAAGTTTTAGGATTATAGCTTAAGTATAGGGTTGAGGGTATAGGTTATAGAGTCTACAATTGAGAGTAATTATTGAGTTTAATTATAGGGTTGAGGGACAACATTTTGGGTTTAAGGTATAAGGTTGAGGGTATATGGTATAGGGTGTAGGGAAGAGAGTTGAGGTTGTAGGGTTTCGGGTTTAAGGTATAGGGTTGAGCATTGAAGGATTATGGATTAAGTAATGGTTTGAGGGTATAGGGTAGAGGGTTGAGGGTTTATAGTTGGATAATGTTCAGCTCATTGAGTGTATAAGATTAAGTGTGTAAGGCATATGGATTAAGGTTTAAGTTATTGGATTTAGGGCTTATAGTATGGATTGAGGGTATAATGCATAGGGTGGGGGGTTGAGAGTGTATGGTTTAGGGTTGAGGAACAATATTTATAATTTAGGGTTTAGGGATGAGATTTGAGGTTGTAGGGTTTAGGGTTTAAGGTATAGGGTTGAGGGTTGATAGATTAGGGCTGAAGTATAGGGTTGAGGGTTAAGGGCATATAGTTGAGGGATATTTTTTAGCTTGTTGAGTGTATACGATTAAGATTTTAATGTATAGGGATTATAGTTTAGGATATTTGGTTTAGAGTTTATGGTATGGATTGAGGGTATAAGGCATAGGGTGAAGGGTTGAGATTGTATGGTTTAGGGTTTAAGTATAGGGTTGACAGAAAATATTCAAGGTTTAGGGTTGAGGGTTTAGGGATGAAGGTGAGGTTGAAGGGTTCAAGGTTTAAGGTATATGATTGAATATTTACAATTTATTATTCTATAAAGTGTGATAATGCTTACAAATAATAATACATAAATCTAAAAATAAGGTATGAAGCATGGAATACACTTGGATTTTAAATATTTGAAGTAAACCATGTACAAATATCTATTGAAGCTTGTAATTGTATAATGGAGGCAAGATACTATTATCAAAAAATTTAAATCTAAAAATATAATCCTTAATTAGCTCTTTTTATTTGTGTTTTCATTAGGTTCTTGAGAAATAAAAATCTTAGCATGTTTTGAAGGACTTCATTTATTGTAAGGAAAAAATGTAAGAACATTTTTGTAAGAATGGATTCAAATAACATTTTAATCATTTATAGTTACGTCAAATAATTATTTATTTATTTAAATAATCATTTATAATTCAATATGAATACCATTGATAAAAATTATATGTATAACCAAATAGCCATATATGCATACATCAATATATGTCGATATAAGTGTAACATATATACAAAAAAGGAATATAGGCTTACAAGAATGCCATATGGACATACAATGTCATGTATATGCAATACAAAATATATGTTAAAAAATGCCATATAGGCATACAAAAAAGGATCCTAATACATAGTTATTTCCCTCCTAGTGAAGGAAATAAATCACAAGTGGCCTTTGATCGTCAAGGGGAAAGAGATGTGTATGATGGTGATGTACTTAAAATTCATTCAATGGGCCTCCTATTTAATTCTTCATGGAGCTGCACCTATTAAAATAAAAATTATAGACATTAATATATATAAATTATATTATATAAAATAAAATAGGTAACAAAATAATCACTCACCACAACCAAATGATCTCTCTCCTCATTCACTCTAATGAAACATTCTTGATGTGGAATTATGAATTCCTGTAGCAAACATCTAGATAGAAATTAAACTACAAATGAATAATCATTTGATTTTTCAATAATAGACAACTAGAAAAACAAATGTAATTTGAAATTTACTAATTTTCCTCATACCTTGATCAAAGGAATCAAGCTTGCTACTACTACAATGACACCATTCTCCACTGTCCTATCAATATCAAGAGTGTCTACTTGCATCATATAAAAATAAAACAACAATATTCAATTAACAAAACTAGAAGAGTGATGCAGATCATGGCTTATAATGTATGACATATTCAAAAAAAATTTGAGCACTTATTGAACTATATATTGCTTCATAGTTTAATAGGTGGTTATTGGACTATTATGTTAATTTTAGTCTAGTTATGAATCCCATAACTATAGTGAATATGACATAACAAGGGGATTTATTAGGATTTATTTTATCCTGGCTAGATTGGAGTTTATATTTTACTATTTCATAGTGAATACTTAGTTAAGAATGTGATTTTATTTTATATAGGATGACATTTACTAGAGAAAAATAAATACCATTTTGAACCTAATAGGTTTTCATGTGAATACCATTTAAGTATCACAACTTAAAATTTATGAGCGATATAGGACATGTGTTCCTTGGTATATGTTAATGCATCCAATTATATTTCAAACCTTATTTTATGATCCTTGAGGGAGTCATTATCTTGAAGTCCCATGAAGGTGATGATAGAATAATTATTATGGAGGATGTGAAATGGTGTGTGATTTTGTTGATCTAGGGTGATGAATTTAGGAGATAAATTATTAAGGTTAGTCATGGGACCAATGAAAGGATTGGTGATATGTATGATGGGATTAAGAAAGGGTTTTAGGATGGGGGTGATAAAAATATTGGTGATGGGGATGTTATAAAGATTGTTTATGGGGGTGATGTTAGAAACCAAGATCAGATTTGCAAAGAAGAATAGACCTTCCACAGAAGAGAAAAACAAAAAAGAAAGAGAGGTTGCAAGAAGATGTGCAAATAATTATTATTCGAGAATTCAATAATTACAAGATATGATTCGCTTTATAAAAGAAAAGATGCATAACCCTAATCTTATCTTGAACAACAAGATAGATCAACAAGATAAAGATAAGAATCTATAACTTAGGAATTAAATAAAGCCTAAGTAAACTTATGCAAAGTGTAATTAAATATTAATTACACCAACACTCCCCATAAGTGCAACTTAGGGAGAAGCAGATTATTATGCAAAGATGAGTCCTAGCAACAAGGCCTGATTAGGTACTCATTTACAAATGCAATGATGAGGTAGAGAAGGAAAACCCAGTGGGAAGAAACCCCCATACAATGAGATGACTGCTGCAGAGAAGCACTAGAAGAACACTGTGGAGTAACATTGGAATTGCAATCCGACAAGCAAGGAAAGATACTTTTTTCTACAACTGAAACCAAAACTAGAATCATGATAACGTGACTATAACATAATTTGGAAACCGTGTATCTCGATGCCAACGCCAAACTGAGACTAAAACTCTTCCATGGGAAGGAGTACCATGAAGACTCTAGAACATTAACCATAAAAACATGACCCTCAAATTGAGAAGAATCTGAACCAATGAGGATCAAGAAACATAATATCTCAACTGAAGTGTGAACCGATGAATCTGATATGTGTCAAGCAATAGCAAAAATGTGGCCAAAAGAAACTAGGAAACCAGATAACCCATAAAAGCTGCCAACAAATCAAAATGGATATGGAGATCAAAGTGCATGCACACTCTAATCAGATTATTATGCAAGAAACCCCCCTAATGGAACTTTAACTCAGTTCATTTATTACAATAACCTAATGATTGTAAAAGGAGAGAATGCTAATGCATGCATAAACATAAAATAACATGAATTGGTATTGAAATGAAGTACAAATATTCAAGTTTCACCTTTCCAACTGCCAACACATCCAAGTAATATACAAAACACCCATCAGGACAAATTTGGAATAATTATAAACTTGGGATAGATACAGAAAAATGTGAATGGACAGAAATGTAGAGTTCCTCAATACCTTTCCAACGCCACAAAGAAGATGAAAATTGGAGATTGTGGCAAAAAGTTATGAGCTCGGAAGCCCAAAATGAACATTTGACTTCAAACAGAAAAAAGCAGCTAAATAGAAAAATAATGAAAAATAAACTGCACCATAGGAAAGTTCTTGGAACCAACTTTCTAGTGATATCTCGTTTGCCCGATTTTGATACCGTATGCCCAAGTTATGACCAAAAGAAAAAAATTGCTCCTTTAGGGAAAATTAGGGCTAGGAGGGGCAAGGAGGGCCATACGGTCGGGTGACGTCATGTTGACTTCGACATTTCAGTGGATTAAATTTGATGGCCATTTGAGCGTCAAGGCAAAAGAATACCCCTCCCTACTGGAAAATTTGATAGTCGCTGGTATATTCGCCCCTACTCTGAATATTCCATCTGCACTGTTTTCATCACCTGGATTTGAGGGTTGCCAGAGATTCTTGGAATATTCTAGGATCTGTGTTTTCCATTGCCAGTTTTTGCATGTGTCGATGGTGTTTGGAGGAGCCTACCACTGGAGCTGCCAGAGATGAATAAAGGAGTCGCCGGTGGAGTATACTGGTCGGCTGGAAATGGATACTGTTGGCGATTGAAGGCGGCGATGGGTGGGGTCCCGCCCTGCCAGCGGTGGTGTACAGCCCTATCACGGCAGGGTACGGGGTACCCTGTCTATCCAGCCTACAAAAACTTTTAAAATATTTTTTGATTTTCTTTTTAAAAACCTATTACCTTTTTAAAAAAAATTGTTTTTTTTTATTTAAAAAAAAAAATATTTTTTTTGCATGTAGGAATTTTAAAAACAAAAACCTGAGAATTTTGTTTTGAGAATCATGCACAGGGGTCGTACACAGACCGTACAACCTTTGAAACAAAATATTTTTCCTCAGAAGCTCCCGACTCTGAAATATGACGTATTATATGTCATTTTTCGTCTCTCGAATGCTTTGAATTTGATGGCGAGGTCTGATCTACTTGAAAATGTACCAGAAGCTTCGCAACTCCCAGATCTGGAAAATCATCAAACCCTCATAACTCTAGCATAAAATGTCAGATTTAGGAAAAACAAAAGTCTATCTTGAATTTTTCAATAGCCCTGGACTCGAAAATGAGCTCAGATTTCCTCCAACATGCACCAAAAGTAACCATGCAAGAGCACCCAAATAGAGAGACAAACTCAAGGTATGAAACCCTTGAGGAATCCAGAACGAACTCTACAATGAATCTCTCCAAAAATCTAAGAAGGGGCTGCAAATGAAGGATCTGATACCATGTTAGAAACCAAGATCAGATTTGAAAATTAAAATAGACCTTCCACAGAAGAGAAAAACAAAAAAGCAAGAGAGATTGCAAAAATATGTGCAACATTATTATTCGAGAGTTCAATAATTACAAGATATTATTTGCTTTATAAAAGAAAATATGCATAACCCTAATCTTATCTTAAGCAACAAGATAGCTCAACAAGATAAAGATAAGAACCTATAACTTAGGAATTAAATAAAGCCTAAGTAAACTTATGCAAAGTGTAATTAAATATTAATTACACCAATAGGTGACAGGTTCAATGAAAGGATTTGTAGTAAAAATTTCTATGGTGGAACAATGATATGGAATTATTTGATGTTAGGAGAGTTTAACCTAGTGTTCATAGGTGTAGTATCCTTATTATTATTATCAAGAAGGTTATATCTAATTCCTTGGAATCCTTGTTTTGAATAAATACAAATGTGTTTGAGGAATAATTATTTGTGAAGGGTAAATAATCTAACTTGATATTTCATGATCTTTTGCATGCTATTTGTGATGATATAGTTATTACTTAAGAAGAAACACATAAATCTATTGTAAGATAGCTAGTAATTATGTGGATTTTCAAATCAATCATTTTATAGGAATCAAAATGGAAAAAGGTGGTTGGTTCCAATATATAGGATGTCAATTTTTACTAGATGGGGTTGATGGAAGAGTGATAGGATCTTTATTATTTCATAGCTATGCGATATTCATTATTTTGGAAGCATTATACAAAATATTCTTCAATATCAAAACAATAACTATCAAAACTCTCAATCTATTCCTTTGTAGGATGCCAAATTCTAGAAAATTTATTTAACCATAATTAACTTTATTACACTCTATTATTGTTTCACTAAGCTAACTATAAGATCATCAAGATAAAAAGGATTTTTTCTACATGAAAAATTGTTATAGTTCATACTCCCACAACCTGTATTGATGACCTTGACATTAGATTTTGGAGGTGAATGAGTATCTACTAATGGGAAGTCACTCAAATCAATATGAGAGGAGGATTATTTATATTTGATAAGATTGAAAATTTTAATGTTTAGAAACATAGATGATTTTTTTTGTGCTTCCAATAGCTTGCAACATTCTTCTATTTTTGATATTTCTAAAAGTGATCTAATTTCCTCTATATCCATTATCTCAATATAGCCTTTGTAACTTAAATGTGACTCACATTCAATTTTAACTTCATTATGTTTAGGTGTGTGTGCTCTTGGTTCTTTAAGAGGTGTATCAAAAACCTCTTGTTGAGGATTATTCATTGTGTATTCATAAATATTATTGTTACTCTCATGGGTTAAACGATATGTTTTCAACATCGCTTCTCTAACTCTTGCTATTAAATATTAACATGTGGTGTAGGAAAAATCAAAGTGATTTTTATTATGTATTCTACACTAGCTTGGGAGTTAGAGGATGGATGAATCAAAATAATTGCTTAGATTAGCTAAGTTGGTAGCCATATTTTATAGAAGGTCCTGAGAGAGGATACAATAAAGAGTTCTATAAAAGGTGGATAATTAATTGATAGAACTAGCCTATATTTTTGGAGTTCAACAACATGATCAAATAAAATTCATAGAATATGAAGTGCATAACAACATAAAATCAAATTCGGAAGTAGTTGTAGCCTATCATGGGTTGAAACTTGCACAATCAAAATTATTTAATAAGGTTTGGCTTGAGGGTGATTCCCTCAATATCATTACTTATCTTAAAAAGTTTCCTTATTCTTTGTGGATGGTGGAGGTGCTAATTAATGATGCTATCAATATTGTGGAATCCTTTGATCAATGTCATATCTCCCATGTTTATAGAGAAGGAAATAGGTTGGTTGATTTTTTTTGCCAATTATGGGGTGAATGATGCTATGGTGTGGGGTGAACTTGATCTCCTACCCCTATAGGCTCGCTCTATTATTCAATATGATGGTTAAAAGTGATGAGGAGTATGCTCTTTTAATGATGTTTTGCTATCACATGTTCCTTACATGGTAGTCCATCTTGATGTGTATCTTGATGAGAGGAAAGGCTAGGTGGTATGGTCTGTTGGCTTGAATGACTAGGACCTCTTTTCTCATGATTTCCCTCTGCCACATTGTCAAATCCACAAGGATTATAGGTAGTTTGGAAGCCTTTGTTTTCTCAAGGTTTCTTATTTTCCACTACAATTCTGTTGGGATTTTTGCATTTTGCAACCATGGGTGGAAGCTAAAATAGACTGGAGCCCAAATCTTGTGAATCTACCGAAGCTAACAAAAGGTTATGGGAAATTTTGGAAGTGGATGGAGTTACCTTGTACATGGAAAGGTTGCATGGTTTTGATAAGAATGTAAATCCCAATATTTTCTGGAGGGTTGGCATAATAGGGTGTTGGAATTTGGGGGAAAGTAAGTTACAATAACTAAGGAGTTAATTGCAGAAATTACTGGTATGTTGATGGATAGGATGAAATTTCACAAAGACAAGAATGAGTCTAGTCTAGCTATGGATGTCTTCTTCAAACACAATGAGTAGAGGAAGTTGGGACCGACGAAATGTGGAAGATATCTATGCTCTTCTCTTAAGGAAACTTGGAGAGTTGTCGTAGAGGAGATAATGAGGTACTTTACATTGGATGGCTGCTTCTCTATTATTTCTAGGGACCATTTTGTTTTATTAAACCATTTTAGGCATAAAAAGAGAGTGTCATTTCCATATTACCTCTTTGTTTTGTTGGAAACTGGCATTAGGGATGATAGATGTAATCCTAAGAACCCTATCCTCCATGAAGGTCTTATTGTGTTGATAATTGACTATGTTAAGGCAATTATCCTCCCTGCTCAACCCAATGCTGGTAGAAAAAAGAAAAATCTTGAGTATGTTACTGGTTTTGAGGATAATTCTAAGGATGAGGAATACTCCTTGGGTTTAGAGGCTTCTTTGGAAGGTGATTTTGAGTCTCTTGCTAGTTCTGAGGGTAAGAAGAGGAAAAATCCCCAGTCCAATGCTCCCTTAAAAGATGAGGAGTATATTTTTGGTGATGAGGTTGAGATCAGTATATTTGTGGTGATGAGGTTGAGATTGTGAAGTCCTCCCAAAAGAAAGCTATGAAGGGAGTAGGGGGCAGTAAGAAAAAGGTTGTTAGAAAGAAAAGAAAGAAGGCTCATTTCCTGATTTCTTCAATGGTTGATGGGTATGATACGGGTGACGAGGTGAGGTCAAGCGACCTAGATTGAATTCTAATCATGGGATGGGTTCCAGTGGTAAGAAGTTGAAGGGGCCTTCGATGGAGAACTTGAGCAAGGAGGTTATTATCAATAAGGGCTAGCCAAGGGCATCCCTTGTTCTTAATGTGTAGAACAAAAAGGTGCAAATGAGGAACAACTCTCTAGGAAATTTAGAGAGGGATGAGCAGCAGGGGATTGTTGGAAGCATGCCTGTTATGGAGAAATAGGCATTGGATTAGAATGTGGATAAAGGGGTGGCAGTTTATGCTCAGAAAAGGAAGGATACTGTGGATAAAGGGGTGGTGGTTTCTTCTCACAAAGGGAAGGAAAATTTGAAGAATGCTTCATCTAGTGAGGACTCTAAGGTAGATTATGCTATTGAAAAAGATGGTTTTAATTTTAGGAGGGAGATTATGCTTGATTATCTTGGCCTTGTTAAGGAACACTCGCTTTCTATGTTAAATATTTTTAAGTGGTTTTTTCATGAGATGAATTCTACTAATTTTTGTGTTAGAGCGGCTTGGATTAATGCTGATGAGGCCTCCTCTTCTAAGGGGCTGATTATGCAGGCTCAAATTGATAAGTTTCAAGCTAAAGTCAATCATCTCTTTGATACTCTTTAGAGGGTTGTTGATGAAATGCTCAAAATAAAGAATTCTTATGAGCAAAAGTTTGCTATTTTGGAGGGAAAGTTAGAGAAGGTTGTGGAGGTTAGGAAGCATGCCATTTGGGATGAGGCTATGAGTTTGTGTCTTCTAAACAAGAAGGCAAGGAAGTGGCTGGGGGACAGTTCTGGAACTAAAGACATGGTGGCTAAGGGTGAGGTGCAACATAAAACCACTAATGAAACTAGTCCTTCTACTCATACTCGTAACAAGAAAAAGCTTAGTGCTAAGTCTGGTGTTCCTATTGATGAAGTGGTTGAAGTTATGAATGCTAATTAGAAAATTATTGATAGTGATCTTGAAGCTGTGAACATTCTAAAAAATCTTTAGTTTGCTTCTATTTTTTGTGCCCTTTTTGGCTACTTTTCCTATTTTTGATTATATGATGAAGTAGTGACTTTTCTTGATTATATGATGAAGCTGATGAAGTGGTTGAAGTTATGAATGCTAATAAGAAAATTATTGATAGTGATCTTGAAGCTGAGAGCATTTTGAAAAATCTTTAGTTTGCTTCTATTTTTTGTGCCTTTTTTGGCTGTCTATTTGTCATTTTTGGCTACTTTTTGGTTGCTTTACCTATTCTTGATTATATGATGAAGCAATAAATTTTCTTGTAAAGGGTTTTGGGTCCCCTTCAAAACATGTTTTTCCTATAATAAAAAAAACCTAAAATCAAATTAATTAAAAATTACAAAGCATACTTACAAAATATCTACAACCTTCAAGTCATTAAACATTATTCAATTATGAAATACAATTTTTTATTTTAAAATTAGAAATACTCTGTATTACCTAAGTGAAACATTGATGGCCACCTCCATTGCTAGGTGTTGCCATCAAAGATCCAAGATTGAACCTATTCAACATAAAAAATGAGATATAATAATATCATTCATATAACATTCAACTATTCACATGTAATATTTATAATTACATCGAGATGCATCCTATAGTGGGATTCTCCAGTCCATGTAAACAAAAACTAATCAAGTTAAAAATGACATGCAGGTGGTAGTAGTCCTTAGCAAGAAACTAATGTTGAAATATTAGGTCTGTAATGGAAGACGAGATGAGGAGACAGAAAGATAACACCAAATATTATAAAGATAAGTCCTTCGCCTAGAAATCATTTAAAACAATCATGGGTGCCAGTGCAGCATGGGTTATGAAATTTATGTTATATATGGTTTTTTATTTTGAAAATACATATTTTTTTCTGCTGCGGAAGATAACTTGCCATCCATACTGCTCGCTTATAGCTTTGTACATAGGATTTCCTTTGGTTTTTTTGTTTATATTGGGTTTAATTTTAAAATGGTTCAATCGTGTTTTAAAATAGTTTTTTTTATTGCAGTAAAAGGAGAAGAAAGATCCAACAATTGAAGCAATCTATGCTAGAAATTTTATCAAGCATAATAATCTTAAGCTATGTGCCAATCCCCTTGACCTAAACAAGATTTTTCACCTTCTTCTCTTTTGACCTTCTATTGGAAATACACTTTTAAAATAAGATATAAAGCATGAAAGAAGAGTAAGAATCCACAGGGCTAGAAAAAATCATTTAGATGGGAGATGGGATTAAACAAAATCGCAGACATAAATTAATCTTCTTTAGTGCTTCTTTCCATTGTTGAATTTTTTCAATATATTTTCCCTTCTTTTTAAAATCGATGGATACAATAAATTTGTCAATATTGTTTTTACAATATTAACATTGAACACATGTTCCAAATTTAACACATGGTCCAGAAAGCATTGTCTGCATACATATGGTTATAAAGATATAGGCAATATTTTATCCATAAATTTTTCTCTACTTTAACTCTATCTTGTCTTTAGTTGTTTCTCCATTAATATGAAATATTGAAATATTTTAAGATATGGTCTTATATATGTTGATGGAAGATGGGAGGTAAAAAATACAAAACCAATTTATGTTCAATTGTGTTTTAACTATTGAACATGATTGAGTTGAGGATTATAACTTGCCTATATATAATTCTATATCTTGTTTAATATATCATCTTCAATACTGGATTGTAATGCTTAATTTATTTAGCCATATATTATATCTTACCAATCCCAAGGGATTTTGTCTAAAATCAATAATTTAAAGTGTAAAATGTACCTTATTTAAACTAAATATTAAATGTAATGGCCCTTATGATTTTGGCAAGAAAATATGTACCTTAATTAAACTAAGTGTTAAGATCCAATAAGATTATGCCCATTAATTTAGGCAAGAAATGCACTTTTAAAATAAGATAGAAAGAATGAAAGAAGAGTAGGAATCCATAGGGCCAAAAAAATTAGTAGAAAGGAATTGGATTTATTTTGTAACCATATATATTAAACCAATTTTCTATGAATTCAAGTTTGGAATCTTTGTTTGTAAGGTTTGGTTATAAACTTCAACAATAAGAGGATTATATATTTGTCCATGTAAGGAAAGAAAAGGTGTGGAATCACTTTCCTAATGACAATTTTAAGAAGAGAATGTAGATTAAGGTTCAAATTTTAATTATAGTACACTAAATATGCACATTAGTAAGAACATATAAGAACAAAATTAAGACAACACAGAGTAGACACTAGTATTTACATGGGAAAACCATTTTAGGAGAAAAACCCACCACACCAAGAAAAAAATCTTTGTATTACAATGAACAAAAGATCCACATATAGAGTTACAGTTTCTTCTTTTTAGATGTCAATTCAAAACATACAATTCAGGAAACATTACCAATTTTCTTGATCAATCACATTCCCTGATTAAAACTATACAATTTTGATCACTGTTACAATGTATTAAACATACAAAAAATTTCCTTTTGAGAGAATTCCTCAATTGATCTGCATCACTAGACCCATGTAGGAAACATACCAATTTGGTTCACATCCATTATAGCAGAAAAACCGTCAATCAACAGTTACCATATAGGGCCATTGGTGAGACAACATCAAACCTCCCACTGATCTGTTTGAGTCACCCTGACGAGTGTAACACTTGCCAAGCCAAACGGTCATCAGAGTATCGACAAGACAAGAGACCGTGTCTCACCAATCACTCATCGTCACACCAAAGTAGGATCCTTTGAGTATACCATTGACCAAGTCCATCGCCACATCAGAGAGAGTCCATATCATTTCCCACCAATGCAAGAAAGTCCCACAGATGTTCACTTTGCCACTCAAAAAGCTTCACCATGTATTGGCATATCAATGAAATAATAACTTGTCTCATTGATATGAGTATGTCATACTGAAGAAGTTCATATTGGTCGATGTGGTCCATACGACCAAGTCAACATCAACTATCACTCTCCACCTATTAGCTCCGGCCCCACCATGATCATTGGTCCATCGTTTAGACTGCCATTAGGGCCCCACTAATAGTAAGGTGTCACGCAGATGAAGACCAAACACCATAACTATCGGGCCATCAGGGAGACTCAAAACAAAGTCCTACTGATGATGCTCACTCCCACTGATAAAACACAATGGTGAACAAACATTGGACCATCGATGGGATTGTGAACAAAATCCCACCGATAGAGGATAGTCTAGCCAATCAAGACCAATTGATCACTATTTGCTTCTATTAGTCATGCTAGTAAGTTGAGGCACAATTCCAACATGCTCCCACTTAATGAAGGCTTACTGGATTCTCCAAAATTGAGATTACTGAATGTCATAGGCCCTAAGGCCCATTGAACTGGAATACCACCTAAACTTGTGTATGCTTACTAGTTTCGTTAATGCATCTGCAAAGTTTTCTAGAGTATCCAATTTCTCAAGACTGACCTTTCCATCCTCCACCATATCCCGTACAAAGTGATATTGCTCATCAATATTTTTTGTCCTGGCATGGAAAGTTGGATTTTTTGCCAAACAAATGGCACTCTAACTATCACAACAAATGGTAATTTTTCCTACATTTAACCCAATATTAGAACACAAACATCTAAGCCAAATAGCTTATTTGCAGGCATGTGTTGCTTCCATATATTCTACTTTCATATTAGATAAAGTGACTACAACTTGTCACTTGCTCATCCAACTAAATTCACCACCATTCAACATGAAGATGTATCCACTAGTGGATCTTCTGTTGTCAATTCCCCTTGCCCAATCAGAATCCACATAACCTCAAATTTTTATGGATATTTGTGACCCAACTGAGTTACCATGATAGCATAAAGTGTACTGAGAGGTACCTTTCAGATATCTAAAGACTCTTTTCATAGCATTCCAATGTGGTATTCTTGGATTTTTCATAAATCGGCTAAGTACTCCCACTGCTTGGGCAATGTCTGGCCTTGTACAAACCATTGCATACATTAAACTTCCAACTGCATTTTTATAAGGAAATTTGGTCATGTCCTTCATCTCAGTAGGATATTTTGGACAATCCTCAATAGATAGCTTTGTCCCCTGCAACAGTGGAACAACTAGTTGCTTGCAATCAGTCATACAAAATATCTCCATGACAGTATTAATATACTTACTCTAGTTGAGCCAAAGCTTTCTACTAGTTCTATCCCATTTTATTTCCATCCCCAGAATATACCTTGTTGCACCAACATCTTTCATTTCAAACTTTGTAGACAAATGAGATTTTAGATTAGAAATCATAGTCTTACTATTTCCTATGAACAACATGTCATCAACACATAGGGAAATAATAAGCACTCTATCATTTTTAGTTTTGAAGTACACACAATGATCATATTTTGATCTTACAAATCCCAATAACAAAACAAAAGTGTTAAACTTATGGTACCACATTGTAGGTGATTGTTTTAAACCATACAAATATTTCTTTAACTTGTAAACTAGATTTTCTTTACCTTTTTCCATAAAGTACTTAGGATAGGACATATAAGTTTCTTTTTCAAGATCTCCATGAAGAAATGTTTTCTTCACATCCATCTGTTTGATCTCTAAGTCATACACTTCTGCAAGTGACAAAAGAAAGCTGATAGATGTCAGCTTAGCTATAGGAGAAAATATTTCCCCATAATCAATGCCCTCTACTTGGGAATAACCTTTCGCAACCAACCTAGCTTTATACTTTTCAACACTACCATCTAGATCAATTTTATTCTTGAATACCCACTTATAGCCAACAAGCTTTCAACCTTTAGGAAAGGGCACCAAATCCCAGGTTGCATTCTTCTATAATGACACCATTTCCTCTTTCATGGCTTCTAACCAAGAATTTGAATCAGACATTCCAATTTCCTCTTTCATAGTCCTAGGCTCATTAGTGTTTGTAATCAAAGCATAGGCACAATTTACTTCCAACATGGAAAAACCATACCTTTCAAGTTGTCTCCTTTTATGTGTAGACCTCCTCAAAGGTTGAGGCTGAGGTTGTGGTTCTTCTTCATAAGAACTCTCAGAGCTGCTAGAACCTTCCTCAATTTCAGGTGCACTTCGTAGTTCCTCTTTATCTGGATTTTGAGGAATTTCAACTACTTTCTTTTCTTCTTTCATCTCTAACTGCAGATCCACTAAAGAAGGTTTCAACTCACAAAAAATTACACTTCTGTTGTAAAGAACCTTTTCAGTCACATGATTCCAAAGCTTGTATCCTTTCACACCAATGTTGTACCCAATGAAGTTACATTTAATAATTTTATTTTCCAACTTAGATCTTTTCTCATTCAGCACATAAACATATTCCTCATAGCAAAAGACTCTTATATGTCTTAAAGAGGGCTTCTTACTAGACCAAGATTCCATAGGCGTTTTATCAACAAGTGCTGAAGAGGGAGATCGATTTATTAAATAACATGTTGTAGCCTTAGCCTTAGGCCAAAAATTCTACTCCAGACTAAAATTTCTCAACATACTTCTCACCTTTTCCATCAGTGTCATGTTCAACCATTGAGCAACTCCATTTTGCTGCGGAGTGTATGGTGACATTTTATGCCTTTTTATTCCATGGTCTTTGCAATACCTTTTGAAATTTGCAAAAAAAAACTCACTATTGTTATCTATTCTTAGGAATTTAATTTTTCTACCATTCTGATTTTATACCAAGTTTTAAAACTCTTCAAATCAACTGAACACTTCTAATTTAATTTTTTAAAAATACACAAATTCCCTTCTCAAATAATCATCAATAAAAGCAACATAATATCTTGATTTCGATAAAAAAGGAATATTTACTGGACCAAAAACATAAGAGTGAATATAATCCAGAACACCAAAAGATTTATGAGGACTAGAATAAAATGAAACATGATGTTGTTTTCCATATATACAATGTTCACAAAAATTAAACTCAAGGTTATAGTCATCAAGCCCTTCAACTAGGTTTTTCTTTTTCAAAGATTTTAAGCCTTTCTCACCAATGTGGTTGAGCCTTTGATACCAGAGCATGGTATTTTCTGTAGGAAGTTTCACCTCCAATGAATTCACCCCCAAAGGAACTTTAGTCTCCTTCTCTACTCAAGCAATCTTGCTTGAATTTTCAGAGACACTATGGCATTGAACTGCATGTTTTTCCAACTCGTATAGATTACCAATTCGAGCAACCCTAGCTAGTACCATTAAGCCTCTTGTCATTTTACAACCACCCTTCAAAAAAGAAACTTGCACTCCAACATCATTCAACTTGCTTACAAATAGTAAATTTTAAGCTAGACCTGGTATATGCATTACACCATCAATCCTTTTGATCCTTTCATTAGGAAATTGAATTTTGACTCTCCCAGGTCCAACAATTTCCAAAGATGAGTCACTTTCCAGATACACCTTTCCTCCAAAATACTTTTCATATTTTGTAAACCAATCTTTGTGAGATGTCATGTGAAAAGATGCACCTAAGTCAATTAACCAAACATCATTTGATGCCTAAGTTGCCAAGGTTGCAATGAAGGCATCTGCATTGCTATGAGAAGAATCATTATCCAAAGATTTTTTTTCTTCTTCTTCTTTTTCTCCTCTTTGCAATCCTTTTGGACATGACCAGGCTGCCCACAATTCCAACATTTCACCTTGGAATTATTGCGAATAGACTTTGATCTCCCTTCAAATTGTGATCTTGACTTCTTATCCTTCTTCTTTCTTTTCTCCTTCGATCTGCCTTGAATAGCAAGAGCCTCCTTTTTCATCTTAGAAGATTTCCTTCACATCTCTTCTAACAACAATTAAGCAACCACATCTTCCATTTTGAAAGTGGTTGTCCTGCTCCCAATCACCATCACTAAATGATCCCAAGACCTGGGAAAAGAACAAAAAAAAATCATACAATGATCCTTATCATTATATTCACACCTATAGATGTTAATTGAGCAATGAGCATATTGAATGTATTCAGATGGTCAACCACAAACACCCCTTCCTCCATCTTCAAAGAGTACAACTTCTTCCTTGAGAATAGCTTATTCACCAAGGACTTTCCCTAATAAATGTCACCAAGATTTTTCCACAAAGAAGATTTAGAATTCTCTTCATGAACATTCAAGAGAATATAGTGCTAAATAGAGTCTTATCAACCCTTTTTTTTTCTTTCTATGAGGTCCCAATCTTCTTGCTTCATTCTTGAAGGTTTAATTCCAGAAACAACAATCCAGAGATCTCTATCAACCAACAAATCTTCAATTTTTAGTTTCCAGAACACAAAGTTGCCACCATTGAATTTCTAAATTTCATTCTTCCCTGAGGTGCTTGCCATCTTAATCTACAAATGAAATTACTAGACTCCTCTACAAGACTCCCACTTTAGAATTGGCACAAAAAACCTTCCTAACCACAAGGATAACACTAGTTAGGCTTTGATACCACTTGTAAGGAAAGCGAAGGTGCAGAATCACTTTCCTAATATCAATTCTAAGAAGAGAATGCAGATTAAGGTTCAAATTTCAATTACAGTACACTAAAGATGCACATTAGTAGGAACATATAAGAAAAAATTCAGACAACATAGAGTAGACACTAGTATTTATGTGGGAAAACACTTTCAGGAGAAAAACCCACTACACCAAGAAAAAGTTCTTTGTATTATAGTGAACAAAAGATCCACATATAGAGTTACATTTTCTTCCATTCATATGTCAATTAACAGCATACAATTCAGACAACATTACCAATTTTCTTGATCAATCACATTCCCTCATAAAAACTCTACAATTTTGATCACTATTACGATGTATTACACATACAATAATTTTCCTTCTGAGAGAATTCCTCAATCGATCTACATCACCAAACCAATGCAGGAAACATACCAATTTGGTTCCTATATGTTATAGTAGACAAAGCTTCAATCAACAGTTACCATATTGGGCCATCGATGAGACAACATCAAACCTCCCACTGATCAGTTTGATTCACCTTGATGAGTGTAACACCTGCCAAGCCAAACGGTCATCAAAGTATCAGTGAGACAAGAGACTGTGTCTCACCAATCAAGCATCGTGACACCGAAATGGGATCCTTAGAGTATACCATCGACCAATTCCATCACCACATCAGAGAGAGTCTATATCGCTTCCCACCAATGCAAGCAAGTCCCATTGATGTTCACTTTTCCGCTCAAAATGCTTCACCATGTATTGGCATATCAGTGAGACAATAACTTGTCTCTCACCGATATGAGGATGTCATACCGATGAAGTTCATACTAGTTGATGTGGTTTGTACAGTCAAGTTAGCATTAGCTATCGCTCTCCACCTATCAACTCAGGCCCCACCATGATGATTGTTCCATCGTTTAGATTGACACTAGGGTCTCGTCGATAGTAAGGTGTCACACTGATGAAGACCAAACACCATAAAATGTTGGGCCATCAAGGAGACTCAAGATAGAGTCCCGCCGATGATGTTCACTTCTATCAATAGAAAACAATGGCAAACAAACATCGGATCATTGATGGGACTATGAAAAAACTCCCACCGAAAGAGCATAGTCTAGCCGATCAAGATCAATTGATCACTATTTGCTACCAATAGTCACACCAATAAGTTGAGGCACAATTCAAACAGTTCAATTATCCTTACTAATCCAATTTTGTGGGTAAATTTTGTTTTTTAATATAACTCTAGTTTCTTGCTAAGGATTATAAGCAGAAAAGATTCTAGTAGAAAATTGGTTTTACGAACAAACATGTTTCAATTATTTGGAGACATTAAATGAGATTTTATCTCATGTCCTAATATTTTCTTTCCAATTAACTATTATCTAGGAAAATTCTCTGGCCATAAATTTTAATTCCGACCTTTTGTGATCTTTAGAAAATTGGTCACAGATAAATCATATAAAAACATTGGTACTAGTTTTGTTGCCTCGATAATATGTTTCCTATTCACTTTTCTCTTCTAAAGGGAATACAAGTTTCATTGATGAGTTGTACAAAAATTTTCGGCACTAGAGTGTATGTGCTATGTGTAGGATTGGGAATTTCACAACCCTTGAATTATTAACACATTATAATTAAGTACAAGCACAGGGTAAGCAAATTTAGGCTCTGAGATTCTTTAAAATGCATTCATTTTGTTAACTAGAGTTAGGGGAAATGACAAGATTTTTGATCAAGCAACAACAAGGACAAGGCACAGATCTTTTAGATATTTAAGTCATGGACATCTATCTCTACCTCCTCTCATCCCCACATATTCAACAGAGTTATAAAATTGAAAATCATGACATTTTATGCTAAAAAAACTCCCATTTTTTCTTGAGTTAGCTCAAATTTCCTTTAGAAACTTCCTATAAGGTTCAAGTAAGTCTTCTCTTATAAGAAAAAAAGAGTTAAAATAGAAAATTCATCTAGAGGACAAAATTTAACCATAACATCCTTCTGTGAATCTTTATAACAACCATAGTGACCCAAGAAATGAAATACTGTGATGGAGATAGGGACATCATTTTAAAATATGATAAGTGATTATGTGAACATGGATACATCTACATTATAGATAAATATAGTGAAAGAGAGACATGGGCATAGGTATAGAGATGGAGAGAGGATCGAGTTTCTTGATGACTAATATTTACAATAAACATTTTTTTTACCGACAATGAAATGCACTGAATCAAGGTATCTAATTTTGGGAAATATGACTTTTATTCTTCTCAAGAAAAGATTGCTTATTATGTTTGGTCTTCATCTTCTTTGGTCCATAGGTCATCTCTAACAATAAAACATCTAGAGGGAAGCCCAATAATGGAGTGATAAGATCTGCTACATTACACCCAACAAGTATATTTGCAGATGGATGTTCTCACCCTTTTGCGTGTGTTAACTCTTTTACATAGAAATCATTAAAGCCTCTTTAATGAGGGTGCATGTTTGTTAAGGCCATTTTATTTGTTTTTAATTAGTTGATATTAGCTATTTTATATTTTATATTTTTAATTATTTTATATAATATATTACCTATTTTATGATCGTTAAGGCTATTTCGTTTGTTTTTAATATTGAGCTTGAATATAAATGTAACCAATTCATAGTAATCAGTAAGGAAAATGATAATTATTATGGAACTTATGTGTGACCTTTAAGCAATAGTTGGAGACTACACCTATCAGAGCCAACATTGATTTATCACTTACAACAAATCTAATAGGTCAGTAAACAAATGAGGGGTAAAAATCCAAACCTTTCTTTCTAAAGAAGGAACCACACTACTTCATACTAAACAACCCCTAGAGTATAGGCTAATATAAAATAATGCATGCACATAAGAATGAGTCTAACTAGAGTAAATATAAATAGTTAGTGTTTGATATTTTGTCAAGCATGGTTATGATAAATAGAAAATAAATTAAAAGAAAACAAATTATTATTTATATGATTGAAAAATGAAGCCAATGAATTTTGTTTCAATATGAATTATTTTTATTATATGTTATAGTCATTATAAGTATACTAGGAAAAAGAAAATATACATATTTTTAATGCATTACAATAATACAAATTTATTTTTGTTAAATAATGTTTAATAAAGTGACAATGTTCAATTTTTTTTTTTTAATAAAAGGCTGGTAAGCCGACTATTTATATTACATAATAGTAGAGGTTACATATTTTTTTCCATAGTAGTATCTAGATAAGATTTTAATACAAAATGTCAACTATTGCATTTGGATACAACAAACAACTGACCTTCCCTTCCTATTTGATGATTAGCTTCTTTCCTATTGAAAGTGCCAACTTTGCAAAATTACAAAACTAGTTGCATTTACAAAAATCTGTAAGCAGTTATTATATTTGTTCATGCCTTTTGTACAAAATAACTCTTCTTTTTCATCTTTGCTCATAATCTGATTCTGTGGAGGATGTTTCAGATTTTGCAATGATGTTCATGTCAAGGAGGATTGGTTCATGACCATGGATGAGTGGCTACAAATTTGAAGGTCTTAGTGATGTATTTGATTCCTCAGTTTTAATCTCTCTTTGGTGTGATGGAATAGGATGGCTCAATAAAGCTGCATGATGATAGTGGTGTGTAAGAATGAACAAAATTGCATGATACTTAGTCTTGAAACTCCTTACCATGTCTTTTCCCAGTTCCACTTGATACCTGTTCAACTCTTTGTATAGATAACTTGTTCAATTAAATTCAAGTGCCAGTCTCATACCAATATAAATTTTCTTGAAGCTCACCCTATGGTGCAAGCAATGTGTAGGAAATATAGCTCCAATGTATGCTTCTCCATGCCAAAAGTCATATTTTTTTAACACTTGTGAGAACATCATTTTGTTGTAGAAAAAATCCATTAATAATGCCATTTACTATATTTTGCATATCATGATAATTGGTATTCAAATCTAATATGTTAGAGACAAATATGGATACCAGATGAGATGGAAAAAATGATTCTCTATGTTGATGGCTGCAAAATATCCTCTCTAATTATATCCTTGACACAATTGAAAATATGATTACAATCTGTCTTAAAAATATAAGACAATTGTTCTTTATCCTGGCTTTTGGAAAAGGAAACTTCCCATTGTTGTACTTGAAAGGGTTCCCTGTGATTTCTTGGAAGAAATTCCATTAACAACCCTTGCTTGACTATCAGAAAAATGCTGCAATAAGCCCCCAGAAAATACCCAAAAAACAACAACAATATAAACACAGAACTCGTCTGGATGTTGATTTGATGGAGGGCTTTCAGACTCCTTTTTTATGGCTCTCCTCAAAGTAAATCATGAACTCACATAATACCCATAAATCATAAGCTAAAAACATTCAAACATATACAACTTCCATGAAATTGAAATTCTTGAATTTCTTCGTGACGAGCAGTTTCCACATTGAAAGAAAAGTACATGAAATTACACCTTAACCAGTGAATTGCATCTCCAAATTAGTGCTGCTACGATGCTTCAGCTCTCCAAATTAGTGCTGATACAATGCTTTAGCTATGCTTATAACATGGATGATTGAATGCACCAACTTGCTATCTCAAAAAACACAGACCACATGCACTTCGCCTTTCTATGAAGCATTTTATTCTATAGAGCTTGTAATGTGTAAAAAAAATTTCAAATTCGTTCCTCTTATAGCCACGAAATTTCCCATGTTTTTATTTTTCAAAAAATATGGTTTGAATTCCGCATGTCCTTGAAAATGACTAGGCACGTGTAATACCCCTCATACTGTTTAGACTTATTATTTTCTGTGTGTTGCTTGGAGACTATGATGATACTGTATTGTTTGATGTGGTTAGTCAGATACTATGAGGATACTGTTATTGTTGATATGGTTAGTTAGATGCTAGTTGATGCTGTTATTTCATTTTGGACATGATTACCTTATATGACATGATGGTTGATTATATCAGTTGATTTTCTGAATTATGATATGATGCAGTGTTTTAATTTAATATGCTATGAGATGATTGTTAGTTAGAAATGTAATTCATTGATTATGCTATAATTGTTAGAATAGGTGTGACGAAGGACAATATAGCATCATTCGTTCACGAGTGCCCTGTTATGTTGCGATTCCTTCTCACAATGCAGTATTTTGATTTAATGCTTTGATATATATGTTTATATGCACATGTACACAACTTCGTTTGTATGCAGGACTGCAGGTACAAGTCTCGATTCCACCTGCTTCGGTAGGACAGGGCGAGCACTAAATAACCCAACGGATAAATGTTGATACAGAGGTGACGATGAAGTCCTCCCGTTCCATGATGTCAGGTCGTCTCATTTGTTTGGTATAGTCGATTTTGTGTAATTGTCGTCATTGTCTATTGTGTTATGTGTTTTGTCTTATTTTATTTATGAGGGCATTTATAGTTATGATTTATCTTAATGATTGAAATAAATTAATTATTTTAATGTTGGATTAAATGATATTTAAATATTTAAATATTTTAATTATTTTGAAAATCATACATTGCAATTAAATAATAATTAAATATTAAATATGGCTTAATTATTTTAATCAATTAAATTGGTGGTGGATAATTATGTGAATAATTTATTTAAATTAAATATGTAATGTGAGGAGCAAGAAAAGTTGCAAAAACAGGAATTAAAGCAATAAAACAAATAAAAGAATAAAAAAGACAGTGTGAGCCTATAGGAATGGAGAGTTGGGAAAAAGCCAGCTTTTAAAGAATTGATTTTCTTTTAATTTGGATTTTTTGAGAGTTTTTGAGAGAAGGGGAATATATTTTTATATTATTATGAATTTTTGGGAGTTTTTACACACACACAGAGATTTTGTTACAAAAGTTGTGCAAGAGATTGGTTGTGTATTCTGAAGTTTTAGAAAGGGTATTGAAATCTTCTGTTGTATTGGGAGGAGAGTTTTAAAGAGAGATTGTCAATCTGTTTCTAGTGAATGTTCTGGAGAGTCTTCTGAACAACAAAACAGGATTCAAGTTCGAAGGTGAAGTTCTGTGGAGGAGATTTGGAGGCACGATCAAGGAACACTTCGAGGACGTCAAAATCAAGCAGGCATCCTCAGATTTTCGAATAAGCATTGGACATCAGGTTCTTCTTATACATTCTTTCTAGTATTTGCTTTCATCCTTGTGCTTCAGAGAAAACAAAACAAAATTTAGTAAATATGGTTTATGTGAAGAAAGGAAAATAAACTGTTATTCAAATTAAAAATTAGTGAAGGATATTAGACCTGAAATCAAGAAAAATATAAGTTATTGTTCTGTTCTCAAATTTGTCAAAAACAAAAGAAACCCTATCATCTGAAATTTCCAAAAAATAGGATTTTAATAAAACAATATCTTTGTTAGAAATAATAAATTTGGAGGTTTTGGGTACATCTGTATATAGCTGAATCTATTCATTATTCTGTATTTTCTTCTATTATATTATTTACATTTACCTTCTGTTCATTTTATTAAAATATATATATATATATATATATATATATATGTTATATATACCTCTGTTAAATATATCTCTGTTATATATATTAGTATTTTAAATATACCCTGGTATTTTTGCACCTGTGCGTCGGCCGAGGCCGTATTTTGTCAGAAATTCGTATAAAAATAAAATAAAACAAAAACACCATGATACGCGGTATGGGAATGCTTGAGCAGACGTGATCCCCAAAATTTTGCGGACGGCATGATCCTTTGGGCGTGCGATCCTTAGAATTTCGCTGCTTGGCCGATCCTTTGGGCCTAAGAGATGTGGGAGGGGAGGGCGAGGTGCGACCCTTCCTTTCCCCAAAACATAAAATCCATTTTATTTTTAATTTATTTTAAAATAAAAGTAACTTTAAACAAAGTTTCATATATATATTTTTATTATTTTTATTTTATTTTTTGTCACAATTTACGATAAAATCTGACCTCATTTGCAGTGCAAAATACCGAGGTATATTTAAAATGCTAATATATATAGAGATATATTTAACGAGGTATGTAACATATATATATATATATATATATATATATATATTTTAATAAAATGAACGAAGGTAAATGTAAATAATATAATAGAAGAAAATCTGAGAATAATAATGAATAGATTACATTTTATATCTGAGACATACCCAAAACCTCAATTATTATTTCTAACAAGATATTGTTTAGTAAAATCCTATTTTTGGAAATTTCAGGATGATAGGGTTTCTTTATTTTTGACAAATTTGAGAACAGAACAATAACTTATATTTTTCTTGATTTCAGGTCTAATATCCTTCACTAATTTTTAATTTGAATAACAGTTTATTTTCCTTTCTTCACATAAACCATATTTACTAAATTTTGTTTTGTTTTCTCTGAAGCACAAGGATGAAAGCAAATACTAGAAAGAATGTATAAGAAGAACCTGATGTCCAATGCTTATTCGAAAATCTGAGGATGCCTGCTTGATTTTGACGTCCTCGAAGTGTTCCTTGATCGTGCCTCCAAATCTCCTCCACAGAACTTCACCTTCGAACTTGAATCCTGTTTTGTTGTTCAGAAGACTCTCCAGAACATTCACTAGAAACAGATTGACAATCTCTCTTTAAAACTCTCCTCCCAATACAACAGAAGATTTCAATACCCTTTCTAAAACTTCAGAATACACAACCAATCTCTTGCACAACTTCTGTAACAAAATCTCTGTGTGTGTGTAAAAACTCCCAAAAATTCATAATAATATAAAAATATATTCCCCTTCTCTCAAAAACTCTCAAAAAATCCAAATTAAAAGAAAATCAATTCTTTAAAAGCTGGCTTTTTCCCAACTCTCCATTCCTATAGGCTCACACTGTCTTTTTTATTCTTTTATTTGTTTTATTGCTTTAATTCCTGTTTTTGCAACTTTTCTTGCTCCTCACATTACATATTTAATTTAAATAAATTATTCACATAATTATCCACCACCAATTTAATTGATTAAAATAATTAAGCCATATTTAATATTTAATTATTATTTAATTGCAATGTATGATTTTCAAAATAATTAAAATATTAAAATATTTAAATATCATTTAATCCAACATTAAAATAATTAATTTATTTCAATCATTAAGATAAATCATAACTATAAATGCCCTCATAAATAAAATAAGACAAAACACATAACACAACAGACAATGACGACAATTACACAAAATCGACTATACCAAACAAATGAGACGACCTGACATCATGGAATGGGAGGACTTCATCGTCACCTCTGTATCAACATTTATCCGTTGGGTTATTTGGTGCTCGCCCTGTCCTGCCGAAGCAGGTGGAATCGAGACTTATACCTGCAATCCTGCATACAAACGAAGTTGTGTACATGTGCATATAAACATATATATATCAAAGCATTAAAACAAGTTACTGCATTGTGAGAAGGAATTGCAACATAATAGGGCACTCGTGAACGAGTGATGCTATATTGTCCTCCGTCACACCTATTCTAACAATTATAGCATAATCACAGAATTACATTTCTAACTAACAATCACCTCCTAACATATTAATTTAAATCATTGCATCATATCACAATTCCTAAAATTAACAGATAATCAACCATAATGTCATATAAGGTAATCATGTCTAAAATGAAATAACATCGTCTAGCATCTAACTAACCATATCAAACAATAGCAGTATCATCATAGTATCTGACTAACCACATCAAACAATACAGTATCATCATAGTATCCAAGCAAGCACAGAAAATAATAAGTCTAAATAGTATGAGGGTTATTACATCCTCCCCCCCTAGGATATGGCTTACTCCTGGAAGCCATTAAATAACAAAATAAAAAGAAAAATTAAGATTCTCAAATAAGGGAGACATCCTCCCATGACACCAAGATCACAACGTTTAGGACACCATCGAACCCTTTCGAGCTCACTCGCGAGCTCCGAAGCCAGAACTTCGTCCTCTACCAGAAGCCTCTGCACCTGCATCCTGGTATCCACCCTGGCGATTGTCGACAACGGAAAACACTTGATGAGATCTACCTGCATCACCCACCGTCGGCTCAGAAGCGGCAGGTCTCTGATAAAAACCAGAAGTGCTCTTCTGTGGACACACTCTAGCGATATGCCCTTGTTGCCCACATGAGTAGCAACCAGTACCTCGGCCAAATCCTCTGCCCTCGGATGGAGCATTGGATTGTTGAAAGCTTGCTCGACTCGGCGCTGACTGAAAACTAGGTGCAGGCTGAGCAAAACGTTCCTGTCGAATTTGGTGCCTGATCCTGTTCCGATCCCTACGAAACTGCGAGTTGCCACCTTGCTGAGATTGAAAGTTTTCATGCTTCGGCTGCGATTGTTGTTCCTGATGCTGCTGCTGCTGATGTTGCTGACCCCCTTTAGAAGGTGGATTCCTGTTCCTAGAAGATCCTGCTCCCTGAGACTGCCCTCCATGAGTGCTAAAAACAGGTGTAGGCGTGCTACCAATCTGTACTCCGATGTGGCCACCCAAAGCCATGGCCAAATTCTCCTCCACTAAGCGAGCCTTCTCCACTGCCATCTCCATCGTCTTTGGCTCGAAGACTCGTACACCACCACTGATGCGGGCATTTAAGCCCCGAACAAAATGCTGCACTAGCATGCCCTCATCGTGGCTAATCCCTGCATACTGCTTCAACTCGTAGAAGCGCCTCTCATACTGCTCTACTGACATAGACAACTGCTTGAGATCGTGAAACTCGTCAGCCCTGCGTTGCCTCTCGATGATCGAGGAGGAAGCGAGCCTACGAGAACCTATCACAAAACAACTCCCAAGCCAGCTTCTGCCCGATATCAAGATCGGGGTTACGTTCCTCAAAGCCACCAAGTAGGCAGCGAGAGGCACAAAGTCATGCTAGCATACTTAGAACCTTGGTATTGCTCGTAAGGTGCGTAAGCCCGGCTTAGGTCCTAGGAAGTCAGTGGGGTCACCGACCTCCCAGAGACCTCCTCGAACCATCAAAGTAGGAGGTGTGCCCTCATCGAGATCTCTCATATGGCACAGCGCATCACGGAACCACATCAGCCATCCACTGCGTCTGGAGACCTCTCTCTCTCCTCCACAGTGCGCACCTCATCATGCAGGTCCCTAATCGGTCAAGGGATCTCTCCAAGTATATCTTTGTAGCCGGTAGCCTAAGCACAGGCATCGGATTACAGCCTACACTGATGCAGAGAACGCTATGAAGACTCCGCTGTTCCTCATGCTCAGAACCATGGGAACTAGGAACTGAGGGACTTCGCCGATTTGCTCCACATCTAGCACCACGGCCTCTTCCACGACCACGTCCTCTACCTCGAGGCATAGTTCTGCGCCACAAGATAAAGTATGACATGAGCACAAGAGTTGCACAAACGGTAACCTAATGGACTACACTACCCAAAGACCCTAGCATTTGCAACCTTGGCTCTGATACCAAGTTGCAACGCCTATCGTGCAAACCCTAGAGAACACAGCCACATAATGCTTAATAGCCAATAATTTTATTTTTATTTTTATAATATATAAATATATATATATATATATATATATATTTATATTTATTTATTTATTTGATTATATACATGTATAGTATATATGAAGTTATTTATTATTAAATGGTCAATATTTAATTTGTCAAATTTAATAATTATAATTATTTTATTTAATTTATTAAATATAATAATTATAATTTAGTTTATTAAAAATATATATATGATTATAAATTATTTTATGTAATATTGTTAATTAAGTTTAAAAATATATATATATATATATACATATAATTTTGGTATATATATTTGAAATGTTAAATAATGTTTTATATGGGCATTTGCATATTGGAATAGGGCATTTTTTTTATTAATGGTTTTGGTGAACAAATATTTTTAACAAAAATTAGCTTTTGGTTGTAATTGTGAATTCTTTTGAGATAAGCATATTTAGTTATTTAATTGGGGTTAAAATCAAACTTAATGGTGTAACTTTGCAAAATGTAATGTGAGTTTTATTTTTATGTGTTCTTGTCGTTTAGTGATGTCTATGTGGGAACCCGTTGTTGAGTTTGTAATCCTGTTCCAGAGGCTTGTGACTTAAAGTGTATTTACCTTGTTATGTATTTTGAGCATTATTGGGGTTATGTTAGGAGGGGTTGGACGGGTTTGCAAGTTTGTTGCTTATGTGCAGTTGCGAGATGGTTAATGCCTCATGTTTTGGATTTTGGTTTTATGACTTATATGTGTTAGTCCAACCCTTACCTGTTTTGAGATATGTTAGGGGTCATAGTAGGGAGAGTGGCTCTTCGTGGGCGCCGGCGCCTCAGGATGAGGAAGGGCCAAGATAACCCATGAATGAGTAAGCTAAACAAGTGATAACCTAAACAATAGAATTAGGGGGTTAGGTAGTTTAAAAACACAAGATAATAAAACATTGGATTCCTCGGCTATGCATTAGGGCTACCTTAGACTAGTGATAGACTGAGAAGGCCGTGGTCGGCATAGTCATAGTCTCATCTTTACGAGAGACTATTGGCTCCGCATTAGCTACCCTATGGTGCCGGTGCCTCAGTTAGGAGGAAGGGCCAGGATATCCATAGATGGGTGTCGGCGCCTCAGTTGGAGGAAGGGCCAGGATAATCCCATGAGAGCTATGCGATGACACTCTCCACTTGACACCCTTGTTGTTTTGTTGTTGTTGCCTCTGGATGTTATCTCTTTATGATGTTTCTTTAAATTCTTGTGAATTGATTCTTGATTGTTAAGTGATAGTACTTCATATTATCGTGATGAGTTCTTGGCTTAATCTTGTCATGTGATTTGTAAAATTTGATGGTTGTTCTTTGTAAGCTTTGAGTTGTGCTTGTTTTATATCATATTGTGGTTGAGTCGGTTGACATTCATGGTCGGGTTCACTTCCTTGTCACCTCTGAGCACGGGGGGTGAGTTACTTGTAATTCACATGGTTGGGTGGAACGTGCTCCGCACCCGTTGGGTTCCCCATCAGCGTCTTGTCTCCTCAGCTTTCCGCAGTGCAGATGTTCCAGTGATCAGTTGTGCTTCATGTTCATTATTCTTGTATCTATCCCCATGTTGGGAAATTCAATGTAATTCATGTATCAAAGAAGATTGTAATATAATATTGAAACAATGATGTAATAGTTAGGTTTATTTTGGATCTTGTTAAAAGAATTATCATGGATGTAAGTATGCGATGTTGTCATACTCGCATCATGGCTATCGGATGTATCATTGATTATGGTTTTTTATAAATTAAATGGTTATGTTATATTCTTTGTCTTTATTCTGTTTAGTGGTTGCAATGTAACCTCGCGTGCCCCAGAGGACCAAGTGTATTAATGCTATGTGTTATGCTATGTGCTTATGGTTTAATGTTATTGCATGTTTACTTTTATTATTTTAAAAAAAAAAAATTATTCGCATTATGTGTGTTCTCTGGGGTTTGCACGACGGGCGTTATAGCACGCTTGAGATTTCTTCAAGGTATGCTTTTATGAGATTTTTTCTTTGCCTTACAAAATTTACCTACAAAATGCTAGAAAATGTTAGCAATCATCTTAATATGACCTTATGGCATAGGATATGTGTGATGTAATGAAGCCTGATGATGTCATTGAAATGAGATCATATCACACTTGTAGTTACAGGTGTTGTCTCTACCATAGCTTCAAACTTGTAAGAGATTTTGAATCTGAGAATTGGTTTTCCACACAAATGAATTTGTACATCCCATATTCGTTGAAACAAGAGTTATTTGACAACCATTGGCTAGAATGCCAACTTCAGTCTCTCAATTTAGTATTTATATGTTATCTTGGTGTCCACATCACAATTGTATAGCCTCTACCTTTATCTTGGTGTAGTCTTTATTCCTGCAAAACTTAACACAAGTTAATAGAAAAAGATACACCATATGACATATCATAAGTAAAGAGCAACCTGTTGGTGATGCCACACAAAATGTTTCATTCATGAAGATTTAGCCACAAGTGACACATTGTAATTTCCTAGAGGATTTTATTTTATGATATGTTTCTCATCTTACATATGGAAAGAAAATTAACCATGTGCAAAAGTATCTAATTTTATGTACAATGTACACTTCGTACCTTTACACCAGTTCAGTTTATAATCTTCCCACCTATCAATATTGCAATAATCCTTAAGCTTGTAAGTCATCTCTATATGGTAATGCAATCCACCATATTTCTTATAATCAACACTGATGTTAATACTCTCTTCAGTGTCCTATCAAGTCCCTTTTATGAAGTAAGATATATCAAAATCTAACATTCATACTATTTGAAAATTACTTTTCATTAGCTCCATTTCACTTTTTAGACTACAACCCTTTCTCAGTTAATAACTTCAACCAAATCCTGAGTGATGTTTTTCATATTACATCCATACATCTACACATTCTGAATTTGTTCACACCCAATTTTTGCCAATTTATCTACAAGTTGGTTTCCTTCCCTATAAACATGTTTAATTTGAACATATTTGAACATAGGAAACAATTTCCATACTTGATGCATCACATATCTAATTTTCCAATTAAAACACTTATTTCTTTACAGGAATTCACAATAATTAAAGAGTCACCTTCAATTTCCAGGTCTTTAATTTTCATTTCATATGCTAATTGCAACCCATGGAGCAAAGTTTGTGCTTCTGCCATATTATTTGTACCTCTTGGTAGTTTTATTGACTTAGTTGTTATTAAGAGCCCTTCACAATCTCTAATTATAATCCATGTACCTGAAATACCTAGTCTTCCACGTGATGTTCCATCAAAATTCAACTTAGAAAATCCTTTTGTTGGTGGAGTCCATGAAATTTTGCTTCTATCTAATTTTTGGCTTGAATTCTGATGTAGGATTCCTTTGAATGGTAGAGCAATATTATTCTACTTATGCATTACCTTAGAATCCCAATCTGTGAACAAAGACCCAATATTTTTGACCTTTTGTACATGTGCATTTGTTATCTCTGTATTGATGATTCTAACTTCTCTAATACTTGCTCAATCTTCATTTTCTCCTTCCTAAAAATCCTTTTGTTGCGTTCCCACCAAATAGTCCACAATACAATAGATGGTATCACTTTCCAAATGCTTGCAAACAATACTGATTTATACAACACTGGCCAATTTGAAAATAGATCCCACAAATTATTTGGCAATAGAGCATACCAACTTAATTTATTTTTAATGAAATGCCAACAACTGGATGCAAAGGGATAGTGAATAAACAAATGATTCACCTCTTCCATCTCTTCTTCACATAAGACAAGTAAATTGAGCTACTATCCCAAGTTTGGAAAGTCTATCAATTGTCAAAATTCTTCTTTTAATAGCCAACCATGAAAAACATCCTGCCTTTGGTAGCATAGTTGAGTCCCAACAAAAGGATAAATCTCTTTGAGGTTTGATTCTCTCCCCTTTACTCATTATTGCCTTGTAACCCATTTTAGCTGAATAATTTCCATTTTTTTATGGTGCCCATAACAACTTATCCTCCCCTCCTAAAACATATACAATTCTCTAATTTAATATGATCTTATGTTTCTCTTTCTGAGCAATTGTAGAATATACAACATTGACATCTTTCCACATTACTTTTCCAGTGCATTCATCAATGCTCTCAAAATAATCACTTACTTTCTCCCCCCAGCTTGTACGAAGAAGATTTTGAATACATTACAGGTTTGTATCTGCATTTAGTGGAGCATATCCACCCCAAGAATCTTCCCAAAACTTTTCTTGTACACCATCTTGAACTTCCCAAGTAAGATACAAGATGATTACTTTTCTACATGCTACCGAGAAATTCCACATTGTAGATCCTTGAGGTGGATTTGATTCTGTAAAGATTCTCTTTGGATCTATGTTATCTAAGTACTTAGCTTGCATGACTTTGCACCATTTTGCTTGTGGTTTAGTGTACATGTACCTAACTAGTATAACTCCTCATGCTAAATTTCTAGCTGGTAAATTGTGTATCCCAACACCCCCTTTTAATTTATCTTCACATAGATTTTCCAATAAAATAAGTGAAATCTTCTTTTTGTTGTCCATGTTCCCTTTCCATAGAAAATCCCTGATTAGCTTTTCAGTTATCAATATCACATATTTTGGAGCTTTTAGTACTACCATGTAATAATTTTGGATGGCTGAGAGGACTGATTTGATCAATAATATCCTTCTTGAGAGTGACAACCACCTCCCCTTCCAAGTGGCTATCCTTAATTGAATATTTTGAATGATCTCGTCCCAGTAAGAAGTTTTGTTTGAACCAGTAAAAAATGGGATCCCAAGATACTTACACGGTAATTCTTCTTTTTGAAAACCTAAAAGGTTAACAATTCTCTTTTCTAAATCTAATCTGATGTTAAAAGTGTATATCTTTGACTTCTCTACATTTATTTTCTGACCTGAAGCTAGTGAATAACTTTGTAATATAGATTTAATATGTTTGGCCTCTTGAAGTTGAGCTACACCAAATAGTAATGTTTCATCCAAAAACAAAGAATATGTGACTGATACATTAGTAAAAGGTATTGAAATCCCTCTCCAAAATCCCTTATGATGAGACCATTTGATTGAACTACTAAGTGCCTCTCCTAATATTATAAATAAGAAAGGTGATAGTGGGTCACCTTGTCTCACCCCCTGGGTGGAGCTAAAAAAACCTGACAAGGCACCATTGATTAGCATTGAAAATTTTGCACCTTTTAAGCAAGAGTAGACCATTTGCACCTTTTGTTACTAAAACCAAATTTCTTTAAAACTTGCATTAGAAATTCCCAATCTACTCTATCATAAGATTTCATCATGTCTAGCTGAATGATAAATGAAGGGATTTTATGTGAGAAGATAGAATGTAGAACTTCATGTGCCACCACAACGCCATCTGCTATTTCTCTACCTAGAAAAAATTCACCTTGTTCTTCAGAGATTAGTTTGGGTATGATGGGCAACATGCGAAGATAAATTGCTTTGGTAAAACTCTTGTAAACTGTGTTACAAAGAGATATAGGATGAAATTTAGAAAAGGACTTTGGGTCCTTCACCTTTGGAATTAATGCAATGTGTGTAATATTAATTTTTTTGAGCATTGAACCAGAAGTTCAAGATTTCTCCAGAGCCTTAAGCAGATCATTACCTATAAAGTCCCAACATTTTTGGAAGAATATTGTTGTAAATCCATCCGGTCTTGGGGCTTTATCTAGCTTGAGTGAAAAAATAACCCCTTTCACTTCATCCAGAGTGAAAGGTTTATTAAGTTGCACATTATCTTGCTTAGTGACTAATGAAGGAATGTCTTGTAGCATGTTTTCTCTTTCAAATCCAATCTAATCAGATTGTTGTAAAGGAGTGGATAATAAATTAGAGAAGAATTTTATTCATTCATTTTGAATCTCCCCCTCATTGGTTAACCAATTCCCTGAACCACTTTCCTAAATATGAAACACTGCATTCTTAGCTTTCTTTACCTGAGCTGACATATGAATAAATTTGGTGTTCTTGTCACCTTCTTTAAGCCACAGTTCACGAGATTTCTGATGCAAATATAATTTGTCACCCAACACTAATTCTTCCTATTCTGATTGTAAACTTTTCTGATGCTCAAAAGATTGTGGTATTAACCCCTGACTTATAATATTTTCATTAACTTCTACCAGCTATTTTGAAATTAGATCCTTTTGGTGGAAGATATTTTTAAACACATGTATATTCCATTACTTTATTTTTCCTTTAACAAATTGCATTTTCTTGAAAAATATATACATAATGGATCCTAATTCATACGGTTCTTGTTACCACCAAATTCTCAATGAAGGAAAGAAATCCTTATGCCTAAACCACATTGACTCAAACTTAAAAGATGCTTTCCACTTTTTAGGAGAATTAGTAGCTTCAATGCTTAAAGAAGTAGGAAAGTGATCAGACCCTATCCAAGGTAAAATCTCTAACATTTGCACATAGTTGTCTACTACCCAATTGGATGACATTAGAAATATGTCTAACCATATAACTATTTTTAGAAAATCATGTCTTTTATTTTCCATGTATATATACCTTTCTTTGGTTGCACATCAACAAGTGCATTATTGTGAACAAAATTTCAAAAATCTTCCACTATCTTGTGAGGAGGTATAATGCCTCCTTTCTTTTCATGAGATAATATTGCATTAAATTCTCCTGCTAGTACCACTTTAGCTACCCTTGATTTTTCAAAAATCAACTCAAGCTCCTTCCAAAGCTTCTGTTTACCCATTGTTGAATTTGGAGCATAAACATTGACCAGCAAGAAAGATAACTCAAAATGGGTAACATGTGACAATTGCCAACATGTAGTATTAGAGATGGTATCCAATTGTACTATTCTAACATTCCATAACATTAAAAAACCCCCAGATGCTCCTTGGGTAGCAGATTGACATGAATTCCATAAGGTCCACTTGGAAATTATACTATCATAGCTTTCCTTATATAATTTAGTTTCTTGTATTAATACTATATTAGCCCCTAAAGAATTTATTTGTTGCTTGATTTGGGATCTTTTGTTAGGGGCATTAACACCCCTAACATTCCAAGATATGATCTTCATGTCAATCGAGGAGAGCATCCAACTCTCCTCAATCTTTTCTTTATGTTGCAATCTAAAGTCAACTGAATCCTTGAATCAATCTCCTCCTGCATCTTTTTTGCATTGGATTTTCTACCTCTCTTCCCAGGTGATTTAATTTCAGGAGTCATAATAGGTGTTTGGTTGACAGATAAGTGACTTGAAAAATCAAAATCATTACCATTCACTTCATTGGAGTCCATAACCTCTACAACTTGTTTTGTTTGGAACTGCTCATTAGTTTCTTGTGCATTGACAACATTATGAGATTGAGATCTTATCAATGAACTATCACATATACCTTTGAACAACTCCCCTTCTTCCATATCAATTTGCTCTACAATTTCATCAATTATGTTTGATCCCACACTATTTACCATATTATCAACCCAAATTTTCAAACTAAAGTGTTCACCTAGTTCATCTATGTCATATGATTTCTTCCCAGAATCCTCAGGATTTGCACAAACAAAATTTTGTTTGTCATGTGACAGCAAAAGTGGAAGGCACGATTCTAAGGATTCTCTTTGAACAAAAGGATTAGATATCAAAGGTTTCTTCCACATCAACTTTGAGATTATTCCATCCAACTACTGCTCATGTTCTATAGTAAAATTTGGTGTATACAAAGATAAATATTTACCCATGGGTGAAATCTCTATTATGGTTTGCCATCCCTAAGGTAGATTCACTTTAAACATTAGTGTCCTAGCCTTTTTTGAAGTCTTATTGTACACAACTGCAAGATTTTGATGTAAAACATTAGATGAACATGGCATCAAAACCATTTTAGGAGTATCTGAAAGGATGTCATTTCTCATCTTTTTAGCATAAAATGATAGATCTAAATCTACATTCAATATTATTTCTGAGAGGGGATGAGATGAGTCTTTCTTAGTTTGACAGTTTGTGAGATTCAAATCACCTAAGAAAGAAGCATCATCTTTCTCTCCTGTCTCTACCACATTTGAAAGTGTTTCTGTGTGATTTAGAGTAATGAGCGAATCTCCCAAATCCTCATTGCATTGAACTTGTACACATTCTTGAGCAGAATGTCCCAATAGGTAACAAAAAGTACAAACATTTTGTGGATTTTCTATTAGGATTTCCTTCATCCAAGTTCCAAACTTGGAATGTATCCTTATTGAGGAAGGAAATTCCTTTAATGTATTTAATAATACACAAACCCTAACCGGTTTATCTAGATTTCTAAAGAAATCCATATCATGAAACAAAAAATTCCCCAAATTATTTTCAATGGTTTTCACAATACCCATTTCCCTATACTCTAGCGGAAGCATGGGCAACTGAATCCAAAAAGGAACAAAATTCACGACACTCTACTGAGGATCAAAATTTGGAACCCATTCCTGTGCATACAACCTAGAGCCCTCAAAGAACCATGATTTAACCTTAAGAGTCAAATCCATTTGTAGTTTTGTTTCAAAAAACACAATTAAAAAACCATTACCTTGATCGATATAAAATATCTTATTAGCCCCATTCCATTCAAAATAAAATAAATCTTTTAAAGTTTCCATGGGAGGTAAAAACTTCCATAATTTACATATTAAAGCTCATGATCTTTAAGATCCTAAATTGTTGCACTCAATACTTCCTCAGGTAAAGAAATTTGAACTAAATATTTAACCCAAACTCATTGTGTGAAATATGAGCAGGGAATTCTTTAGGGACCCATTTCTTTTTTGCTTTTGATTTCTTACTTTTCTTGAATAGAGAATTACTAGAAGGGGTATTAACATAAGCAAACAAAGGTAGATATTTTACCTTATTTTGCTGCACATTCCTTAGTTGTAGATGCAGAACCTGATAAAAATCTTCATGCTTTCGAGCTATGTTATTGGGAAAAGAAGCAGGCTTGTCCACCATAGACCAATATTTTTTTTTCAGGCATAGGCTTAGACCCAATGTGATCCTCATTGGTATGAAGATGATTTTCTCTTTGGATTGAAGGAAGCTCTAGAAGTGATCAGGATATTATTAGGGAAGGACGCATGAATCTTTCGATTAGAAACCACATATGCCCAAGAGCGAGATTCACTATCGGACTGAGAATCCGAAGCACAAATATCAAAAGGAGTCTACTTTTCCTGATTAAGGGTTCTCCTGGCTTGTAAAATGGGACGACTCTTCCCATTAGGATGCTGAGAACCATGGTAGGTATAAGCTCAATTAGGAATTCATATAGAACCCTTCAAGTGACCTGAGAAATCCCCCTTTTCCAAATAGAAAGGAGTTCCCAATGCCCTAGGTGTTGATCTATGCAATGGTGCAACAAATGGGGCAAAATTAGTAGTGTCTTTAATTTGTATTTATGGATAAATTTATTATGACAGTTGTATAATAGAAAAGATGATTAAACAATATTATTTAAACTTCAATAAATTTAATATGTAATTGCCATACTTTATATCATAATATGGATATTCCTTTTTCATTTGCAAGTTAATACCACCAAATGTATTTCATTAAACTTGTGCATAGAAAGTATTAAATTTTTTTTCTTTATATCATAATATGAATATTCCCTTTTCATTTGGAAGGTAATGCTGCTAGATGGATTTCATTAAACTTGTGCATAGAAAGTGTTAAATTTTTATTTTTTATATCGTAATATGAATAATCCTTTTTCATTTGGAAGGTATTGTCATTAGATGGATTTCATTGAACTTGTGCACAAAAAGTGTTAAATTTTTATTCTTTATATTGTAATATGAATATTCCTTTTTCATTTGGAAGGCATTGCCACTAGATGGATTCCATTAAAATTGTGCATAAAAAGTGTTAAATTTTTATCTACCATTTTTTAATTTGAAATGAAATATAAAATTTCTCTCAATAGTTAATATGAATGTTCATTTATTATCTTGAAGGCAATGTCGCCAGATGAATTTTATCATGATTGTGCATGAACATTGTTTAACTTTAAGCTATCAATGTATGCTCTCATCTTTCCCTTCGAGGGATCTTGATGATCATAAAGTGTTAGATAATAAGTGATGTTAGCCAATATTTCTTTATTTCACTCTAAATTTTGAACTCCATATTTTTCTATTAAAATTTTACAAAATTTTGTAGGTATGAAGGTGTTGTCACTGATGTCAATGGGCATGTGCACTAGCTAGTGTTGTTAGTAATATGGGGGAGATTTTTGCAAGTATGAAGGTGTTGTCATTAGTGTCAACTATATTTTGAGGAAGGTTGTTGCAGGATTGAGTTTGTGTAGTTGAGACCTTGAGGAATTTTTGTGAGTACATGGAACTATCTTTATGTTGTAGAGTCTAAAGATGTGTTGAAATGATGTAAAGTGCTTAAATGATGTCTCTAGTACTTAGTTTCCAAGTGCTTTTGAGAAAACTTGATAAATAGAGAAAACAGTGTTGTGCAGGTGTTCAAAATGTGCTCTGCTATTTTTCTCTACATTTATTTTGCATCAAGGCTATACCTATGTAGGTCTGATATGTTGTTCAAGGTTGTTACATGATACTATATTCAAAATTTGGGTTCTTGGATCATTGTACAGAGAGATATTTTCACCAATGTGTGAATTAGTTTTTTTATAGTCTGGGGGAAATGTATTTTCTCTGCATTTCTCTAAATTATAGTTTCATGTTGTGTGGATCTAGGAAGTTGTTTTTGATGTTTGTATCTTTCATAATTCAAGATTTCACTTGATTTGGTGCAGTATAGTGTGTGTTCCATTCTTTAGTATATGAATTAGGTTAATCGAATGTTCTGAATTGAGGAATTTGTATGAAGCAAGTTTTGATGAGGTGTTTGATGAATCTTAAGTGGTTCATGAATTATTCTAGATCATTTTTAAGTGAATTATTTTGTTCAAAAGTTTTTTATTGAGTTAAGGAAGCATGTACTTAATGTTTTATGGTGTTTAAGACAAGTATTAGCCGGCATTGTGTTAGCACTACAAGCAAATCTTGTGGAAGTGTGTTAGGATTTATTTTGGGTCCTAATAGGAGTTATTTGGGTTGCCTTCATTCCTATCCACCACAAGAATGCTTAGGTACTAACCTAATTTGAATTTGCAAGTATAATAGATAGTTGTCGACATTGGAGAAGGTTTTCAATGATAAGATTGATATAAATAAGAGTAATGTTGTGAGATAGTAGAGAGAATCAAGAAATATGTGAGATCAATGTAAGTGTTGTGTGTATCTGTGAATTTGAGTAGAGAAGTGCGAGCTTTAAGTGTTGTATTTGTGAAAATAGTGAGCTGAAGGTGTCTGCAATCTTTGATGCAAGACCACAAGATTGTGTGAGAAATTGTGGTGGATCCTCTATTGCATTGATATAGTGTTCTTTGTGTAACATTTATCTTCTATCTTCTTGTATTTCTTTCTGTGGTAGTGAGCCATGGCTGTGAGCCTTTTTGGACAATGCATCCTATTCTAGCAGTGAGCTTTTTTGTACCAGTGTTGTAATTACTTATATTGTGAGCTAATCCTCACTATGGTTTTTCCCTCATTGGGTTTTCCTGTAAATCTAGTGTTATCATGTGTATGGTGTTTTTATTTTAGTTTTCATTATTTACATTTCATGTTCATACATCATAATAGAATAAAAGTTAATGAATGCATACAGATCAAATTACTACTGAGGGTTTTATGGTTTAAGTTGGTACAACTGATTTACCCCCCCTCTCAGTTATCTTTTCTATTCAACAATTGATATTAGAGCAAGGTTCCTTGGAGAAGAGCTCAATCGCCTAAGGTAGATCCAAGAGGGCACCATAGATTGATTTCCCTAAATTTGATGGTACAAACTATGCATTCTAGAAGACAAATATGGAAGGATATCTGGAATCACATGGGTATGAGATTGAAAAGGCAACAAAGAATCAATATGTTGCACTTTAAAATGGTCCAAGAACAATTGCTGAGGTGAAGGCACATGAGGTAAATGCTAAAGCAAGATTCATAATTTTGAATAGTCTTTCAAATACTGAATTAGTAAAACTTATGAGTTGGAAGATTGCTAAAGATGTCTGGGACAAGCTAGAAAGAGTTTATGAAGGAGATCCAAAGGTTAAACAAGAAAAGTTGCAGAATCTGAAGGCATGGTTTGAAATTATGTGAATGTTTGAGGATGAAACAATTAAAGTCTACATAAAGAGACTTGATGAACTGGTGAGTGTTATGAGAGGTCTTGGTGCAACAGTTAAAGAATCTAAAGTAGTAAATAAAGTTATTAGATCTCTTCTTGATTGCTACAGAGAAAAGGTATCTACTATTGAGGAAACTACATATTTTGATAGTTATTCTAGAGATTAGTTGATTGGTAGACTATTTGCATTTGAAATGAGAAAAAATGGTTTGAAGAATGGTAGAAAATTAGAGAATACTTTCTAGTATAGTAAATCAGAGAAGGTTGAAGATTTAGATGGAGAAGATCTTGATGATGTGGAATGGTGATCCCACAATATTGGTTTACAACTTTTGGCCAAACTGGACATTGAACTAATTTTTTTTTAACTAAATCTTCACTTTCGAGTACCTATAGCTGCTAAACCATGAGGAATTTGAAGATGATGCCAACTAGTGATTTGTGACATTTTATCTATAGATTCTAAATATATATATTTTTAAAATTTTGGAATAAAATTGCATTTCTTTTTCCATCTCCTTCAAAAAATAGCTTTTAACAGTAAACACCATTTTTAAAGAGTGACATGTACTTGCTAACACATAACTTTTTCTATGAAGGATAAATTCTATTTTTTTTTAATTTAGATTCGTAACTATGATATCTAGTGCATGCAATTGGTTTCATAGTGTTTTATTGAATATTTTTTTATTAATTAAGTTTTTAAGTTAGACTAGTTATAATTTAGACATAGGTTTACTTGCTAACACATAAGTTATTTTGTATGTATTGAAATTCAAATTTTTTTTGTTGGATCAAGGACAAAAATATCTATTCCATAGATATTTTTTAGTTTTTTTTTATAATCTGCTATTTTTCCACATGTGTAGAACATAGAGCTTGAGTTTTGGTGAAAAATCTATGTTTAATTAAACTAAAAAAATACATAATAAAACAAAAATATATTAAAATTATAATCAATGGATAGCTTGTTTTGAGGACTACCATCGTCTAGTTAGGTCTATGAATTTTCCTCCATTTTCATCCTCAACCCGAGCTTCAAAAGGAAATTTTTTGCAGAAATTTGGTAGAGGAGGGGGATAAGGGAAAAAAAGGGGGGTTCAAGCGAACCCCCCTTGATTCCTTCAAATGAAGGGGTTTGATTGAATGGGGTTTTCTCAAAGGGGTTAAGCTCGAACCCCCTTGTTTGAAAATTTCCTTTTTTTCATTTTAAAAGCGTGCCAAAAAAGGATGACATCATAAAATGGGTTCACTCAAAGGGGGGGTTCATGTGAACCCCCCCTTCGAGCAAACCCCAAAAAACCATTTTTTTTCTTTGGAGTGTTTTTGTAATTTTCCTTCCTCAATGGAATTGTAAACCAATATTATGGGTTTACCCGAAAGCTAACTTTGTAATAAATATGAAGAAGGTTACAGGTAAGTACAAAGGTAAACTACTTTTCAAATGTTTTAGCTGTGGTGAAATAGATCACTATGCTTCAAGATTACCAAAAAGAGCTATAAACAACAAAAGTAAGGAGAATCTAGGAAAAATGATTAAAAAGGCTTACTATGTTAGAGAAGATGTTTTTATTTCTAAAGATGAATATGATTATGGAGACATTGATGATGATGAATTCTTATTCTTAACTTTAACAGATGAATCTACTTTTAACTCAAAAATTTATATGAAGGAAAGTGTTCCAGAGAAGAAGGATAAGATTGAAGGTACTCTGGTGTCTACTTTTCATGTTAAATAAGATAAGAATTAATTTGGGTTGTTGATAGTGGCTGCTCTAATCACATGACCAGAGACAAAAGTAAGTTTTTCAAACTTGAAAAATATGATGGATGATTAGTCAAATTTGGAGATGATTCAAGAGATAAAATATGTGGAATAGGTTCAATCAATTTTGATGACAAGCATAATACTAATAATGTTTACTATGTTAAGGGATTAAGGCATAATCTTTTGAGCGTTGGAAAAATGTGTAGCAAAGGATATAATCTTGTGTTTAAGAATGAAACATGTGAGAATAGAAAAGGGTCTAGAATTGTCATTGTTGCTGGTAAGAGCAAATATGGAAACATTTATCAGCTCAAGGGTGCTAATGGCCATTTCTTTATGTCTCAAATTAATGAAAGTTGGCTATAGCACCATAGGATGTGTAACATGAATTTTGAAAATTTGGTAAGAATGAGTTCAGTTCATGTAGTGAGGGATCTACCAAGAATCACAAAGCCTATCAACGTTGTTTGCAAGGATTGTTATTTTGGAAAGAAAGCAAGGAGTAGTTTTAAAGGAAAGGAACAATCTGCTACTAGACTACTTGAATTGATACATACAAATATTTTTGGTCCTACAAGGGTGAGAAGTCTACAAGGTGACAAGTATTTATGCACTTGATTGATGATTACTCTAGAATGACATGGGTTACTTTTCTTAGAGAAAAATATGATGCACTAGATTGATTCAAAGCATTTAAGGATATGATTAAGAATGAAATGAATTTGAAAATCAAAATTTTTAGGTCTTACAAAGGTGGAGAATTCACCTCCAATGATTTTAACATGTTTTGTGAAGTTCATGGAATAAAGAGGCACTTGTCTATCCCTAGAACTCCTTAAAAGAATGGAGTTGTTGAAAGGAAAAACAAGATGAATCAAGAAGCTACTAGGACTATGATAAAAGAGGAAAATCTACTAGAAGTCTATTGGAGAGAAGCAATTCACACTACGTTTTACATACTTAATAGGGTTCAAGCAAAAGCTAATAACACAAAGACTCTCTATGAATTATGGTATGGAAGGATTCCCACTGTGAATTATTTTAGAGTATTTGGACACAAATGCTATATCAGAAGAGATGATGAAAACTTAGGAAATTTTTATGCAAGGTTTGATAAAGGTATCTTCCTTGAATATTCTACTAAATAAAAGCTTATAGATGTTATAACAAAATGTTGAGAAAGATTGTTGAAAGTGAAAATGTTAAGGTTGATAAAAAATTTGTAGAATTCAATTGTAGTGGATGGATACGTGTTAGCTGAACCTAATTATTGAGAAGAAGAAAAAGTTGATCAAAAGGAAGTGCAAATTGACGAGGTATAATCTCTAGAGAAGAGCCCTAAAACCCTTAAGTATGTGCAAGAGAATCATTCTGAAGAAAAAATCATTGGAGACAAGAGGAAAGGAGTGTTGAAAAGAAGCATAACTACTAAAGTTGAGGTAAATCTTTGCTTACTTCTTAAGGTTGAACCAAAAATAGTGAGTGAGGCATGAAAAGATGAACATTGGATGGAGGCTATGGAAGAAGAACTTATGCAAATTGAGAAAAATCAGACTTGGGAATTGGTTCGTAGATCGGAAAACAATAATATAATTGGAACTAAGGGGGTATTAAAAATTAAGTTGAATGAGAATGGAAAAGTGGTAATAAACAAAGCAAGACTTGTGTGTAAAGGCTACTCCCAAGTGGAAGGAATAGAATTTGAGGAGACATTTGATCCTTTGGCTAGGATAGAAGCTATTAGGATGATTTTGGCATTTGCAACACATAAAGATTTCAAAGTTTATCAAATGGATGTGATGTCTTCTTTCTTGAATGGTGAGATAGAAGAAGTTTACATGGAACAAACAGAGGGATTTTAGTTAGCAGATCAATTGGATATGGTTTACTGATTGAAGAAGGCATTATATGGATTGAAGCAAGCTCCCTAAGCTTGGTATGTAAGATTGGACAAATATTTGATTCAACAAGGATTCAGTAAAGGGACCACATATAACAATCTTTATTTTAAAATTGAGGAAGATAAAATATTGATAGTGGTTGTGTATGTGGATGATATTATCTTTGGGGAGATGAATTTCTTCCTTGGGCTACAAATCAATCAGACAGATAAAGGAATTTTCATTTCATATTCTAAGTATGCTAAAGAGATGTTGAAGAAGTTTGGAATGTATGACTCCAAACTGGTATGCACTAATATGGTGATTGGTTGTAAGTTGAGTAAGGATGATGATTCACCTAAGGTTGATTAGAGAAAATACATAGCTATGATTGGTGGAATTCTTTAATTTATTGCTACTAGATTAGATATCATGCATGCAATTTGTCTTGTGGCTAGATTTCAAGAAGATCCTACATAAACACATGTTTCATCAATAAAGAGGATATTTAGATACTTAAGAAGCACTTTGTATTATGGCTTGTGGTATCCTAAAGGTAATGATTTCAATTCAAGTGCTTATATAAATGTAGATTGAGTTGGTTTTGTTGATGATAGGAAGAGTACAAGTGGTGGTGTATTCTTTCTTAGATGTAGATTGGTGGCATGGTTAAGTAAGAAGCAAGATTCAATTTCTTTATCTACTACAAAGGTTGAGTATATTGCGGTAGCATCTTGCTGCACACAAGTGTTGTGGATGATACATACATTAAAGGATATACAAGCAATTTATGATGAGCCTATATCTATCTTTTGTGATAATACAAATGTAATTAAAATTTCAAAGAATCCAGTGATGAATTCAACGACAAAGCATATATCAATCAGGTATCACTTTCTCAGAGAGAAGGTTATGGAGAATGAAGTGAAGCTTGAATATGTACCTACAAATGATTAAATTGCTAACATATTCACTAAGGCTCTTCCAAAAGATACTTTTGAGTATCTCTGAGAGAAGTTGGGGGTTATTGCTCCTCTTTTGAACTAGATGCATATGGATATGCATTACTCAAGTGGATCAATAGATTCATTATTTTTCTGGACTGATGATTGGTGGCTACTTCTCGAGGGGAGTAGGTAGTTCCATGTGTTGTCATTATATAGACTTGTTAATTTATTTGGGTGTACTCCTAAGGAGGAGTATGTAGAGTAGGCATTTTGGTTCAATGTCAAAGGGGGAGAAAAATGCTTTATTTTTTATCCTTTTCCATTGATGACAAAGGGGGGGAGAATTGCCATGTGAAAAAATTTATCTCCTTAGGGGGAGAAAGAAGAGTCATGCAAAAAGTGAAAGGTTAGCAAAGGGAGGAGAAGCATTTTGTAAGAAGGAGAAAGTTCAGGATTGTTGTAGAAGTTGTGGTTGTCTTTTCTTTGATGGTTTTTCATATCTTGTGTTACCATCAATGAAAAAGGGGGAGATTGTTGCAAGTATGAAGGTGTTTCATTGATGTCAACAGGCATGTCCACTAGTTGGTGTTGTCTATGATATGGGGGAGATTATTGCAAGTATAAAGGTGTTGTCATTAGTATCAACTATATGTTAAAGAAGGTTGTTGCAGGATTGAGCTTGTGTAGTTGAGACCTTGAGGAATTTTTATGATTAAATGGATATATCTTTATATTGCAGAGTCTAAAGATGTATTGAAATGATGTAAAGTGGTGAAATGATGTCATTGGTACTTGGTTTCCAAGTGCTTTTGAGAAAATTTGATAAAAAAAGAAAACAATATTGTGCAAATGTTCAAAATGTGCTTCGATATTGTGCTCCACATTTATATTGTGTTGAGACTATTCCTCAGAAGATTTGATATGTTGTTCAAAGTTGTTAGAGGATACTATATTCAAAATTTGGGTTTTTGGATCATTGTACAAAGAGATATTTTCACTAGTGTGTGAATCAAGTTTTCCATAGTTTGGGAGAAATGTATTTTCTCCACATTTCTTTGCATTATGGTTTCAGGTTGTGTGGATCCGAGAAGTTATTTTTGATGTTTGTATCTTTCATAATTCAAGATTTCACTTGATTTGGTGTAGTACAGTGTGTGTTCCATTCATCAGTATATGTATGAGGTTAACCAAATGTTCTGAATTGAGGAATTTGTATGATGTGAGTTTTGATGAAGTGTTTGATGAATCTTAAGTGTTTCATGGGTTATTATAGATGCTTTCCAAGTGAATTATGTTGTTTGGAAGTTTTGGATTGAGTTAAGGAAGCGCGTACTTAATGTTTTATGGTGTTTAACAAGGGTGTTGGTCGACCTTGTGTTAGCACTACATTTAAAGCTTGTGGAAGCATGTTGAAGTGTGTTAGCAATAATTTTGGGTCCTAATTAATTATTTATTTGGGTCTCCTTTGTTCCTATCCATCGTGAGAATGTTTAGGTTCCAACCTAATTTGAATTTGTCAGTGTAACGAATAGTTTTCGACCTTGGAGAAGGTTTTCAAGGCTAAGATTGATATAAATAAGGGTAATGTTGTTGTGAGATGGAAGAGAGAAGAAAGATAGATGTGATATCAATGTAGGTTTTGTGTGTGATGTGAATTTGAGCAGAGTAGTGCAATCTTCAAGTGTTTTCAATATTTCATGCAAGATTGCAAGAGTGTGTGTGAGCAATTATGGTGGATCCTCTGTTGCATTGAAATAGTGTTCCCTGTGTAACATTACTCTTCTATCTTCTTGTATTTATTTCTATGGTAGTGAGCCTTGGATGTGAGCCATTTTGGACAGTGCGTTCTATTCTAGAAGTGAGTCTTTTTGTACTGGTGTTGCAATTACTTATATTGTGAGATAATCCTCATTGCAATTTTTCCCTCATTGGGTTTTCCATGTAAATATGGTGTTCTCATGTGTATGGTGTTTTCATTTTATTTTTTCTTATTTTCATTTCATTCTCTTACATCATAATAGAATAAGTGTTAATTAATGCATATAGATCAAATTACTGTTGAGGTTTTTTGTGGTTTAATTTGGTACAAATGATTCACCCCCCTCTTAGTTGTCTTGTCTATTCAAAAAAAAAAAAAGATATAAATATAATATATTTTATAGCTATGGTTCGACTAGGATTGAATTTTGAATTAGAGGAGGAAAGGGGGTGATATCAAAGAGCATATAAAAAATAATGTCAAAGAGAATATCAAAGATAACAATGGGAAGAAATGATAGATACTGAGAGGGAGGAGGAAATAAGAAGAATTAATAAAGTGGAAAGGAAAATATATGCTACACGAAGGGAAGAAGTGATTGTAGAAGAATTATAATTTTAAAGTAGACAGGAAGGAAATATGATTAGGAATATTCATAAATGAACATATGAAGAAATTTATCATTCTCAAAGAGACAAAGGAAGCAATTTGATTCCCAATCGAGTGAAATACACAACAATCCAGAAAATGCAAATGCAACAACAATAGAACATGCGTTAGAAACACCTCATCACGAAAGTCAAATTAAGATTAATATAGGTTTAGATGACATTGTACAAAACATTCCGAACCCAAATGGAATGCTTCAAATTGATTTCCATAGATTCCAAATATAATTTTGGCATCAATTAGATAGCTTTAGAACACCAAACATGTGTTATGTTTGTTAAGAATTCTATCTAGGAATCAAAGTATGGCATATCTTTGAAGGTCCTATATGCAATAGATGTTGAAAGGAGAGGAAATAATAGATTTTATTCTTCAAATAATATGGATCTTGGGTGACAACCAGATGAGCTTGCAAATTTAACTCGGGTTGAAGAAATGTTGATTACACATGTTAGCCCAATACTAGAAGTTACACATGCAATAAGTGGTTAGTATAAATACAAAGGATACATAATAAGTTTTCCACAAAATGTGGAACATGTTTGAAATTTTTTTCCACATTCAATACAAAATTTTCCAATCATTATTGTTCAAAGAAGGGATCAATGTGGCACAAATTATAACTTTATAGTCAATAGAGATCATGTGCATAATGCATTAAAATACAAAGTAGAGCATGAAAAGTTTTATTCGGATGTTAGAATTGATGAAAATTCTCTCAGTGATCTATCGAGAAATTTAGATGAAAATATTTTCAACAAATTATAAATAGTGCATATGGAATTTTATTATGATGCAAATGAAATCATATTTGTTGGTACAGTCATGGAAACATATCAAGGTAATATTATTGATCACACATTAATGGCTTCTAGACCACCTAATGGATGAAGATAAATGGAATTGATTCATGCATGGGTTAATAACCCCGATGCAAATTCAACAACTGATGTATTGGATAGGAATAGGTGCATCTCAAATAAATGAATATATCACTTTAGGATTACTTGATATGACATTCCTAACATTGTTCCCTAATGGTACATGTGAATGGTTAGAACCAAAAATGAGACGAGTGCATCTATATTAATTTTTCAAGCATCTATTGTGGTATAGGAATTGTCACTTTGGTAGTCATCCAAGGTTTATATATTTCATTATGAACATGATAATGAGACATCATGCACAAAATTCATCTATTGTATTCGTAAAAAAGAGTTTTCAAGACATGTTGATCACCATAAATGAGTTGTGTGAGCATATGTAATACATGCCACACTCCCATCTAGCTGATAGGTTGATGAGGTCTAGAACAACATTAATGGGGACAAGGTCATATTGGATAAAATTTTAAGAATTGATTGACATGCTTCATCAAATAGGTTCTCCTAGAATATTCTTCACTTAAGTGTTGCAGACATGTATTGGCTTGATTTGCCTGCATTAATGCCAGGAACATAGCCAACTACTCCAAGGGAGGCTCAAAATTGGTGACAACAAAATTTTATTGACTATCCTCATATAGTTGCACATTAATGCACTTTAGAATTCAATATTAAAAAAAAAGAATATTTGAAATAGGAATGAATGATAAAGATTACTAGTGCAAATATGAGTGGAAACCTAGGGGATCACCACATGTGCATGGATTTATATGGGTACATGGAGCACTGAATATGAATAATATTGATTGGTTAAATGAAGAACAACTAAAAAGTGCTAAGAGATATTTCCATTGTATTGTTCAAGCATTGAATCCTAGAGAACATCCACATCAACAAAACATACATGCATGTTTAAAAAAAATTGGGCATATACATGCAATATATTAAATAAACTATTTGTACTATATGATATAACTAGTATATTTGTATTTCCAATTGTAGGAATTCCAAAAAATTTCTCAACATCCATGTCTTAAAATACAAGACAACTTGTTGAGATAGATGTTGACGATGACTGTGAAGAGGTCCTAAACTATTTACAATGACACACAATGTGTAGGGAAGGTGCATGCCTATGAAAAAAGAGAGGAACAGTGGTTTATAGGTAACTAAATTTTAACAAGTTAAAATATTTATGTAGACGTTCAAATTATCCTAATTGATATCGTGCACTCGATCTTGATTTACAAACATTAGTTCTCCCTAAATCACTTCTTTACTAGCCAATTAATTGAATAATCCTTATTTAATTAATTCATATAATTCCTGTTTGATTAAATAAATCAGTTTTATCTAATCAAAACTTATCCTTCCTCTTTTGATTAAATAAATCATTTTATTTAATAAATCCTAAGGTCATCTCCTTTAAATTGAATAAATTAACCTTTATTTGATTTAAATCTAATGTCATCTCTCTTAATTGAATAAATCAAACTTTATTTAATTAAATTAATAATGTTCATATTCCTCTCATTTTGATTTAAATAAAACAAAAAATCTAAATCAAATGTCATATCAACTAATTCCATCTAAAGTTAATTAAACCCTAATTAACTCTAACTCTAATACTCAAATCCTCTAGCTTTTGCAAGTTGTGCATATAAATCAATTTATTTGATTTATTAATTCTTCTATTTCCATTCAAATGTGTCATCTCTTTGGAATATACCATCATTTTGAAATCTCCCTCCTAAAAGGACTTTTCCTCCAACATGGCATTAATAGCTCTTACATGTCATTTTTCTTGAGCCAAGTGGCATTAACTCATCTTTCAACTCTTCCTCCACAAGCCATCTTTTGAATTTCAAATTCCACCTAATTGCATTAATTTGTACATTGATCAAAATGTGCTCCACGTCTCTTCAGTAGCATGTTGACAAGTGACACAATGCCATTGGTTGATGTTTAATCCTACATCCTTCATATTTCTCATTCCTCCATCCTTCTTTCCTATAAATAAATAGCTTCTCTATTGGTTTGGGATCCACAACTTTATGCAAGATTATTGTCTACATATTTGAGCAAGTTAATCCACCATTTTCATCCAAGTTTTCATAGTTTTCATCAATCATAACTAGGTTATTGATAATTTTCATCAAGCAGCACACATTCTTCATCAAGTTCATCAAGGAATTGGGAAGGGGCTACTTTACACATCAAAGTAGCTCCAATTTCCCCATGGGATGTTGGTTTGAATGTTTTGAATAAGATTTAGTAGCTTTCATTTGATTAATTTTTCTTTTTTTCTTGTTCATTATGTTTAAATGAATTGCATGGGGAATGTTTGTTTTAGATGTGTTTATTGACTAACATTGGATTGTTTGATCATGTTTGAGTAGGTCTAGACCAACCATTCACATTTTGGCGCTAGGAGGAGGGTACACCTTTCAAAATTAACAATTTTTTTGTCAAATTCACTATTTTTTTCAAATTTTTGTGTCTTTAGGAAACAATGACACTGTGAAGTTCAAATAGCGACGCTATCAGTCCAAGGTTGTTATATAGTGATGCTACCTCTGCTCCAAAATGTGACACTATAGTAATTCACCAGAGGGCTAGACCAGTCAAACTCCAAAGGGAAATGTTGGGTGGAAATTGTGACATAATCGTAGTCTCTATTTTTCCATAGAGTGACCTTGAATTCACTAGAGCGACGCTGAATCTCCGAATAGCGATGCCTCTGTGGATTGTGATGTTGGAGTTGGGTAAAAGGTCACTTTTCAATTTTATTTTGACAAATTCTTTTTTATATTGATCACCTTTTACTTTTGACCTCTCTTGTGGCCCTGTTTTTTGTAGGCTAATCAACTTTTGTAGGTTGAGGTGATCAAAGAGGGAAGGAGGAAACGAAGAAAAGGTTTCTTATGGAATTATCACATGATTGTAACAAGTTTTTTTAAACACTTTGGGAGAAATTATAATCTCATCCTTAGGATATTGTTATCTTTAGTTTTAGAACTCAAATAAATTTCGTTTTGGTTTTAAAAAGAACAATAAAAGGGTTAAAAATAACCTTAGGAACTTACTAGAGTTGGTTTTGGATTTAAGAATTGAAAAAACTATGAATTTCAATGTTAGACCTACACAAACACAACAATAATCATACAATTAGATCATTATGCAAGTTAAATCAACATTCCCCATAGAATTCATTTGAAATGCACTAAATAAGAAATGGAAATGAATGTATCATTTGTTAACATTAAATTTCTAGTAAATTGATTCTATGAAAATTGTTTTTGGTGCAATGGTGCTCCACCCCAGGAATTACAAAGTTTCATTACCAGTTAAATTGTGGGAAAAGCCCATTGAAGAGTATGTTTCACAGGAAACTTTGAAATCTATGTTCAAAATTGATTGTTTAAGAGTGGAGGAATGTATTTGTATCATCTTGGGGATAGAAGTTACCAGCCCTCGTGCTCGTCGTCTCCTTTTTCCTTCACAGGTGATTTCTATCTTTCTTTCCAATGCTTTAGATTTGTTGCAATCTCTGAATGAAATTGAGGAATTGGCAAGGAATTATATCAATATTCAATTTCATATGGATAATGTTGTTCTTTGAGCTATACATTAGTATAATTTTTATAATGGGGAAGGATTTGTTTGGGGCCTTTTCCCCAGAAGATTGGTGCAAAAATGTCAAGGTATTGAAGAAATTTTTTATGCTATTTGGTTGGCTTTGCAACACAGAAATGAAAACATTCTATTGAGGGATTTAAGGAAAAATAAGTGTAGTGTTTGCACACAAAAGGAACTAGAAATCAAGGACAAATTTTACGCTCTATCTTTCTTTCAAGATTACACTCCACGGCTCACTAATCAAAACTTGCAGCTTGAATTGCAACTAATGGTTAACACTTCCAGCCATATGTCTTCTTTTGAAAGAGTTATTCGTTGTGTGCCATCTCACATTGTATCTCAGGGCTCTCAATATTATGTTCGAAGGGCTGGTAATAGGATCAATCCAAATACTTTGCATTCAGAAGGGATGGATGAGAATTCACAAGATGAAAGAGCTTCAGGTGGAAACATCAAATAATTATATGGTTTTCTGTGAAATGCTTTTAGGGTAAACAAAATTTTGTATTTGATCTGTATATGTGGGATTTTAAATATTCCAATGGGTTGGGTTGTTGATTTTTGAAATATTTTTTATGAGTACATATGCTTAATGCACTTATAATTGTAAGGGTTGGATCTATGATCCTTGATGTCATCATATAAGGGTTGGATTTTTAACCATTTTGTATCGGTTCTCTGCTAGTAAGGTGGTTTTTGGGAAGGTCATCTAAGGTTGTACCATAGGTTAGATTGGGACAATGTTGAACTTTGATGTTTCAGTTCTCTTTGTAAAAATGATTTGTAACATTTTCATGTTCAGGGGCGATAATTGGAGGTTTTTGTATTGGTTCTTTCCTGCTGGTATGCCTCCCAGAACCAGTTTTTGTAACTTTATGTTTATTATATAGTAAAATTTAATAGGGGTTTGCCACTTTTGCCAAAAAAAAAATGGAAATGAAGAACACAAATGAAAACTATCAATTCCTCTCTAATGCAACCAAACTCTCAATCCCATGGGGGAATTGGTGCCATTTTGATGTGGAAAATGGCCCTTTCCCAATCTCTTGTAAGCTTGAGTGATGATTTGATAAATATTTGATGCTCCTTGGTTGAATTCCTGCATAACCTAGCTATGAAAATGTAAAGATGGATGAACAATGGATGAAAAAATTCAAAATCTGAAGATAATGTCTTTGCATGAAGTTGTCGATCTAATATAAATTAAAAGCCTCTTATTTATAGATGAGAGTGATGGAGAATGAGGCAAAATGGATGAATGTGGGACAGAAGACTAACCATTAACATTAAACCACTTGTCAACATGTGAGTGGACAAAGGTGGAGCACATTTTGATGAATGTGCACATTAATGCTATTAGGTGGAAATTCAAAATGGAGAAGTGACATGTTGGATGGAGATGAAAGATGAAATAAATTCCACTTGGCTCAAGAAAAGGAAATGTAAAAGGCATTTAATGCCTTGTTGGATGGATAAGTCCTTTTTGGGGGGAGATTTTCAAATTTGAGGAATATTCCATTTTTTATGCCTTTTTGAATGAAAATAGGAGATTTATAAATTAATTAAATTCATTTTCATGAGAAAGTTGCAAAAGCTAGAGGATTTGTTGGATTAAGATTAATATTAATCAAGATTTGATTAATCTAAAAGGAGATTAGTTGATTTGACCATTTTGACCTAGACTTTTGGGTTAATTTAAATCAAAATGAGAGGAAAATGATTTAGACTTAATTAAATAAAGGTTTTGATTTATTTAATTAAAGAGGGATGATGTTAGATTAAATCAAATAAAGATTGATTTATTTAATTTAATAGAATGACTTTAGAGATTTAATTAAATAAAATGAATTATTTAATTAAATAGAAACTATAGGATTAATTAAATAAGATTGATTTATTTAATTAATAGAAGATAATGAATTAATCAAATAAAATTTATTTATTTAATTAAGGGATGAAATGATATGAATTTAATCAAATAAGAGATATCTAATTAAATGACTAGCAAAGGAGATGATTCAGAATGAAACAGTGTTAGTAATCAGGATCAAATGCATGTATATTTTACGTGTCTACATTTTTCCCCTCTTTGAAGCAATGTACCTATTGCGTTGGTTCAAAGAATAAACTTACTGAGATAAAATTCAAAAAAATTATGATTTGTTTGGATGCCCTAGAGGAAAGAAGTATACTGGTACATTGCCCCCTTGAGAGATCGAGCGAAAAGTTCAATTTGAGGGTCGATCTCATGACGAATAGGTTCAAGATTAGAAAGATTGAATGTTTGATGTAGATAGATTCAATGATGTAGACAATTCATTAGCCATGGGTAGCCTCATGTCTATTTTGATATATTACACACACTGATACTCATTTTTTAGGTCATGACAGTTATTTTATTGATGATATGATATGATATGATTGATTCATGAGATGTCCTATTTTGTTTATGCATGATGGATGGATGGATGCATTTATTTTTCAATATCTTTTCTATACATTTTTTATGATGATGCATTTATAATGGATGATACAATGATGTGTATGATATGATTTAATAATGCCTATGTGATGATATGATGTTATGATCTTATATGATGATGTTTTATATGGTTTATGCAATGGATGATATTTTGGTGCTTATATGTTTATTGTAATGAATGCAAATGTATGGTTCATGAGATGCTTAGAATAACTGATCTATATTATGTAATGATGAAATGTAATGCATGTGAGATGATCAATGTTATATGATATGATGTATGCTAATAGTTTATGGATGCAGGATGGATGCATTAGCAATGATGATTAACTATCATGGTACCTTTTTATCTCATAAAGAAGACATAAGAAAGAAGATCCAAGAAGTCCACTTCATTAGAGATGATGGTGATGATGATGATTCTTATCAGAAATTAGGATTTTAAAAGGGCTACATACCTTATGTTTGATAACACGTGCAGGCACGATGCATCAAGGTATAAAGAACCAAGATGGCGTTGCACCTAGTGTGATGGAATTTAACTCGACATTTAGATAGGAGTACTCCTATTCACATCTGACATATGAAACCTCATTCAAAATGTAATTCAGATATTTCAAACATCTCAGACTAAAACATAGGAAGGAAAGTCTTCCTATGTGGTCAACAAGATACCTAGAACATCCTCCCTACAAACCAAACAAAGCACGCATGACCAAGGTTATATTACAAGAACATCCAAAAAGCACAATAGATAAAAAGATATTGATTGTTTCCCCATTCCTTTCTTTATAAATCCCTTTGTTTGGACATCATCGAGAGGTCATTGGATTGATCGTAATAAGGTAAGTCAAAAGACAAAGATCAAGCAAACAAACAAGCTAATGTTCTTCATACCACTAGCCAAGACTAAACTACGGTGATGCCTAATGTTGATCTCCATTGTAGGAAGGATGTATCCTAGGACATGATGTATTTAGATGATGATTTGGGATTGAATAGATGATAGACTATTGATACATAGAGTTGAGCAACTTGTTTATTACTGACCTACACTTGAGACCTTAACTTTTTTCCAATTGTTTCACCAAAGGTTGAGGATGATGATTGATTTATTGTGAGTGATGTTTATTGTGGGTGAAAGAAAAATGAGATGGATGGATTTTTTCAAATATTTGGATGTTTTTGATGGTTTTGGATGTTTTGAGGTTGTTTTTGGTATTTTCAAGATTTTACAAATGTCTTGATTTTCAATTTTCTAATGTTTTTTGTGTTTTATGAGCTTTTGACCAAGAGACTAACCTAATGACCTATCTTAGGGGCCTTAGGGGCTGATCGATAGATTAGCCTTGATATGTTATACATGCAAAGACCACATAGTTCGACTGACACATACTTGATTTATCTGATGAGATATGAACAAATGGATTGCCAATTTATTATGATGGACTCCTAAAGGATTGACCTAAGTGTCTTAGGGGAATATCAAAGATCAACCTTTCCTATGTTCAGAGATCAAAGACTCGTAGTTTGACAAGATGACCCTATTTTTGAATTTTTGATTGACTTTTGGATGTTTTTGGATTTTTGCATTATTTTGATGATTTGGATATAGATATGTGTGATGATATTAGTGATCTATTTTGGAATTTTGTTGAAAACCAAGCTAAGCTTGATTGACCAAATTGATGGATTGATGATGATAACATTGTTGAGGATACACAACAATGTAAGGATAGTGTTTAAGTAACACAAGGATTGGGATGGATATCCTGAGATGATGATGGATTGATTGGATTTGATTGATGATAACAATGTTGAGGATACACAACTATGCAAGGATGGTGTTAAGTAACATGAGGATTAGGATGGATATCTCGAGATGATGATGGATTGATTGGATTTGATTGAGCAGGATTTTGAAGCTTGATTTGAAACAAAATTTGTTTGGATGATTTGATGTGATGTTGAGGCACACGTTAGATGCCATTGATATTTTTTGTTTGGATTGTTATTCATTGAAAGATAAAGCTTGATAAGGAACATCTTCTTGTCAAAATATGCCATGGGCTAGTGATTTGGATTTTGGCTCACAAATGTTTTGACCAATTTGATTTTATGTTTTCCAAAATTTGGATCACCATGTATAAGTTGGAGGATATAGATCAAGATTTATTCCCAAAGCACAAGGTAAGTATCTGCCCCTAGTGTCTAGCAATGTATGGAATGCCATGGGTGGATGCTTGGATAGATGTATGGATGGATGGATATGAATTATCTTGTGATAAGATAAGGTGTTTGAATAAAGAATTCTCATTGGATAATGCTTCATGGCTCTGATAATGTTGGGTAAGATCAATGAAAATGGCCCATGTCAAGATGTCTACCATAAGCAAGTGTAAAGTGTGCACCAAACTTTGTCAAGATCAAGATAACCTGGAAGATGGATGCAAATATATGCAAATGGATTGGATCAATGGTTTATGGATGAATGGATTTATTATGGATAAGATGGATGGAATGCTAGATTATTATGGATGGGATGAGATGCTTTCACCTGAACTAGCACATACAAATGCTCGATTCTACACATGATGTATGTTTTCCAAGTTTTCATTGGGGTACCTATCTAAAGTGCCACCATAGTGGTTTTCATTGGAGGATGATTTTTTTCTTTATTGTTTTCAATCCTTTTTTTTATTTTTTTGAAAGATTTTAAGCTCATGCTGAACCACCTAGTGGTGTTGATGTAGATGCTTCTATCATAATGTTCCATCGATATTCTACTTGAAGATGCTTCTTTTCCAAGATATGTGCACTTGAATACAACTTTTGAGATTCCTGATCTACTTTGCAAATACTAGAGTTAACTCTGTCTTTGTGTGCATATCGCGAAAGAGTGACTTTTGAATCCTTATGTTGAAGGGTTGTTTCCAACACATGGTCAATGTGATAATTGGATATAACGCATGGAGGCATGTATGGAGTGTGTTTAGGAATAAAATATGGATTAGTTGATCGTTTGGAACCTTTGAATCTCCAAACTTGGGAAGATGAGCAATAATGGGTGGATACGGAAGTGTGTATGGAATTAGGACCAATCGCTTGATATACTTTGTATATTGCTTGAGAATCCTTCTTTTTCATTTGTGGACATCTTTGATGGATAATTTTCCCTTTCTTATTTTTTCCCATAGTTTCTTTGACTAATAGAGTTTGATCTAGGGACAATCTTTCTTTGTATTTTTTGTATCCATGTGTATTTGATTTGTGCATAGTGCTTCCCAAATTATTTTTCTTTGATAATGTTCCTTTTTCTTTGATTCAAATTCTTATTTTGATGTTGGTCCCAATTCATGGATGGGGTGATGGGTGGATGAAGATTCATGACATGGTTGGTTGTAGTATTGGCATTGATTTCATCATAAGGATTCTTTGTGCTTCCTATGTTGATGCTTGCACTAGATAAAATTTTCCCCAGTATGGTTGTAGTAGCATCTTTTTTGTTTGATTCTGCCTATTTTGAGATGTCTTGTTGAGTAAGAATTCCCTGATAAATGACCACTGCAGATGACATTATTTCAATTTTTTGCTATGCTAACTCCAAAATGTCTTGTTTTTTCTAACCTATTTCCTTGAGTGGATAATGTTGGATATCTTCATAGATGATGTCCCCAATATGAATGTGGGATGTATCTAATCTCAATCTTGATGACTCGGTTTGACTATAGGAATCAATAACCTGCTCCTTTTGTGTAATAATGTTATGAGTAAAGGAACCCAGTTCTGTATGAAGATCATCTACGTGTCCATCCAAAGAAAGCATGTCATGGGTAGATGGAGGATCATGTGTTATATGGATATGATCATCATTTGCGACATCTTGTATAGATAGGAGAGTTTCCATTAGATCATTGTAGTATCTTGTAGATACAAATTCTTGATCTTGATTAATTTTAGAAATGCTTTTGACATGATTTCGATCAAGTTCTTGACATGGGTCAATTTCAAAGGATGGATTGCTTATAAAGGGTTCTTAGATATCTTTATTAGGCATGGGAATTGGCTCAATATCCTGCTTATCTTTGAGTGGACTTGGATCAAATGTTGAGTTGAGGATTTCTTCAATATCTATAACCATGAGGTCAAAGGATGTCAATATGTCTTGGAAAGGACCATTGCTAGACTTTGGCGAAAAATGTTGATCATGCTTTGGAATGAATTCTTGATATATGTCCTCAAACTCATTGGATGATGTAGAGGTATTGTCAAAATGATCATTGGTGGAAGTATCACTGATTATACGATCAAATAATGTTAGCACTCCTTGAAATAGATCATTATTTGATATTGTTGAGGGGTTTTTATCATGATAAAAAAGTGACTCTTGATTTATGTTGAGTTGATCTTTAGATGAGGTAGAGAAATCTTCAAGGGGCTCATTTATGGATAGATCTTGATCAGTTTTTTCAACAATTGTAGTGGGGAGATTGTCAGTGCTATCACTAGTGGTTGAATCATGATCATTGTCCCTAATAGTTATTATTTTTTGATCAATAAGGTCTTGGATGATATTTTTGATTTGAATACAATTTGATGTGGTGTGTCCCTTTATTTTTTGAAAATTACAAAGGTTCTTCTCATTATACCCTGGTGGTTTAACTTGAGGCTCTTGATAATTTTCATAAACGGGGATTTTGATGATATTTTCTTGCACCAACTATTTCATGACTGATTCGATTGGTTCCCCAAGTGGTATGTATTTTCATTTGTTACCTTGTGAGATTTGTACTTTAAATTGACCTTGTGGTGATTGATTTTGGAGATGTGGTTATTGATCTTTGAGATGTGGCGATTGATCTTCGAGATGTGGAGGTTGGGTATGTTGTTGATGTTGTTGATCTTGATATCCAACTTCTTGACATTGGAGTTATTGTTCTTGATGTGGTTGTGGACACAACTCAATGCTTTGATGACATGGTTTAACCAATGGAAGGGTGTATTGGTTTTGGGGTGGAGATGTGTCTTGGCACAATGATTCAATTATTTTGGCAAGTGAAGCAATTTGATCTCACAAAATTTTATCTTGATTTTGGTCTTGACACCCTTGATATAGTTGATTTGGTTTTTGTTCAAGCAGATTTGGAATGCATACTTGTGGTGTTTGCATGGGATCATGGACAAATTGATTTTGGACAATGTTATAATTTGGGATGATGTTTAGATTTGGCATTATAGGTTGAATTTGAATATTGTTGTGGTTGGGAATCACCTTGCCTTGATTTAGGTAACTTTGATTTTGCATGGTGTTACCTTGACTTGGATTAATACGTGGAGTCGTTAACATTTTATTTGGACTTTGAAAAAAAATTGTATGATTCGAAAACATATCTATCCCAAAGTTTACCAAGTGTGGATTTGAAATGTTCATGTTTGTACTTGGTATATTCACATTTGGCATGTACAAATTTGGTGGGATAATGTTGTTTGTTTGAAGACTCATGCAATGATTGCTTGGTTGATAGATTTGTAGGTTAGGAATTTGATTTAAATCTACCATAGGGAAAGATGTTCCAAAATTTAGATTGGGCATATTCACATTTTTTGTATCATTGAGGTTTGTAGGAGATAATGATCCCATGTATGAATTGTATAAATGTGAGTTTTGATAGCCAATGGACATTGTAAGGATTTGATGGTTTGATTGACTTAGATTACTCATGATGTATGAATAAATTTTATACTCTATATTCTTCTTGTGTTTTGACCTTGTTGACCTCTAAGGAATTTAGGACCAATGATTAGATGAAGGATGAAAGTTGTGAATGATATGGGTGTTGAACTTTAGGAACCTTGGAGGGATACTAGACTTTAGGACTTTTGGATTTTTTATTTTGGATTTGATTTGGATAATGGACTTGTAAACCCCAAGATGTTGGATGTTATCTTGGAATAAAATTGTCCACAAGGTGATAATTTAACTAAGAGTATGAAGAAGGATGCATCTACACACACTTATTCGAAAAAGATGATTTTGATTTAAAGGATTTTCCAAAAGTTGAGTATGAAGGATTTTTCCAATGGTTCAAAAGTTGTTTGTGAGATGGGATTTAATTAATGTTAGAGATGGATGAAATGATTGTTTGTTTTGATCCTAAATGAACCTAAGAAGTACCTTGTTTACAAGACCAATATATTGAAGAACATGCTTTTCCCTAAGAGTAATTCAAACTAAAAGACCAATGTTTGCATGGAAAACCATATGGCCAAAAGATAGACAAACACATGTGTGGGGTTCAATTTGTCTTTTATCTTTGCTTAATGAGTCCTTTTTACTACAAACACTCTCTTGATTTATATTTTTCAAACTAGATCTCTAATGTCCTAATTTATTTTCATCCCACAAAGTCCATTATGTGGAAATCAAGGCACTAGTTTCCTATTGTTGACTTTAGTGAGAGAAAATTGAGATGAAAATCCAAATACTTAGAAACCTCTAAGGATAAAATCCCTAAGGCAACCAATAGAACTTGGATTTTTTTAGAGCTATTTTCTTCCTCTAAAGGGTTTGAAATATGATGATCATGTTGAATTTTTATTTTTACAATGTTTAGGATCCAAGCAAAGTGTTTTCAATTCCCAAAATATGCACAAGCATATGGATAATGAAGAGAAAATATTTGTTGAGTTCCCACTTGGATTTCTCCAGCTATGCCTACTCTTAGTAGATGATTAGATGCTTGACCACATAGGCTCCCCCTTACAGTGCATTCTCTTCTAGGGTCAACCAAGTATTAGTACCCATGAAACTCCCATGGCATAATTCTCATCTCTATTAAGAGCTGTAAAAACATGAGATGGCTTCAGAACGACAATTCTTGTACCAACAAATAGATTAAGGATTTTGGTCTTTCTAAACAAGGGGCTCTAGAAAAGGAATTTCGTTCGTAGGGGATCATCCATTCAGCAAGAGACCATTGTTTCCCTTCTTGTTGGAACAATCTTCATGATACTTGAACTTTCCTCAAGTATCCACACTTATATACCAGTTGGAAGTTGCTTGGATTTAGCGTGTTCCTAGTTGGATCATTCCCTAGGATGATTACTTTTTCCCACCAGTCAGTCCCTCTATGGATAAACAAAAGCAAGTAAGTACATCTATAGTTTGATCAGTCTTTGTTTAGAAACAAAGAGAGAACACACATGATATACTCCACTCACACTCACAAACTTTGTTCAATTTTAAGAACCCAAATGAAATGTGGAGGTAATTACTTATACAACTTAATATCACAAAAATTCTTTTGATTCTCAAGATTGCCGCGAGGCATGAGAGAATCACATACGTCTTTTAGATGATATTACTTTGGATAAGAGATTACAAAACATGGAGGAAGATGTTCATTTTAACTCTTCAAAGAAAGAATTGGATTCTTTTTAAGCACCTAAAGGAAATGTGAGATTTGTTTGTTCAAATTTTTAAGCCTTAAATAAAATCTAGTAAGTTGCCTAAGGTTCTTTTTAATCCCTTTGTCTTGTTCTTTTTAGAGCCCAAATGAAATTTATTGAGTCCTAAAAGCATGAAAGATAGAAAATCCTTAGAAGAGGGATTATAATTTCTCCCCAATGTGTTTAAAAACACTTGATACAATTAGATGATAATGCCATAGAGAAGATTTTGTCTTTTTTTTCCTTCTTCATCTTCGATCAAGCCAACCTACAAAAGCTGGTCAAAACTACAAAAATAGGGGTCAAAAACTAGTTAGTAGCCAAAATCAACCAAAATAAAAAAGCACATGTTAAAATTAATCTAAAAAGTTCCTTTTACCCAACTCTAGAGGAACAATCTTATAGGCGGCGTAGTTTGAAGAAGTCAGCAATGTTGTATAGCGCAACTAGGACTGATAGCGATGCTCTACAACAAAACTAGTGAGCGTGATTGCACCGCTATTTTGAGCAAGCGACACTGTTTAGAGTTTAGAAGTTTAGTGATAGAAAATTAGTCCAGTGTCATAGTTTGAAATTCAAATTTCTAGGTGAGAATGGCTTAGAGTCATAGTTTGGAGTTTGGTAGTGCCTCTAAATGGCGCCATTGGACTGTTAGCAGTGCAATTCCTCTATCAGTGACATACTTTTCCGATAGACACAATTTTTTTAAAAATCCACAGAATTTCACAAAAAAAACATGTTAGATTCTTAAGATTTTCCCTCCTAGTGCCAAAATATGAATGTGAATGTTAGACCTGCACAAAAACAACAAAAAATCATACAATTAGATCATTATGCAAATTAAATCAACATTCCCCATAGAATTCATTTGAAATTCACAAAATAAGAAATGGAAATGAAGAACACAAATGAAAACTATAAAATCCTCTCTAATGCAACCAAACTCTCAATCCCATGGGGGAATTGGTGTCATTTTGATGTAGAAAATGGACCTTTCCCAATCCCTTGTAAGCTTGAGTGATGATTTGATGAAGATTTGATGCTCATTCGTTGAATTCTTGCATAACCTAGCTATGAAAATGTAAAGATGGATGAACAATGGATGAGAAAACTCAAAATTTGAAGATAATGTCTTTGCATGAAGTTGTGGATCTAAAATAAATGAGAGCCTCTTATTTATAGATGAGAGTGATGGAGAATGAGGAAAAATGGATGAATGTGGGACAAAAGACTAACCAATAACATTAAGCCACTTGTTAACATGTGAGTGGGCAAAGGTGGAGCACATTTTGGTGAATGTGCACATTAATGCTATTAGGTGGAAATTCAAAATGAAGAAGTGACATGTTGGAGGGAGATGAACGATGAAATAATTTCCACTTGGCTCAAGAAAAGTACATGTAAGAGGCCTTTAATTCCTTGTTGGATGGACAAGTCCTTTTTGACGGGATATTTTTGAATTTGAGGAATATTCCATCTTTGATGCCTTTTTGAATGAAAATAGGAGATTTATAAATTAATTAAATTGATTTTCATGCGAAAGTTACAAAAGCTAGAGGATTTGATGGATTAAGATTAAGATTAATCAAGATTTGATTAATATAAAAGGAGATTAGCTGATTTGACCATTTTGACCTAGACTTTTGGGTTAATTTAAATCAAAATGAGAGGAAAATGATTGACTTAATTAAATAAAGGTTTTGATTTATTTAATTAAAGAGGGATGATGTTAGATTAAATCAAATAAAGATTGATTTCTTTAATTTAATAGAATGACTTTAGAGATTTAATTAAATAAAATGAATTATTTAATTAAATAGAAACTATAGGATTAATTAAGTAAGATTGATTTATTTAATTAATAGAAGATAATGAATTAATCAAATAAAATTTATTTATTTAATTAAGGGATGAAATGATATGAATTTAATTAAATAAGTGATATCTAATTAAATGACTAGCAAAGGAGATGATTCAAGATGAAATGGTGTTAGTAATCAGGATCAGATGCATGTATATTTTACGTGTCTACATTTTTCCCCTCTTTGAAGCAATGTACCCATTGCGTTGGTTCAAGGAATAAACTTGCCAAGATCAAAATTAAAAAAAATTATGATTTTTTCAGATGCCCTAGCGGAAAGAAGTATATTGGTACATTGCCCCCTTGAGAGATCGAGCAAAAAGTTCAATTTGAGGGTCTATCTCATGACGAAGAGGTTCAAGATTAGAAAGATTGAATGTTTGATGTAGATAGATTCAATGATGTAGACAATTCATCAGCCATGGGTAGCCTCATGTCTATTTTGATATATTACACACACCAATACTAATTTTGTACCATGACAGTTATTTTATTGATGATATGATATGATATGATCGATTTATGAGATGTCCAATTTTGTTTATGCATGATGGATGGATAGATGGATGCATTTATTTTTCAATATCTTTTCTATACATTTTTTATGATGATGCATTTATAATGGATGATACAATGATGTATGATATGATTTAATAATGCCTATGTGATGATATGATGATGCACATGATATGATGTTATGATGCTTATATGATGATGTTTTATATGGTTTATGCAATGGATGATATGTTGGTGCTTATATGTTTATTGTAATGAATGCAAATGTATGGTTCATGAGATGCTTAGAATAACCATTCTATATTATGCAATGATGAAATGTAATGCATGTGAGATGATCAATGTTATATGATATGATGTATGCTAACGGTTTATGGATGCAGGATGGATGCATTAGCAATGATGATTAACTATCATGGTACCTTTTTAGCTCATAAAGAAGACAGAGGAAAGAAGATCCAACAAGCCCGCTTCATTAGAGATGATGGTGATGATGATGATGATTCTTATCAGAAAATAGGATTTTAAAAGGGCTACATACCTTATGTTTGATAGAACATGCAGGCACGATGCATCAAGGTATAAAGAACTAGGATGGTGTTGCACCTAGTGTGATGGAATTTGACTCGATAATCAAATAGGAGTAATCCTGTTCACATCTGACATATGAAACCTCATTCAAAATGTAGTTTAGATATTCCAAACATCTCAGACCAAAAAATAGAAAGGAAAGCCTTCCTATGTGGTCAACAAGATACCTAAAACATCCTTCCTACAAACCAAACAAAGCACGCATGACCAAGGTTATATTACAAGAACATCAAAAAATCACAATAGATAGAAAGATAATGATTGTTTCCCCATTCCTTTCTCTCTAAATCCCTTTGTTTGGACATCATCGAGAGGTCATTGGATTGATCGTAATAAGATAAGTCAAAAGACACAAATCAAGCAAACAAACAAGCTAATGTTCTTCATACCGCTAGCCAAGGCTAAACTATGGTGATGCCTGATGCCTGATGTCCATTGTAGGAAGGATGCATCCTAGGACATTTTGTTATTAGATGATGATTTGGGATTTTCTAGATGATAGACTATTGATACAAAGGGTTGACCAAGTTGTTTATTTACTGATCTACACTTGAGACCTTGACGTTTGAGTTTAATCAAATATGGGATATATAATTAAATGACTAGCAAAGGAGATGATTCAGGATGAAATGGTGTTAGTAATCAAGATCAGATGCATGTATATTTTATGTGTCTACATGAATAACTCCAAAATTTTTATCTTGGTGCTATAAAAAGAATCCATTACTGCTTTGAGGACTAAAATGAACATGTGTCTTTCATGTTTTGTAATCTTTTTCACAAACTAATATCATTTAAATAGAATATGCACTTCTCTCGCGCTTCACGATGATCTTAAAAATCAAAAGTATTTTGGTTATATTAGGTTGTCTAAAAGATTGCCTCCACACTTCAATTTGGGCTTTTTTAAAATTCAAAAAATCTTGCTAGTGTGAGTTAATTATATCATGTGTATTCTCTCTTTGTTCATGGAAACAAAGATTGTCAAAAAAATGGTTGTGCTTACTCGCTATTGTTTACCTTTAGAGGGGCCTAGCTAATACCAATTTGAAGGCGAATCCAACCAATTTTTCACTTGGGATGGTATACAAATGGATAAGACTAAATTTTCAAGTCCTCATGGTATGTAGGCCTTAGTCATACAGTCTCTTTCAGAATGGGGTACTACCGTAAAAAGTATAAGTGCCCCTGGTAGGATTGATTAAAGCCTTCAGTGGCTTTCTGGATGCTCGCAAGGTGCCATGTCCCCGATCACCCTGACTAAGAACCAATCTATATAGAGGCCAAAATCCTTACTATTTGTTGGTGCAAGAATGGTCATTTTGAAGCCATCCCACATTTTTGCAGTTCTTTAGTAGAGATGAAAAGTTTTTCATGGGAGATTCATGAGAATTGAAGCTCGACTTGCCCAAGAAGTGAGTGCACTATAAGGGGGATCCTCTGTGGTTAGGCTTCTAATCATCCACTAAGAATAGGCATAGCTAGATTTATCCAAGTGGGAATTCAACAAATATTATCTCTTTCTATCCTAGGGTTGTGCAATCTTTGAGTCAGTTACACACTTTGCTTGGATATAAAACATTGGAAAACAAACATTCAACCAAATCATCAAAATTTCAAACCCTTTACAAGAAGCAAATACCTTTGAAAAATCCAAGTGTTATTGCTTATCCCTATGGATTCTATCCTTAAAGGCTTCTAAGTATTTGGATATATATCTCAATTTTCTCTCTCTAAAGTCAACATTAGGGAACTATTTCCTTGATTTCATTGATCTCCACATAATGGACTTTGTGGGATGAAAATAAATTGGGACATTAGACATTTAGTTTGAAAAGCTAAGAAAGAAAATGTTTGTGGTAAAAATAAATCATTAAGTAAAGATAAAGAACAATTGAACCCCACACATGTGTTTTCCCAAATGATTTCCCAAAAGATCAAGATCCCAAAACCAAATTCCATCAATCATCACAAACATCTTAGTCCAAGCAATCTCAAGAAATGTCAGTCTATACTTTACACAGTTAGAGAAAAATTTCTCTATAACTTTTACAAACGTGCATCAAAAGATAACCCAAACTTGTACTCATCCTATTATTGTCAAAATCCAAGTCTATTCCAATGTTTTGAGTATCTCACTTTGTAGGGTTGAAAAGTCCTTTGAAGTACAACATGTTCTTTGATACCTTGGTCTTGTAAACAAAAGTCTCTCTAAGTTCACCTAAGATCAAAAGCAACACTCTCATCCATCCCCAAAACATCAATCCAATCCATCTCACAAACAACTATTGGCAATCTTGGAAAAATCCCTCTTACTAGGCTTTTGGAAAATCCTTTGAAACAAATAAAAATCATCTTGTTTGACTAGGTGTGTGTAGATGAATCCTTCTTCATACATAGTTAAATTATCATATTGTGGACAAGTTTATTCCAAGACAACATCCAATCTCTTAGAATTTATAAGTTCATTATCAAATCAAATCAAATATCCAAATCCAAATCCAAATCCAAATCAAAAGTCCAAATCAAATCCAAAATCCAAAATCAAATCCAAAATCAAATCCAAATCAAATCCAAAATAAAAATCCAAATCAAATCCAAAAGTCTTAAAGCCTAGTATCTACTCCAAGGTTTCTTAAGATTTCATCATTCACGTCATCCATCTTTCATTTATCTCATCATCACCCTTTGATCCTTAACATCTTAGACTTTATTTTTTGTACCTAAATTTTAGATAAATCTAAGGAGTTAGAGGTTCACCTCCCACATTCCTAAAAATTGATCCTTATTTTATGGTCCAAACTATATATCAACACAAGAAAGACGTGTAAACAAACAAAGAAACATCCACTTCAAGTGACTTGAGTCAAACTACACCCTAAATCAACCCCATTGGATCTAGCAATCCCCCACTCAACCTTCCTCAACTTCCACAAGATCTTCAAGAGGAAGGTTGTCAAGTGGAGGACATCACCAACAATGTCCTAGGAATGATTGAAGATGAAATCATAGAGATGGTCCAAAATCCTAAAAATCACAAAATTGTCAATACCATGATGAGACTTAATCGTTCACAATACATGCTAGAGTTCGAAAAAGAAGGGACTAAGCTCCCTTCTGACTATGATGTAAGCACTATTGTGGAGAAACCTCTTGGGATTATTCCACTAGTATCATTCACACCATCTTTTCAAAATATCATTCAACACATCCCTCAACCCATAGTTACCAAGGGAAGTTCATTGCTTCATGCTCTTCAAACACATACCCTCGTAAACAACCAATACTTGGTTGCAAACACCATCTTGGGTCAATCTGTCCCTCAACATTCAAAACATCCATACATCCCACTTGTCTTTTATGACACCAATAGCCGATCCGTTTTCACCGCATCACTGAAATTCTTTCTAGACACATAAGTCTCTCACCCCATGACTTCACAAGAACAAGGGGGACTATTTGGACAAGGGGGGATCTTTGATCCCTCATCATCACTTTCTCAAGGAAACGAACCACCTGTCTTCCCACCGTTTCCCCCTCTACCATTGACATCCACATCAATTCTTGGTTTAGGGAAACCCCCTTTACCAATCCCCCAATCATGAATCAAATCACCATAAAAAATCCTCTGATCATACCAATGATATGGCAACACCAGGTGACACCTATCCAAATGACACAATCAATCAGTGCTCCATCTATAAATGTGGTCTCCCAATGACCTATCATATCAATCACAATAGATACCACACAACCTATTATCATCAATCCAATGGCACCTCAACAATGACCTCAAAAAAATCTCATCACAACATCTTAGACCATTCCAAATCCTCCACCACTACCACTCAGACCAAACATGGAGAATTAATACAACATCACATTGCAAGTTTCCCAACAAGCCTACCAAAAGGCACTTCAAAAATTTCAAAATCAACAAGCTACACAAGTTGCAAAACAAGCTGCTCAACAAGCACATGCACAACAAGCCACACAACAAGTTTCTCAAACACAAGATCAAGCCTTATTAAAACAACAACAAACTTCCCAAGTTGCATAGGCTACACAAGCTGGCCAATTGAAACACACTACCCAACAAGCTCAAGCCCAGGAACAAGTTCAGTATCAAGGCCATCAAGATCAAGCGCAAGCACAACAACAAGCTTTGCAACATACCAAGCACAAAAAGAATTTTTTTCCTTCTTTGGATTAGTACCTTTTTTTGTTTGGGAGGAGTTGGTTGTTCAACTATCTTTCCCTTCTTGTCTTTGTCATCTTTAGAGCTATCTCTTCGAGTTTGTGAAACTCTTATCTTTTTAGTAAGCATTCTGGCCTTTTCTAATTTATTTGGAACATAATCTATAAGAGTTTTATTTTCAAGGTCATTTACTTTTCTTGTAGTTTCAAAGTTCTGTTGGTCATCATAAATGTAAGTGAGATAGATATCATGGTGTTGCTGGCTAGAGATAACAGTTTTAACACTTTTATGGACTTCTTTGACATCATAGCTAACACCAGCTATATCATTTAACAGAGTAGAAGCATACTGTTTAGTTCTAAGAGCAGAAGTATGAATCTTTTGTTGATAATTTGAAACATTATCTAACTTATTTACAACTTCTAAACACAAATCACCAAAAAATCTAACATTAATATCCATGTCATCTATGTTTTCTTTAGCGAAGATCATCCATTGTGACATCCAATTCCTTTGGGATTCTAAATTCTTTTGCTTCCTACCTAGGTTTGTATGAAGTTGAGCTTCATACCATCCCCATAACCTCTTATCAGGGTTAAGGATAGTGAATGTTTCAAGAGTTGGCCATCTACCAGGCTCATATCCAATTATTTCCTTTTCTTGATCATTCGTTTCTATTTTATAAATGTTTTTCTTTTTGGATCCAGCTCATGGGAGATTTCCTTTGGCAATTCTTTCTCTCATCATGCATCCCTTTTCTCCCATCTTTGTGAGTTTTATCCCCTTACCCTTAGGATCATATTTTTCATCTTCTTTGGGGGTCAAGGCAAGCCATTGGCTAACTTGTCAGGCCAATCTATCCATGAGTTTTTGATTACTGCTTAGATTAGACAATGTAGCTAATGAAACTCTTGATGGATGGGGATTTACAAAGGGTTTCTTATATAGGGGGAAATGACTGGATGAACCAATAGATTCCTCAGTATTATAATCAATATATGGATTATTGGACATACTAGAAAAGTTTCGTGACAGGGAGTAAGATCTTGTATACAAACTAGGTTGTCCGCTAGTTGAGGCTTCAGGCTGCTCGAATAAAGTTTCATCAAGAAGAGATTTTAAGTCTATGCTAGCTAGATTGCAGCTTTTCGTATAGGGTTTCTCATACAAAAGACTCCTAGAGGGAATCGGTAATTCCTGGAATCTAGGTTGGGATTGGTTAATGAGGTTTTCAATAACAAGGAAACCAATATCAAACCCGATTGCATCTATGTGTCTTCCAAATTCATCAACATTTGAGTTGGCTTCGAGATAACTTACTCCTATGGGAAATTTAGGAGAAACACAATATTTAACAATCTATATATACATCTACCACCTATGGTGGCATAAACTGAATTAGGTTGTAGAATGACACCTTTGACTTGAAAAAGAAAACAAAAGGATGATTGCACATATTTATCTTTAAGGATAATAGTAAAGTTTGGTTAGATTGACATCCAAGCATCATCGCCCTTAATTTCATTAGAGGCTTTTGTGAGGCGACCTCTGAATTGACCAATTACTACTTGATTCCAAAATCTATGAGTGTCTATTAAACTAGCAAAGTTCCAGCACTAATGTCATAATTGAACTGAGGGTGTAAGATAATTTCAACCATGGAGAAGTGTACATGAAAGATCCTTTTTTATTTCCAAAATTTATTATCATTGGGTAGTAGGAAAGGTAGATACACATGGCAGATTCCTACACCAGAAACTCTAAGATTTATTTTAGACTGACACATAAAATTCATCATTTTAGCCTTGATGCCTTTTTCAGGATACAAATCAGAATTTTTTACATCATGGAACTTAAAATTTCCATTTTCATCTACATATCCCTCCTTTTCTTGGAAATGATTATGGATGATAGAAGAGAGAGCTACTTACATTCATAGATCTTTGACTAGCCATAATGAAGAGGTCAAAAATTACTTGAAATCATAGATCCTTTTGCTACTACGTTTTCTAACTTACTACTCACCCTTCAATCGCCTATCCTTCAGCTTCACAATGGGATATACGGTCTTACTACAGGTCCACAACTACTCATGATTGCAACTTCATTCAGGTCAAGATCTTTAGTAAATAACTAGAGAGATCTAATGAAACAAAAGCTTCTCAAATTCCCAAATCAAACCCAGAACGATGACAATGAATACACAGACTATTTTGACAAATCGTCCATACCCAGATGAACAATAAACTTCATTATAAGTATCTTGGACTTGTTGTTGAATATCAGGCATCATTAACAGGACATGGCTCTAATACTAATTTTTGGAATAATAGAGAACATATGATTTATTAATTGAAAGCTTTTCACATTACATGCATACATGCATAGAAAATTTTGTTCATCCAGATTACTCGAAGCGTACGAAAGAGCATATTTCTGATATGTAGAATTTGGGACTTTCCACTAGAATCAAGACTCCTATCCAAACAAACCATGCCAATAATGAGGCATCCCCAAAAATTTATAGAAGTGAGTGCAAGAACGGTCGTTCTAAAGTCGTCCCACATTTTTGTGATTCTTTAGTAGAGATGAAAAGTTTGCCATGGGAGATTCATTAGAACTGAGGCTTGGCTGACCCGAGAAGTGAGTGCATTGTAAGGGGGAGCCTGTGTGGTCAAGCTTCTAATCATCCACTAAGAATTGGCATAGTTGGATTTATCCAAGTGGGAATTCAACAAATATTATCTCTTTCTATCCTAGGGTTATGATATCTTTGAGTCAGTTACACACTTTTCTTGGATCTAAAACATTAGAAAACAAACATTCAACCAAATCATCAAAATTCCAAACCCTTTAGAGGAAGAAAATACCTTTGAAAACTACAAGCGCTATTGCTTATCCCTAGGGATTTTATCCTTAGAGGCTTCTAAGAATTTGTATCTATATCTCAATTTTATCTCTCTAAAGTCAACATTAGGGAACTATTTCCTTGATTTCATTGATCTCCACATAATGGAATTTTTGGGATGAAAATAAATTGGGACATTAGAAATTTAGTTTAAAAAGCTAAGAAAGAAAGTGTTTGTGGTAAAAGGAAATCATTAAGCAAAGATAAAGAACAATTGAACCCCACACATGTGTTTTCCCAAATGATTTCCCGAAAGATCAAGATCCCAAAATCCAATTCCATCAACCATCAAAAACATCTTAGTCCAAGCAATCTTAAGAAATGTCAGTCTATGCTTTACATAGTTAGAGAAAAATTTCTCTATAACTTTTCAAAACGTGCATCAAAAGATAACCCAAACTTGTACTCATTCTATTATTGTCAAATTCAAGTATATTCCAACATTTTGAGTATCTCACTTTGTAGGGTTGAAAAGTCCTTGGAAGTGTAGCATGTTCTTCAATACCTTGGTCTTATAAAAAAAAGTCTCTCTAAGTTCACTTAGGATCAAAAGAAACACTCTCATCCATCCCCAAAACATCAATCAGATCCATCTCACAAACAACTATTGGAAATATTGGAAAAATCCCTCATGTCAGGCTTTTGGAAAATCCTTTGAAACAAATCAAAATCAACTTGTTTGACTAGGTGTGTGTAGATGAATCCTTCTTCATACACTTAGTTAAATTATCATCTTGTGGACAAGTTTATTCCAAGACAACATCCAACCTCTTAAAATTTATAAGTTCATTATCAAATGAAATCCAAAATCCAAATCCAAATCCAAATCAAATCCAAAATCAAAATCCAAATCAAATCCAAAGGTCCTAAAGTCTAGTATCTACTCCAAGGTTTCTTAAGAGTTTATCATTCACATATTCCATCTTTCATTTATCTCATCATCACCCTTTGATCCTTAACATCTTAGAATTTCTTTTTTGTACCTAAAGTTTAGATCAATCTAAGGAGTTAGAGGTTCACCTCCCACATTCCTAAAAATTGATCCTTATTTTATGGTCCAAACTAGATCTCAACATAAGAAGAACATGGAAACAAACAAAGAAACATCCACTTCAAGTGACTTGTGTCAAACTACACCTGAAATCAACCCCATTGGATCTAGCAATCCCCCACTCAACCTTCTTCAACTTCGACAAGATCTTCAAGAGGAAGGTTGTCAATTGGAGGACATCACCAACAATGTCCTAGGAATGACTGAAGATGAAATCATAGAGATGGTCCAAAATCCTAAAAATCACAAAATTGTCATTGCCATGATGAGACTTATTGCTTCACAATACATGCTGGAATTGGAAAAAGAGGAGGCTAAAATCCCTTTCGACTATGATGTAAGCACTATTGTGGAGAAACTTCTTGGGATTATTCCATTAGTATCATTCACACCATCTTTTCAAAACATCATTCAACCCATCCCACAACCCACATCATCTCTTGCTCCAACTCAACCCATAGTTACCAAGGGAAGTTCATTGCTTCATGCTCTTCAAACACATCCCCTTGTAAACAACCAAGATTTGGATGCAAACACCATCTTGGGTCAATCTGTCCCTTAACATTTAAAAAATCCATATGCCCCACTTGTCTTTTATGACACCAACAATCCATCTACTTTCGCCGCATCACTGACGTTATCTCTGGACACACAAGTATCTCTCCCCATGACTTCACAAGAACAAGGGGGAATATTTGGACAAGGGGGAATCTTTGATTTATCATCATCACTTTCTCAAGGAAACACACCACCCATCTTCCCACCATTTCCCCCTCTACCATTGGCATCCACATCAATTCTCGGTTTAGGGAAACCCCCTTTACCAATCCTCAATCAAAAAAATAAAAAAAATCCCCCAATCATGAATCAAATCACCATAACAAATCCTTCGATCATGCCACCAATATCACAACACCAGGTTGCACCTATCCAAATGACACAATCAATCAATGCTCCATCTATAAGTGTGGTCTCCCAATGACCTATGATATCAAATGCACCATCTACCACACAACCTATTATCATCAATCCAATGGAACCTCAACAACCACCTCAACAAACTCTCATCACAACATATCACACCATTTAAAATCCTCCACCACTGCCACTAAGACCAAACATGGAAAATCAATACAACATCATACTACAAGTTTCCCAAAAAGCCTACCAAAAGGCACTTCAACAATTTCAAAATCAACAAGCTACACAAGTTGCAGAACAAGCTACTCAACTAGCACATGCACAACAAGCCACAGAACAAGTTGCTTAAGCACAAGCTCAAGCGTTATTGCAACAACAAACTGCCCAAACTATGTAAGCAACAAAAGCTACACAAGCTGCCCAAGTGACAAATGCTGCCCAACAAACTCAAGACCATGAACAAGCTTAGTGTTGTGACCTTTTCACACATCGCCCCATTCAAGATGGGGACCCTCCTAAATTTTTGCTCCGTTCCGGTCTTTTGGCTTGGGTTTTCTTCTCTCTCTCTTGCTCTGTCTCTTTTCTGATGTCCGCTTTTCGAGGGGTTGCGCCCGTCAGTGAGTCTAAGTGTAAAACTGACCAAGTCTAAAATTAGGGTTTCATCATTTCTGGTCAGTCCAGGGGCAAATAAAGTGAGTAAATTGAAAATTGAACTTAACGTTGTTGTCAGTGTGCTTCCAGCAGGCTCTCAGCAAAATTTCATCAGATTCTGAGGTACTTACTATTTTTAGTAAGTGTGAAATTCAGGGCAATTTGTCAGCTATTTTGAGATTCCAATCATCACACTGCATTCAGAGTATATCAGACTACTTGCATGCCAAATTTGAGCGAAAAAAGACTACTTACTATTTTTAGCAGTCCAGCTTCTGGGATGAATTTCAGAGGTCAGATGCAGAGTTTTTCTTTGCATGTTGGCATATTTCTTCTGGGTTTTTCGAGACCTTCGCGACGATATAACATGCAAGACGAGGCGACCACTTTCAGGATTCAACCTTCCGAGGCTATTTTTAGGGTTTGCATGTCGAGGTTTCGTTTGCATGTCAGGTGATTCCTGATGGGTTTTTCGAGAGCTTCGCGATGGTGTGACATGCAAACGAAGATTCTCACTCAGTAAGGAACTTGTTATTTTTAGCAGGTGTGTCTCGGCAGCCGCCTCCCAGCAGTTCAGATTCACAAGCTGATCGCAGTGCCACAAAAACGAAGGGAAACCGAGTTCATTTGATATGTATGCAGAGCGAATTAGGGTTTCCAACTTCGGAGCCTAAAAATAGGCGTAAAAACTCAGAATCTTCAAAATCCGGTGTAAACCATCGCGATCAACATCCTTCAGGCTCTCTGCTGGTGAAATTTCAAGTCAAACGGAGCACTTACTATTTATAGTAAGTCAATTTGGAAACATGCTAAAAATAGTAAATCAAGGGCATGCATCAGTGTCAGCCAACAGGTCATGTGGTGAGGAGCGCCTCATTAAAATTTCAAGTCAATCAGAGCATGGGAGCTATCAGAAACATGAGGTTACTATTTATAGTAAACCACCTTCAGAAACATGCTAAAAATAGCAGGGCGACTAAAAATGGTAGTGCCGACGGGTTGATAAGGTTATGAGGATGCTACGTTTAAAATTTCAAGTCATTCCGAGCTTCAAAAGTGCAAATTCAGAGAACTTACTATAAATAGCAGGGTATGAAATACTGTCGAGGAACAAGAAAATTTGTCTAAGTCTGGAACTTCATCCAGAAGACATAGCAAAATGCGCCCATCTCAGCTGGAGGCATAAAAAATTCTAAGTATGGCGTTCATCCTGCTCAGGGGTCCAAATGCACCCAAGGCACTAGAAGTCAAAGAAAGTCAACGATCTTCATCCTGGAGGCATGAGGAAATGCGCCCAAAATGAAAGTTCAAAAAAGTTGAAATTTTTTCTAAGTATGAGAAATCCGCCTCACCCCTCCAAATGTGCCCAACTTGAAGTTTATCCTTCTCAGGCATCAAAATGCGCCCAAGGCAAGAAAAGTCAACAGGGTCAAGGCTTTTCATCCTTCTCCAAGGCCAAAATGCGCCCAAGATCATGCATGTGAAGACAAAAATTGGAAGGTGAAGAGTCACCCAAGGACGTTGGAGAAGGTTATCCACCAGCTACATGAAAATGCGCCCAATTTGATAGAAGAGTCAACAAGTCAACACGTTTATCCTTCTCATGTATGGAAATGCGCCCAAAGCAAGGAAAGGGTCAACAAAGTCAAAGTTTTTATCCTTCATCACATGCAAAATGTGCCTAGCTTGCAAACTTATCCTCCTCACCCTCCAAAATGCGCCCAAACTTGTGCATGTCAAGACAAATGGGGTGGAGTTGAAAGGTCATCCAGTGGATAGGTTCAAATGCGCCCATGTTTGGATAGTAAATGGTGAATAAGGATGGTAATTGAGGTGAAAATTTTGCCAAGGTGTGGTAAACTCAAGGTAAAAGCTAGGCGTTATCCTCCATCATGTGTAGAATGCGCCCAAGGTGGTGGGCCTTAGAGAAATTTTGCTAGGCGTGTGTGTTGGGAGCCTAGAAGTGTTAGAAAATTGCCTAGGCGTGATTTTAAATTCCTCTTCAAATGCTATATGCGCCTAGGGAGATGGGAGTCATAAGGTGTTAAAATATTTTCTAAGGCATGTTAAAGGCGTGTTTTCCTTCAAGTATGATATACGCCTAAGGTGGTGAAGTGTTAAAAAAATTCCTAAGGCGTATGTGGTGTGAAAATTTTCTAAGGCGTGGTATGTGTTGGAAAATATTTGAGGGTGGTGAAATAAAATGGCAAGTGCTAGGCGCCTCAAGTAAAACAAAATGAAATATTTTCTAAGTGTTGGAGAAGTTGCCTAGGCGTTGGAATTTTTTTTCTAAGATGTGAAGTGTTTGCAAGTGGCAAGTGAGAAATAAAATATGCAAGGCGCCTCTGTGAATAATTTTTTCTCTAAGTGAAGATGATACTTGTCTCCCTGGCAGATGATCAAATTATTTTCTAAGGGAAATTTTTTTTAAAATGCAAGATGATTGAAATATTTTCTAAGGAAAATTATCTTCCCTTGGAAAATATGCCTAGAGCTCAGAGTGATGAAGTTTTCCGAAGCACGAGCCAATTTTCTCAGCAGTGGAGTCAGAGGTGAATGATATTGCACAGATGAATTCAAGTCCTTCAAGTCAGAGCAACACAGAATGATCACAGGCAAAGAATCAATTTAAAATGGTGAAAATAATATTTTTCTAAGGTTCAAAATTGAAAAATTAAATGAACCCGTTCGTTGGGTACCCATGGATTCGAGGCGTTCTGAAGAAAATTTGCTTCTGGGTATTGGACGTTCGTGATGATGGATGGATTTCCAAGTCTTCTGAGCTTCGCCGACACTTTTTCAGTGAAGAATTTAATCAGTGCTCAAATTGTGAATTTTCCTAAGGGAAAATTAAAAATTTTCTAAGGCAAATTTGAATAAAATGTGTTTCAAAATGAATTTTCTTCGAATGATGAATCTGAGGTGAGTTGCCTAGATAGTTTTGACTAAATTCTTCAAAGATGAATTTTCCAGAGCAGGAGGAGTTGAATTCGATTTCAGGTGACAGAGCTCCGGCTGGTGAATTTCAAAGGATGAATTTAAATTAAATTTTTGAAAACAAATTCAAAAACGCCAGTCAAAGTCAAGTTTCTAGAGGAATAATATTCCCGACGACTGGAGACAAGTGTCAGAAGCACCAGAGAGGGAAAATTTGAATTCTTGAAGTGGAGTAGTGGAGTTTAATGGTACTGGCCAAAATTAACTTCTTCTAGAATTCGAGTTTTAGCTATAAAATGGAGAAGTTTTTCACTTGTTTTCACAACTGAAGAAGGCGAATTTGCTCTAAGTAAGGCATTGCAGTGAAGAGTTCAAAGTTTTTGTTGAGATTGCTGAGACTAGTTGAAGGTGACGCCTTGAGTTGCTGAAGAAAGTGCCATTGCTGAGGTTGCTGAGGAGGACGCACTTGCTGGTTAAGACTTGAGTTTGCTGGTTGCTAGGAGCTTGAATTCGAACTTGCTAGAGCTTATCTTGGCTGAACTTAGTGGACGCCTTGACAGCTGAAGAAGTACGCCCTTGCTGGTCAAAGAATTTTTGCTGAAGTCCAAAGTTGCTGAAAGATTGAAAGGTACGACTTAAGTGGCTGAAGTTTGATTTGTTGAGTAAGTGGAAGTTGCCAATTGAAGAGGGACGCCTTGAAACAAGGAATAGCTGAGAACTTAAAAGTACGAACTTGCTGATTACTAATTGCTAGTGTGAAGTACAAAGTTATGAAGTTCAAGTTGCAGAATGGAGTTGCTTAGAAATCTTTTTTCTAAGTGTGAAGTATTGAAATTCAAGAAAGAAGCTGAGGTTTGCAAACACGAGAGTTATTGCAGCTTCTAGAATTCGACTGCAGCCCTATACAATGCCTTATTTTATTAAATTTAATTGCTGATGAATGTTTGTTATGTTGCAGATGGCTGAAGCAAGGACAATCGGAAAGGACAATGGTGCCTCAAGGCAAGCTGTGATCAAGAAGCTAAGCAAAACGTTCATGCCAGAGTCAAAGTTCATTTCAAAGCTGGGCAAGTTGACGGATACTAACCTGGGCTCTATCAACCTGGAGACCTTCAAGAACAGGCTATTTGGAATTGGAAGTCATCGGGCTTCAGTCACTTCGCACAACATTGTTCGAAGTGGGCTATATGCAGCTGCCGGCTTTCCGCCAGCTATACAGTGTTCGGAGCTGATAATGGAGTGCGCCAATTGCTACGAGAAGGAACACCGGTCGATCATGTCACCAGACGGCCAAGTGCTTGCCAATCTCACTCCGGCAGCCATTGGGGAGGCTTTCGGGATCCCGGTGCATAGAAACATGATCTACAAGTCCAGGGAGCGAGCGGAGCGGATGTATGCTTCTGCTTTTGAACGATGCATGGAGACAATCAACACCCACTGGATGAGCACTCCCAAGCCTTCTCGTGCAAAGTTGCCAAAACAGATCATAGCGGAGGACCTGAAACAAGAATACTGTGATCTTATCATGATGCTGAGATGATTAGCGATAATATACATGAGCAGCTCCTGAGCTTGAGGAGGACTAAAACGTTTTACATGAGCTCCTACCTTATTTATATGTTGGCACGAATGACGAGGTAAAGGGGGATTTCTTATAAAGAACCTGTTGGATGCGGCCCTCATCAGTTCAAAATCCATGAGGCATGTACACAGTTGCACCTGTCAAGCACAACCCACTACAAACGTGTCAACGATTCATTCACCATGTATATCATGAGGCTGCTTCAGGAGTGGTTACACCACAGAATCTCTAGAGATGCCCAGGAGTTGATTGAGAGGTATGGGTGCTTGTTTATTCAATTTCTAAGATTTTCATACATTAGGCTACAAGGATTTTCTTCATACCATATAGGCTGCCTAAGTACCCAACAGATAAGATATTGATGCTAGAGATATCTAGACAGTTGCTAGCCTTTGACAAAATCCAAAAGAAGAAAAAGAAAGGAGGGATAGAGTTTCCAATTGTGATGGGCAACTTGGATGAGGTGTGTCCTTCGGTACAGGCAGCTAGAGAAGCTGAAAGTGAGCTTCAGTTTTATCACTTGTCATATCATACAAGCTGACAGCACTACGACCCACACCATAACATCAATTGGGTTATGTCAGAGGAGTTCAAACATAAGGCCACCATAGAAGATTATTGGGCTGATGCAGTTGATGAAATTGAAGTAAGGAAGAGAATGTTTTCTCGGTTGCCGATTACTCTGATCAGGGAGTGTGAGGTTGTTCCAATTCTGAACCAGGTTAATGAGGATATGGATGTAGTCCATCCGGATTATGCAGCTATTCGAGATACTCCACTTCCACCTATAGATTGGTTAGAGCCCGAGGTTGCTGATTTAGATACTCTCTCTATCCCAGTCATGACATTCACCAAGGCATGGGTTGACAGACGGGTGAACAGACTAAAGGGTAGGTCAATTGCCTTGACTTACAATATGATGGGAGATCACAGGACGCCCACCACTGGCAGAAAGAAACAGATCACAAGAGGTCCAGAGTCTAGGAAGAAGGAAATAGTTCAGCCAGAGCCTCCACGAGTCACAGTGGCAACACCATTGGAGACACGTTCTCCAAGTTTACAGGAGGTCTCTTTGTTTGCTGATTAGAGAAATGCACTACAGGTGGTACAGAATGATGTTCAGCCTCCACGGAGGGAGTCAATTGGCCAGAGTGCCAACATACCTGTCAGGATCGATCACCATGATGATGAGGGGACTATTACCGACCCTCAGTTTCAGCAGGAATTAGAGGAGGCCATGAACGATGATGATGATATAGTGTCGGGCGATACTTAGCCACTTGAGGACGATGAGCCTCGCCAAAATGAAGAAGAAGTTGAACAGGTTAGAGAAGTCAAGGCACAAGAGCAGTAGCCCTTTGACATACAGTATGATGTGCCCGATTGGCTTAAGGACAGAATGAGGAGAAGCCCTAGTGAGGAAATTGATCCAGTGGTTGAGATGGAAGAGTTCTTGAACCAGATCAGTGCACCTCCACCGAAGAAGAAGGCAAGAAATTTTTTGAAGATCTCCACTGAGGAGGATGGCTCTCGTACTCTTCACGTTGCTATCCCACGAGTCGAGTGTGACTAGAATGAAGCAGTTCCTGAGAATTATGTGGTCACCACTCTGGATTTGGGACGCCCTACTGGTGCTCAGATTGTTGAGGAGTGTGATAACTCCTTCCTTGCCCTCAAGGATAGGTTGTTCAAGAAAGAAGGGAAGTATAAGAGGCTGAAACGAGAACACAAGGCCTTGATTGGATATGTTCAGCAGTTGTCTCGTTCTCGAGGGCAGGATGTACCAGTGATAGAGCCTCCAGTAGAGATTCCTAGAGAGTCGATCAGCGGCTTAGTAGAATTGGGAAAGATGGCACAGGAGGCAGATAAGTGGGTCACGAGGAGTTCGTCTGAGATGGAAATTTATGGAGGACTTGCCTACTGCCTTTCAGGGCTTCCAGTATTGTGACACGGATGGATCACGGTGGATCATGCTTAGGCGATGCTTCCATCTCAAGTAAGGTGATCCAGCGTCTTGAGGTATTGAGGCATGTGCCATTGCAGTTGTTGATTGATGGAGGTGTCATTCGGTGAATGACCCGATATGATTTCTCTCGGTGGTATTCTTGACTATCACGAGTGGCTTCTTCGATGCACAGGCGGATTCAGCCCGAGGGTACATAAGGCTATGGCCAACATTGTGGATGGAGTTCAAAATACCTTCGAGGCCATATTTGCTAGGCGGCTGAATCCAGATGAAGTTAATTTTGATAATTTGAGGGGTTTGCTGGTGCCTTTCTTGCAGATGTTAAGACCTTTGTACAGGATGATTTCGAGAATACTGCTACATTCTCCACTTTGATCTAGAACACGCAGGACTCCTTAGCTTCTTGGAGAAAGTCTTGTACAAGGCACGAGCATTCAGTCACGGTGTTAGAGTTTCAGTTAGATTGTGTTCCACCGATTTCAGTTCAGGAGGTTGGGGTCGTACTTAGCAGATTTGTTGAGTTGGCAGTCAGAGAGAAGGCAAATGGGAACACTCTACTGGACGAGGATCTTCTAGAGGACTGAATATGGAGCATTTATTATCTTTTACTATTTTTGGGAGTGAGTGGGAATCTTTGATTCATTTAATGTACCACTCCCTATTCTGGCAGTTTTTAGGGTTAGGGCTGAGGTGGCACGATTCTGGCCACTCTATTGATTGTAACCCTAGCCGTCTTTTGGGACTTGGCTAGCTATAAAAGGGGGAGTCCCCCTCATTTGTAATACATTAGACATTGGAATAGTAGACGGTAGACATTGAGAGAGCATTAGCATTAGAGCTAGATAGTGCAGCATTGTAGAGCATTTTTGCATAATTTGGAGAAGAAAGAAAGTTTTCCCTTTGAAAACTTTTGGGAGATTGTTGTGTAACACTTTTCATGATAATAGATCTTTTCATTGATGATGGAATTCATCTTGTCATCAATTGCTAGCAAGGTCTCTTCTTCCTTTCGTATCCAAGTAGCTTAATTTCATGCAAGTAGCTTACTTTGGTGTGTGGTGTTTTATTGAGATAGCTTCGCTTGATTCCATACCACTAGCGGCTTGTTGATGACAAGTTCGCCTTGTGTGGTCAACTGGAGATTATTTTGTGTTTAACTTCAATTGTGATTTATATTCTTATATGCGTCGTGATGGTGTATGCATGTTAAGTCATAATTAGAACATCTTTTGCTATTTCCCTTGAAGATTGCACCGATTTTACTGAGGCTGTCTGACATGAGGCTAGGTGAAATCTGGTTGAAGTCTATTGAAATGAAGCCCCACATATCCTGCATTTAGAGTAGAATAAGTTTCTTAGGCCTTACACCCTTTTACTTTCTGTATATTTCTGATTAGTCTTAGGAAAAGAACCACATTGCCAGATCATACACGTAAGAATCCCCTTCAAATCACATATCAGCTGCTAACTGTGAGAAGCCTGAACAATTTTGTAAGTCCCCTCGTACGAACACAGCATTACACATCAACCAAACTGGGTCTATTCGCACTTAAGGAACCTTGGAGTTGAACGCACGAACTTTCTGGAAATCTTAGCGTGCGGAATACTTTGATCAAGAGAGAATGGAATAGCCCCAAACTATTTTGTTCTTCGGCTGATTGGTGAGGTCACAAAAATCACATCAACACTTAGTATCAAGCCCATCAAGCTCAAGCACAAGCACAATACCAAGCACAACAACAAGCGGCTTAGGTGCAAGCCTATCAACAAGCTTTTCATCAATACCAAGCACAACAAGAAGCAACTCAATTATTAGCCCAACAACAATGATTTTTGGCACAACAACAACAAGATCAGCAACAATCCTTGTTGGCACAATAGTAGCAAGACCAACAACAAGCGTCGTTGGCACAACAACAATTACAAGCATACCAACAAGCATTGGCCACACAACAAAGCTTGCAACAACCTCCCACGAACACTTAGAATACTCCACCCATCACTCAAATGATCAAACCACCCCAAAACACATTCACCCCACCACCCAATCTGCAAAATGATGTGTCTGCACAAATCAAATTGCTTTCACAACAAGTGCTAGACCACAAATCTAGAAAAATATCAAAAACACCAAGCAATTTGTGCCCTTATCCCTTCGACAGAAGAATTGTAATGGTTCCATTCTGAAAGGGGTTTGAATACCTAAATTTGACAAATATCAGGGGACAGGTAATCCTGGAGATCATATCAGGGAATTTGAGGTACATTGCATGGAAGTTGCATACAATGAAACTTATCTAATGTGACTATTTCCTCAAAGTTTGGTTGGACCAGCAATGGAATTTTTCTCTCTCCTTCCTCCTGTGATCAAAAAGTTCCAAAAAATTATGGACGCATTCATACAGAACTACGTGTTCAACATAGGCACGGACATAAGTCTAGAGGAACTATCTGCTCTCAAACAACCTAAGGGGGAAACATTCACATCCTTCTTACAATGATGGTGATCCAAGTCCAACAAGAGCAAGTGGATCATGCCTGAAGAACAAATCTGCACTATCATCACTAATCTTGAAGGAACCTTGTCCTTCCATCTAAAAATGCAATGCATCACCACATATGACCAGTTGTTCCCCAAGGTGCTCATCATCGAAAGAGCCCTTATCACACAAGTGGGAACAAATAATTATCAAGATAACCTCTCATCAACTAGTTATAACGAAAAACCTTGAACATGGGAAAAGAACAAAAATGTCATTAATGATGGTATCGTTGACACCAAATTTGTTATCAATACGCCAAGGAAAAACACACAAACATATCAACAATCAAAAAATAACAAATGAAACAACACACAAGCCAATATGGTATCACAACCACCCAACAATCAAGTAGTCAATTATCTAAATAATCAAGGGGGACCACCCTCATGGAAAAAATATCCCCCCAAAGACAAATACACACCCCTTGCGGAATCAATCGAGTCTGTCATGAAAAAAAATAGTACAAGAGAATCTCATTAAAATCCCCACTTATGAGAATTATCAAGAACCCCAAGTGAAACCACCATGGTATAATGAAAAAAACCTTTATGATTTTCATAAAATCAAGGGGCATATGATGACCAGTTGTATGAGATTGAAAAATCTGATCCAAGACCTTATTGATGAAAGAACCATAAAAATTGAACACCCAGCAGGAAATCAGGACCTCAAGATATACACGAATCTGATGCCTGATCATAATAATGGAAACAATGAAAATGGAAAGGGTAAGTATAAAAATGTGAACCATGTTTATGAACATGTTGCTTCTTTAGATGAATGGGTCACTGTTGTCAATATCAAGGTAGACAAAGCTGATTTTGGAGTCACCACATGTGGTGGAAAGGTTACCATTTCTGGACCATCACAAACATCAAAGGCATTAACTTCTAATCTGAAAACCATTCTCAATGGTTATAATGTCTTGGACCAGTTGAAAAGAACCACTACTTAGATCTCCATCATAGAGTTATTGAAGATCTCACCTGCACATAGAAAAATCTTAGAGGAAGAATTGGCTTCATCCACTATCCCCACATATCTCAATACAAACCAGTTCCAAGCTATGGTTGGACACATCACCATATCACATCTCCTAACATTTTCTAATCAGGACTTCCCAACTCAACCATCTCACAACTGCGCACTCCATCTTGAAGTCCTAGTCCATAAAAATAAAGTCAAAAAGGTCTTGGTGGATGAGGGTGCGGTCTAAATATGTGTTCTCTCAAGCAAATAAATAATTTGGGATTCTTTGAGGATGTCATTGAAAAGGGTAAAGGTATTACAATCAAGGCATATGATGATCAGGAAAGAGTGTCTCAAGGCACTATTCAACTCCCTATTCAAGTATGTCCAACCATCATGGAAACTACATGCTAGGTCCTTGATCTTGATTTACCTTATAATATCCTCCTAGGACACCCATGGATCCATGGAATGCAAGCTATTGCATCTACCTTCTATCAATGTGTCAAGTTTCCCTATCAGGGTCAAGAGGTCACAATCCATGGTGATCTCGAGCCATTTTATTATTGCAAGAATCTGGAAGAAAATTACTACAAAATTCCTCAAGTTCCAAAGAATGATGAAGGCCCTATGACTCCATATGTAAACCCATCTACATTACCTCCACTTCTAAGACAAAGACACCTGCCATTCCTAACATCTCATATATTAAGGTCATTATCCAACACAATGGGTGTGGGGATTACAAAATGAAGAAAAGTGCCTTCCTAATAGGGGAGTTACCTCATTCTCCTAGGTTTGATGGAAAACCCCAACCAATTGACACATTAGCCCAAACTTTCAAAGCACTCCCCTCCAGATTCAGATGTTGGGGAGACCTAGGTCGGGAAGTGGTTGACAAAGAGGACATATCCAATTTAATATATCAAGATGAAAGGTTCATGCCTGATCTTCCTATGGATGATAACAACAAAGGACTACAAACGATGCTTGGCATGGGCTATAACAAAAACAAGGGTGCTGGAAAGAAGTTGAGTCCACTTTTTGGCCAAAAAATGGAAGTGTTTTCCTTGATTTTCAGCATTTGACAAATTTGACCTTAAAACTTGAAGCACTTAGAGATGGAATCTTCAAAAAAGTTACTAATCATAAAATGTAGTACTCAAAGTCTAGTTTCCAAATATGTAATTTATTTCAATACCTAGATCATACAAATTGAGTTTCAATAGGTATTTCTAAAAACCACTGTGTAAAAGTCACTTTTTTTATACCATACCATGCACGTGTACAACATTCGTATTTTGACCTAAATTATCTTATTTTTCTAAATAATTTTGGGAAAAGATTTGTGACTCACTAAAGCTTGTTCTCGATATTTTTTTGTAATTTTTTATTGAATTTTTTTTTCTATTTTTTTTTTATTAGGAATATTTGTCATTCTGAAAAATTGTCATGTACAACATGCATAAGATGACCTTAACTTATCATTTTAAAAAAAAAAATTGAAAAGAATTGTCTGAAGTTTGTTCTCATGCAATCCGTTCATAAAAATGTTATGTTGATCAAAAGTTATTAAAATATTAAAAAACCCTGATATTTAAATTTTATGGACTTGTTTCATTAGAAATTAATTGAAAAATAGAAAAAATAATCCAATTGTAAAAAAAATACATATTTGGAATATGCATTGTATCATCTAAAATGGGTTTTAATTTCGTCAAAAAATTCTGCAAAAATGGTCATTAGCCATATGTCCAAATTGAATATTTTTCTCTGACATTATTAGGACCTTCAACTTGCAAGTCAAACCAGGTTGAAGGCCTAGGTTCATATTCCCAATGCTTTTCCTGAACCAAAATACAAAGCAAAAACCTGACCAAAAATCAAATTCAAATTCAAATTTAAAAAAATAGGATCTCGATTATAAAATGGGATCCTGTTTATTAATAAACGGGATCCCATTTTATAATTGGGATCTCATTTCCCACTATTAAATAGTGTGACCATTGATAGGGAAATGGGATCCTGTCTTATAAACGGGATCTCACTCCTTTGTCAACAGTCCCCACATTAAATAGTAGGAACAAGATCCCAGTTATAAAATGGGATGTTGTTTATTTTTGAACCGTTTTATTTAAATTTATTGTCAAAAATTACTGTGAAGTCTGCAACTTCACATGTATGGCCAAGAGTAGTAAAATTGGGCTATTTTTCATCAACTATTATTTTTACAGGTGGTGAATTTGGATTTTTGATTAATTTTTTCAAAGGAGGCATCATGTAAACCATTTTTGAAGTTGAATTTTGTTAGTTTTGTACCTGTTTTGAGGAACAAAAGGTCTTCAACTTGCAATATGGATTTATTTTTCAAAGGAGGCATGAAGAAAACATTTTTTAAAGTGGAATTGTGCTAATTTTCTACTTGTTTTAAGGAACACAAGAGGAAGAATTTTGTCCTTATAGGTCTTCAACTTCCAATGCGGATTGAATTTTTTGAAGAATTTCACTATTGACATTCATTTGTGCTTGAGAATTTTATAATCATGGGAGATAAAGCTTGTAATAAGAGGAGGAAGACATTGACTCCTAAAGAAATTGAAGCAAAAAAAGAGGAGAGACAAAGAAGAATGAGAATTAAATCAATGAATGATGGGGGAGCATCCAATTCCACAACTATTGAAGATGGAAACATTGAGGAGACCATGGTTGTAGATGAAGCTAATTTGCAAGAAGTCAATTTGGAGAAGAATATGATTATACAAGCAAGTCCTACTATGTCTTCAAATCCCTCTTTCAATGCTATGGAGAATGTTTCAATATGCACAAATCTAGGTACGTCTTCAAATCCACATGTTAGTGAAATGGAAAATTTGTATGTAGAAGTTTTACAAGATGGTGGACTTAACGATGTTGACATTGATAATATTCAGAGAGATGAAACTTTTATAGAATTTGTTGAAAATGAAAATGAGAATGATCTTTTTGTTGAAAATGAAAACAAAAATTGTTTTGTTGATGTAAATGAAAATGATAACCAATTTGTTGATGAAAATGAAAACCATTTTGTTGATGAAAATGAAAACTATTTTGTTGATGAAAATGTAAATCGTTTTGAAGTTGAAAATGAAAATGATAATGAAGATGAAGATGAAAATCTAGAATGTGATGTTGAATTTAATGAAAATACCTTTTTTAAAATTGAAAGTGGTGTTTTCAATAATCTTCCTGGTCAAATTTCTTGTAGGCAAATAAGAACACATGCAAATAAAATATACAACAAATTATTTTATCGTAAAAAGTTTGCAATTTAATGTCAACTAATGATGCAACTAATGAGAATGGAAAAAATGAGGAAAATAATGAAAAGGTTAGGATTTTTTGTTAAACCAAAAAGAAAAGATCAATCATTAAAACATGTTATGTCTACTATTGCTAGTGACATTCAATCTATTGGGAAAAATAGTCGATCTAAAGATAAAAATGCAGGAAGAAGAGCTATAACAACTGCTATTGTTAATAAAATAACTTTGAATAAAAGAATGGTAAGCAATATTAATGAAGTTTTAAAAATACATCCTAAAACATTGCTAAGAGCAGCAAAAAGAAGAGAAAGTATATAAAATGATCCTATCAACCAATGTTGGAGTTTCAATGGTCGACTCCCGAGGTTTGATATGAAATTGAATGTTGAAATTAAATCTTTGATCAAAAAATATTGGCATGATAATTCAAGGGTTTCATATAATGCTAGAGATGTTTTAAAATTAAGGGTGGGGTCCAAAGTTCGTGACCTCACCCAAAACACCTATTAGATACAACACAAACTGAATTTTATAGAAAATTTTGTAGTGATTCAGTGTTACTTGGTAATATTAAAATAAGTCAAAGGTCTTTTAAAAAATGTAAATCCTGGTATGTAAAAATTAATAAGCAACGAATATCTTGTTGTTGTAAAACGCATGTTCAATTTTGTTATTTTATGATGTTTTTCGATATATACATTGTACCTTGCATACTCACATGATTATACAGGAGTGCGGTATTGATATGCCACCTGAAGCAACAAGAGAGTTTATTTTAGGTTTTTTTTGTGAAAGTTCTAATGATAAATTATTTTATTTAAGTTCTTGCATTTCTGGACAATGCATTAACTGTGGAAATCTGTCATTTAAAAAAAATTGTATGCATGAAAGTGTTGATAATGATTTTCGACAACAAAATTTAGTAGATGTTAAAAGATTTAAGAATGTTCACTATTCTTTAAAAGATGGAAAAATAGGAAAGCGTTGTGATTTAGCTACAGAAAAAGTTAGTGTGCATGCATTCATGAGTGAATTTAAGAATAAAATTGTACCAAAATATGTCATGCACTATGAACATGCTTGATGGCTTGATATCCAATTTCACGCATGTAGAAACACATTTCCAATTGGTTCTATACTTTCAGTGGTTGATTTTGCAGAAAATTATACTCTCGCTCCACAAGAGGAAATTCAATCACAGTATTATAATTCAGTGCAAGTAGCTATGTTTGTCCATATTATTTATAGACATGTAGATGATAGCATTGAGGATGATAAATTTTTTTTGAGGGAGTATCGTTTTTATTTGAGTGACAATTGGTTACACTCATTAGAGTTTGTTCAATATTGCTTCAGTATATTTTTTAGAAATTTAAGAGAAAGAGGAATCCAAATGAAATAACACCTCATATGGTCAGATAATTGTATGGGGTAGTTCAAGAATGCACAAATGTTCTATTGGTTAAGTAGGGTTCACAAGGAACTTAATGTCCAACATATATGGTGTTTTTTTGAAGTTGGGCATGGTAAAGGAGAACATGAAGGAGCTGGTGCGTGTGTCAAAAGAATCCTTGCTAGAGAACAATTAAAATTTAAGGATTCAGTAAAATTTAAAGATGCACGTGGGATTGTGGATTGGTGTAATACAATATTATATGCACCTGGTTTGAGTGAGTACTCTACAGTTCATCGATTCTTTTGGTTGGTTGAAGAAGACAACATTGTACCAAGATTTGATTATGAGACAATTAGTGGATCTACTAAATGGAATTCATTTAGGAGTGCGGCAACAAGCACATGGAACTATTTGGACAAGGGAGCTTGCATGTTTTTTCCAATTTTGTATCTCAGGAGATTAGGAAGCATGTGAAAATATAGAATGGGTTGAAAAGTTGGAGCAAAGATCATTGACACCTACACAAGCACATGATCAATATGAAAGAACTATTGAAGAAAATGATCAAGTGTTTGCATTTAAAGATTATGACCATGTTTCAAACCTTGTTCAAGAAGGTAATTTTGGGTATGTGCAGAATCATGATGGGCCAAAAAGTGGCAATATGATGGGTATGTGGCTGACGACTATTTTTTTAGCCAAAATTGATGAAACGAAAAAGGGTTTTTAAAGGAGATTCTCAAATTTCTACCAATATAAATTATGCTTTAATTTGAATTTAATAAGTAATTATTATTCATTTTCTATTCAAATTACGACTAAACTCCTAATTGATAGGCTAATTGAAAAACATCTATAGCTTTCAAATAGTATCACATTTTTTGAATCCAAAACATGCATCACATTCTATGCTTCGCATACTATAGGATTGAAAAAAGAAAAACTAAATTTCATGAAGTTTTGACCAAGTTAAGGTGGTCAGACATACGTTTTTTTATATTTTTAAAAAGTTATAATAAAAAATTCATAATTAATTATTTACTTTGAGAAAAAAAAAAAAAATATGCATCACATCGGGGTATGAGTCCTATACTTATATCTAAAATCTTATAAAAAAATATTATCATTTTATTGTGGTTAGGGTGGTCAGACACACACCTACTTCTTAATTTTTCCCTGAAATTTAAGTACCATTGCATTGAAATTTCAAAATTTCACCAAATAGACCTAGTAGTTTAGAAACTACATTCAATTTTCTATAGATTCTATTCTTACATATTTTTGAAATAATATAGATAACTTATTCAAAATTTTACGTCAAGTTTCCTAACTCTAATTTTTTAATTTTTTTGCCACTTAAGGGCCTATTTTTTCCTTGATGATCTTGCACATACCCTTTTAATTATATTTATTTCATTTTATTTCACTTTTTTAAGTTATTTTATAATACTAAATTATTTATATATGGATATGCACAAGTTATTAAATCAAAATTTGTTTGCAGGACATGTGTATGTTGTTGCACTTGAGGGGAATGAAGAGAAAACAAAATATTGGTTGGCTCGTTGTGTGGAATCTAAACATAAGTTAATAGAACCTTGAGAAGATGATGATGGCTTTCATTATCCAATAGGTACAGTGATCCCCTTAATACATCCCCTTAAGCAAATTTTGATAACAAGTTTTTGATCCCCTTAAGAAATTTTATAGAACAAGTCTTTGATCCCCTTAAGAAAATTTTGAGAACTTATTTGATGATGGTTTTCATGTTTTCCAATAGGATTGGTGGTGGTTGTTGGCACTTGGCTAAAAAGATACCTAACAAGGAAGAATGGTCTACCTACATTCGAAGACTATAAAAAACACATAAAAAGATTATACATTATTCACATTTGGTGGTGGCAACAAATATAAAACTAGAGTGGTATCGTGGAAGACCTTCCAAAAAAGTGCTATGGTCATTTTCTATGGAAGAACATGAGGCAATCATAGACACATTTCAAAAAGGAGAGGATGTAGATGGTACAATGGAATAAGTAAATACATGTAAATATGGTTTTAGTTTTATTTTGTCCTTTTAAATATATTAAATACATGTTTCAATATTGGTTAAGTGTGTTATTAGTTGAAATTGATTTAAATTGTCCTTTTATAGATCCTTAAGGCATAATCACAAAAGGATCTAGTCCATGCAGATTCAACCTAGACAACATGGAATACTTGGTAAAAATAAGTAATTATTAGCTAAATTATATTTCAATACATGTTTTGATTACATATTGATTTTTCTTGTACATTAATAGGTAAAATTGATTTATTGTCCTTTTTTCTATCCTTAAGCCATCATTTCATTGATCTCATACTTTGAAAAAAAAAGGAGAGGATGCCTGGATTCAACCTATAGACATGTGTGGAATAATGTTAAATGTAGGTACTTGAGTTGTGCACATATAGATAGTTTTATATAAATTAAAATATGTATGTTTTGATGATTTCATTGATATTGCTTGTACCTTTTTGATATCAAGTGGTGTGAAGACCTACTAAATTCTAGGCATGAGTTTGAGATGTTCTTGAGATGGCATATCCAAATTTTGCAAACATTGTTTTGAGATGACATATATGTGCATACATACTTATAGAATTAAACATTTTGTACAAATTACAAATACATGTACATACACAATTATGTACTCTATATACTTCTATGTATCAAAATCGATATTCTAGATATTTTGTTTGTTAAATGTGCATGTTTTCCTACTTTGAAACTTTATATTTGATTGTATAATCACTAAATATCATGCATACATTATTGTTAAATCCCCTAAACCCTAAATCCTAAACACCTAAAGACATCCCCTTAAGACCCCTTAAGACATCTCCTTAAGACATTGTATTTGGACCCCTTAAGACATCCCCTTAAGATAGTTTATTAGGACCCCTTAAGATGTTGTATTAGGACCCCTTAAGACATCCCCTTAAGACGTCGTATTAGGACCCCTTAAGACATCCCCTTAAGATGGTTTATTAGGACCCCTTAAGACATCCCCTTAAGATGTCGTATTATGACCCCTTAAGACATCCCCTTAAGATGTCGTATTAGGACCCCTTAAGACAAGCTATAATTAGTGTTGGATGCTTATATAGCTTGTTTTGATAGCCATTATAAATCAGTATTGGATGCCATTATTTGTTTTGACAACTTATAAATATTTTTGGATGCCATTATTTATTTTGACAACTTATAAATACTGTTGGATGCCATTATTTATTTTGACAACTTATAAATTAGTATTGGATGTCATTATTTATAGAATTTATTAATGATTTTGTTCTCTAATCACGTATGGTATTGTTTATTTCTTAATTTATTATCCTTTGTGGTATGGAAACAAATTTCTTTTATTTGTAAATTATGATTTATTGACTAATTATTGATTGATGTGAATTGAATTGACTAATTATTGTTTGTAAATTATGATTTATTGACTAATTATTTAATTTCACATTAATGTCCTATATTAATGTCTTGACTATGAACATAAAATGCATAAACGTACATGCATAAATTAAAATTTACAAAAAATAATAAAGTCCATACTTTATGTAAATATATTAAGTGCATGAAACCAATATATTAAGTGCATGAAAGAAAGTCCATTAGAGTACAACCCATGAACTAAAGTCCAACTAAGTATTTGAGCCATGAAATATAAAGTCCATTAGAGTACATCAGAAACTAGAAATATAGTCCAGGAAATAAACAAATATAACCCATAAAATCATGTTTCTAGGTCATGTATTGTCTCTATAATCAAGAGACCTCTTCACGCCATGTGGACTATGCAGATGACCTGAAACACTCTATAGAAGAGAAAGATGAAATCAGATGTAAGACAATGAAAAATGATTTAATGACAATTTAATTTATAATTTATCATATTTTAATTGTACCATATTCTGAGGTTGCACACCCTCTTCTCCAAGACCTGTTTGTACATGCTCAACTACAAGATGTGTCTCATACTATAAAATAAAAAAAACATTAAAACATGTATTAGCTCATATTAAATATATATATTCAATTTGAAATTTAAAATTAAATTAATATTCAAAATATATAATTTATAATTGACTTTAAATATAATAAAAATTTTAATTTACCATTTGATCTGGAGCTTGCTTTGCATGTCCTCCTGGAGGTGTAACTATGTCTGGATCAGGGTTGAAAGTCACACTAACAAAGTCCTACAAGATTAAAATTAATGCATGTATACTTTAATTAGGTTTATATATATATATATTCAATTTTGCACATTTTTTGTAGAAAATATTTTAAACAACCTGAAAATTAAAGGCCTCACGAGTAGCCGCAACATCTAATGTTTGCCTGATGCCCATTCTCATTGTGGTATCAACCTAGAAATACATGTAGACATTTAACGCTTATAATATTTACAAGTCTACATGCACATTTCATATATAGTGAGTTCAAAATTCATAATTGTAACTATACTAATGTAATTTAAACAATTTACAATATAAATGTACCTACCCCTGATCTACGACAACGATAGTGGAGGAGTGTTAGACAACCCCTCGAGTGGAATCGACGTGGAAGCCGATTGACTCACCTAAACCAACATAAATATTTCAATCATATATGTGATTCAATTATAAATTTAAAACTCAAGTTAAAAATTATTTCATATATAATTTTAAAGAAATTAGAAATCAAATACCCATAAGAGTTGTGAGTAGGCCGGTATTAGATGTATGTACTTGTGAAGTAGATGATTGCCCTATTGTTAGTGTCATCTATACACCAAATAGTTTGATTTTTAAAATGTATTGCAAACTTTTCTTTGATAGATACATTCATTAAAATTCTTATAAATTGAACATGTAGATGCAT
>VDFB02000007.1:191840130-191935908 GCA_007258455.2 Sequoia sempervirens
ATACCACTAGCGGCTTGTTGATGACAAGTTCGCCTTGTGTGGTCAACTGGAGATTATTTTGTGTTTAACTTCAATTGTGATTTATATTCTTATATGCGTCGTGATGGTGTATGCATGTTAAGTCATAATTAGAACATCTTTTGCTATTTCCCTTGAAGATTGCACCGATTTTACTGAGGCTGTCTGACATGAGGCTAGGTGAAATCTGGTTGAAGTCTATTGAAATGAAGCCCCACATATCCTGCATTTAGAGTAGAATAAGTTTCTTAGGCCTTACACCCTTTTACTTTCTGTATATTTCTGATTAGTCTTAGGAAAAGAACCACATTGCCAGATCATACACGTAAGAATCCCCTTCAAATCACATATCAGCTGCTAACTGTGAGAAGCCTGAACAATTTTGTAAGTCCCCTCGTACGAACACAGCATTACACATCAACCAAACTGGGTCTATTCGCACTTAAGGAACCTTGGAGTTGAACGCACGAACTTTCTGGAAATCTTAGCGTGCGGAATACTTTGATCAAGAGAGAATGGAATAGCCCCAAACTATTTTGTTCTTCGGCTGATTGGTGAGGTCACAAAAATCACATCAACACTTAGTATCAAGCCCATCAAGCTCAAGCACAAGCACAATACCAAGCACAACAACAAGCGGCTTAGGTGCAAGCCTATCAACAAGCTTTTCATCAATACCAAGCACAACAAGAAGCAACTCAATTATTAGCCCAACAACAATGATTTTTGGCACAACAACAACAAGATCAGCAACAATCCTTGTTGGCACAATAGTAGCAAGACCAACAACAAGCGTCGTTGGCACAACAACAATTACAAGCATACCAACAAGCATTGGCCACACAACAAAGCTTGCAACAACCTCCCACGAACACTTAGAATACTCCACCCATCACTCAAATGATCAAACCACCCCAAAACACATTCACCCCACCACCCAATCTGCAAAATGATGTGTCTGCACAAATCAAATTGCTTTCACAACAAGTGCTAGACCACAAATCTAGAAAAATATCAAAAACACCAAGCAATTTGTGCCCTTATCCCTTCGACAGAAGAATTGTAATGGTTCCATTCTGAAAGGGGTTTGAATACCTAAATTTGACAAATATCAGGGGACAGGTAATCCTGGAGATCATATCAGGGAATTTGAGGTACATTGCATGGAAGTTGCATACAATGAAACTTATCTAATGTGACTATTTCCTCAAAGTTTGGTTGGACCAGCAATGGAATTTTTCTCTCTCCTTCCTCCTGTGATCAAAAAGTTCCAAAAAATTATGGACGCATTCATACAGAACTACGTGTTCAACATAGGCACGGACATAAGTCTAGAGGAACTATCTGCTCTCAAACAACCTAAGGGGGAAACATTCACATCCTTCTTACAATGATGGTGATCCAAGTCCAACAAGAGCAAGTGGATCATGCCTGAAGAACAAATCTGCACTATCATCACTAATCTTGAAGGAACCTTGTCCTTCCATCTAAAAATGCAATGCATCACCACATATGACCAGTTGTTCCCCAAGGTGCTCATCATCGAAAGAGCCCTTATCACACAAGTGGGAACAAATAATTATCAAGATAACCTCTCATCAACTAGTTATAACGAAAAACCTTGAACATGGGAAAAGAACAAAAATGTCATTAATGATGGTATCGTTGACACCAAATTTGTTATCAATACGCCAAGGAAAAACACACAAACATATCAACAATCAAAAAATAACAAATGAAACAACACACAAGCCAATATGGTATCACAACCACCCAACAATCAAGTAGTCAATTATCTAAATAATCAAGGGGGACCACCCTCATGGAAAAAATATCCCCCCAAAGACAAATACACACCCCTTGCGGAATCAATCGAGTCTGTCATGAAAAAAAATAGTACAAGAGAATCTCATTAAAATCCCCACTTATGAGAATTATCAAGAACCCCAAGTGAAACCACCATGGTATAATGAAAAAAACCTTTATGATTTTCATAAAATCAAGGGGCATATGATGACCAGTTGTATGAGATTGAAAAATCTGATCCAAGACCTTATTGATGAAAGAACCATAAAAATTGAACACCCAGCAGGAAATCAGGACCTCAAGATATACACGAATCTGATGCCTGATCATAATAATGGAAACAATGAAAATGGAAAGGGTAAGTATAAAAATGTGAACCATGTTTATGAACATGTTGCTTCTTTAGATGAATGGGTCACTGTTGTCAATATCAAGGTAGACAAAGCTGATTTTGGAGTCACCACATGTGGTGGAAAGGTTACCATTTCTGGACCATCACAAACATCAAAGGCATTAACTTCTAATCTGAAAACCATTCTCAATGGTTATAATGTCTTGGACCAGTTGAAAAGAACCACTACTTAGATCTCCATCATAGAGTTATTGAAGATCTCACCTGCACATAGAAAAATCTTAGAGGAAGAATTGGCTTCATCCACTATCCCCACATATCTCAATACAAACCAGTTCCAAGCTATGGTTGGACACATCACCATATCACATCTCCTAACATTTTCTAATCAGGACTTCCCAACTCAACCATCTCACAACTGCGCACTCCATCTTGAAGTCCTAGTCCATAAAAATAAAGTCAAAAAGGTCTTGGTGGATGAGGGTGCGGTCTAAATATGTGTTCTCTCAAGCAAATAAATAATTTGGGATTCTTTGAGGATGTCATTGAAAAGGGTAAAGGTATTACAATCAAGGCATATGATGATCAGGAAAGAGTGTCTCAAGGCACTATTCAACTCCCTATTCAAGTATGTCCAACCATCATGGAAACTACATGCTAGGTCCTTGATCTTGATTTACCTTATAATATCCTCCTAGGACACCCATGGATCCATGGAATGCAAGCTATTGCATCTACCTTCTATCAATGTGTCAAGTTTCCCTATCAGGGTCAAGAGGTCACAATCCATGGTGATCTCGAGCCATTTTATTATTGCAAGAATCTGGAAGAAAATTACTACAAAATTCCTCAAGTTCCAAAGAATGATGAAGGCCCTATGACTCCATATGTAAACCCATCTACATTACCTCCACTTCTAAGACAAAGACACCTGCCATTCCTAACATCTCATATATTAAGGTCATTATCCAACACAATGGGTGTGGGGATTACAAAATGAAGAAAAGTGCCTTCCTAATAGGGGAGTTACCTCATTCTCCTAGGTTTGATGGAAAACCCCAACCAATTGACACATTAGCCCAAACTTTCAAAGCACTCCCCTCCAGATTCAGATGTTGGGGAGACCTAGGTCGGGAAGTGGTTGACAAAGAGGACATATCCAATTTAATATATCAAGATGAAAGGTTCATGCCTGATCTTCCTATGGATGATAACAACAAAGGACTACAAACGATGCTTGGCATGGGCTATAACAAAAACAAGGGTGCTGGAAAGAAGTTGAGTCCACTTTTTGGCCAAAAAATGGAAGTGTTTTCCTTGATTTTCAGCATTTGACAAATTTGACCTTAAAACTTGAAGCACTTAGAGATGGAATCTTCAAAAAAGTTACTAATCATAAAATGTAGTACTCAAAGTCTAGTTTCCAAATATGTAATTTATTTCAATACCTAGATCATACAAATTGAGTTTCAATAGGTATTTCTAAAAACCACTGTGTAAAAGTCACTTTTTTTATACCATACCATGCACGTGTACAACATTCGTATTTTGACCTAAATTATCTTATTTTTCTAAATAATTTTGGGAAAAGATTTGTGACTCACTAAAGCTTGTTCTCGATATTTTTTTGTAATTTTTTATTGAATTTTTTTTTCTATTTTTTTTTTATTAGGAATATTTGTCATTCTGAAAAATTGTCATGTACAACATGCATAAGATGACCTTAACTTATCATTTTAAAAAAAAAAATTGAAAAGAATTGTCTGAAGTTTGTTCTCATGCAATCCGTTCATAAAAATGTTATGTTGATCAAAAGTTATTAAAATATTAAAAAACCCTGATATTTAAATTTTATGGACTTGTTTCATTAGAAATTAATTGAAAAATAGAAAAAATAATCCAATTGTAAAAAAAATACATATTTGGAATATGCATTGTATCATCTAAAATGGGTTTTAATTTCGTCAAAAAATTCTGCAAAAATGGTCATTAGCCATATGTCCAAATTGAATATTTTTCTCTGACATTATTAGGACCTTCAACTTGCAAGTCAAACCAGGTTGAAGGCCTAGGTTCATATTCCCAATGCTTTTCCTGAACCAAAATACAAAGCAAAAACCTGACCAAAAATCAAATTCAAATTCAAATTTAAAAAAATAGGATCTCGATTATAAAATGGGATCCTGTTTATTAATAAACGGGATCCCATTTTATAATTGGGATCTCATTTCCCACTATTAAATAGTGTGACCATTGATAGGGAAATGGGATCCTGTCTTATAAACGGGATCTCACTCCTTTGTCAACAGTCCCCACATTAAATAGTAGGAACAAGATCCCAGTTATAAAATGGGATGTTGTTTATTTTTGAACCGTTTTATTTAAATTTATTGTCAAAAATTACTGTGAAGTCTGCAACTTCACATGTATGGCCAAGAGTAGTAAAATTGGGCTATTTTTCATCAACTATTATTTTTACAGGTGGTGAATTTGGATTTTTGATTAATTTTTTCAAAGGAGGCATCATGTAAACCATTTTTGAAGTTGAATTTTGTTAGTTTTGTACCTGTTTTGAGGAACAAAAGGTCTTCAACTTGCAATATGGATTTATTTTTCAAAGGAGGCATGAAGAAAACATTTTTTAAAGTGGAATTGTGCTAATTTTCTACTTGTTTTAAGGAACACAAGAGGAAGAATTTTGTCCTTATAGGTCTTCAACTTCCAATGCGGATTGAATTTTTTGAAGAATTTCACTATTGACATTCATTTGTGCTTGAGAATTTTATAATCATGGGAGATAAAGCTTGTAATAAGAGGAGGAAGACATTGACTCCTAAAGAAATTGAAGCAAAAAAAGAGGAGAGACAAAGAAGAATGAGAATTAAATCAATGAATGATGGGGGAGCATCCAATTCCACAACTATTGAAGATGGAAACATTGAGGAGACCATGGTTGTAGATGAAGCTAATTTGCAAGAAGTCAATTTGGAGAAGAATATGATTATACAAGCAAGTCCTACTATGTCTTCAAATCCCTCTTTCAATGCTATGGAGAATGTTTCAATATGCACAAATCTAGGTACGTCTTCAAATCCACATGTTAGTGAAATGGAAAATTTGTATGTAGAAGTTTTACAAGATGGTGGACTTAACGATGTTGACATTGATAATATTCAGAGAGATGAAACTTTTATAGAATTTGTTGAAAATGAAAATGAGAATGATCTTTTTGTTGAAAATGAAAACAAAAATTGTTTTGTTGATGTAAATGAAAATGATAACCAATTTGTTGATGAAAATGAAAACCATTTTGTTGATGAAAATGAAAACTATTTTGTTGATGAAAATGTAAATCGTTTTGAAGTTGAAAATGAAAATGATAATGAAGATGAAGATGAAAATCTAGAATGTGATGTTGAATTTAATGAAAATACCTTTTTTAAAATTGAAAGTGGTGTTTTCAATAATCTTCCTGGTCAAATTTCTTGTAGGCAAATAAGAACACATGCAAATAAAATATACAACAAATTATTTTATCGTAAAAAGTTTGCAATTTAATGTCAACTAATGATGCAACTAATGAGAATGGAAAAAATGAGGAAAATAATGAAAAGGTTAGGATTTTTTGTTAAACCAAAAAGAAAAGATCAATCATTAAAACATGTTATGTCTACTATTGCTAGTGACATTCAATCTATTGGGAAAAATAGTCGATCTAAAGATAAAAATGCAGGAAGAAGAGCTATAACAACTGCTATTGTTAATAAAATAACTTTGAATAAAAGAATGGTAAGCAATATTAATGAAGTTTTAAAAATACATCCTAAAACATTGCTAAGAGCAGCAAAAAGAAGAGAAAGTATATAAAATGATCCTATCAACCAATGTTGGAGTTTCAATGGTCGACTCCCGAGGTTTGATATGAAATTGAATGTTGAAATTAAATCTTTGATCAAAAAATATTGGCATGATAATTCAAGGGTTTCATATAATGCTAGAGATGTTTTAAAATTAAGGGTGGGGTCCAAAGTTCGTGACCTCACCCAAAACACCTATTAGATACAACACAAACTGAATTTTATAGAAAATTTTGTAGTGATTCAGTGTTACTTGGTAATATTAAAATAAGTCAAAGGTCTTTTAAAAAATGTAAATCCTGGTATGTAAAAATTAATAAGCAACGAATATCTTGTTGTTGTAAAACGCATGTTCAATTTTGTTATTTTATGATGTTTTTCGATATATACATTGTACCTTGCATACTCACATGATTATACAGGAGTGCGGTATTGATATGCCACCTGAAGCAACAAGAGAGTTTATTTTAGGTTTTTTTTGTGAAAGTTCTAATGATAAATTATTTTATTTAAGTTCTTGCATTTCTGGACAATGCATTAACTGTGGAAATCTGTCATTTAAAAAAAATTGTATGCATGAAAGTGTTGATAATGATTTTCGACAACAAAATTTAGTAGATGTTAAAAGATTTAAGAATGTTCACTATTCTTTAAAAGATGGAAAAATAGGAAAGCGTTGTGATTTAGCTACAGAAAAAGTTAGTGTGCATGCATTCATGAGTGAATTTAAGAATAAAATTGTACCAAAATATGTCATGCACTATGAACATGCTTGATGGCTTGATATCCAATTTCACGCATGTAGAAACACATTTCCAATTGGTTCTATACTTTCAGTGGTTGATTTTGCAGAAAATTATACTCTCGCTCCACAAGAGGAAATTCAATCACAGTATTATAATTCAGTGCAAGTAGCTATGTTTGTCCATATTATTTATAGACATGTAGATGATAGCATTGAGGATGATAAATTTTTTTTGAGGGAGTATCGTTTTTATTTGAGTGACAATTGGTTACACTCATTAGAGTTTGTTCAATATTGCTTCAGTATATTTTTTAGAAATTTAAGAGAAAGAGGAATCCAAATGAAATAACACCTCATATGGTCAGATAATTGTATGGGGTAGTTCAAGAATGCACAAATGTTCTATTGGTTAAGTAGGGTTCACAAGGAACTTAATGTCCAACATATATGGTGTTTTTTTGAAGTTGGGCATGGTAAAGGAGAACATGAAGGAGCTGGTGCGTGTGTCAAAAGAATCCTTGCTAGAGAACAATTAAAATTTAAGGATTCAGTAAAATTTAAAGATGCACGTGGGATTGTGGATTGGTGTAATACAATATTATATGCACCTGGTTTGAGTGAGTACTCTACAGTTCATCGATTCTTTTGGTTGGTTGAAGAAGACAACATTGTACCAAGATTTGATTATGAGACAATTAGTGGATCTACTAAATGGAATTCATTTAGGAGTGCGGCAACAAGCACATGGAACTATTTGGACAAGGGAGCTTGCATGTTTTTTCCAATTTTGTATCTCAGGAGATTAGGAAGCATGTGAAAATATAGAATGGGTTGAAAAGTTGGAGCAAAGATCATTGACACCTACACAAGCACATGATCAATATGAAAGAACTATTGAAGAAAATGATCAAGTGTTTGCATTTAAAGATTATGACCATGTTTCAAACCTTGTTCAAGAAGGTAATTTTGGGTATGTGCAGAATCATGATGGGCCAAAAAGTGGCAATATGATGGGTATGTGGCTGACGACTATTTTTTTAGCCAAAATTGATGAAACGAAAAAGGGTTTTTAAAGGAGATTCTCAAATTTCTACCAATATAAATTATGCTTTAATTTGAATTTAATAAGTAATTATTATTCATTTTCTATTCAAATTACGACTAAACTCCTAATTGATAGGCTAATTGAAAAACATCTATAGCTTTCAAATAGTATCACATTTTTTGAATCCAAAACATGCATCACATTCTATGCTTCGCATACTATAGGATTGAAAAAAGAAAAACTAAATTTCATGAAGTTTTGACCAAGTTAAGGTGGTCAGACATCTGATTTTTATATTTTTAAAAAGTTATAATAAAAAATTCATAATTAATTATTTACTTTGAGAAAAAAAACAAAAAAATATGCATCACATCGGGGTATGAGTCCTATACTTATATCTAAAATCTTATAAAAAAATATTATCATTTTATTGTGGTTAGGGTGGTCAGACACACACCTACTTCTTAATTTTTCCCTGAAATTTAAGTACCATTGCATTGAAATTTCAAAATTTCACCAAATAGACCTAGTAGTTTAGAAACTACATTCAATTTTCTATAGATTCTATTCTTACATATTTTTGAAATAATATAGATAACTTATTCAAAATTTTACGTCAAGTTTCCTAACTCTAATTTTTTGAATTTTTTGCCACTTAAGGGCCTATTTTTTCCTTGATGATCTTGCACATACCCTTTTAATTATATTTATTTCATTTTATTTCACTTTTTTAAGTTATTTTATAATACTAAATTATTTATATATGGATATGCACAAGTTATTAAATCAAAATTTGTTTGCAGGACATGTGTATGTTGTTGCACTTGAGGGGAATGAAGAGAAAACAAAATATTGGTTGGCTCGTTGTGTGGAATCTAAACATAAGTTAATAGAACCTTGAGAAGATGATGATGGCTTTCATTATCCAATAGGTACAGTGATCCCCTTAATACATCCCCTTAAGCAAATTTTGATAACAAGTTTTTGATCCCCTTAAGAAATTTTATAGAACAAGTCTTTGATCCCCTTAAGAAAATTTTGAGAACTTATTTGATGATGGTTTTCATGTTTTCCAATAGGATTGGTGGTGGTTGTTGGCACTTGGCTAAAAAGATACCTAACAAGGAAGAATGGTCTACCTACATTCGAAGACTATAAAAAACACATAAAAAGATTATACATTATTCACATTTGGTGGTGGCAACAAATATAAAACTAGAGTGGTATCGTGGAAGACCTTCCAAAAAAGTGCTATGGTCATTTTCTATGGAAGAACATGAGGCAATCATAGACACATTTCAAAAAGGAGAGGATGTAGATGGTACAATGGAATAAGTAAATACATGTAAATATGGTTTTAGTTTTATTTTGTCCTTTTAAATATATTAAATACATGTTTCAATATTGGTTAAGTGTGTTATTAGTTGAAATTGATTTAAATTGTCCTTTTATAGATCCTTAAGGCATAATCACAAAAGGATCTAGTCCATGCAGATTCAACCTAGACAACATGGAATACTTGGTAAAAATAAGTAATTATTAGCTAAATTATATTTCAATACATGTTTTGATTACATATTGATTTTTCTTGTACATTAATAGGTAAAATTGATTTATTGTCCTTTTTTCTATCCTTAAGCCATCATTTCATTGATCTCATACTTTGAAAAAAAAAGGAGAGGATGCCTGGATTCAACCTATAGACATGTGTGGAATAATGTTAAATGTAGGTACTTGAGTTGTGCACATATAGATAGTTTTATATAAATTAAAATATGTATGTTTTGATGATTTCATTGATATTGCTTGTACCTTTTTGATATCAAGTGGTGTGAAGACCTACTAAATTCTAGGCATGAGTTTGAGATGTTCTTGAGATGGCATATCCAAATTTTGCAAACATTGTTTTGAGATGACATATATGTGCATACATACTTATAGAATTAAACATTTTGTACAAATTACAAATACATGTACATACACAATTATGTACTCTATATACTTCTATGTATCAAAATCGATATTCTAGATATTTTGTTTGTTAAATGTGCATGTTTTCCTACTTTGAAACTTTATATTTGATTGTATAATCACTAAATATCATGCATACATTATTGTTAAATCCCCTAAACCCTAAATCCTAAACACCTAAAGACATCCCCTTAAGACCCCTTAAGACATCTCCTTAAGACATTGTATTTGGACCCCTTAAGACATCCCCTTAAGATAGTTTATTAGGACCCCTTAAGATGTTGTATTAGGACCCCTTAAGACATCCCCTTAAGACGTCGTATTAGGACCCCTTAAGACATCCCCTTAAGATGGTTTATTAGGACCCCTTAAGACATCCCCTTAAGATGTCGTATTATGACCCCTTAAGACATCCCCTTAAGATGTCGTATTAGGACCCCTTAAGACAAGCTATAATTAGTGTTGGATGCTTATATTTGTTTTGATAGCTTATAAATCAGTATTGGATGCCATTATTTGTTTTGACAACTTATAAATATTTTTGGATGCCATTATTTATTTTGACAACTTATAAATACTGTTGGATGCCATTATTTATTTTGACAACTTATAAATTAGTATTGGATGTCATTATTTATAGAATTTATTAATGATTTTGTTCTCTAATCACGTATGGTATTGTTTATTTCTTAATTTATTATCCTTTGTGGTATGGAAACAAATTTCTTTTATTTGTAAATTATGATTTATTGACTAATTATTGATTGATGTGAATTGAATTGACTAATTATTGTTTGTAAATTATGATTTATTGACTAATTATTTAATTTCACATTAATGTCCTATATTAATGTCTTGACTATGAACATAAAATGCATAAACGTACATGCATAAATTAAAATTTACAAAAAATAATAAAGTCCATACTTTATGTAAATATATTAAGTGCATGAAACCAATATATTAAGTGCATGAAAGAAAGTCCATTAGAGTACAACCCATGAACTAAAGTCCAACTAAGTATTTGAGCCATGAAATATAAAGTCCATTAGAGTACATCAGAAACTAGAAATATAGTCCAGGAAATAAACAAATATAACCCATAAAATCATGTTTCTAGGTCATGTATTGTCTCTATAATCAAGAGACCTCTTCACGCCATGTGGACTATGCAGATGACCTGAAACACTCTATAGAAGAGAAAGATGAAATCAGATGTAAGACAATGAAAAATGATTTAATGACAATTTAATTTATAATTTATCATATTTTAATTGTACCATATTCTGAGGTTGCACACCCTCTTCTCCAAGACCTGTTTGTACATGCTCAACTACAAGATGTGTCTCATACTATAAAATAAAAAAAACATTAAAACATGTATTAGCTCATATTAAATATATATATTCAATTTGAAATTTAAAATTAAATTAATATTCAAAATATATAATTTATAATTGACTTTAAATATAATAAAAATTTTAATTTACCATTTGATCTGGAGCTTGCTTTGCATGTCCTCCTGGAGGTGTAACTATGTCTGGATCAGGGTTGAAAGTCACACTAACAAAGTCCTACAAGATTAAAATTAATGCATGTATACTTTAATTAGGTTTATATATATATATTCAAGTTTGCACATTTTTTGTAGAAAATATTTTAAACAACCTGAAAATTAAAGGCCTCACGAGTAGCCGCAACATCTAATATTTCAATCATATATGTGATTCAATTATAAATTTAAAACTCAAGTTAAAAATTATTTCATATATAATTTTAAAAATTGAAATCAAAATACCCCATAAGGGTTGTTGAGTAGGACTGGTGTCAATGTATGTAGTTGTAGAACAAATGATTGCCCCATCGTTAGTGTCATCTATACACCAAATAGTTTGATTGTTAAAATGTATTGCAAACTTTTCTTTGATATATACATTCATCAAAATTCTTATAAAATGAACATGTAGATGCATATTTATACCTGTGTCACAGTGTCCTTAGGGTGATGGTCTGCTGTAAGAAACTCTACAAATGAACTGATATGACCAGATGAACCACTAGAATATCCACATCCACCTAAACTAGGTGTGCCCTGATCAGGTCCATAGAATACTTGATGACAACTAGTACGTACATGTGGGGTGGGTCTCGACACTCCTAGAGTGGTACTCAGACCAGCTCCATAAAACACTCGTCCAAAATCATCATCTCTATGCTCCCCACCTGCTATCGCAGAAGCATGATGATCAAGGTCTCCTGCTAGTGTACTAAGAGAACCTAATGTCGAGACCACAACTCAATGATGCACAGGTGTGGGAATGGGAGGACCAGGAGCAACAACAAGGGGTTTCTCATGCACAGGGCATTGGGGATCAACCCTTGCCCCTAACCTCTATTGTGGCATACCACCACCAACACCCTGGAATGATTTAAAATCAAAATAATTGGGCTTTTTCCCCAAAAAAAATTCTACATATAGTTTCCTCAAAAAATACAATGGGCACTCCCAATTAGCATGTGGGGGACTATCAAAAACCATATACCATTGATCCCAAAAATGTGCACTCCTTTGTGGATGTATGCACCACCTCATGGATATTCTAGTTTTGTTCAGAGGAATGGACTACCGAGTAACAGGGTCAAGAAAGTAGGGGGCTAGGTGGGATTTCGTTATTTTAAGGTCCAAATTTTTTTTGTAAGAGAGAGCGTCAATATAAAATTGCCTCATCTGATCTCTGTCTTATGGATGCCTATCTAGATCAGAATCAATGGTCCTGATGGCATCCACAATGTTTTGCATCGTAGATTCAAAATGTCTCACATGGGGTGGAATCAATGCTTGACTCTGCATAGCATTGATTAGATTTTGGATGGATGCAACCTGATCGTTTATGTGTGCTCACAAGTAAGCCTCATCAGATGCAACAGGTGTTGGAGGTGGCATATTAGGTGGAGGGGGAGGTGGTGGGGGAAGTGGAGGGGGGTGGAGGGGGAGGTGGAGGGGGAGGTGGCTAAGGTGGTGGATTGATGATGTCATCAATGTTAAAATCATCCATGACATCAGATATAAGTGTGCACCTGTACATTAAATTATACAAAATTAACATACAAACTTAAAAAATGACAATTTAAATAGTCAAATTTGAAACGCACATGCAAATTTTTTTAAATAGGATGTATATTAAGATCATATAAAATTGAAACACACATATACATTGATTGAACTGAGCATATGCATACATAATTCAAAATTTAACATGTACATACATTTAAAATAAAAAATACGATGTATAATTTGCATGCATACATCATTAAACTAAATTATGTACATACATACAAATTTCAAAATTTAAGAAATATATGTAATTTTAATACATGTGTACATACTAGAACAATAAACTTGAAACATTCACAAAAAAACTAATTCTATGTCTAACGCATATATATCTATTACAATTTTCCAACATGAGAAATCATTCAATCTAGTAGATAGTAATAAAATATATCCTATTATAAATTCATCATTATAAGTTCATAAATTCCACCAAATTCATAAATTTATGTCACTAAAAATATCCATCTAGAACCAAAATCATAAATTCACGTCACTAAAAATATCCATGTAGAACCAAAATCATAAATTCACATCACTAAAAATATCCATCCAACCAATTTTATAAATTCATCACACAAAATATCCATCGTTCACCAAATTCATAAATTCATAACTATTTAAGATGATTTTCTTAATTTAGAAACTATTGTGGCTCTCTACTGCATCTCTTCATTTCTTTGCATTTTCCTATTGAGAATTAGAAGTTCTCATCTCCTCTAGCCATTGCTGATGCTCATCTAAGATCCCATCCATAGCCCTGACAACATCAAAAATGGTTTGCATCCTAGATGCAATCATCCTCACAGGTGGTGCAATACATTCTTCATTTTGAATAATGTTGACTTGATCTTGCATGGTTCTAACATTGGAATTGATTCATGCTTGCAAACGAGCACCATCAATTTTAGGTGATGGAGGTGGGGAGTTATGAGGTGGAGTGGGTGGAGGTGGAGGTGAAGGTGGTGGATATGGATGGCACAAAGGTGGATTGTGATTATTACTGATTTGATCCATGTGATCTCTAAGATATGAGTGAACCTGCATTAGATTTGTAATTTCAAAATGTAAGATACACGTTTGGGAAATACCCTAAAACCATTCAATATAAATGGCCTAATTGAATATAAATGATAAAATATGCAAGCCTCACTTATGTCTTAGGCATGTTACTTGAATGAAAATACAATTAACTTCTAATATAGGACAATTTATGAATGCTATAGGGTTTACGGTATAGAGTTCAGGATTTAGGTTTTAGGGTAATAGGATGCCTTAAGGGGATCTATGTAGTAAGGTCCTAGTACAAAATGACATGGATTTTAAGTGAATAAGATTTGGTGAAGATGCCCAAGGAAACCAAATTTCATTAAGGTCTGAGGCAACTTCACCAAATTATATTCACTTTAGCCATGTCATTTTGTCCTATGAACTTAGTAGACATAGATGCCCATAAGCCATCTTATCACAAAGGTGGATCACATTTTGGTCATTGTGCAATTAAATGCAATTAGGTGGAATTTCAAAATGGAGAAGTGATAAGTTGGAAGGAGAAAGAAAATGAAGTTAATGCCACTTGGCTCAAGGGAAAGGACATGTAAGAAACTTAAATTCCTTGTTGGATGTACAAACCCTTTTGGAGGGATTTTTCAAACTTGGACAATATTCCAACTCAAGATGCCTTTTTGAAAGTAAATAGAGATTTAATAAATCAATTAAAATGATTTACTTGTGCAAGTTGCAAAAGCTAGAGGATTTGAGGAATTAAGATTTGGATTAATCAAGATTTGATTAATTAAGAGGGATATTAGCTGATTTGACAATTTCGACTTAGAATTTTGGATTAGTTTAAATCAAAATGAGAGGAAAATGATTAATAGACTTAATTAAATAGGGTTTGATTTATTTAATTAAAGATAATGGTGTTAGATAAAGTTTGTAAGAATTGGCTATGAAGGTAGCCACCCAAGATCTAGAGGCCTAATAGAAAGCACAAGCATAAGAGAGATAAAAGCAATATGATAAGAATAAACTATATTCTACCAATGATGCAAATATAATGGAATGCCCCTTGGTTATATAGCCAAGGTGAGAACATAGAAGGGCATAAGATTATGACAAGTGTCATAATCTTATGAATGAGACAACTATCAAAAGCTATCACTCCACCTAAAGTGGAAAAGTGATAATGTAATAATCACCACAAAAGGTGGAGAAGTAATCACATGATGTGTCCATGAAAGGTGGGTGTGATAAAGTAATAACATGATAAGTCCACCAAAATTGTAAATTCTCCAACAACCTCCTATGTGGTCCCTAAGTAAACTTAACTAAGGTGTAATAATGACCTAGGACAAGGTACAACACTTTTAATTACACCAACACCCCCCCTTAAGTGCAACTTAGGGAGAATGTATGCAAAAGAAAACAATGCAAGATGGGTCCCGACTACTAGGCCATGTTAGGTACCCATGTACAAATGCAATGCAATCTCTCATATAGCAGAGAAAAAGTGAAAACCACGTGGGAAAAAACTCACCCCCAAAAGAGAGATGAAACAAAACAAAAACTACACTCAAAAAGATGAGAAGGGTAAAACCTCAAATGAGGAAAAAGCACCCCCCCACAAAAAAAAAAAAAAAGAGAATGAAGAAGTCAAGTGACCTCCTCAGATGAAACATACTACACCCCCAAGAGAGCTCACAGATGATGATATATACTCTCAGTGAAGGGTTTGGTGAAGATATCTACAACCTACTTTGTTGTAGGACAATACTGTAAATTGATGACCTGCTCCTATATCAACTCTCGAATGTAGTGCATATGAATCTCGATGTGTTTGGTCCTCTGATGGTGAACCAGATTCTTTGAGATTTGGATGGCACTCTGATTGTCACAATGAATGATTGTAGGATGTGGAATAGTGAAGCCAAACTTAGTGAGAATGTTCTAAAGCCAAATAGCCTCATTAGCAACATTAACAACCCCTTGATACCCAACCTCAGTCAAAGAAAGAGCAATAGCATGTTGCTTTTGACTCTACCAACAAATGGGACTAGAACCAAGATGAAAGTTGTAGCTAGAAGTGGAATTATGATCATTAGCCCAATCAAAATTTGTATATCCCACCAAGGTAAGTACTATACCTATTGCATAGTGAATCCCATGATGATGTGTACCTTGTATGTAATGCAAGATGCATTTGGATTCTTTCCAATGAAGCTCATGTGGTTCCTACATAAAGCGTGAAACCATGCCAACTACAAAGGAGATATCAAGGTGTGTGTGAGTCAAGTAGATGAGACTCCCAACAAGTTAATGATACAAAGTGGCATCAACAAGTGGAGTAGAACACTTAGCCTCAAGCTTGACTCCGAAAATAAAGGGAGTCAGAGCAAGCTTACAATCAGCCATTTGAAATCGAGCTAGAAGATCAATAGCATACTTGGGCTGGGAAGGAGATATCCCAGAAGCTAACTGTGTGATCTCAATCCTCAGAAAATAGTGCAAAAGTCCCAAGTCAGTCATAGCAAATCTATCCTGCAAAGTAGATTTGACACTACCAATGATGGATGAGGTACTCCCTATAATGATCAAGTCATCAACATAGAGCACAAGTAGCAAATGAGAACCATACTATTGTAAAATGTAGACATTCAGATCTGAATGACACCTCATGAATTTTTCTGAGAGAAGAAAGGAATCCATCTTGGCATACCAAGCCCTAAAGGCCTGCTTGAGGCCATAGATAGACTTCCTCAATCTGCAAACCAAAGAAGAATCTTGTATGAATCCATGTGGCTGCTCCATGTAAATCTCCTCATGAAGATCTTCATGAAGAAATGCACTCTTCACATCCATTTTGATGTACATCCCAACTATGAGCTCCAACAATAGCAAGTGCCAAGAGAATGGAGTTCATCTTAGCAATGGGCGCAAAGGTCTATTTATAATCAACACCTGGAACTTTTGAGAAACCTTTTGCCACAAGTCGAGCCTTGTATTTATCCACACTTCCATCTGCTAAATACTTGGTCTCATAGATCCACTTACATCGAACCATCTTTCTCCCCTTAGGAAGACGAACCAAATCCCATGTGTGATTCCTCATCAAGGAACTATACTCTTCCTCCATTGTTGAATCCCACTCTGGAACTCCCGATGCTTCCTTGAAGGACTACATATCAGAAGCACTAGCAATAAAAGCATGTGGAAAATCTTGATGTTGTGACTAATTCCTTCAAGTATCTAAAGGATCCCCAACAAGAGAACTTGCTAACTCAAGAGTCTGTCGAGCCCAATGAAGTATAGTAGGAGATGAAGAATGAGGCTCCTCAACTACAAATGGACCCTATGAAGGTGTGATCCTATGAGTCAGAGTTTAGGGAGAATCATCATCTAAGTCACTATCATCACTTTCCACTATGGAGGAAGGAAGAGGAGGATTAGAGGCCAAGCTAGGAGAGCTTTCTCTAAGGTTCCAATTCCTTGTGATTCTCTAGAGGTATGCATGCCCAAGCTAGACAACCAAAAAATCCGAAGTGTCTCACAATTGGTTTTCTACCACACCAAGGCTCAAAAGGAGTTATACCCTTCAAAGCCTTATGGGGAACCCAATTTTGGATGTGAGTGGAACAACTGATAGCTTCTGCCCAAAATTGAGGACCAAGAGAACGAGCATGAATCATGCAACTAGCCATCTCCTTAAGGGTTCTATTCTTTCTTTCAACAACACCATTTTATTGTGGAGTGTATGCAACTGAATGTTGAAGATCAATCCCCTCAAGAGTACAAAATTCCTCAAGTCTATTGTTCACATATTCCCTTCCATTTTTTGTGTGAAGAATCTTGACTTGCTTCCCTAATTGCTTCCCAACATGAGCCTTAAAGGCTAGAAATATGTCAAACACTTCACTCTTGTGAACAATAAAATAGACCTAAGTGAAGCAGTAGTAGTCATCAATGAAGGTGAGGACATATCAGGCCTTGCTAAATGATGGTACTAGAAATGGACCTACTACATCACTGTGAACCAACTGAAGAACTTCCAAAGCTCTCCAAGACTTCCCTTTTTCAAAATTCTCTTCTGGATGCTTACCCAAGGAACAACCTAAACATACACCTTCAGAAAAGCTTATTTGAGGGAGTCTTGTAACCATAGCCTTAGAGCTAAGTTGTTGAAGATATCAGTAATTTAGATGTCCAAACCACTCATGCCATAACTTACTTTCTAAATTTGAATGAGTGAGAAAGGATATAGAAGGAGACTTAGGCACAAAGTGGGAAAAAGAGTAAAGCTGTGTGTTATGATTGGCTTGTCCCATTGCAACCAAGGCATCATCCTTAAGTTGTTTGACCACAACTAAATCTGGTAGAAACTCAACTTTCTTGCCATCTCCAAAGTGAGTGATTTGGTAGATTGAAAGAATATTAGCACTCAAGTTAGGAACATAGAGAACATTCTCAAATGTTCCATCATCCATGTCAATAGAACCTTTTCCTTCAACTTCCACTTGAGTATCATCTCCTATGAAGATGTGAGGTACCTCAGATGGCTCCAAAGAAGAAAATTTCTCCCTTGTAGAACCCATGTGATGAGTGGCACCCGAGTCAAGTATCCATTGCTGTGAAGAACCTAAAGTAGCCAAAAATGCTTGCCCTTTTCCTTTCTATTGTGCGGAAGTGGAAGGAGATGAATCCTTATTCTTTTAGGAAGATGGAAAATTGATGTTGTTCTTCTTGATGATGTTTGTGAACTAATCAATTTGCTTAGTGTGGCAATAATGCTCATCATGACCAATTTTCTTGCAATATGAACAAGTTGGTCTCTCCTTCTTGCTTGAATTTCCCTTCTTGGGAGAAGGTGAAGAATTCCCTTGTTGTGGATAGGATGATTGTGCTTTATCTTGTTGTGTCTTTGGATTAGATTGCTTTAGCTTCTTGTTGGAACCCTTGAGTCCCTTGATTCCCTTGATTAGCCACCAAAACTTTGTACTTTGAAGACTTGAGAACCCCCATGCTTATCAACTTTGATTGCTCTAACATCAAAATTTCTATGAATGCATCAAATGAACACATAGTGAAAGAACTACCCACTGTCAAGTGATGGGTTTGGAAGCTAGAAACAAATGTCACATATTCTGATGGAAGCTTTCCCAAAAAATTGTAGACCAACTGTGCATCCTTCTTATCAATGCCACAATCCTTAAGTTGTGCTCTTAGCTCATTTTCCTTAGTGACATAGTCAGATTGGATTTTATCAAAATTCTTGGGATCTAACATTGTGAGATCATTATGAAGCTGATAACCTCTAATCTCATCAACTTGGTCATACAATTGACCAAACTTTTCCCAAGCCTCTTTGATTGTTTTACACTTTTCAATTTGAAAGATTAGATCTTTTGATACATATTTCCTTAAAGTTCCAAGAGCCATAGTATTTTTAGTGAGCCAATCCATATGAGCAACAAGATCAGATTTAGGATTAGATGGCGCAACAGCAATTCCATCAATATAATGAGTTAATCCTTTTTCCATTAACTTACTCCATGCATAAATTTTCCAAGAAGCATAATTATGTGGAGTTAACAAAGGAAACTTAGGAGAACCTATATCAGAAAAATGAAAGAGAACAAGATAGAGAGAGAGGCACAATCACACAAGACACCCCCCCCAAAAAAGATGATTTGGCACTTTATATTTAGTGTGTGTACAATGGCCACTTGCAAGCCAAGCAAAGTGGGCTTCTGATTTTCAATGCTTTACAACAGCCTTAGTAGGCTACAACAGACTCAAATGACTGATACAAAAGACCAAACTGAGATCTTAGCTTTACAAATGCCAAAATAGACCAAAATAGACCATATGTTGAAGGTAAATTTTTTTATCATAATCACTACAAAATGATAGCACCACTATGAAGTTCAAAAAAAATCCTACACTTTAAAAAAAATGGCACCTGAAAAGTAGTTCGTATGAGCCTAAACGAAGCCCAAGAAGTTGCAAAAATGGTGACAATTCAGCTACACCTATGAAACTCTAATTTTCCAAAAATTTCGTACACCAAAATCAGAAAATAATTGCGCCACTATGAAGTACATCAAAAATTATCCCAAATAAAAAAAAATTACACCAAAAAAGGCCTCAAAATGACCAAGATATGAGCCTTAGAAGTTGAACTGCAAAACTAAAAACTCAAATGGAGAGGGGTCTGCCAATTTTTAGAAAGTGCTGACGTAGTGCTGCCATTAGAAAATCACTATGTTAAGTTTGATGGTCATATACCCATCATGGTCATCATTGCTCTGTGCCAAAAAATACCTCAACTACTGCCGAGTTTTTTGAATGCCAAAATCTTTAAGATTTCATCGGAATCTTTAGCAGCGGGGTATTTTGGTCTGGTCGGTTATAAAAATTGGTTGCTAGTCTTTGGAAGTTTCCAGCCACTTGCTGATGAGGATGGGTGGCAGGGACCACCATGACCATGTGGGTACTTGCGTACCCGACGGTTACAGTACAGTTCAGTGGACTATACAATATAGTCTGCAGACTGTATTTTCTGAAATTTTTATTTATTTATTTAAAACAAACTTTACAATATATAAAAAAAAATGGCCTATTTACAATTTCTTTTTTTTTTGAATTTTTTTTGAAAAAAAATGCCAATGAAATAAAAAATTGCAGAATTAATTTTTTTTTCAAAATAATTTCGTACCCAACGCAATATTGAAGACTGGGGGGTTGTATGACTCCCTAGGAAAAATTATTTTGCCTTACCAGACAACTACTATGATTTGGACAGTTTGGCAATCAATCTTAGGGTTTTTGGCCCTTCTAAGCATGATGGGGATGTCCTTTTTGGTTGGAAATGCTTCGAAGTAGTATCTAGCTCTTGGATCTGGCAACCACCCCCAATCTTCAAACCTTTGTATATTTGGCCTCCAGTGTCCAACTGAGATGAAACAAAAGAAAAATATGACTTTCTCGGACACTCCGGATGCAATAGTGGTCTCAAATCTGATGCAACAAGCTCCCAAAATGCACCTACAATAAAATGCCAAAGATGTAACCCTCCAAGAATCTCTTGAAAATGACAATCCAAAGGAACTCCAATCGCTTTGATACCATGTAAGAATTGGCTACAAAGGTAGCCATCCAAGATCTAGAGGCCTAATAGAAAACACAAGCATAAGAGAGATAGAAGCAATATGATAAAAATAAACGGTATTCTACCAATGATACAAATAGAATGGAATGAGAAAAAGTACATAGGAGACCCCTTGGTTATATAGCCAAGGTGAGAACACAGAAGGGCATAAGATTATGACAAGTGTCATAATCTTATGACATGAGACAACTATGAAAAGCTATCACTCCACCTAAAGTGGAAAAGTGATAATGTGATAATCACCACAAAAGGTGGATCACCCACAAAAGGTGGAGAGGTAATCACATGATGTGTCCACGAAAGGTGGATGTGATAAAGTAATAACATGATAAGTCCACCAAAAGTGGAAATTCTCCAACAACCTCCTATGTGGTCCCTAAGTAAACTTAACTAAGGTGTAATAATGGCCTAGGACAAGGTACAACACTTTTAATTACACCAACAAAATCAAATAAAGATTAATTTATTTAATTTAAATGAGATGACTTTAGAGATTAATTAAATAAAATGAATTATTTAATTAAGAGAGGGACTATAGGATTAATTAAATAAAATGATTTATTTAATTAATAGGAGATGATTTAATTAGATAAAATTGATTTATTTAATTAAAAGATGAAATATGATGAATTTAATCAAATAAAGATTATTCGATTAAATGGTTAGTAAAGGGGATGATTTAGGACGAACTAGTGTTAGTAAAATCAGGATCAGGTGCATGTATATTTTTTCATCTGTACATTTTTCCCCTCTTTGAAGAAATGTACCTACTATATTGGTTCAAAGAATAACCTTGTCAAGATAAGAATTAAAAAAAAAAATTGATTATTTCAAATGCCCCACTGCTGCCCCAATGAAAGAATTATGCTGATATACTGCCCCCTCAAGAGATTGGACAAAAATTTGGATTTTTGGGTGGTCTCATGACAAAGAGGTTCAAGATCAGTTCAACTCATAGAGGACTAGAAATCTTGAACATTTGATGTAGACAATTCCGATGATGTAGACAGTTCATTGGCCATGGGTGGCCTCATGTATATTTTGATATATTACACACACTTGATACTTGGATAAAAATGTTAGTAAAGATAGAAGAATAAGATGGATGACAAGAGGATCCAACAAGTCCATGATTTGATGAGACTTTATTAGATATGATGATGACAATGATGATAATGATGCATTGCTTATCAGGAATTGAGATTTTAAAAGGGCTACTTACCTTATGTTTGATAACACACATAGGTACGATGCATCAATGTATAAAGAACCAGGATGACATTGTACCTAGTGCGATGGAATTTGACTTGATAATCAGATAGGAGCACTCTTGTTCACACTTAACATATGGAACCTTGTTCAAAATGTAGTTCAGATATTCCAAACATCTTATTCCAAAACATAGAAAGGTAAGCCTTCCTATGTGGTCAACAAGACACCTAAAACACCCTCCCTACAAATCAAACAAAGCACGCATGATGAAGTTATATTACAAGAATTTCCAACAAGCATAGTAGATAAAAGATAATGATCATTTCCCCATTCCTTTCTCTCTAAATCCCTTTGTTTGGAGATCATTGAGAGGTCATCAAAATGAGTGTAATAAGATAAATCAACAAGATAAAGATCAAGTAAACAAACAAGCTAATGTTCTTCATACCGCTAGCCAAGACTAAACTACGGTGATTCCTAATGTTGATGTCCATTGTAGGAAGGATGCATCCTATGACATGATGTTATCAAATGATTTGGGATTAACTAGATGATTAGCTATTGATATGAAAAGTTGACAAACTTGTTTACTTACTAACCTAAACTTGAGACCTTGACATTTTAGTTTTCACTTTTGACCTCCTAGACTTGTTCCCAATTGTTTCACCAAAGGTTGAGGATGACATTGATTTATTATGAGTGATGTGTATTTCAGGTGAAAGCAAGATGGGGATGGATGGATTTTTTCAAATATTTCGATGTTTTTGATGTTTTTGGTATTTTCCAGATCGTTTTACAAATGTTTTGATTTTCATATTTTCAAATGTTTTTGTGTTTTTTGAGATTTTGACCAAGAGACTAACCTAAAGACCTATCCTAGGGGCCTCAAGGGCTAATCAAAGAGTAGCCTTTCCTATGTTATACATGTAGAGACCACGTAGTTCAACTAATATAGACTCGGTTATTGATGAGATATGAACAAATGGATTTCTAGTTTATTATGACAAACTCCTAAAGGACTGACCTAGGTGTCTCAGGGAAGATCAAAGATCAACCTTGCCTACATTCAAAGCTTAGAGACCCATAGTTTGACAAGACGACTCTATTTTTGACTTTCTGACTAACTTTTTGACCTATTTTTGGATTTTGATATGATTTGAATATTTTTGGATTTTTTTATTTTATGATGTTTTTTAGATTTTTTGATTTGCTGATGTTTTTTGGATTTTTCAATTTAGGGAGGACTTTAAGAATATACATGAACCTGATCTAATGAGAACATGCCCCCAACGTGATGCAATAGACTACTCCAATAAAGTTAGGAAAAAATGACCTTAAGAATGGGCCGAGTAGTACTAGGAGGGGTCATGACACGAACACAGGACCAAGCTATGATGCAAATGCAGACAGGTGATGGATGGAGATAGATGGATGATGGAAGCGTGATGGATGGATGATGCAAAACAAGTCGTGAAGATCCTGGTAGATGGAAAGTGCTTATTGACACAAGGCACCTGTTTTCCAGGTTTTCACCAAGGTATTTTCCCAAAGTGCCACCAAAGTGGTTTTCACTAGAGGATGATTTTTTTCTCTTTACTGTTTTTAATCCTTTTTTTGATATTTTATGGATTTTTCCACTTTTTTTTTTGGATTTTTGGTTTTATACCTTGAAAGATTAGGCATAATTTTTATTTAGATGGGAGTTGTTCATGGGCTCCTACAGAGGTTCCCCTTCAGGTGTTGATAGCTGATATGCCCCTAACTTGTAGCTTGCTGCGATGATGAAGGGTCCCAACCAATTGGGTTTTAATTTTCCCTTGCTATCTACATTCAGAACATTCTTCTAATTCTCCTTCAATACAAGCTCTCCAACTTGGGAGGTTCGACTCCTAATCTTCTTGTTGTAGCTTCTCTTAAGTTGGTTTTGGTAGACTTACAAATGGTTTAAGACATCCATATGCCACTCATCTAGTAGTTCCAACTCATTTAGTCATGATACCCTGTATTCTTCATTTGTGATGAGATTTTGTAGTGATATTCTCAGGTATGGGAGCTCAATCTTAATAGGGAGTATGGATTTTGATCTGTAGACTAGGGAGAAAGGGGTGACACCTGTTGGTGTGTAGATGCTTGTTCGGTAGGCCCATAAGTTGAGATTCAACTACAGATGCCAGTCATGACCAGTGTCATTGATTATTTTATTGAGGATTTTCAATATGGTTTTATTTGTAGCCTTGCTTGGCCATTGCCTTGGGGATAGTACAGAGTGGAAAAGTGATGTATTTTGAATTTTTGGCATAGGTCCTGAACATCGTGATTCTTGAAAGGCATCCCATTATCTGAGATAATGGCTTGAGGGAAACCATAGCGGCATACAAGGTAGTTCAGGATGAACTTTGATACCTATTTTCCAGTGATGTACATCATGGGGATGGATTCCACCCACTTAGTGAAGTATTACATGGTGATGATGATAAAGTATGCCCACTGGATGAGGTGGGGGTAATTTTTCCAACGAGATTGATCCCCCATTGTGAAAAGTTCCAAGGTGTAACAATCAGGTGAAGCACCTGAGTTGGTGCATTGATGAGATCCCCATGCTGTTGAAACTGTAAACACCTTTTGACATAATAGTGAGCTACCCTTTCTATTGTAGGCCAATAGTACCCTATTCTCAGCAATTTCGTAGCCAAGGTCATACCACTCAAATGTGAACCAAAAATGTCATTATGTACCTTAGTTAAGGCAGTCAAAACTTCCTTAGTATTTAGGCAATGTACAAGGGTTCCTTCAATGCTTCTTTGGTATAGGGTATCTCCAATGATAACAAAACGAGATTTTTTTGACAAAGGCTCTTTTGAGGTTCGAGGTTATGTCGACGGGGAGGAATCATTTCTAAGGTAAGTGTATATATCATGGTACCAGGGATCACTGGGACCAACAATTTCACACACAAATTCCAAATCTGGTACGTCAAATACCAGTATGAGAAGCTGCTCTACAAGGAATTTTCTCGTTGGGATGTTGCATGGGATTTCCAATAGTGATCCAATTGTAGCCATTGCATCTGCCGCTCTATTATTTTCTCTTCGTAACTATTCAAATGTGATATCAATGAACTCCTTAAGGCTTTTCACAAGTTTCTTATAGGGAGTCAACTTGTCATCCTTTGTTCAGTATTCACCAATTACTTGATTGATTACGAGTTGTGAGTCTTTGTATACCTTGAGTTCCATGATCTGCCATTGCACTGTGATTCTTAGCCCTATGACAAGAGCCTCATATTCTGCAATATTATTTGTTCACGAGAATGACAAATTGTATGATTTAGGTATGCAGTCCCCCTATGGAGTGATAAAGAAAATCCATGCTTCTGACCCATATTGTGTGTACGATCCATCAAAGTACATTTTCTAGTGATCTGTTACACTTAGGTTGAAGATTGATTTTTTGGGGAATTCTGATACAAGTGGGTTCTCTGAGTAGATTGTGTTGGATGCTATGAATGTGTTGTCGATATGTGGTTGTCATTGATTTCAACACTATTAGCATTTGGTGCATTAGAGGTTGTATATGTTGAGGATATTGAGAAAATTGTAAAAGAAAGTATTCTTGGTTCCTAATGGAACTGTGCAAGTCATGAAGGTGTCCTATTCTATACATTGAAGACTAGCTGATGTGGAATAAAGGGTTTATTTTTGAGTATTTCTAGATCATCTACCGAAAGTTTCAAAGTTCCATGTGAAGTTTTGATTGTGTTGTAGTTTGACAGTGTTTCTGTGGTCTCTGTTAGTGTTCCTGAATGAAGATTGTGTGATTTTGATAGTCTCAGTTGTTGCAGATGTTTCTCTCTCATCTTTTGGTGTTCTTAGATGTCTCTTGATCATTCTCTATCTTTATGGTACATACACATTAATCGGTGAGCTCGTGGTTGAAGATATTTTCTTGTGCATGTTTAGTTTTTTATGTTCCTGGCCAACATGTTGGTGGTAGCATGTTGTGGATCTTCATGGTGGAATTAGTTAAAGTATTTTTGTGTTGGAGATGTTAATTTGGGTCTCCACTATGTTGTGGCTAACCTTGGTGGATCCACATTAAAAATTTATTTATAAATTTGGGGTTGACATTGCAAATTTGTTTTATTTTCCTAGTTGACTAAGTTGTGATGAAATTTCACACAGCGGATATATGTGTGATTGTTTCATTGGTGGAAATGTGCTTAGTGTGCTTAGTGTGCTTAATGTGCTTGGTGTGCTCCTATGTGTGTATGTGTGAATATCATTCGATTGTTGAGCAGAGTGGGAAGAAGATTGAGCGAAGTGTGAAGAAGGTTTTTTTAGCTTAATTGGAACTATAATCAGGCTTGTGCAAAAGCTATTTTCTCAGATCACACACTCCAGATTTTAATCCTATTATGTATTCTTAGGCAGTGAGCCCCTTTTGTATATTAGTAGTGAGCTCTAGGAAGTGTTATGAAATGCATGTGTATTCCCCTTATTATTTCTCATTATACTTTTAACAGGGTATAATCTTGTGGACTAACATCCACCATGGTTTTTCCCCTAACAGGGTTTCCACTTAAAAAATCTTGGTGTTCTTTATGTCTCTAATGTGTTAATTGCTTATGGTTAATTGGTTATTCATCAGATTTGAGATTAAGTTAAGAAAAGTTTGAAAAGTTTATTATTCTATGACAACTAATTCCCCCCCTCTCAGTTGTTTGTCTTTATTTTTCCAATAGATTGGTGCTTCTACCAGCTGATCTGCAATTGCTTGTCCTTTGATGGCCTTGCATTCCACATACTCAATATCATGCTCTATCAGGATCATAACCCACTTAGTTGTCCGCCTTGTGAGAGTTTCTTTTGAAATCAAATATTTAAGCGGGTCTATCTTTGCAATGAGCTTTATTTGATGTGCTAGCATAATGCCTAATTTTCTATGCTACGAACATGATCGCCAAGCAGGATTTCTCAATAGGTGTGTAGTTAAACTCATGTCCTACCATGGTTCATTTGATGTAATAGATGGCTCTCTCTTTTCCATTTACTTCATGTTGTGCTAGGAGAGCACCGAGGGCTGCTATTGTTGTTGATATGTATAGGATCAAGGGTTTTCCTAGGATTGGTAGCGTGAGAACTAGCAGTGTGAGTAAGTATTCCTTGATCTTGTTGAAGGCCTGATCACATTTTTCATACCATTTGTATGCTACTCCCTTGTGGATTAGATGATTGTAGGGAATAGCCTTGTCTTCCAATTGCGCTATGAGTTGGTGGATGGACTGGAGTCTTCCTTGTAGACCTCTTAGCTACTTTAATGTCCTAGGTACCTCCATTTTTTAGGATTGCTTTGAACTTAGTGGGATCTACCTCGATTCCTCTCATGGATACAATATACCCTAGGAGCTTGCCTGATTGTACCCCAAGGACACACTTCTTTGGATTTAGTCAGACCTTTTACTTCTTTAGCCTATAAAAAATGGAGCTCAATAATGCAGCTATGTGATCTCATCTTTTATTGGATTTAGCCAATATATCATCCACATAATCTTCCACGGTTTTATGAATCATATCATGAAAGATTAGTGTCATGGACCTTTGATAGGTTGCTCCTACGTTCTTCAGCCCAAATGGCATCATATTCCAGCAATATGTCCTCGATGGACAAGTGAAGGCAGTTTTGTGTTGGTCTTCTTTAGCTATCATGATCTGGTTGTATCCTAAGAATCTGTCCATTAGCGATAGAATCTCATGTCCTACTATTATATCCACAATCATGTCGATGTTTGGGAGTGGAAAGTCATCCTTGGGACATGCTTTATTGAGGTCTTTGAAATATGTGCAGATGTGAATGCCCCCAGTGGGCTTTGAAATAGGTACAAGATTGGAGACTCAATCTGGATAATCTATCAACCATATGAATCCTACGTCTAGGAGCTTCTATAATTCCATCTTGAACAATAATGCTATCTGTGGATGCATCTTCCCTAGATTTTTTCTTACGGGCTTTTCTTTGGGATATATAGCTAGGTGATGAACCACGACTTCTAGATCAAGACTAGGCATGTCAACATAGGTCCATGCAAAGTTTATCTTTCTTTCCCTTAGGAAAAAAACCAAGAGTTCTCGTTCTTTTGTCAAGATGGATTCTGCATAGAAATTTATGTGTGGTGTTTCCTCTATTCCTAGGTTGACTAGATTGCACGTCTCTACCAAGACTGCTGACTTCTCCTAATGAATGGCACTGAGAGGAAGATTGAATCCTTCATCCTCAGGTGCCTCAAAGAGGTTTTCACTGTTGGATGCATCCTTTGTTTTTACTATAAATTCAGGTCAAATAGTGCCACAGTGTGGTTTTCACTCAAAGACCTACAAATTATTCTCAGATTTTCACTTTTGCAATGAAGGATTCAATCATTTCCTCGTAATAGGCATGTGTGTCTAGTATGATGTCGAACCCAGCCTTATGATCTTCATATGGAATAGTATCCCACAATCTCATGAATTTCGAGAGTGCATCATCATTTTTGAATGTGTCCAAAACTAGTGGTCCTTGTTGGTCATAATTGACAAGTTGGGGATAGACTAAGTTTATTTCATGGGTTTGATGGTCTGACTCGAAATACAAGGTACTAATCATGAACAAGGAGGAATGCTCAAAAAGAATAGGTAAGTTAGTTATGGGATCTTGATCATCACTACTGCAGACATCAGTTATGTCAAAGGTAAAGTTGTCTATGACTTGACCTATAGATACTGGTAACTGAAGGGTGGCTACTGATAGCTGAGGGGGAGTTTTGACTATTTTAACTAGCACACCTTTGCCAAGTATGGTTACCTTCGGAAGGGTACATTCGAGGCTAATATTTCTCATATGCCTTTCCTGGATGATAGGTACTAGAATACCATTGTCATTTTTTCCAAGTCTCTTATTTCTATTATAATCCATACCAAGCATCATTTGGAGTCCTTTTTTAATTTCATGCATAGGAAGATCAGGCACGGGCCTTTCATCTTGGTAGAACAAGCTTGATATGTCTCTTTCATCAACCACTTCCTAACATAGATCTCCCCAACACTTGAATCTAGAAGGGTCTACTTTGAAGGTTTGGGATGATGTGTAGTACCTTCCTTGATACTGTTCTTTTATGATACTATGTAGATACTATTTATGTTTGATGCATACTTGAGATTTCCTTGCTGATTGTTTTTCCAATTTGACTTATGTGTTCTGCTTGGATGCACATGATATTGTTCTATGTTATTGATGATATAATGATGCATGATGTTTTTCTTTACCTAATTATGCGATATTGTATGGTTACGTGAATTGATTATTTCTCGTTTCATGATATTATGATGATGTTTGATTGAGGTTTGAGTGAGAGGGACAGTGTTGCATCACTCATTTGTGAGCACCCTGCCACACTACAATTCTCTCTCACAGTGTGTATGTCATCAAGTATATATATGTTGTTTGTTTCGACACTTGTTTTTATGTAGGGTTGCAGGTACCCAAGCCTCAATTCCACCTGCACTAGCAGGATAGGGCGAGCCTCATAAATACCCAATGGTATGATGTGGTTTACGGATTTGAAAAGAAAGTATCCCCATCCGTGTCTATCATCCTTTCAATGTCTAACGATGTTGTCCATCAGTATTCCATCCTATTATAGTATTTACTATTTTATTTCAATCGTTTCAAGTCGTAAATCTTGATGTGTTTGTCATTTTATTTGGATGCGTATCATTATTGGTAATTAATGTGTTTCTAGTATCATGCATAGTCGTTGTTATGTTCATTTAGGCCTTGTTTTGAGCTTCGTAGCTCATTTTTACAATATGGATTTAATTATAGTAATAAATTTAAATTATTAAATCTTAATAATTAAAATATTAAATTAATGTTAAGGTTATAACTATATTGAAACACATATGAAATACAAATTTTCTATGAATAAATAATGGTTATTTAATTTGAAATAAAGTGGATTGGTAATCCACATATTAATAAAGTTTAAAATTTAAATTTAAAATTATTTGATAAAATTTAAATTATATAATGAGAAGGATGCAATAAAAATATTACATCTAAAGTAAAGTTAAAAAAATAACAATAATAAATAAATTAATTAATAAATAATATATATATATATTTAAAAATTATTTTTTTAGCCACCCAGATTTGATTAAATTGAATAAACAGATTAACATTAGATTTGATTAAAATAATGCAATTCTTTTCCCTGACAACCAACTTAGTGGGGGTAGATTTCTTAATCTTTTCAATAGAGGAAATTTTATCCAAGTGGTGGAACGGTGAAAAATATTTGTGATGGGTGTGAGTTTGAAATTTGTGTGATTGCCACCTAGTACTTTACTTATCAAGATTTGTAAGAATAATTCCTTAAAATATTTTGGAGGAAAGGGGGAAAACAACATGCGCGAAAAATTGAGAAAAGAAAGAAATTACAAGAGAAGGTGAAAAGAAATTTACAGAAGCACCTCAGTAGTCCGACTCTGTTTTCCATTCAAACCAAGGTATTCACCATTACTGTCGTCTTTGGAGCTAGTCCTTTCTGTGTTTTGTATTGAGGTTGTTTTTTATTGGATGAAAGGTCAATGTTGATAATATCTAAGTTTTATTAATTCCCCCTGCTACCATTGGAAAACTAGTGTCAATACAGTACCAAACTGTGGAGGGTGTATAAATTTTAAATAATGTCCACGATACCATTTGCAACCTGTCACAACAGCAACACTTGAAAATAGAAGACTGTAGAGAGCCTTCCTAATTTCCGTTGGGAAACGGTCACATCTGTAGTACTTGAAAATAGAATGTTGTAGAGGTTTAAATAATTTGTCTGATTCCATTGTCAACCTGCCTCAGCTGCAGCCTATAATTAAATTTTCTGACAAGGGTTTTAGAGTTTGTTTATTAAAATTAAAATTACAGCCAAGATCTTATTAATGTGCACATCTAGGTTTTGACATTACGACATCCCTTATCCTACTTAGCTAAGCATGCATATATATATTTTAATATGTTGTATTTGGGTATGTTCAGTGAATAAATTCTCTTACAGTGATCTTATTTTTCTTACTCCTGCCAATTGCTTTGCCTAAAATTGTTTTGTGCAAGTCTACTTTTTAGATTGTCTCATTTAGCATTGCATCCAAATTGCACTCACTGTCTGATGAATTTACACCTTAGAATTTGTCTGTCTCTTGACCTGTTTCCCCTTCACCACTATATCAATGCCCCAACAAAATATGCAAAGAAAATGAACAGAAAACCATTCAACATTTGCAGTCAAAATAAGCATCTTAGCCGTTGTTTATTTTCCTTTTATTTCTTGGTTGCTTTTCTTTATTGTTTCTTGCTGCTTTTTCGCCACTTATGGTTTCCCCTCCTCCAAGCTCTTCCACGTGGTATTGGCCTTTCGCTTCTCCATTTGGTGAGCTATACCCAGAAAATAAGGTTCAACCAGAATTTTAGAGCATATTTATTAAACTATAAATTAAAAATCAAGACAAGTACATTATGCTTAGCGTTAAAAAACATCACTTTCCATTCCTAACGTGACAATTGAGGAATATGCCTCCACTTCATTTGACCTGGAGAAAAATAAAAAAATAAAAATTAACATAGTGGTAATATAGATCCCTTAAATAAAGATAAACTCATGTTGTTGCATTCCTCACGTGGATACTAATAATAATAATCCCCTTAAATGATGGATTTGGTATCATATGATTAGAGGTTTTGTATATTTAATTAGCCGATAGGCTATTATATGTGGGGGAACCCCACCGGCATTTCCAGCAGTCTAACGTCGAAAAAAAGGTGGGGGTTCCCTCCAGTCTGATTTTCGGTTGTGTACGGGTTGCAAATGCTTTGGTAATTGTCTCAATACGAATGAAAAGGACTGACGTTATAGTCAAAGCGTGTGTAAGTTACTTTGTATATGCACAAAGAGTCATGCATATGGATTCCAGTTAAATTCCTAACCTGCTTCATAGTTTATCGGACACATGTACATATGCCAGTGACTAAGGTTACCACATACAGCCGCAAGGGTCTGTTTACCGACTTTTTCCCGTGTTTCCATTTGAACTCAAAAAACACTAATTTTGGTTCGCTAGGTAAAATATTTTGTGCATTAGATTACTAGACTCCCACCGGATGGGACAGCTGTCTTCATCGTCACCGGGAGCTAAGCTTAAATTTTAGTTTCGCGAACGTTAATTTTTTTTCCTAATTTTTAATTTTTAAAATTTTCAAACTTACTTGAAAAGGAAGGAGATTCTTCTAAGATATTATAGAATTAATTATAATATATGTTCCAATGAGCTGCTCTCCACTACTCATCCTTTGTGGTTGTTTCCAAATGGTTAACTATCCAATTTGCATTTATATTATTTTAATATAAAATAGAATTATAATTTGAATAAGGTAATACTTACGCAGATTTACTTATATTTTTATGATGAAAAAATTAATAAAAAAATAAAAAATATGAAATGGTCTATTTTATAATAAAAAATAAAACTTAGTGAAAACTTCAGTGACCTATAGTATTAGTACCTATAGTATTAGTATTTAAAAAAAGATGAAGATTTAAATAATTCAAATATAATTTTTTATAAAAAATAATGCAAATAAATGTTGATGATTGATATATATATATATAATAAATAAAATAAATAATAATTTATATAATAAATTTTTAATAAAAAAAATCTATAATAAATAAAATAACTTATATATACTATAAAAATAAATAAATAAAAACAAATTAAAATACATAAAATTATTTATATAATAACTAAAATAAATAAAAATTTATATAATAAATAACACAAAATAAAATAATTTACATAATAATTTATAGAATAAATAAAATAAAATTGAGTCTTTAAATAAAATAATATAATTTTTTTTTAAAAGAAAAATTAGTTCTGTATTATAAAATCCAAACAATAAACAAATAGAAAAATGAAAAACTAAAGTTGTATAGGAAGTGTTGTTTTTGGAATGAATTGGAGAGGAGGGTAAAGAAGTAGAGAGGGAAGGATAGAGAAAGAGAAATAGACGAGGGAATAGAATCAAAGAGGGAAGGATAGAGAAAGAGATAGAGAGGAGGGAAAAGAAGTAGAGAGGGAAGGACAGAGAAAGAGAGAGAGGAGGGTAAAGGGACGAAGGGAGGTAGAGAGGGATACATGAGATAGAGATAGGCAGGGAGAGAGAGGTGGGATAGAAAGAAGTAGACAAGGAAAGAGAGAGCCAGAGAGAGAGTGAGAGAGGGGGGAGGGAGAGGTAGAGAGGGATAGGGGAGATATAGAGAATTAGAGGGGGAAGGAGAGAGAGGTAGAGAGGAATAAGTGTGAGGGAGAGAAGTAGAGAGAGGGAAAGAGAGGAGAGAGAAATAGGTGGGATGGAGGAGGGATAGGTAGAAGGGATATGTCATATAAGAGAAATAGAGAGGGAAGGACAGAGCAAGAGGGAGAAAGAAAGGGGGGAGGGAAGAGGTAGAGAGGGATAGGTGAGATAGAAAGAGAAGAGGAGGGTAAAGAAGTAGAGAGGGAAGGATAGAGAAAGAGAAAGAGAGAGGAGGGGAAAGAAGTAGAGGAAGGATATACAAAGAGAGAGGAGGGAAAGAAGTAGAGAGGAAGGATAGAGAAGAGAGAGAGAGGAGGGAGTAGAGATGGGGAGGGAGAGAGAGGTGAGATAGAAAGAAGTAGAGAAGGAAAGAGAGAGATGAGAGAGTGAGAGAGAGAGGGGGAGGGAGGGAGAGGTAGAGAGGGATAGTGGAGATATAGAGAATTAGAGGGGGAAGGAGAGAGAGGTAGAGAGGAATAAGTGAGAGGAAGAGAAGTAGAGAGGGAAGGAGAGAGAAAGAGAAATAGGTGGGATGGAGGGAGGGATAGGTAGAGAGGGATATGTGATATAGAGAGAAATAGAGAGTGAAGGAGAGAGCAAGAGGGAGAGATCAGAAGGGCGAAGGGACGAAGAGAGAGGTAGAGAGGGATAGGTGAGATAAATCACTGCTTTCTTCACGTCATCCATTGCTTTTCATGGCTATAAATAATGTGGGATTAGCCTATCGACGTAAGTATTGCACCTTATTGGGGTGCAAGTGCTAGTTTTTTTTAAAAAAGGAGATATACGTGGGAATGGGATAGAGACTTTATTCCCTTAAAATTTAGCCCTAACACTTCTAAGGAAATGGATATTCCTCAGCCTAAAAGTAAGGAATAAAATAGATATTTATATAATTAGATTCCATCATTAAATAATTTTGAAGGAGCCCCCACTATCTAATAAAGTTATTAAGTGGGTCAAAAGTTAATAATTATTTATATATATATATATATATAGTTATCATTTCACTATTTAAGTTAGTAAATTCAATACTAATTAAAGTAACTTAATATATTGAGGGGTGTTAAATTATTAATTATTTCATCGATAAATTTTGGTAAAATGTTATTTGTTATTAATTATGATTTTTTTTTATAAGTTTGAGAAAAATGATATTATATTTATATGTTTCATTATTAAATTATAGAAAATATTAGCATGTGATAGTCCCCACAACCTAGAGGAAATATTTTTAAATATAGCCATAACACTAAACAATAGGATTTACACTAATGATAATATTATTGGTGGAAATATTTTTTTAATATTAGTAATATTGGCAATCGCCGATAATAATAATAATTGATTTATGTTGTGAATGTTATATTTTCGAATTAAATTTAGTTAGTTTAAGGTCAGCAATTACAATTGTTATATTTTTTATTAAATTAATTGCAGCAAACAAACATTTTAGATTTGAATTAAATTTATCATTTCAAGTAACAAATATATATACATATATAGATAGGTTATCTTTTTAAATTTTAATTATTTTGAAGTATTGTTTATTATTATGATATATTCAGAACTCAGATCATTTTCGGATATAGTTCCTTACACATTTAGGTTAGATCTTTTTTTTGCAAGTGCATTTAAAATTAGTTCTAATTTCAAGTTATTTAAAGTTAAATTTAATTACAATTTCTTCTATTAGATTGTGATTGCAATTAAATTGTCCATATCAAAATAAAATTAGAATTAGCTAAGGTGGAGTAAAAAAAAAAGTAAATAGTAGATTTTTCATTAAATTTATTCAGTTTAAAAGTAATTAAATGTATGCATTACCTTTTTAATTAAATTTATTTATTTTGAGATAATGAAGGTATGGGTTATGTTTTGATCTAATTAGTTTGAGATAATCAAGTGTATAAGTTAGGGATTTCAAATTAAGAAAAGGTCCAATCAATTACCTATTCTAGGGCTTATCCATTTAAAAGATATTATGATCAAAATGCACTTAATTATAGTTATTCATTTAATAATTCTTTACACTATCTTTAGTAGGATTGGATTATGTTTATGAATGGACATTTACAATTTATCTTGAACATGTTAGTTTGTTATTTATTTAATTTGGATACTCTTTGGTATTGATTCCTTATGCATGCTAGTGGTTCCATGATTGAGCATATTTTCCCCTTGACTTATTTTGCTATTGAAGAATTCTTTATATATAGACATGTTTTGAATGAGTTGGGAACTCGTAAATGCCTAATTTACTCCCTTGATAAGTTATGGGTGGGATGTTGTTAGACTTCCAGAGGTGTTGGGAAAACCATTTGTGTTGAATTTTTCCATGATTAGGTCTTTATGTTGACCTTTGTATCTCTATTTTAATCTTGTGGGTGTATCTTGTCCATAGTTGCTTTTCCATTTTGGTTATGACTTTGAGCGAGATGGTTCATGTTTTTCTCATGCTTTCGTCTTGTGGCTTTTTATGTTGGTACACCCCTTGTTATTGTGAGTCTTATTTCAGAACTTTTGGGAGGGTGGCTCTTCATGGGGGCCAACACACAAAGGGGCAATTAGGATAACCCATGGAAGAGCCGGTTTAACAAGTGAAAACCTAATAAAATAAGATAGTGGGTTGGGTAGTAACACATTAATTAAGATAGTAAGATACCTCATCCATGTTGGTAGTTCTTTCACAGACTAAGGGTGGACTAAGAAGGTCATGGTTGGCAAGATCACTACCTCATCCTCATGAGAGGCTAGTGGTCCCACATGTGTCACCCTATGGGGCCGATGCCTAGTAAGAGGTAGTCAAGATAACCATAGATGGGGGCCGACACCTAGTGAGAGGCAGTCAGGATAACCCATGATAGGACCATGCGATGACACTCTCCCATAATACCCCTTGTTTTTTCTTCGTTTTCCTTTGGAAGTAGTCACCTTGTAAGTGGTCATTGAGATTGTTGTATGTTATGTTCGGTTGGCCTTGTGAATTGGTCCTGTGATCGTTTTGCTTGTCTATCTTGGTTGTGGTTCCTTTCTTGTCATCTTCTAGCACAGGGGGTAGACCTTCAGGTCCACGTTGTCGGGTGGAACGTGGTATGTACCCATTGGGTTCCCAGGTTGTGTTCATGATGCAAAAGCTGATGCAATATCCAGAGCTACATTTGGTTGAAGATGGTACCACATTTTGTACCTTATTCTTTATTGTTGTATCATTCTTGTACTGATGTACTCTTCATGTTGATATAGGGGAAGTACTATGTAATCTATTATTGTAACTATGATGTGTTGTATTTATGGAAATATGCTTCACGATTGTATCATGAAACTATGAATTGAATCATAATAAAATATTGTATCATTTTTCCTCTCTAATAATCATGGATGAGTATATGTTATCTTTATGTTTCTCTTTCACTTTCATTTGGATAACAATTTATTGTTTGTAATGACCATTCCATGTACTCCAGAGGATGTAGATAACTTTGCAAGTGCATAATTGCTTTTCATGTTAAGATTGTACATTTCCATCTTATACAATGTTTCTCTTTCAAAAAAAAAAATTGCGGTGTTTTGTTGTCCTTTAGGGTTCACACGGCGGGGTGTTACATGATGTTTCAACTAGTTGGGGTTTCCTATAAGACCTAGGAGATTGAGGTAACTCTCCTATGATGGTGGGTGTATTTGTCTCAGAAGTGGAGGCTAATGTAGTTGGGTCTACATACAAAGTGGTAGGGCCTTCATCATTCTTTGGAACTTGGGTGCTTTTATAGTATTTTTCTTCTAGGTTCTTACAATAGGAAAAAGGCTCAGGATCATTGTGGATCATGACTTCTTAATTTTGATATGGGAATTTGATGCACTAATGGAAGGTTGATGCGACAACTTGCATCCCATGGATCCATGGACTCCCCAAGAGGATGTTATAAGGTAAATCAAGGTAAAAAACTTGGCATGTGGTTTACATAATGGTTGGCCCTACTTGAATAGGGAGTTGAATAGTTCCTTGAGACACTCCTTCCTGATCATCATATGCTCTTATTGTGATGCCCTTACCTTTTTCAATGGAATCCTTGGAGAATCTCAGATTCTTTATTAGTTTGAGAGAACAAATGTTTAGACCTACACCCCCATCCACCAAGACCCTTTTGACTTTTTTTTTATGAACTAGGACCTTAAGGTGGAGTGCACGATTGTGAGATGGTTGGGTGGGAAAGTCTTGATTGGAGAATGTTAGGAGACTTGGGGTGGTGATGTGTCTGACCATAGCTTGGAATTGGTCAACATCAAGATCCATGGAGATGGTGGATGAAGCCAATGCTTCCTCAAGTATTTTTCTATGCGTAGCAGATATCTTCAACAACTCCATGATGGAGATCTAAGAAAGGGTTCTTTTTAGCTGGTCTAAGAAATTATAGCCATGGGGAACAGATTTTTGATTTGAGGTGGATGCGCTTGGAGGTTGTGATGGTCTCACAATGGTGACTTTGCTGCTGCCTGTGGTGACTACACAATCAGCTTTGGCTCCCTTGATATTAATAATAGTGACCCATTCATCTAGGGATGCAACAACATGTTGATACACATGGTTCATGCTTTTATACTTTCCTTTACCATTATCATTGTTTCCTTTGTGATGGTCAGGCATTGAATTTGTGTATATCTTTAGGCCTTGGTTTCCTGCAGGTTGTTCCAAGTTTATGATCTTGTCATCAATGAGGTCTTGGATCAGATTTTTCAACCTCATGCAATTGGCTATTGTGTGCCCCTTGATTTTTTGAAAATTGAAAAGGTGATTTTTATTGTACCATGGTGGTTTCACTTGGGGCTCTTGATAGTTCTCATAGGTGGGGATTTTGATGAGATTCTCGTTTACTAGTTTCTTCATGATGAATTTGATTTATTCCCTAAGGGTTGTGTACTTTCACTTGGGGGGATATTTGTTTCATGAAGGAGGCCCCCCTTGATTATTCATATTGTTGACTTGATTGTTCGGTGGTTGTTGTGCTACCACATTAGATTGGGTGTTGTTTTGATTGTTGTTTTGGAGAAATGATTATGACCTTGGAATCCACCACACCATCATTAGTGACACTTCTATTTTTCACCCACGTGTGAGGTTTTTTCATTATAGCTAGTGGATGGGTGGTTGTCTTAATTTTTTGGATGTGTGTGTCCCCCTTCTACAATAAGGGCTTGCTTGATGTTGAGTACCTTGGGGATCAAATGATCGTATGTGGTGATACATTGCATCTTAAGGTGGAATGACAAGGTTTTCTCAAGATTAGCAATGGCGGTGCAAATTTGTTATTCCTCTAGCATGGCCCACTTGCTTTTGTTGGCCTTGGATCACCATCATTGCAAGATGGAAGAAATTTTTTCCCCGTTGGCTTGTTTGAGCACATATAGTTCCTCTAGACTAACATCCATGCCAATGTTGAATGCATAGTTTTTTATGAATGTGTCTACAATCTCTTGGAACTTTTTGATTCCAGTAGGAAGGCGAGATAACCATTCCATGGCAGGACTAGCCTAACTTCTAGGGAATAGCCACATAAGATATGTATCATCATATGTGACCTCCATGGAATGTACTTGGAATTCCCTAATGTGATCTTTAGGGTTTCCTGTACCACGGTATTTGCCAAATTTAGGGATTTCAAACACCTTTTGGAATGGTACCATTGCAAGGATCTTATCAAATGGATAGGGGCACAAGTTGCTTGGTGTATTCATTGTTTTCCCTGATTGAAGATCAAGTACTTTCTATGAGAGAAACTTGATTTGTGTCATCACATCATTTTATGGATCAGGAGGTGGAGTGAATGTGTTTTGGATTGGTAGATTTGTTTGAGTGATGGGTGGAGTGTTGGGTGTGTTGATGGGAGTTTTTTGCAAGCTCTAATGTGTGATCAAGGCTTGTTGATAGGCCTACATTTGTTGTTGTACCAATAACGCTTGTTGTTGGTCTTGCGATTGTTGTGCCAACAACTCTTGTTGCTAGTCTTACTATTGCTATGCCAACAATGCTTGTTGTTGGGATCTTAATTGGGTAGCTTCTTGTTGCACTTGATACTTCTATAGGGCTTATTGATATGCTTGTTTTTGAGCTTCCTGCTATTGTGCCTAGCATTGATCTTGCACTTGCGCTTGCTAAGCCTGATATTGGGCTTGATCTTGAGCTTAAGCTTTAGCTTGTTGGACAATTTGTGCAATGTGGGCAGCTTGTGCAACTTGATCGACTTGAGTTGGTTACACAACTTGGGAAGCTTGCTGCTATTGTAACAAAGCTTGAGCTTGGGTAGCTTGTTGTACTTGTTGTTAGTCTTACTGTTGCTATGCCAACAATGCTTGTTGTTGGGCTCTTAATTGGGCAGCTTCTTGTTGCACTTGATACTACTATAGGGCTTGTTGATATGCTTATTTTTGAGCTTCCTGCTATTGTGCCTAGCATTTATCTTGCGCTTGTGCTTGTTGAGCTTGATATTGGGCTTGAGCTTGAGCTTGAGCTTGTTGGACAATTTGTGCAACGTGGGCAGCTTGTGCAGCTTGATTGACTTGAGTTGGTTGCGAAACTTGGGAAGCTTGATACTATTGTAACAAAGCTTGAGCTTGGGCAGCTTGTTTTACTTGTTGTGTTTGTTTCACTTATTGTGTAGCTTGAGCTGCTTGAGTGGCTTACACTTGCTGAGCAGTTTGTTATGCAACTTGCATGTTTTGTGCTTGTTGAGCTTCTTGCAATGTGATGCTATATTGGTTAACCACATTTTCTCTTGGTGGTGGTGGTGGAAGATTTAGAATAGTGTATGTTGTTGTGATGAGAGGTGTCATTGTATTGATGATAGGGATTTTTGTGGTGGATGGTGTGATTGATATACTTTTTCCTTGAGAGACCACATTTATGGATGGTGCAATGATTTCTTACATTGCTTGAATGGTTTCCATCTATTGTTGTGATATCGATGGGAAAATTAGAGGATTTGGTATGATGTTTTGATTTTTTTGATTAATGGGTGGTAAAGGGGGTTGTCCTAAACCAATGAGAGGTGTAGATGTCAATGGAAAAGGTGGAAGTGGTGGAAAAATGGGTGGTGCATTCCCTTGAGAAAATGATGATGATGATGAGGGGTTAAAGATTCCCTCCAGTCCAAATAATCCACCTTCTCCTTATGAGGTCATAGGGAGAGAGGTTTGTGTGTTGAGAGGATATACCAGTGTTGCATGAAAAGATGATGGGTCATTGGGGTCATGAAAGGTGAGAGGAATGTATGGGTATAGTAGATTTTGAGGAATGGATTGAGTGATTCTTTGGAATGAGGGTGTGAATGAAACCAAAGGCATGATCCCAAGGGGTTTGTCCACAATAGTGCTCACATCAAAATCAAAAGGGAGTTTATCCCATTCTTTGACCAATTCTAGCATATATTGTGAGGGATTGAGTTTCATCGTGATATTGACAATTCTGCGAGTTTCAAGATTTTGGACCATTTCAATAATCTCATCTTGAGTCATCCCTAAAACATTGTTGGTGATGTCTTCTACTTGACCTTCCTCTTGATGATCTTGAGGAAATGGAAGAAGATTGATTGTGGGATTGCTAAACCCAATGGGATTGATTTCGAGAGCGGTTTTAATCAACTCACTTGAAGTTGATGTTTCTTTGTTCACTTCCATGTTCTTCTTGTATTGAGCTCTAGTTTGAACCATAAAATGAGGATCAATTTTCAAGAATATGGGAGATGAACCTGTAATTCTTTGAATTGATCTAAATTTTAGGAACAAAAAAGAAAGTCTAAGATATTAAGGATCAAGAGGATGGTGATGAGATATGAAAGATGGATGATTGGTGAATGATTGGAACTCTTAGGAAACCTTGAAGAGGGTACTAAAATTTAGAACTTGGATTGATGTTTGGATTTGATTTTTGGATCTCTGTTTTGATTTAGTTTGGATAGTGAACTCATAAACTCTAAGAGGTTAGATGTTGTCCTAGAGTAAATTTATCTGGAAGATGCTAATTTGACTAAGTGTATAAAGAAGGATTCATATACACACATCTACCCAAAGAAGGTGATTTGATTTGATTTTGGATTTTGGATAATGAACTCCTAAACCCCAAGATGTTGGATTTTATCAAGGGATAGACTTGTTTACAAGGATTGATAATCTGACTAAATATGTGAAGAAGGATTCATCTACACACATCTAACCAAACAAAATGATTTTGATTTGGTTCAAATGATTTACCCAAAGTTTAGCATAAAGTATTTTTTCAAGATTTCCAAGAGTTTTTGGTGAGGTGAATTTTGGATTTTTATGTTTTGAGGGATGGATGAAAGTTTTGATTTTGGTCCTAAGAGACTTAGATAAAAAAAAATTTACTAGACCAAGGTGTTGAAAAGCATGCTAATACTTCCTATGTGAGATACTCAAACATTTGAAAGAGACTTGGATTTTTACTATAGTAAAATGAATACAAATTTGGATTGTTCCTTGGAGCACATTTGTAAAAGTTGAATGTCAATATTTCTCTAAATTCATAAAGTATGTACAAACGTTTCTTGTGAGATTTTTTACTAAGACCTTTGGTCTTTGGTTTCTAGATTTTGATCTTTCAGGAAATCATTTGGAATATCAAATGTGTGGGGTTCAATTGTTCTTGACTTTGCTTAATGAGTTTCTTTAACCACAAACACACTCTTTGATTAGATTTTCAAACTAGATGTCTAATGTCTAAATTTCTTCTCATCCCACAAATTCCATTATGAGGAAATCAAGGAAACTAAGGAAAAATTTTCATATTGTTGACTTTAGTGAGAGAAAATTGAGATTAAAATCCAAATACTTAGAAGCCTCTAAGGATAGAATCCCTAGGGCAAGCAATAGCACTTGGATTTTGTCAAAGGTATTTTCCTTCTAAAGGGTTTGAAATTTGATGATCATGTTGAATATTTGTTTTCCAAATGTTTAGGATCCAAACAAAGTGTTTTTATTCCAAACAATGCACAACCCTATGGATAATGAAGAGAAAATATTTGTTGAGTTCCCACTTGGATAAATCTAGCTATGCTTACTCGTAGCGGATGATTAGATGCTAGACCACACTAGCTCCCCTCCATGACACAAACTTCTTGGGTTAGCCAAGCATCAGTACCCATGAAACTCCCATGGAATACTTCTCATCTCTACTAAGATCTGTAACAATGTGGGACGGCTTTAGAACGACCGTTCTTGCACCAACAAATAGATTAAGGATTTATTCTTTCTAAACAAAAGGTTCTAGAAAAGGAATTTCGTTTGTGGGGGATCATCCATTCGACAAGAGACCATTGCTACCCTTCTTGTCAGAACAATCCTCGTGATACTTGAACTTTCCTCAAGTGTCCACACTTATATACCGGTTGGAAGTTGCTTGGCTTTATCATGTTCCCAATTGGGTCATTCCCTGGGATGATTACTTTTTACCACCAGGTAGGCCCTCTAAGGATAAACAAAAGCAAGCAAGTACATCTATAGTTTGATCAATATTTGTTGAGAAACAAAGAGAGAACACACGTGATATACTCCACTCACACTCACAAACTTTGTTCAATTTTAAGAAACCTAAATGAAATGTGGAGGCAATATTTTATGCAACTTAATGTCACCAAAAATACTTTTTATTCTCAAGATCATCATGAAGCGTGAGAGAAGTGAATACGCCCTTTTAGATGAGATTACTTTGAATAAAAGATTACAAGACACCAAAGCACATGTTCATTTTAACCTCAAAGTAGAAAATGAGTTCTTTTTAAGCACAAACTTTGAAGTGTGAGATTTGTTGTTCAATTGTTAAGTCCAAAACAAAATGTAGTAAGTTTCCTAAGATTCTTTTCAACCCTTTTGTTTTGTTCTTTTTAGAGCCCAAATGAAATTTATTAAGTCCTAAAGCTTCAAAGATAGCAAATCCTTAGAAAAGGGATTATAATTTCTCTGCAAAGTCTTTAAAAACACTTGATACAATGAAATGATGATGCCATAGAGAAGCCTTCATCTTTTTTTCCTCCCTTCACTTTTGATCAAGCCAACCTACAAAAATTGGTTAAAACTATAGAAACAAAAGCCAAAACTAGTTAGTATTCAAAAGAAACCAAAATGAAATAGCACATGTTGAAATTAATATGAAAACTACCCTTTACCCCACTCCAATGGCGTAGTCAAAATAGGCAGCATAGTTTATAGGAGTTAACGACATTGTATGGCGCCACTAAGACTGATAGCGATAGTCTATGAAAAATCTAGTGACCGCAATTGCGACACTATTTTTACCAGTGGTGGAGTTTAGAGTTCAGATAACTGGTCAACATGAGGATGAATCAAGTGTCGCTATTTGAAATTAAAATTTCTATGTGGGAAGAATCTGGCGTGACAGTTTGGAGTTTGATAGTGGCGCTATATGGTGCCACTGGACTGTTAGCGACACAATTTCTCTGTTAGTGGCGTACTTTTCCTGTAGACACAATTTTTTTCAAAAAATAATGAAATTTTGAAGAAAAACATGTTAATTTCCTCCAATCATCCCTCCTTTTAGTGCCAAAATGTGAATGGTGATCCTAGACCCGCACAAACACAAAGAATAGACACAATATTAGGCCAATATTCAAGTTAGAAACAACATTCCCCAAGAAATTTATTTGAAACATAAAAACAAGAAATAATATGAAGAACACAATAGAAAAGATATTACATCTTATTTAAATGATCAAAATCTCAATCCCATGGGGGAATTGGTGCCATTTTGATGTGGAAAATGGACCTTTCCCAATTCCTTGCAAGCTGGAATGATGATTGATGAAGATTTGATGCTCCTTGGTGAAATTCCTACATAACCTACCTATGGAACTTGATGAAATATATAAAAAATGGATGGACAATGGATAAGAAAATTCAAAATCTCAAGATAATGACTTTGCATAAAGTTGTGGATCCAAAATCCAAATGAGAGCCTCTTATTTATAGATGGGAATGATGGAGGATGAGGAAAAATGGATGAATGTGGGATACAAGACCAACTAATAGCATAAAGTCACTTGTCAACATGTGAGTGGACAAAGGTGGAGCACATTTTGGTCATTGTGCAATTAAATGTAATTAGGTGGAATTTCAAAATGGAGAAGTGACAAATTGGAGGGAGAAAGAAAATGAAGTTAATGCCAGTTGGCTCAAGGCAAAGGAGATGTAAGAAACTTAAATGCCTTGTTGGATGTACAAACCCTTTTGAAGGGATTTTTCAAACTTGGAGAATATTCCAACTCAAGATGCCTTTTTGAAAGTAAATAGAGATTTAATAAATCGATTAAAATGATGTACTTGTGCAAGTTGCAAAAGCTAGAGGATTTGATGGATTAAGATTAGGATTAATCAAGATTTGGTTAATTAAGAGGCATATTAGCTGATTTGACAATTTTGACTTAGACTTTTGGATTAGCTTAAATGAAAATGAGAGGAAAACAATTAATAGACTTAATTAAATAATGTTTGATTTATTTAATTAAAGAGAATGGTGTTAGATTAAATCAAATAAAGATTAATTTATTTAATTTAAATGAGATGACTTTAGAGATTAATTAAATAAAATAAATTATTTAATTAAGAGAGGGACTACCACATTAATTAAACAAAATGATTTATTTAACTAATAGGAGATGATGATTTAATCATATAAAATTGATTTATTTAATTAGAAGATGAAATATGATGAATTTAATCAAATAAAGATTATTCGATTAAATAGTTAGCAAAGGGGATGATTCAGGATGAACCGGTGTTAGTAAAATCAGGATCAGGTGCATGTATATTTTTCGTGTCTACACATCTGATCATAATAAATTATCGCCATCCTGAACCTTTGGTGAAAAAATTGGAAACAAGTCTAGCAGTTTAAAAGTGAAAACTCAAACATCAAAGGTCTCAAGTCTAGGTCAGTATTTAAACAAGTTGGTCAACTCTTGGTATTAATAGCCCATCATCTAGTCAAATCCCAAATCATCTGATAACATCATTTCCTAGGATGCATCCTTCCTACAATGGAAATCAACATCAGGCATCACTGTAGTTTAGTCCTGGCTAGTAGTATGAAGAACATTAGCTTGTTTGTTTACTTGATCTTTGTCTTGTTGATTTATCTTATTATGCTCATTCCAATGACCTCTCGATGATGTCTACTCAAAGTGATTTAGGGAGAAAGGAATGGGGAAACAATCATTATATTTTTTCTGTTGTGCTTGTTGGATATTCTTGTAAAATAACCTTGGTCATGCGTTCTTTGTTTGGTTTGTAGGGAGGGGGTTTTAGGTGTCTTTTTGACCACATGGAAAGGCTTTCCTTTCTATGTTTTGGTATGAGATATTTGAAATATCTGAACTACATTTTAAATGAGGTTCTGTATGTTAGGTGTGAACAAAATTACTCCTATCTGATTGTCGAGTCAAAGTCCATCACACTAGGTACAATGCCATCCTAGTTATGTATACCTTGATGCATCGTTCCTATGTGTGTTATCAGACATAAGGTAAGTAAGCCCTTTTAAAATCCCAATTCCTGATAAGCAATGCATCATCATCATTCATCCTCATCTCTAATAAAGTCTCGTAGATCATGGAATTTTTGGATCCTCTTGTCATAATCTCATTTCTTCCTTCTTCTCTCCATGCTAAAATGGTACCATTACAATTCATCAAAACATCACCAATGCATCCATCCTGCATCCACAAACCGTCAACATACTACATATCATTCCTCTCATATATAATATGAAACACAGATCATTTCATATGCATTACATTTCCATCATTTGCATCGATACCTAATATAGATTGGTTATTCTAAGAATCTCATAAATCATACATTTGCATCCATTGCATAATCGTATAGGCATCATCATAATCCATATATGCATTATCATATCATACATGACAAATATATTGAAAAAGAAAAAGAGAATGTCATTATATCCCATACATCCCATGATCATAACATATAAACATCATCCATTAGGGGAATAATATAGATCTGTTAGTCCAAGCATATTAAAAAATAATTTTCATATCATAAACATTTGCATCCATACATCTCCATACATCATCATCATCATAAAAGTGCACAAAAATAATACAAAAAAGAAATGCATCCATGACACCCATAAAAATCTAAATAATCATACATTGCATCATAGAACATCAAATATGTCCACCTATAATACATAAGTAAAGTAGGCGGATCAAATAATAAATTGATCATATCATATATATATATCAAAAAATATAACTATCATGGTACAAATTTGGATCATGTGTATGTGTATCAATCAGTATACAATGCCCACAGGGCTATCAAAAATGGAGCCTATGAGTCCCAAAAAGAATCAAATTCCAATCAAAATTGTATATGGTAGCTAGCCCTCGTGGTTTCTCCCCTTGCCCGCCTGTCTCTAAGCTCAATCATCTAGCTATCTCATCCTTGTCTATTGAGAGTAATTTGGTACCTGAGCTACCATGGGTACAACCTATCGATAATGAAGCTTATAATACTTGGCCTCTCGCATAGCCTCATGGTACATCCACACAGGAACTATCCTTCCCTATGATGTAGCATCCATTCTCTCTAGTTGTTGCCTCTTGCCAACCTCCTGGGCCAACTGCAACTCTGTTTCCTACCTCTGTTGGCCCTCCCAATCCCTCTTGTCTAGCCTGGTCCCTCTCTGTGGTAACTGTTGGTGTAATTAATTAATTAATTATTACACTAGCATAAGTTAACTTAGGTCTTGCATTTAATCATTAAGTCCTAGGTTGCATTATTAGATAAATCATTTAATAAATGGGACAATATTCCCTTCCTTATTTGTAGGAGATAAGATTCCTTCTAGATCTTATCTCATCATTTAATGATCGTCACCATTAGGGTTCACATGTTGTCACATGTTGTTAGATCAAGACACATGGCAACATCTCATCCATATTAGGGTTTAACTCTTGCCTATATAATCAGGCATCTTGTACATTTGTAATATATCAATATATCAAGATATCAAGATATCAATCAAATATCATATCAATAGAATCTTTAATCAAGCATTCCATTGTTGCAACACTTCTTTTGTGGTTGATTATCTTTCATGGCTAAAGTCTTGCATTGAAGATTCCGAAGCTTCAGGGGTTGTGCAATTCATCTTCTCAACATGGTATCAGAGCTAGTCCATTGAAACATCAACCCTAGATCAAGGAAGTTGGAATGCAAGATTCTTTGTAGGCTTAGGGTTTTATTTTGCAGGCTAGTTGGTTCTACCCGAGAGCCAAGCTGATTTCTGGTGCAGATCAGGCTCTCTCCGACCTCTCCATTGCGTCCAGAAGGCCTCAAAACCCATATATTGCCTATTCATTTGTCAAAATCGGAGACATATCATCCGGGAGCCTTCGAGGTACATCTTAGGGTTTGCATTTTTGTACTACCCGTACATGTTTGCAGGAAAAAATCATCCCTGTAAGTCCTCCATCAAGGCAAATTTTTTTTTAGAAAAATCAAAAAAATTATTGGCTATATTTCAGGCATTTTTTTCTATAGTTACTGCAAAAATTAAAATTCTGCAAGGATCGGCCTGCCATTTTATTATCCAGTCAGCATGAAAAATTAAAATTAGTGGCATGTAGTTTCTTCGGTCGGCATTCAAAAATTTATATCAGCATTTATTTGTAATTTTTGAATTGCAATTTAATTGCAATATTCAAAAATTTGGAGGGCTCCAATCATCTGTCTGCAGACTCTGATAGGCTTCATCACCTTTGCGTCATTGGTGTCAGCCCGTTACATCGCCGACCTTCGCCAGCTTTGTTTCCCGTCGATTGCGTTTCCATCGACGTTTCTTGGCCTATCGCCATTGCTGGAGTTTCCTCCTGGCGATCAACTCTCCTCCCCCCGACTACTAGCCATCCACATCTCCCGGTGGCCGCAGACTTCCCACCGACCAGCTGTTCACTTCACTGTCGGCACCCACTCTCTGGCCACCGACTAGCGATGACCACTCTGCTCACCGAAGACTTAGCCCCCGCCCCGGTCCTATCGGTGATTGAGGGCTCTTCTATCTGGAGCGGTGTTTTTCTCCGTCGACTACGCCACCAATCCTACCGCTCCACCGCCGCCATCCGGGCGGAGAGTTTTTTTTGCCAACGCGCTTGCCCCGCGGTCATATGAGCGACCGGGGGCCATTTTTTTTCCCTAAGGTGCTAATTTTTTGCACCTAGTTAGCCAACACCGGTCAAATTGCAATTTTTCTTCCGGAGGCCATATCTTCACGCCATGATATCAAAAATTTGCAAACAAGATATCGACGGAAAGAGAATTCAGAGCACTATCCAATGGTGCCATCTATTTTGTAGGATTTTTCTGCTATTCAATATTCTAGTCAACTGAAGTCAACCCTCCCTTCTGGACTCAAATGCACACATCTTCGCATCAGATTGTCAGATTTTAGAGATTCCAGTGGCATTCAGAAGATATTTCAGTGCATTTTTTTTCATCAGTCCAGTCATCTTATTTGGTTTCAGCTCCAGGTATCTTTTTTTTGGTTTTTTGATTCTTGGACATCCTGAAGACTGAAGTAGAATTTGTTGATCTCGGAGGAATTTTCTCAGTTGCATATCTTTTTGGAAGTCTTCTATTTTCTGTTGAAGATCAGTGTCTTTGATTTTTATGGAGAAATTTTGTTATGGGGCTTGCATATTATTCTCCTTTGGTCATGTTGCACAAGGGTAACTATTTGCAATGGCGAGATGGGATCTACCACCATCTGCATTCACTTGATTTGATGCCATATCTATTTGGTATAGTTCCTCGCCTAAGTGATGGTATTCATAAATTTGCTTGGAGTTGCAGTAGGTACACTGTTTTGGAGATTCTTGAGATGCAAGTTGATTGTGATGTTTTGAGATCTATTGATCATTGTAGTTGTCCTCACATTCTTTGGACTAAGCTTTGGGAACTATACGGAGATTCAGATACTCCACTATTCCCCGATGGTCATGCTTCAATATGTCATTCTTCAAATCTAGTACCCCATCATGATATTTTTGTGCAGGAAGTTGATTGCCTTGATCTTTCTGAAGAGGTTGACAAGGTCCCTTTCCATGCTTCTTCTTCATCAGAGACAATTGGTATTCCTTCACATTCAATGATTCCTTGTCCAGAATCATTGCTTGAGGCTTCCACTATCATCATCGATCAGGACACATTCTATTTTTCATACTTGACATCACATGATGGCTTTGTTTCAGGTATCACTGCCTTGGCCACTTCTACAGGTTTGGAAAACATTCTTGAGGGGATATCACTCCTCTATTCAGATCACACTTTGGAGAGTTGTTTTGAGTCTCCTCATTCCTTTGTCTCAACCTTGATTGGGAATTCAGAGACTACATTGCAGGCATTGAGTTTCTCTTCAGAGATTTCATATCCGAGACTTCTTCCTTGTCATTCCATTCAGGACTTGAGGTTTCTTTAGCATCCACCATTGAATTTTCTTCTTCCTAGCAGGAGATTTGTGGTTTGGACACCTTCATTGCTTCTGACTTCCATCAGTGGTTTTGAGGACACTTCATTCAGGGGGGCTATCAAGTCTCCATCACATCCATCATATCCATTCTATCTTTGTCTTTGGATATTGTTTAGCATCAGTTTCTACATCATCCTAGTTTGTCACTCTCTTCATTGATTGTGGCATTTTCATCATCGGGCAAGGAGACACTTGAGTAGAGTTCAGAGACATCATCATCCATTTTCATCCTTCCTTCCTTCAATTCCTATCTAGAATGGGAAGCATCTCTCCACTTGCAGTTGGTTTTGTTTCTTCTGAAAGGGAGAAAAGTTGTTTGTCGACATTGGCTCTTGTTCTGTCTTCAGACACTTACCTTTCTTGCAGGTGATCTCATCTTTTGGGGGGGCTATATTGTCTCTCTCTTTCTTTTCCTCCTATGGGGGAGCATTGATTGCATTGTATCCATTTGACAGATGGTGTACTTGGGGGGTATTTGGGAGTCCTCCATCCTTCCCATCCTATCTCACATTTTCTGCATTTTCATCTCCTTTTTGGAGAGCGGTTTTGTTCCCATTGGATTTTCCCCTTTTCTCCGTTTGTGGGAGATTTTCTGCATCTTCATGTACATGGGTACCTAACATGGCCTCGTAGCCAGGACCCATTATTGATCATCATCTTTGCATAATCATTGCATTTTCCTCCCTAAGTTGCACTTATGGGGGGTGTTGGTGTAATTAATTAATTAATTATTACACTAGCATAAGTTAACTTAGGTCTTGCATTTAATCATTAAGTCCTAGGTTGCATTATTAGATAAATCATTTAATAAATGGGATAATATTCCCTTCCCTATTTGTAGGAGATAAGATTCCTTCTAGATCTTATCTCATCATTTAACAATCATCACCATTAGGGTTCACATGTTGTCACATGTTGTTAGATCAAGACACATGGCAACATCTCATGCATATTAGGGTTTAACTCTTGCCTATATAATCAGGCATCTTGTACATTTGTAATATATCAATATATCAAGATATCAAGATATCAATCAGATATCATATCAATAGAATCTTTAATCAAGCATTCCATTGTTGCAACACTTCTTTTGTGGTTGATTATCTTTCATGGCTAAAGTCCTGCATTGAAGATTCCGGAGCTTCAAGGGTTGTGCAATTCATCATCTCAACAGTAACTTCTTGCAATTGCCCCTATAAACCTTGTATCTGCCCCTATAGCTATTGTATTTGGAAATCTCGTGGGTTTGACTATGGTGGCTAAGGTGGTATGGAGGCTAATCGTCTCTCTGTTGGTCTCTTGGGGCATCCCTCTACTGGTCCCTCTGATCTCTCTAATCCAACTGCTACTATTGTGGAGGTGGCCCACCTCCTCCAAGTGCTCATGGGACCTCTCTTTCCTACCCCCTCCTTCATGGCAACACTATGTCTAGAACTATGAGCCATAATGGACATCTAGACTAGTCATCATACGCACGTGTGGTGCCTAGATCTATCTATCCCTATACGTAGGCCCATGGCCTAGCCACTAGCTACCTGAAAGAGTCAACTGGATTTGACACTGGGATTATTTAGCCATAGGTAGTCTCTCTCGATGTCATTGCAAAAATAGCCACATACTGGTCATTAGGCCTATCTTGGACATCTCTAAAATTTCACACTACCCTATTTGGTAGGTAGCACTCAATCATGCTATGCTCACATCCCCGCATCAATTGATCCTATCTGGCATAAAATAGCTGCTACGCATCATCATACTAGGTAGGCATATGTAACCAATGTCTCTAGTTAAATGATGTCATCTCATCAATCACATGACACTAGTTAGGTAGGCCTAGTTTTCCTTTATGTCTAAAAGTAATGTCACCCTTGTACCTCCAAATTGTTGGGTTGTCGGGCTCAATATCGACCACCATAACCATCGGTTGAAGCACGAAAATGTGCTCCCAGGCCTAGATGTGTAATAGTGTGAAACCTGTGCCAATCACTCAGCTATCATAGTAGGAAAACTCATGAAGATCATGATATAATGAGGCTAGCATCACTGGTCCCCAATCAAATAGGGTCTTCTCCTAAAGCATCCACTCCCAAGCCAAGCCCCATCCTACGCTGAAGTATCTACCCTGTTGGTTCGAAGCCACTAGCGTTGATATGATCATTGCCACGATCAACCAAAAAATCAACTCTTAGTGTGTGTAGTAGTCTAGGTCAAGCTGGCCCTCAGAAAGTATGAGCTCCTCCACCTCTAGGATCTTGAATCATGTGTCTTCCCCAACATCAGTACCACAAATCACTCATTCACCATGGATCGACAACTGCAAAATGCACTAGATGTCCTCTAATGTAACAGTGACCTTGTCGGTGGGAAGGTGAAAGGATGCGGTCTCGTTATGCCACCTCTTAGCTAGCGTTTTCATCATCACTAAGTGGGTCCTCATGGTGGGCACATAAGCAACATACTAGAGGCCGATCTCTCCTAGGTGATCCTATCACAACTCATGTAAACTGCTCAATATGCTCAACATCGAGGGTCGATACTCACGTGAGAGCATAGGCTCTTTGTCCTCTTGCACTTAGGAAGCCACAAGGTCAAAATTCATAAAAAAATATGACATCATTTGGATTTGTTCACAAAAGAACAATGATTGTGTCACTATTTGCAATGGCGTTGCCCTTTGGAAACTCCAAATAGTTACGCTTGACCCTTTAAAAATGCAAACTTGGCCATGACATCACTATTTGCACATGCCGACTCTTTTTCCTTGAAATCCCTAAAACCTAACTAGATCATGGCGTCACCATTCATAATAGTGTCGCCATTTGTAGTTTGCAACCCTAAAGCTCAATTACGGTGTAGTTTCGCAATGCATAGTAGTGGCACTATTTGACCTGTAGCATCACCAATTTTGTAGTTTTAGCATTTCTATATAGTGACGCTAGAATTTTTGAGGTTTCAAAATGTAATAAATGCGCTAAAAAATTGAAACTAAAGGTTGGGTTAGGATCACATACCATTGGCCCTATGCTTGGAGGTCTCTGGTACACTCGAAATCGCTCAGAAATGTGTCAGGGAATAACTATTTGTACCACTCTGCAAGAGGGTCAAAGCTTAAAATGGTGAAATTCTCAGTGTGAATGCAAAAATGAATGGAAAGTGACCCTCCATGGCTATTTAAACATGAAAATTAGGGGTTTTTTGCCCATTTTAGCCGTCAAACTAGGGTTTTGTGCCCCCGACCTTGTTTTTTCCCAACCGAAGCTCATTTTAGGTCTTTTTCTCATGTTTTGGCATATTTTCAATATCCTAGAGCCTTTTTGAACCTGTTGAGTAGCTTGTCTTATTTTTTTGAGAAATCACCCAAAAATCCAAATTTTTCATCTGATCTCTCAAGGGGGCAGTATACCACCATAATTCTTCTCATTGGGGCAGCAGTGAGGCATCCAAAAAAATAGAAATTATTTTTTGGATTTTGATCTCGGCAAGGTTATTCTTTGAACCAACAAAACAGGTACATTGCTTCAAAGAGGGGTAAAATGTAGACATTCAAATTATCCTGATTGATATCGTACAGTCGATCCTGATTTACTAACATTAGTTCTCCCTGAATCATTTTTTTACTAACCAATTAATTGAATAATCCTTATTTAATTAATTCATCATAAATCCTCTTTGACTAAATAAATCAATTTTATCTAATCAAATCTTAGCCTTCCTTTTTTGATTAAATAAATCATTTTATTTAATTAAATCCTAAGGTCATCTCCTTTAAATTGAATAAATTAACCTTTATTTGATTTAAATCTAATTTCATCTCTCTTAATTGAATAAATAAAACTTTATTTAATTAAATTAATAATGTTCATATTCCTCTCATTTTGATTTAAATAAATCCAAAAATCTAAATCAAATGTCATATCAACTAATTCCATCTAAAGTTAATTAACTCTAACTCTAATCCTCAAATCATCTAGCTTTTTCAAGTTGTGCATATAAATCAATTTATTTGATTTATTAATTCTTCTATTTCCATTCAAATGTGACATCTCTTTGGAATATTCCATCATTTTGAAATCTCCCTCCTAAAGAACTTGTCCAGCATGGCATTAATAGCTCTTATATGTCTTTTTTCTTGAGCCAAGTGGCATTAACTCATCTTTCAGCTCTTCCTCCACAAGCCATCTTTTGAATTTCAAATTCCACCTAATTGCATTAATTTGCACATTGATCAAAATGTGCTCCACCTCTCTTGAATAGCATGCTGACAAGTGGCACAATGCCATTGGTTCATGTTGAATCCCACATCCTTCATATTTCTCATTCCTTCATCCTTCTTTCCTATAAATAGAGAGATTCTCTATTGGTTTGGGATCCACAACTTTATGCAAGATTACTATCTACAGATTTGAGCAAGTTCATCCACCATTTTTATCCAAGTTTTCATAGTTTTCATCAATCATAGCTAGGTTATTGTAAATTTTCATCAAGGAGCACACAATCTTCATCAAGTTCATCAAGGAATTGGGAAAGGGATACTTTCCACATCAAAGTAGCACCAATTTCCCCATGGGACGCTGGTTTGAATGTTTTGAATAAGATTTAGTAGCTTTCAATTGATTAATTTTTCTTTGTTTCTTGTTCATTGTGCTTAAATGAATTGCATGGGAAATGCTTGTTTTAGATGTGCTTATTGACTAACATTGGATTGTTTGATCATGTTTGAGTAGGTCTAGACCAACCATTCACAATTTATATCAAAGTGAAATATAATATAATTATGAAGTACTAAAATAGATGACATATTTATATTGATTATAGGTATAGTGCTCCTTGGCCATTGAATTTAGAGGGATCCAAATTATATGAAGACATAGAAATAGGTGAATTTTTTTTTGATCCAGCTAGAAATGATGATAGAGTAAACTCAAAAAATTGCTACATATTGCAATTGTGGAGAGAAAATATAGATTGGAAACTTTTTCTTTCCAAACATGCTGTTATTAAATATATTGCAAAGTATGCAACAAAAGAAGAGAAAAGCTTTGAAACATACCACCATATGTTGATGTGCCTTGCAAACATAGAAAATGCTAATGATTTAGTTACAAGAGCATATAGATGGATTTTGAAAGAGATTGTTATAGAAAGAGACATTGGAGCTCAAAAAACATGTCACATGCTACTAGAACTTCCATTGGTAGAGAGTAGCAGAAGATTTGTCAATCTAAATGCATCACGTGAGGTGTTCAAACTTGTAAGTATAATGATGAAGAGAACAATGAAGAATGGTCAAAAAATTTCATCGATAGATATAAAATAAGGTCTTTTTCTATGGAAGTTGTCACACTAATTGATGTAGCTAAATAATGGATATATAATCCTAAAAGAAGAAGAGATAACAAATGGGAGACAAGACACACAACTTCTATTGTCAGAGTATTACCTAGGTTCTTATCCATTCCTCCACATGAGTCAAAAAATGGATTGAATTTTTCTTATTAGAGTTATTAATGTACAAACCATTTTGTGATGTGGAAAGATATATTGGTCATGATAATGACTCCATAGTAGAAAACTAGGAGTCATTTCACTATAACCCTTAGCATGTGGAGCAAAGAGCAATTGTAGAAAATATTGAAAACATCAGTGATTTTGAAATTGAAGACAATGAAGTTGTTCAACAAAATATTTTAGAGCATGAATGGGAAATAATATCTAGATTACATAATGGTTAGAATATCCAAGTTTCTAAAATAGATATGCTAGGTAGAAGAGATGTTGATAGACAAATAGACTGGTGTAAAGAATACCAAGGTGAAGTTTACACAAATCAAGTAATAAATTTCATAAGAAACATGAAAGATTATGGGTGTCTCATACATGATGAGATACCATAGTGTATCCTCTATAAAACCCTTAGTGATAAGCAAAGAAATTAACTCAACATAATTATGGAACTCTACCATAATAATTAGAATCCATCACCCTTGCTGATGATAATTCAAGGTATTGTAGGAACAAGAAATTCTTATCTAATTGGTGCTATTATTCAAGATCTTGAAAATGCAATGCTTCTCGATCATTCTCCCCTTCTATTACTTGCAACTGGAGTTGTAAAATTCAACATAAGAGCATCCACAGTTCATTCAAAATTGATAATCCCAATAAGAGATTTTTCTCAACTAGAAGGAGGAAGACTAACAAGTTTTTACGAAGAAACAACACACATCAATTCTAATATAATTGGTAAACCAATTGATTGTTGTCATATATTAAAATAATTTTTTTAATGACTACATTTAATAAATCTAAATTCTAAAATATTAACTTAAATCATTAACTTATATTCATTAAAGTAATTTCTCTTGTTATTGAAAACATATATAAAAATTATTTTATAACATATATCTACATATTTTCATAGAAAATTTAAACATAAACAATAAATATTACAGTAAAAATATTTGTATTTGTATATATAACTCTAATTTGAACTATAATCCTAACTATAATCTTAACTATAATTATATAATATTCAAACATAAGCAATAAATATAACACTAAAAATATTTGTATTCGTATATCTAACTCTAATTTGAACTATAATCCTAACTATAATCTTAATCCAAATTATAAAACTATTTCTATCTCTAATCCTAACCCTAAACATAACATTGGTCCTAATTCTAATTCTACTAGTAACCCTAAACTTAACCCTAATCCCAACTCAAAGCCTAATACCAATTCTATCTTTAATCATAACCCTAACCCACATCCCAATAGTAAAATAAATCTCAACCTTAACCCTAATTTTATCTTAACCCTAACCCTAATTGTCATGATATTTCCACCCCAAATTACAATTCTATGTCTAATTATAACCCTAATCTAAAACCATAATATATATCCCTAATCCTAACCCTAATTCTAACACCAACTATAATACCAATTCTATCTCTAACCCTAACCATAACCCTAAGCCTACCATTGATCCTAATTTTATCTCTAATCCTAACCCTAACCCTAACCCTATCCCTAATTTTAACCCCAACCATAATCTCTAACCTTAATTATTACCCTCACCATATTTCTAAACCTAACCCTTTTTAAATATGCTCACCCCAACTGTAACCCTACCGCTCATCTTAAACATAATCCTAAACTATGCTAACCCTAATTATTACCCTCATCATATTTCTAATCCTGACCCTTTTTAATATATGCTAACCCTAACCCTAATCCTAAACATAATTGTAAACCTAAACCTAATTCAAGTTTACTAATACTAACTCCAACCCTAATACGAATTTTATCTCTAAACATAACCCTTACCTTATTCCCAATAATTAAATTAATCTCAAAATTAACCTTAATTTTTTTCTTTATACTTAGCCCTAACTATAACCCTCAAACATAACACTAAACCTAACCCTAATTCTAGTTCTAGAAATAACATTTATCCTAACCCTAATCCCAATACTATTTTTTCTTTTATTATAGGAAAAGTAGGTTTTGAAGGGACCCCAAAACCCCTTACAAGATAAGTTGTTGCATCATCATATAATAAAAAATAGGAGAAGTAGCCAAAAAGCATCACATAGATAGCCAAAAAAGGCACAAAAAATAGAAGCAAACTAAAAAAAATTCAGTATGTTTGTCACTTCAAGATCATTATCAATAATTTTCTGATTAGCATTCATCACTTCCACCACTTCAAAAATAGGAACACCCTTCTTAGCATTAAGCTTAGTATTGTTGTAAGTATGGGTTGAAGGACCAGTTTCATTAGTAGTTTTCTACTAGACATCACCTTTAACCACCAATTCTTTGGCTCTAGAGCTAACCCCCAGCCACTTCCTAGCCTTTTCATTCAAAAGACACTAACCCATCACCTCATTGCACATGATATGTTTTCTAATGTCCACAACCCTCTATAACTTTCCCTCCAAAATAGAAAACTTTTTCTCATAGGAATTCTTCATATTGATCATTTCATCTACAACCATCTTGAGAGTATTACAAAGTTGTTTCACTTTAGCTTGAACATTATCAATCCAAGCTTGCATAATCATTCCTTTCAAAGAGGAAGCCTCATTAGCATTAGTGCAAGCTGCTCTAACATGAGCATTGGTAGAACTCATTTCATTAAAGAACCACTTACAGAGATTAAACAGGAAGAGAGTGTGATTCTTCACTGGGCCAAGATAGTCAAGCATGATTTCCCTCCTAAAATTAAAATCATGTTTGTCAATGGCATAGTCCACCTCAAAGTACTTGCTGGAAGAAGCATTCTTCAATGTATCCTTCCCTTTCTGAGCAGAAACCTCCACCCCTTTTTCCACATTCTAATCCAACACTTGGTCAAGAAGCCCCTACTGCTCTTCCCTCTCTAAATTCCTTGAAGAGCTAATCACTTGCTACAACTTCTTGTTTTTTACATTAAGAACAGGGGAAATCCTCTACTAGCCTTTATTGATCATGACCTCCTTGGTCAGGTTCTCCTTCTCCAACCACTTCAGCTTATTACCACTAGAGAATTTTCCAATATTAGAACTAGGCCACTCAACCTCACCCTTAGCACCCACATCATAACCATCAAAGATTGGGGATTGATCCTTCTTTCATTTATTTGCAACAAACTTTTTATTATTGCCTCCCAATCCCTTCAAAGATTTAGATTTTGGGAGGGCTTTACAATTTCAACCTCATCTTTGGAAGCAGCATTAGATTGGGCCTTTTTCTTCTTCTTACCCTCAAACCCAACAAGAGTCTTTGAATCACCTTCTAAAGAAGCCTACAAGCTAGGGGAGTAGTCCTCATCCCCAACACTAGTGATATACTCAAATTTTTTCTTTTTTCTACTAGTTGAGGGTTGAGTAGGGAAGATAAATGCCTTAACATAATAAATTATCAACACAATAATCCCTTCATGGAGAATAGGGTTCTTAGGATTATGTCTGTGATCCCCTAATACTAGTTATGAATGAAACCAAGAGGTAATATGGAAAGGACACTCTATTTTTATGCCTAAAATGGTTTAGTAAAATAAAATTGTGCCCTAAAATAATAGAAAAGTGACCATCCAAAGTGAAGTACCTCATAATCTCCTCCATAGCATCTCTCCATATTTCCTTAAGAGAAGAGCATAGATAACCACCACACTTCACCGGTTCCAACTTCCTCTACTCATTATGTTTGAAGAAGACATCCATAGCTAGGCCAGACTCATTCTTGTCTCTATAAAACTTCATCTCGTCCATCGGCATTCTAGTAATTTCAGCAATTAATTCCTTGGTGATAGTAACTTCCTTGCCCCCAAATTCCAACACCCTATTGTGCCATGCCTCTAGAAATTCTTGGGATTTCTTCTTATCATACTCATGTAGCCTCTCCATATACGGGGTAACACAACCTACTTCCAATATTTCCTATAATCTCTTGTTTTCTTTGATAGTGATGCAATATTTAGGATCCAATCTATTTTGGCTCCCACCCATGGTCACAAAATGCAAAAACCCCAAAAGCATAAATAACTTGTAGAAAAGGTAGATGAATTTAGAAATATTGCACTACAAAATAAGAAACCTCAAGAAGGAAAAGGCTTCATGACTACCCATAATCCATGTGAAATTGACAATATGGCAGAGGGAAATCATGAGAAGGGAAGGCCTAGTCATTCAAGCCAACCCACCATACCTCCCAACCTTTCCTCTCAACAAAAAATAGGCTACCACATCAGGAACATGTGAGAAACTATTATCATAAAAAAAGAGCAAACATCTTAGCACCTTTGAGAATCATGCCGAATAATTGAGCAAGCTTCATGGGGTAGAATATCATGTTCACCCCACACCTTATCATCATTGATCCCATAACTGGGGAAGAAATTATCCAATCTATTGCCTTCTCTATAAACATGAGAGATAATACATTGATCAAAGGACTCTATAATATTGATGTCATCATTAATAAGAACATCCACCATCCATGAAGGATATGAAATTTTTTAAAGATAATTAATGATATTGAGGGAATAACCCTAGAGCCAAAATTTAGTAAATCCTTTAGATTGTTCAAATTTCAACCCATGATAGGCTATTGTTGCTTCCGCTAAGTGGTTTGTCTAGGTTCCCAAAGGGAGTGCCACCATGGAAAGAAAACTACCATTAGAATCTCTTAACACTTCCCAACAACCAACATGAACTAGATTACCTTTATCAAAACCATCAATGTTCACTTTGACCCACCCAACTAGAGGGTCTTTCAACACCACATCCTCCCTCAACAATTTACCTTTATGAAGAGGTTGAGAGATTTCACAAGATAAATTCCACTTACAGACAACCTCCTTATCCCCCTGAGAAATCACCACCTTAGGACCATCCTGAAAAGAGGTTTGAGCCAATAATTTTCCTTTGATAGCCACACAAATCTTATGAGCCACTTTGATAGACGAGAGAGCCAAATCCTTGAAGATCCTATTGTTTCTTTCGAAACATATACCCCAAGGAATATGAGGAGGGATGAATTACCAAAGAGAAATCAAAGTAGGATTCTTTGAGGGGGTGTTCCATTGCAACACTAAATCACTGAGGGAAGCTTGGAAAACCCAACTAAGATCCCACATAGAGAGCACAAATGCCCAAATTTTACACACAAACCTGCAACCAATCAAAAGATGAAAATGATTCTCTGCCTCTTCTTCACATAAAAAACACCAATTACAATACATAAATCCTCTTCTCACAAGGTTATCAATGGTCAACACCTTACCTCAGTAGAGAAGCCAAAAAATATATTAATTTCAGGTGTAATGCCCTACCACACAAACCCCAAAGGACAACTAATTAACTAACAATAATGGCACAATTTTTTTTGAAAGTAAAACTAACATGAAATGTAAGTTAACATACAATACTTGTAATGAAACTATACATATACATTATCTAGCTATGTCCTCTAGGGTAAACATGACTACATTACTTAACATAATCTGAAACCCATAACGATGATTAACGAATTGCAAGTTTACATCTCAAATCCATTATATAAAATAAGTATACCATGTACATACATACATTACATTACATACATAATAAACATCCATCCATTACATTACATAAATGATAAACATCTAATTTAGAGAACACATGATAATACCAAGAATATACATACATCACATTTATTATATGAGTTACATTGTTACGAGATTACAATGGTACAAAAATGCTTCACAACACAAAGTGGGAATGATACATCAATTAAAAAGAATAATACAACTGAAATGATCATGATACATATCATCAATGCTATCTCCAAAATTGGTGAAGCTTTGGAATCACTGTAATGGTACAACTCTGTGCATCATGAACTCTGATTAGGAACCCAATGGGGTGTATAGAAAATTCCACCTGACCATGTGGACCCTAAGGACCACCCCTTGTGCTAGGAGATGACAAGAAGAACTCACAACATAAAACAGTCAAGAAGAAAAGGCTACAAGACTCCACAAACAAGTGCAACAATAACACATAAATATCAATTGCTTAAAGGATGACTGCTTCTAGAAAAACACAAAGGAAAGGGAACAACATGGATAATATAGCAATAGTGTCATCATTTGGCTCTAGCATGGGTTATCTTGTCTGCCTCTCACTAGGCGTCGGCCCCATAGGGTGACACATGCGGAACCACTTACCTTTCCTGAGGACAAGATAGTGATCTTTCTGACTAGGCCTTCTCAGCCCATCCTTAGCCTATGAAAGCACTATAGGCATGGGTGAGGCATCTTAATTATCTTATTTAATGTGAACCTACCCAAACCCACTAGTTAATTTATTAGGTTATCACTTATCAAGAAAACTCTTCCATGGGTTATCTAGGTTGCCCCTTTTTGTGCCAGCCCCCATGAAGATCCACTCCCCCTAGTAGCATCAAAACAAACCACATGACATCAAGGGGTGTACTAAATCCACAAAGGACCAAAAATCATAAAAACCAAGTACATTTGCGAGGCATGAACCTTCTTGCACAAAGACCTCATCAAAATAAAAAACCATGGTGCAAGGTAACAACCCACTTGAGCTCAAAATTAGAAGTAAGATCAAATGATTCACAAAGATCCAACCATGGAAATCCAACATAAGACAAGTTTCCCTATTGCCTTTGGAAGCCTAAAAATATAACTACCCATAACTTCCAATTGAGAGTAACTCAAACACTATGGGTTCCCAACAATCTCAAAACATGACTACATAAATGTCATCACATAAAGTCTCCCCATTTCAAAAACTAACACAAGAGAAAGACCCTCATCATGGAACAATAAAAAAAAATCAATCATTAATTTACTAACACATTCCAAGTAATGAACCTTTTTAAAAAATATTTAAATCCTCATTTACATTTTATTTATACCTCCACTGTGAAAATCATTTTAATAATCAAAGAACTATATAAAAATCTTCTATAATAATGAAATACACATTTTAACACAACAAATTACTCTTAATTACAATTCCTAATATATTTATATATTTACACACATATATATACATACACACACACATATATAATCATGAACATTCGACTGTTAATAACTAGCATATATCATTCATAAACAAACAACATATACAGTAATCCAAACACATTTACATCATAAAGTAACATTAATTACACACACACACACACACACACACAAACACACACATATATATAAAGTTAAATCATAATCGAATACATACACATGGCATTGGAATGCCATACAAAAATCGGTTGCCTTCTTAACAAAAATGGGAAAAGCTAAGCTTAAAAAAAACCATGCTAGGAGTAAGATATTTTAAAACTCCAAGGAGAAAAAAGGATCAAACCATCCTCTATCACCAGGCAGTGCCACTATAGCAGCATGTAAACCAAATCGAATGCAAATAACATGTTAAGCACCAAAATAGATTAAGATAAATTAAACCCACAACCAGACTATGTAGATAAGGCGGTGCATACAAAAAGTTTGCAGGGAATTAACATCAATGCCAGTTGTATCAAATAAACTTGAGGCAGTATAAATATACACACAAGTAAAAGCCAAATAGCATGTGAATGCTAAGCAGGAAACAAGATTTTAAAGAATAAAATCAAACACAAATGAATACCATAAAGACAACGAATATATCTTGAATCCAATCGATTCTCCACTGAAATCTCGTTGAATAAAACTATGGGGTGACACACATGAAATAATATAGATATCAAATATCATGAAAGACATCAAAAATATAATGAATAAAATCAAAATGCCCAACATACCCATCTACATGGGGCGGCTGTAAAACTAGTAAACTATAGATTTCCCTTAAATTAAAAAACCATTGAAAGTAACAAATATGACAACATAAAGAGAGGCGAATTACCCAAATAAATAAAAAATGATTTATTGGAAAAAATAAGGTGTTTCTTTAAGAATTTATTTTCCTCTACTAACCATTTCCATTCGGAATTAAATGGAGAATGTGAAATAAAAATGCAACACCAACCTGAAATACAATGCTTTGAAGATGAAGAAGGTGTGCTGAATCAAACTCTCTCACAACCACCAATCCATTCTCCAGAGACAATTTCTAATCTACTCAAAGTTGTATTATTAATTTTACTTGAAAAAGAGACTAATTGCAGAACACAATTACTTGTTCAAATCAAAATAACATTCTCTATCCAAAAATCTCCCAAAAAATGAACAATATAAAAATCCCAGTTAAAAAAAAAAATGTTTTTGAATACAAAAATCAACAAATAAAGCAAGTTAACAATTCAAAAATTAGTTTGGAGTCATGCATGTGCACACATTCCTCTTTTTTCCATCTTTTCTTTGCTTTTACAATCAATTCAAAAATCTTATCTATTTTATTCAATTTAAAGTTATATTACTTTCCACATTTAATTAATTAAACTATAATGATAGTAATATTTATCTTTTTTTATTTTTTAATCATTAAAACATTTAACCACATTATTTAATTTAATAATTAATAATCAAAACACATAATATATTTTCACAACCACAATTTATTTAATTATCATTTCAATTCTAAATTTATTTAAATTACCTTGTAATCAATTTTAATTTATTTAAATTGATTAATCAAGGCTAGTCATAATATTAACTTTATCACGTAATTTCAAAATAAAATTAAACAATATCATCATGAAATCAACATGACATCACAATTTGGCCAAATGACAATGATTACAAAATAGATAGACGGGTTACCAAATAGGTAATCATCCTCATCGAGGGTGATGGAAATGGTTGGGGACCTTATGTCAACTTTTTTTTCACATCATTCCCATTGGGTTTTAGAAGGCATGCTCAAACCTGATAGTACAGGTGGAGTTGATGCCTAGTACCTGCAATGTACATCAAACCAGATGCCAAGCAACATATATATATATCAAATAACAAACACACCATGAGAGGAAGTCACAATATAGCAGGGTTCTCACAAACGAGTGATGCTACATTGTCCCTCTCACTAAGACATCAAATAGTAACCACATCATCACGTAACAATAATTACATCATCAAGTAACACTAATTACATAATAATCAACATCATATAGAAATCACTAATAAAATGCATAACAAGTATACTAGTACGTCTACATGATAAACATAGCCAAATTAATCCAAACACAACAACAAACTTCAAATATCATCATAACATAAACATCAGTAAAGAGTGTCATAATCATCCAAGAAAGATAAAATGTCATCCGAACCAAATAAAAATGGTGAAACAACCACCAAAAAAGTCTCAAGGTACATAACACATCATAAAATGTATCATTACAGTGAAAGAAACACGAGAGACACTACATCCTCCCCCCTAGAACTAGGCTTATTCTTAGAATCCTGTGAACAAATAAGGAAAAGACTCTAATTCAGGATGCATCCTTCCACATCATCAAAGTCTCATCATTAGGGTCCCATTGGACCCACACCTGCTCAATTTCTCTGCCCTTGAGAGTGAGCCTCATGTGTTGAAGAATGACCATGGGTTCTAGTGCCAGCTGCCCATCCTCTACCTATAATGCATTCTAATCATGTCTAGATAATAAGGCCTAAGTATAGAAACATGAAACACATCATGTATGCGTGATAGAATAAGAAGTAAAGTTAGGCAATAAGCAATGGAGTGAATTCTCTCCAAAACATCAAACAGTCCCAAAAAATGAGGTGCAATCTTAGAACCTTTCCCATAGTGGATTGGACTCTTTAAAAAAAACACTCACGGTAAAACCCTGTCACCAACTGAAAACTGACTGTTGAACCTATGTGCATCTGCATATTTCTTTTTCCTATCCCACACTGCCACCAAGTGCTCTCTAATGTGAGAAACTTGTTGCTCCATATCCTGAAGCATCTCAAGCTCAAGAACTCTATCCTCAAGATGGTACCAACTCAACGTGGTTTGACAAGGATGGCCATACAATACCAGAAAGGGAGGCATACCAATTGAATTGTGATATCCATTATTTTATGGAAACTCCACCAAATGCAAGTAGTCCTCCCAATGAGACTACTTATCTATAACATACATACGAAGCATGTCCTCAAGAACCTAGTTGACCCTCTTAGTTTGTCCATCTATCTCTGGATGGTATGCGGAACTAAAGTTCAATTGGGTCCCTAAAGCACATTGCAAGGATGTCCACAATGCAAAAGTGAACACCAAATCTCTCTCAGAAATAATTCTTCATGGAATTCCATGTAGTCTAACAATGTCCTCCATGAATACTTTGGCTACAGAAGAAGTAGTATAAGATGAAAAAATAGGGGAGAAGTGTGTTACCTTAGTCAACCTGTCAACAGTGGCCATGATATCATCGTGGCAATGAGAAGACATAGGAAAACCAATAATAAAGTCTATTGATATGATATCCCATTTCCATTCAGGAATGAGATGGGGTTCTAAAATACCTACGAGATCTTGGTGTTCTGCCTTAACTCTCTGACACTTCAAACATCTCGCAACAAATTCTGCAATATCTCTTTTCATTCCATCCCAAAATTATAGCGGATGGAGGTCTACATACATCTTCTTGACTCCCAGATGAGCATAATAGGGACCCCGATGTGCCTCAGTCATGATTAGGGTACAAAGAACCTCAGTAGGAGGTACATACATATGACCCAAATACCACAAAATTCCATAAGATTCTAGTGAATATCTAGCAAAATTTCCCTCCAAAGCTCTGTTTGACTCAATTTCTGACTTCACTTCCTGATACCAGCTATTTGTGGGAAGTGCTGCGAGGATCTAGCTTCTCAAGTCCACACTGAGTGTCACTGAAGATAACTCATGTCTCCACCAACTCAGAGCATCTGCCACTACTTTTTCCTTGCTCTAGATGTATTTGACCTCAAAATCATATTCACAGAGAAATTCCATCCATCTCCTCTGCCTGGCATTCAGGTTCGACTACGTAAATATATACTACAAGTGGTGAAGACATGAAATTGAGGGATCTTAGTTTTGTTTCTTTGAAAGTTTGAGTCTTTGGATGCAATAAGGCCATTATAGTGTCTATGGAGTCATTTTAGATTCATTTTGGTGATTAAATATTTTATAGTGCAATAAAGTGTTAAGGTAGACAAGTTGATAAATTTTTAAGTTGCAAAATTGCAACAAATTTGTATGGTAATAGTTAGTTTTTTTAAAAGTTGGTTATTTGGTGGTTGTGGTTGGTTGGGAGAGTTTGGTTTTGATACATTGAGTTTTGAAAGGCCTTTCAAGGCTCAAAGTTGGTTGATTGAGGTAGAATCTAACATTTGAATTAAAAAACTTTCATTTTCCATTGTTTTCCTAATTTTTTTTTGTGTTACCAATCAATTGTATGGCCTGTATAGTGCAACCTTTGGCATGAAATGACTTGGAATAGATAGGAGGTTTAATCTACTTTTATATGCAATTAGTTTGAGGTTTATTCATTAATATTTTTTAGATTTTATAAGTGAATTAGTGGAACTGCCTGGGTGTACCTTGTTTTAAGAGTTTTGAGTGCGCAAAAATGACATTGTAATCTTCCACCCACTGTATGCCTTTGTAACTTAGTGGAAAGGCTCAATTAGGGTTATAAAACATGTGTGTAAATTTTCATGTGCAGGGGACGTTTGGATCATGGTTTTTGATAATGCCCTACATGGCATTTTGTGTGTTTTTGAATGAAAAGGAGAGGTTAGAGAGGGGAGAAGTGAGAAATACCTGAGGGAAGTCACTTTTTATTTATTTTTAAATTTTTTTAGACTTTTTTGGAGGTTTTGAATGCATTGGGTTGGTTTGGTAAGGTCTACAAGTGGGTTTTTCAATAAACCCTTTCCAAAATTGTGAAAAGAGAGGGTTTTGGGGGTTTGTGTTGTTGGAGGGCTTATCACACCCTTAAAGTGGTGGATTTTGTGGTTTGGTAGGCTGATAAATTCTTCCCAATGATTTTTTTTCATTTGGGAGGAAGAATAAAGGGGGGTTGCTTTGTTAATTAGGTCTTATTGGCCTTGTGGACAGTGTAATTTGCATGTTTGTGAAAGTTGTTCCAAAAGAGTCTTATGAGGGTTTGAGGTATAGTGAAGAAGGATTAAATGGGTGCCTAAAATTATGGTTTGTTATAGAGGTTGTTAAGGGATTATGAGAGTTAAGTTGGAGAAAATGGGTCTGCAGACCTACAAGAGTGTTTAAGTGAAAAATTGAAAAATAGCTCAAGATTGAGTTTGAGGGAAGGAAGGTGGTTTGGAATCCTTTGTATGGTGAAAGTGAGTTTTTTTCCACCTTGTGTTGATATCATATGGTATCAGAGCATAGTTAGTACATCTTTGAAGGTGATAGATTGAAGTTTCCAAAGAGGAAGGTTGAAAGATTGAGTAAGGAAAAGAAGGGGATTGGAGGAATCAAGATGCCTCCTAAGGGAAGCACTATTTTTAGGAAGATTGATCAATAGGATAGAGAATTATAAGCCTTGAGGAAGGAGATGGCTTAATTGAAGTCTAAAGTTGGGGTTGAATGAAAGTGATTATGAAGAGGAAGAAACTTCTAGTGAAGAGGAAGAGTTGGATCTAGAGGATGTGAGGATGTTGAAGCTTTTGAAGGTTGTGAAAGGTGATGGACATGGAAAAATGGATTTTCCTATTTATGGAGGTAAAATAGATGGTGAAGAGCTCTTGGAATGGATAGAGGCCATGGAGAATTGCTTTGAAACTGAAGAGGTAGATGAAGAACACAAGGTGAAGAAGGCTAAGACCAAGTTAAAAGGACATGCTTTGCTATGGTGGAACTTTGTGCAAGATGAAAGGCATAAAAAGGGGAAGACCAAGATCACTTCTTGGGAGAGAATGAAGGAAAAACTCAAAGGTAATTTCCTTCCTAATTATTAAAATGTTAAATTTCTTAAAAAAATTCAAAATCTTAGGCAAAAGGATATAGATGTGCAAGCATACACCAAGGAGTTCTATAAGTTAAGTATAAGGACAAAGCATGAGGAAGATGAGGAAGAAAGAGTGGAAAGATATATTAATGGACTGAGGTATAATATACAAGATGAAATAAGTTTGATGACACCTAAAATAGTAGAAGAATGTTTTCAAATGGCTATAAGGGAAAAAGAGAAAGTGAAAGGAGACGAGAGAAAGAAACAAGAGGTAGAGGCAGTACTTCTAGGGGAAGAGGTACCTTTTCTTCTTCAAAATAGTCTAATCAAGAACAAGTGGCTGAGTCTAGAGGTGGATACCAAATGGAGACGTCGAAGAACAAGTTTTAGGGGTAGGTATTTTGATCAAGGAAGAGGTTCTAATATATTTTTAGGAAGGTGTTATAACTGTGGTGAGTTTGGTCATCCATTATTTAAGTGTCCTAAAATTTTTGATGCTACATCAAGCAGAGGAGAAATGAAAGGCGAAAGAAGAGCACAAATTGTTCAAGAAGATGAATGTGAAAGTTCAAACTCCAATAATTGTGCCCCTCAAAGTTGATGAAGCTTTGATGCTGCAAAGAAAACTCTTGAAGGCCTCCAATGAGAAATATTTTCAAGACCACCTACAAGAGAAAAGGTAATAGATTTAGGCTCCACTGATAATATAGTATCAAGAGAAATGGTAGATAAGTTGAGTTTGATAAAATTTCCTCATGAAACACCCTACAAGGTGTCATGGTTAAATGATGATTAGGCACTTCTAGTTAATGAGCAGGATTTAGTTGAGTTTCAGATTAGAGGGTACATATTTATGATTTTTTTCCAATGCAATGTTTCCATTTGTTGCTTGGAAGTCCATGGAAAATTGATAAACATGTTGTGTATGATGGAAGGTCTAATACATATCAGATTGAACATGATGGGAACTCATTTACTTTGCTTCCATTGCAAGAGGTCAAGGAATAGATAAAGGAAACAAAGGTAATCATGATGGGTACTAAGGAGTATGTGAAGATGGAGGAAGTCAAGAATGATCAGTTGGTAGCCATGAAAAAGGTTGCAAAAATTAGGGCAGAGGTATTGCAGGCTAGTGCATAGTTGGAAAGGAGAAATAATGAGAAAAATATGTTGGAGACTGGCTTATAGAAGGCCACAGATGGATTGCTTGTAAAGACTCCAAACAGTTTGGAGAAGTGTGATAGTCTAATGATTGGGACAATGATTTTTCCACTTTTTGGAAGAAAGGTTGAAGGGAAGGTGTATTCCATCAATACAAAGATTAAAAAATTTGATAAGACATAAGCATTTGGGTTTGAGAACTTGGGAAGAGATATTAGGGCAAAGAGTGAAGTGAACAAAGGTGCTTGGCCACATCATTTGAATGAGGTCAAACATGCAAGGATGATGAAGGAAAGAGTTCAAGAAATGAGAGGTAAGTGTTTGTTTTCAGGTATGGCATTAGTTTCAGTTGAGAATGATGGTAGAGGGCTTGAGGTAGGTCTGTTTGCAAAGAAGAAGTAATAGCAAGGTGGACACAAGCTCAACAATGCAAGATATGAAGCAAGAATCGGGTATTTGTTCCCATGGAGGAGACTTCCAAATCAAGGAGAATTTTTAAGGTTAAATCATGCTATGAAAGAGCTAGGTTTGAGTTAGTTTGTTCCTCATGGGATATGAGGTTTTCTTTTAGGGGGGTTGTATGGTGTAGATGCACCAAGGTCAAGACATGAAATTGAGGGATCTTAGTTTGGTTTCTTTGAAAGTTTGAGTCTTTGGATGTAATAAGGCCATTTCAAGGCCATTATAGTGTCTAGGGAGTCATTTAAGATTCATTTGGGTGATTAAATGGTTTATAGTGCAATAAAGTGTTAAGGTGGGCAAGTTGACAAATTTGTAAGTTGCAAAATTGCAACAAATTTGTATGGTAACAGTTAGTTTTTTAAAAAAGTTGGTTCTTTGGTGGTTTTGGTTGGTTGGGAGAGTTTAGTTTTGAGTCATTGAGTTTTGAAAGGATTTTCAAGGCTCAAAGTTGGTTGGTTGAGGTAAAATATAAAATTTGAATAAAAGAAACTCTCGTTTTCTAGCATTTTCCTAATTTTTTTGTGTTACCAGTCAATTGTATAGCCTGTACAGTTCAAAATTTGGCATGAAATGACTTGGAATAGATAGGAGGTTGAATCTACTTTTAGATGCAATTAGTTTTAGGTTTATTCATTAAGATTTGTAGATTTTATAAGTGAATTAGTGGAACTGCCTGGGTGTACCCTATTTTAAGGGTTTTGAGTGCACAAAAATGACATTGCAAGCTATCCACCCACTGTATTCCTCTATAACTTAGTGGAAAGGCCTAGTTAGGGTTATAAAATATGTGTGTAAATTTTCATGTGCAGGGGAGGTTTGGATCATGGCTTTTGATGATGCCCTAGATGGCATTTTTTGTGTTTTTGAATGAAAGGAGAGGCTAGAGAGGGGAAAAGCAAGAAATACCTAAGGGCAGTCACTTTTTATTTCTTTTTAAGTTTTTGTAGACTTTTTTGGAGGTTTTTAATGTATTGGGTTGATCTAGTTAGGTTTGCAAGTGGTTTTTTCAATAAACCCTTGCCAAAATTGTGAAAAGAAAGGGTTTTTGGGTTTGTGTCGTTGGAGGGCTTATCACGACCTAAAAGTGGTGGATTTTTTGGTTTGGCAGGCTGATAAATTCTTCCCAATGATGTTTTTCATGTGGGAGGAAGAATAAAGGGGGTTTTGTTTGATAATTGGCCTTGTGGACAGTGTAGTTTTCTTGTTTGTGAAAGTTGTTCCAAAAGAGTCTTGTGAGGGTTTGAGATATGTTGAAGAAGGCTTAAAGGGGTGCCTAAAATGATGGTTTGTTGCAGAGGTTATTAAGGGATTCTGAGAGTTAATTTGGAGAAAATGGGTCTATAGACCTTCAAGAGTGTCTAGGTGAAAAGTTGAAAAATAGGTCAAGATGGAGTTTGAGGGAAGGAAGGTGGGTTGGAATCCTTTGTATTATAAAGTGAGTTGTTTTTCACCCCGTGTTTCTATCAACAAGATTCAATGATCGCTATGCAACTCAAACTGATGCCCCAATAAAAAGTGTCTCTATCTCACAAGGGCATGTACAACAGTGCCTAACTCCAAATCATGTGTGGGGTAATTCAACTTGTGATCCTTGAGTTTGTGAGACTCATAGGAAATTACACGACCTTATTGCATCAAAATGGCCCCTAACCCTTCAAAGGATGCATTAGTACATGACACAAAATCCCTAATAGGATCGAGAACTACTAGAATAGGTGCACTAGTGAACTTCTCCTTAAGGGTATGGAAAGCTGACTGGCACTGCTCTGACCAAATAAACTTCTTCCCTTTCCTCTGAAAAGAAGTGATGGGATGTGCAATCCTTAGAAAACCTTGAACAAATAGTTGATAGTAGCCTACCAAACCTATAAAACTACAAATTTTAGGAACATTCATGGGTGCAGGCCAATCAATGATGGCTTGGATCTTTGAAGGATCTATTGGATCTCAAAAATGCAAGTTACAAATCCTAAGAGGATTTCAGGCTCTATGATCAAACTTGCAACATTTTTGAACCAACGAAAGGAGTTAACCTATATCGTTGATGATTCCCTGGACTTCAGGCTCTGCTAAACCTAGATGGGTGGACCTTAATAGTTGAAGCAGATCTAAGGATTGTGTGATTTAATTGGATCTAAGGATCTATCCATAGTGGCATAAAGTGTGGGATAGATGAATTCTTGTTGACTACTCTTACTCCTAATGTGATAATTAGAAATTTAGAATATGAAAGTGGATAAGTAAGGTATAACTTAATGTGAAGTGGACCACTACCTTTTCGAGTAAGCAGAGTCAATGAAGCTTTATGATAGGTAACTATTCTTGGTTACAGTTCTAATTGTTTCACACTTATGTTTGTTTATATCTTGTATAAACATGCAATAATGTGACTGATAGACTCTACTTATTGATCCAATCGATCCTATCTAGTTACTGTGACGTAAAAGGATTTTAATCCTTCTTTGAAGGAACCAATTAAAAGAATCACACAATGACAACAAATGTGTATTCACAAATGAAGTATATCCTCAATTTGAATAACAAGATAATATCAAGTTGGAGACAATATGAAAATCTCATCAATTATAGGGCTCTTCTTATTGATCCAAATGTTATTTCCAATTTACTGCAATCAATTAAAAGGATTTTAATTCTTTAATGGAAACCAATTTACTTGATTACACAATAACAAAAAATGTGTCTAATGAAACTAAATATCAACTTGGATACACAAGTTCAAATAATAGAGAAATAACAATGTGGAGACAACTAGATAATTTTTCAAATCAACAAACAATAGACACCAATTTGATGTAGCACAAAATTAACAATCTTCTATTGATTTCTGCCAAAATTCATGCATGCATCATGGTCCTTTACAGTATAATATTGTGTCATAGAAAAATGGTCCTTTGACATTTTCATGGCCTTTTAGGTCTTGTTTCATAGTGTTGAGACTATGCTACTTTGATTTTATGTCGTATAATGGCTTGAACATGCTTATTTAGGTGCTAAAATTCAAAATAACAATGTCTTGTGAACGTGTTGTGAAGTGTTGTAAGGAATTTCTACATTCTTCTAGACTCTATTTAATATAGTTCACCTTAAAATCAACTTTTTACACATCTGCAAGTCCTATATTGAAGTGTTGTAAAGTCTTGTAACAAGCCTTCACACTTTTCTAGGCACAATCTCCTTATCTACACCTTTCTTATGCTTTCTTGTCTCTTTATGGCCTCATATGCTTAATTAAGTGTATTTTTGGATATTATCTTGACAAATAACATTAAATACAACATTATTTCTAACACTTGTTTTTAGGTCCTAGGTGGGACCCATTCACCATGGGTGGTGAATGAGTCCCCCTTGGCCCCAAATTCAAAAAATTTCAAATTTCCTTTTGATATTTTATTAAAAGTCACTTGATGTTTCCCTATGATGAGGTATGAATGGATAGTAAGGCACAAGAATTGTGTAAATAAGTGATTTTCACCTAATTTCAACCCCCCATCAACACAAATTCATCAAATTCACTCATCCACATATGCATTCTAGAATTCAATCATTCTACATCATCAATTGAAGCAACTATTGAAGCACTTTGAAGCAACCATTGACATTACTTCAAAATTACAAGATCAAGGATTTGAACTGACTCCAACAACCTGACATTTAGACATTCCCAAATTTGGTGTTGTAGAGTTGCTTTCTAATTTTCTAGAAATATAGAAGTGGACTGATTTTCCACCCTTGGCGATTGAGTCCCACGTGAGACCTAAAAGTCTATATTTTGTTAGATCTCAGATCCTAATTGTCATAAATCAGTTCTCGACACTTTTTCATCAGTAGGAGGACTGATTCACCACCTTGGTAAAATGAGTACCATTGTGAAAAATTTGTAAAATTCATTAGTGATCCAAACATTCCAGATAGCTTATATTTCATCCAAGTGCATTCTAATTTCATCCATCTCTTTTTGTTCTGGATAATTTCTTCATTTTCATAGTTATTTTCATATCACAATGTGTTTTTAAACATAGCTCAAATTACACTTTTGCATTCATTCTAGTTCACTTTAATCAGTCAATTGCATTTAGTTAAGATCATTTACATAATATCATATTGCACACATCCTAATTTGAGTGTTACATAAGCATTTCAGGACCTAGATCTCTCTCTTTCTAGGTGAAAACCCTAAGAAGGGAGCCAAACATATTTAGGTCCCCAAAATCTGTCACAAATCTACATGATATATATTATGAAAGTGTCTTCTTTTGTATATCTCTAATCTCTATTTTCTCACTCTTTCTTTTCAATTATCACATGTCCAAATTATATAGCAATATCTTGAAGAGTGTATACCTCTCCATAAGTGTCTTTTGGGACTTTAACAAAACATAAAACATTAACATTAAGCTCTAATGAGCCACAAATGAATTTTTGTAATATGATCTTGGTACTCCTAACTCAATGTGTATCATCATCTTCCACAACATTCCTCATTGCAATTTCCATAATAATCATCCTTTCCAAATGCTCATAGGCCTCTTCTAGTGTTGGATCTTCATCCTTACATGCTTCCAAGGCTCCTTGTAGTATTAGTCAGCACTTTTTCATCCATTCATTTTGAATTTTCAGTTCTCCACTATCACTGAACAATGCAGGAACACCCTCTTTTCAAACATCAATAAACTCTTTAGCATCTTCTTGAATTTCCTTATAATAGTTTTTATGCTTCCTTATCAGGTCTTTAGCATCTGCAATGGCCCCAGTATTGGAAGTGTTTGTTTTTTATATCTCTTGAAGCTTTTCTTGAAGCCTATCATTTATACTCTTATGTTCTTAAATGGTAGTATGAATCTTAGAGTTAGTTATCCAAAACGTGTCCATCCAGATCATCATATTAGTGTACCTCTTTTGGAGTATTGTAGAAAGTGTGTCAAACTTAGTCTTGATCACTCAAGTGTGCATCTGCTAGTTATTCATCTATAATTCCTCACACTTTTCCTTTTATTGGGAGCCTTCTCCTTGAGTCAACATTTTAGTGGATCCTTTGAATGTATCCTTGACTGTGTCTCTTAGAAAATCATTTTCTTTGAGCATCCTTTCACTGTTCAACTTGTACATATCTTGTTCTTTAATCAACATTTGAATTTGTTCCTTATTAAATTTGGCTATATTTATTCCAATATCAGTTGTGACCATGAGATCAATTTCAACCACTTTTAATGTAATCACATGACCAAATTCTTTCTCTGTATTAATAATTATAGACTTCTTATGTAGGGGGTATAGAGCCCAGATCATAAGAGAATTCTCATCAGGATGTTATCTTGATCTAGGGTATACCTCTATTACCACTTCTAGACTGAGCTTGTGTTTGGCATCATTATTGTGCAAAAATCTATCAAAAATTAAAGAAGAGTTTAAGTCCAAACTAGGAAAGATCATCACACCAGACTCCTCTAATAATTTGTTTCCTTTCTCTGGAGTGGTCTTCATTTCATCCTCCACATCCACTTTCAATGTGTTCAACAACTACATTTCATTGTTGGGTGTGATGTCTACAACTAATTCCCTTATTGTTTTTCCCTTTTGTTTGTACAAAAAAGATCTAAATTTAGGATATTTAATGAACTGGTCATTCAAGACAAAGGATTTATAAGCCAATTGCCTAGTATTTATGTCAGATGATTCCCCAACTTCCTGTTCTCTGTTTGGAGGTTGATACTCTTCATTCCTTAGCTTGGTGATCTTATCAAGTTGGCTTCAAGGTTCACTTTAATTAGAATATTCCTCACTACTAGAGGATAACATTTTTTCTTCTTGTATCTCCTTCATCTTTTGTTCAATTTCTCTATTGTAATTATCAATTGCCAATTCAACCTCTGTTTCTTCCATGTTTCTGATAATATCATCATGAGGATATGGCATATGAACATATCCACCTAAATTCTATTTTTTCCTCTCAAAATCAATAAAACATTCAAGATCAAATCCTTTCCCTGTTGCAACTTTCTTCATATTGAAATGTGACAATTTGTCCAAAATGAGATCATATCCTTCTTTTGACACCACAGTGAAATCCCCACAACGCAGTGTACTAGGCATGAATGACTATTTTTCATATGCACTCAAGTCCATGACATTGGAATAATCCATTTGCCTAAAAATATCTAGATATACAATTATGTCCAAGGCACAGTCTTGGGTAATAGGAAAGGTGTGTCTTCAAAACCATAAACACTGATCATAGTGGAATCAACATTGCAATACTAGTCACCCTAATTAAAACTTACAGTTGGTGGTCCATTGAAATCCTTATTCCTTAAGAATCTTTTGATCTCATTAGACAATGAATAATCACAAGGGTGATCATAAAACCTGTACAATGTCATGAAAAAGTGTTCTTCAAAATAAACATAATTGTAATTGAAAAATCTATTGTCCCTAATGGAGGTCCACAATTGTATCAGTAATGGCTAACCCTCTTTATCCAACTGTGTTATTCTTAAATCCTCTAGCCATATTCCTAACTCTTGTCCATAGTACAATATAATGTGCATGAGAAGGGAATAATGTTTAAAGTGCATTTTGGGAGATCCATTCTTGAGGACCATTATACTTGAGTTAATCCCTCTGGAAATGTGTAAAGCGTAATAAAAATTTCTTGCATTGTGACATTGTATGTCTGCAATGATCACCATTGGCCCTATAGACATCAATTCAGAGACCTTTGTTCCCATTATTTGACCCACTAAGAAGTAAGTATGTTTTAAATAGGGCTTGAACAAATCCAGACATGAAAGGGAGGTCCATCGCAATCCTCCAGTGGTACTAGGTTTCTATCATCTCTAGACCTATGTAATGGTAACATCCATCCTTTGTAGGTAGTGTCCATCCTCCAATATTCCTTTACAAAATCCTCATGCACTATAGGCTGATTAGATGTGTCATCTAGGCTAAAAAACTTCACAAAGTGGAATTTTGGATATATGTATGAAAGGTTCTACTTGTGGGTTGCAAATGGATTTAAGGTCTGGGTTATAATGATTGGCTACAAGTTTTATGAGGTCTATATTCACAAAGATGTTGGGAACAACCATATTTCCCAAATTGAAATTCGAAGGGTTACAAATTGGTTCAAATCTACTTCTCTGACAATAATGAAACATGAACAATTCATATCCCCTAATGGGGGTCCACACATCACCTATGTGTTTGCATTTATCTTCTAATCTTTCTACATCAACCCTCAATTGTGTAGACCTTCTAGCCTTTGGCCCTGAACCAAGAAATTGATCAATGAGGTCTTGTTTTAGTTCTCATTCTTTTATTTTTAATTCTAGACCCATTTCCGTTTTTTGCTACTTTTAGACTAGCTACTTTCACCCTGTTGCTTCTTATTTTTTGTTTTTGCAGAACTTGAGCTTTTTTATCTTATTTCGCTACAAGTTGGTAGAATTAAATTACAATTTACCAATTGCAAGGATATTTTATATGCTTACTTGTATGTCTTTGGATGCACTGAATTCCTTGGCCTCCTCTCAACCTCCCATTCTTCTTCACTGTGAATTCTGGAAATTCTTTTGGTTCAATCTCTTTTCAATCAGAGATATTCATACAAGGTTGGTTCGTGTGGCCATTAATGTCTGCCACTGGAAATGAATGCAATAGGTTTTGAATTTTGAAATGTTAGAGCGATGCCACAATATTGCATCAATGAAACACCTTTAGTCTCAAGCCAATCTATGTGCTTTATTTGGCACCACCTTTGTTTATACGTTCATAATTGATCGCTAAGACTAACTGAATGTCCTTTCAATATGAAGTTTCCCTTTGTTTCTTTTATTCAGTTGGGAAAACAACATAATACTTTCACTAATATTGTACAATTTCCTTTTCTTTTTCTTTTCAATCTCTAATGTTTCAAGGAGAACATTGTGAAGTTTACTCAATATCAAAGTGGTATGGACCATTAGAAACCTTTTAAGCATCACCCAGTGTCTTCCTGACAAATAGTGGTCATTCCATATTACCATTGGGCTAACAGGTACCATCACTGAGAGAATAAAATTCCCTTCTGATGGACTTGGTCTCCCTGATGTGTTTCCTCTACCGCTTTGTTGGTTTGGATAAATTGGTGAGACTTTCCCTGAAAAATTATCTCATCAGAGTAACCCACATGGTCAAAGAGATCTGAGGAACTTACTCTGATCATACATGTCTCTCTGATATAATTGTTCTTTTTTTTATCAGTGAAAGTGTGTACACTTCTCCCCAATATGGTCTCCATCAGTATGACGCACGAACTTGATATGATTTGAGAATTTCCATATGACTAGCTTGTTTTTGCCAATAAGTTTTTCATCAGTGAAATGTTATTCATTGTCTTCCCAATTATGCATACCTGTTAACTTTGGGATCTTTCATCATTGTAACTTCATTCATCTCTTGTTGATATGTAGAAAATATTCAATAAAAGGCTATGACTTTGTTGATTGGAAATACATGCTCAAGATCTTCTCGATAAGGATCAATTGCTCTTAAATTTTTTTCTCAAATATGATCAAATAGATGCTTATATGCCAAAGGACATATTCATGGGATCATTAGTTAACATGGGTTGTAAAATGGATCTTGTCACACAAATTTCAGCAATTTGTATTGAGCATAAAATTAAGGTGTGGCAAATTTCTATGGTACATGGAAGATAGGTGGGTGAAGGCTAGTGAAAAATGTGATATTCTTTAGTTCTAGCAGTGGCTCTAATTGGGGATGAATGAGCATGAGATCATTGCCAGAATCTAGGATAATCTATGGGAGGAAGACCATGAATGAAATATGGAATGAAATGAGAACCTAAAACTACTATTCATAGAAATTATATATTTTAAGAGGTATCTCAAGAATTATCCATGCACGGGCAATTCTCGACCTTCTCCTAGACTACTATGCATGGAAGATTAAGAAAAGAAATGTTTTAGGAATTTTCCATGCACTGGAAATTCTTGTTCTTCTCCTATCATGTTCTGGAGGTAATATGAATCTTCACCACCCTTGCCAACAATGAAAAATGGTCCTAACAATAGAGCTTCAAATTTCCCATGCTTCCCTTTGTCTCGACTCTTGGAATTCCACATGAGAACTATATCATTTACTTCAAATTTTCTATTTTTAGCCCTTTTGTCATATAGGTATTTCATTTGACATTGCCTCTTCTTATTGTATTGTTGAGCTTGGTTCCTGACCTCATCAAGTTCCATTAATTCTTCCATCCTCTCCTCCATAGATTCAAGAATTTATAAATCTTCTTGCAAGATGAACTTATATGCTGGTAATAAATTATGCAAAGGGGGCCTAGCTTGAGTCCCATATACAAGTTTAAAAGGTGATTTTTTGATAGCCTTCTTTCCAATGATTCAATCTACCCATAAGGCTAGTATCAACTTGGAATCCAAAGCCTTTTTGTTATTATCCAACATTCTTTTTATGATCTTTAGCATGCTCTTGTTGCTAGATTCAACTTGCCCATTTTCCTGCGGATGATATGGTGAAGAATATGAGATTACTATACCATAGGATTGGAAAAATCCCTAGAATTCATTTAACCTAAAGCACATCCCATTATCAGTTATAATTCTTGCTGGCACTCTGAATTTGGTGATGATATTCTCCAATAATTTTTTTTTTACAACCTTACTAGTTGCTTGTTTGGTAGGTATAGCTTCTACCCATTTTGTGAAGTATTTTGTGGCTACTAATATCCATTTGTGTCCACTAGATTTTTCTGCAATCTCTCCTATGAAATCAATCCCCCATTGGTGAAATGGAGCCTCATCTTGCAAAGGTCTTAAAGGAAATTCTCCTTGATACTTTAATTTCCAAAAAAAATTCTAACATGCTTCACATTTCCTAGTATAATCATAGGCATCATTGAAAATTATAGACTAATAGTAACCTACCCTTAACACCTTATGTGTAGTAGTCTTCACTAAGAAATTCCCTCCACATACTCCATGCATTTCCTTCAAAACATGCATTTCTTGATTTTCATCTAGGCACAACAACAAAACACCATCCCTTTTTTCCAATAGAGGACCCCTTTCATGAATACATACTTTGAAGCCTATATTTTAAGTGTCCTTTTCTTGTTAACATTAAATACTTCAAGAAATTTCATATGTTTAAGATAATACACATCATTGTACCATGGTGTGTTCTCAATACTAGCAATCATGTTATCTTCTTCATTCAAATTGCACACTTGGGTAGCTTCAATATTTGTTTCAACCATGAATTTGGCTAATCCTTGTCCTCTTACAAGCTTGGTGATTTGAAACTCAATGTCAAATTCTCGGATTCTGTTTATCCACCTGCACCTACGACTTGTTACTTCTGTTTGTACAAACACATCTTTTATTGCAACATTAGATACATAAGCTATTACTTTTGCTCCCACTAGATATGGTCTAAATGCTTTGACAAATTTTACCAATGCATATGCCTATTTTTCTACAATGTCATATTTTAATTCTTCATTCTGGAGGGATTTGTTGAAGAAAGAAATAGGTTGTTCATACACCTCATCATTTTGTTGTAGCATTACTAAAGAAATTGTGTGATAGGACACAAATGAAAATATTTGAAAAGGCTTACTAAAATTAGGGGACTTCAACACTAGGGCCTCCTTAATTGCTCTCTTTATGGATATGAATGCATCTATGGCCTCAGTTTTCCAGTCAATCTTTGCACCCTTCTTCAACATCTTTGATATTGGTTTCACTATGTCAACAAATTTTGATATAAATCTTCTCACAAAATTGATTTTCTCGAAGAAGGACTGGATGGATTTAACTATCTTGGGAATAGGAATCTTATCTATGGATTCCACCCTTTTTGGATCAATCCTTATGCCTTCTTTAGACACTATGTGTCCCAATAGTTTCCCTTCTATGACTACAAAGTGGCACTTTTTAGGATTTAAAGAGATTCCATATTCAATGGCTTTGATGAATGTTTTTTCCAGATGCTCAACATGGTCTTTTGCTTTCTTTGAATATGTAGTTAGATCATCCTAGTATACCACCATTATCACATTAATTAGATCAGAAAAAGCAACATCCATGACTCTCTAGAAATTTACACTAATATTTGTGAGTCCAAATGACATTCTAACATATACATATGTTCCCCATGGTGTGGTGAAGGTTGTTTTTATTTTTCTGACTCCTTAACCTTCACTTGGTTATAACCTAAAAATCCATCCATCATAGACAACAACTCACATATCGTGACCCTCTACAACATAGCCTCCATGTTTGGGAGTGGGTAGTTGTCCTTAAGAAGATACATTCAAGTTTCAAAAGTCCACAGAGCCTTATGTCTCCATTTTTATTTCTGACACATACTAAATTAGAGACCCAGGATGAATGTCTGGTAGGCTTGATGATACCCCCTTCCCTAAGCTTCATAAGTTCCTTATGCATTTTAGGTTCTAAGGTAGGATTTATGGGTCTTTGCTTCTATCTAAAAGGTTTTGCATATGGTTTCAATGGGATTTCATGTTGGAACAAATCTTGTCTATATGGTTTAAGATCATCATAAGACCATGCAAAGATATGCTTATATTTCCTTGGTAATGCAATCAACATCTTTCAGATTATTGGGCTTATCTTTTTCCCAATGTACACCTTTTTTGGTGCCAATTTAGTGCCCAAGTTGATTTCTTCAATGTCTTCCCTTTTTACTAGTGTTTGTTTCATAAGGGCCTGATCATTTCCATCAAACACCCTCTCTAATGCCACAAGCCCTTTAGAAATCTTATTAGTTTTGAGCAGAACCACTTCCTTGCCAAATATAGTTTGATTTTAATCTACTTCTTCCACAAATGAATTAAAATCAATTTCTTGGGCTTCATACTAATCAATGCAATGTAAGAATTTAATCAAATTAGTGTCAGCATTAAAAAGTTTCCAACTATAGATGTTATCTAGGATTGTAGGTCTTGTTTTAAGTTCAACTTGCAAAATTCTTGCTAGAGTGACAACATCTCTCTTCAAAGCTACATTTTCCAAGAATTATGCCATTAAATTCTTGGACCTATCTATCCATTCAATAGAGAAGGAATCAAATAGTTCAATGGTGTCCCATACACCATTTTTGTATTTCTTCAACCTTTTGTTTTTTATAGCATAATTTGATCTTACTTGTGAAATAATCAACTTAGAATCTCCAAAAAATAGTTAGTAGTTTAATTTTGTGTTTGACAGTCATGTTCAATCTAATGAGTAGGGCCTCATACTTTGCTATGTTATTTGTGCATTCAAATTTCAACAAGAATGAATATTTGAATTTTGTTCCCTCAAGTGAAATGAAAACTACTCCTAATCCATTACCTTCTCTACTACATTCTCCATCAAAATACATTCGCCATACACAATGCTCATTCTTGGAGACATCCCTATCAATTGGATCAATGTTCAACAATTTAGGTTATGAATATTCTATTCTAAATCTTCCTAAGTCCACATCATAGAAGCAATTCATTTTGTTTTGATCAACATATTCCATAATTTGGTTCACTCTCATTTCTCTATACAATTTAACCTCTTCACTATTGTTATGTCATGCATAACCACCCCATTTTAGATTCGATTAAAATGGGACCCCCTCTTCTGCCTTCACTTTTTGTGTTTTGTCCCCCCCTTCGATTTTGAGGTTTTTCTTTACCTTGGCATGTGCTTCATATGTTTATCTTGCTTTCCCAAGTGTTTTTCCCAAGTTAAATATTGAAAATCTTATGTTTTGAGTGATGTTCGGGTTTTTACCCTGGTTCAGGGTTTTCCAGTCTGGCCCGATTTTCCTGGTTTTCTTTGAAACTCTAATTTTTGTTGATGTTCATTTTTTTGAGCTAGTTCAGGATTTTCTGCTCATCGAAATTTTCCCAGATTGTGTTTAGAATCCGGCCTGACTTGTTTTGTGCTAGAGTTCAGAGATTTTTGGCCTTCCCGAAATTCCGCTTGGATCGGATTTTCCTGGATTTTCGTCTGGCCATCAGGTTTCTGAGTTTGGTCAATTTTTTTGGAACTTTTTTCCATTTTTATTTATCATTAGCGTCCTGTTGAGTTTTAATATTTGTTCTTGTTGTTCTTTGGTGTTATTAGCTTTCCCTATGCGTTCATGGTTAAAATCTATGGTTTCATGCCTATGACATCACCATTTATTCTTGATCTGCTTTCGATTGAGCCTAGGATTCAAAGAAGATTTGTAGGAGGCTCACGTTAAGCAGTTTCCATTCCTAGGGTCCTCACATTTGTGACCTTTGGTCAATTTGAGCGAAGTCATGGCCGGTGTTCGCGTTTTCAGTCAGGTTTAGGATTTTCCGCCTGGGTCAGATTTTGCTGGATTCCTTTATTTTCCCGATTCCCTTTAGTTTTCTGAAGTTCAGAGTTCTGAGTCATCCACGGAATTCTACCTAGGTTGGATTTTCCCAATTTCTCTTTCTCCCCTCTATTTTCTTGGAATTCATGATGTGTTGTTATTTTCATGGAAATCCGCTCTGACCGGATTTTTCTGGATTTTTTGGGAGGCACTCTAGAATGAGGAAATTTGGTAGAATGGATTATTCTAGTGATAAATTCTTATGTTTCCATCCTTTAATTTGGTAAATTTCACTGTTGTATAATGCTTATGTTCATTTTGATGATCAAGTGTTGATGCTTAATGGCTAATTCAATGGTTTTTATCCTAATTTTAAGCCAACACTTTGATGAAATGTTGTCAACAATTAGATTCTCATGTTGGTGTTTGATGAACGCAAGCTGAATCTGGAAAGGCAGCAGCCAGAATGGCTAAGAGAGAGACTGGGACAATGTGATGGGACAGATCTAAAGAATAACATTGATGCCATTGAATGGAAAACTAGGGTTTCACCTATGCCACTTGAGGGTAGCTTGAAAAGGACGTTCTTAATGATAAAGGCCAAAATGGGGCAAGGTATGGGCGACGTGGAGGAAACAGTTAATGCAAAGCTGCATCGAAAGTCGCATTTCCTTATCGTTTTGTGTTTTGGTCTCTTCTTCACGCGTTTTGGTCTATTTCTTGCCTCTGGTTGGTGCCCTTGCATTTAATGCCTGTTTGACTTTGTTCAAACTCTCCTACGAATGATGTGTTCTATAACCAACTCATTTTGTAAACCCTAAACTGGGCCGACATATTTTTGACGCATTTGATATATAGGGATTTCGCCTCTTTTGTAAGGGGATCTCTTCAGTGGTTAAAGAGTTTTAGTTAGGGTTAGAAAAGGTGATAAAGTGTGAGACTAGTTGTTAGAAAAAGGTTGAAGAAGGATTCAAAAGGTCGAGGATGGGATAGCAAAAAAGAAAGTTATGGTTTCGAAGTAAGTTAGACGTTTTTTTGCAGTTCAACAGGAAGAGATGACGAATCTTCCATATTTTTTTATCATGGATGGAGATAGTTTAAAGACATGGGTTTCTATACACTGGTGATATTTCCATCTTTTTAAATGTTGGTTATCTATTTCATTAATAGTAGGAGCAGCCAGATTTAAACCTACTTTATATTATGCTCTAGAATGGTATTTATTTTGGGTTAACCATTTGATTTGAAATTCTTTCAAGGAATGAAATTTTATCTTATGTTTTGCTTGAATGATGATTTGCAATCTACTATTAAATTTTTCACTGTGAATGAATGAAACTTAGTATCAATTACAAGTTAATTTTATTCTACAGTTTTAGTTTAGGAATTCCTTGGAAGGCAACAAGTCTGATTAGTTGAATGAATCAACATTCTTTTCAGTTTAAAACCTTGATCTATCTTTTTCTGTTTCTTTAAAACCCCTAGTTAAAGTAGGTTTAGATGGATGTTTGATCTTGTAACAATCTAGAAGCTCAAAACCAACAGGCCCCTTGAACATTACAACAACATTGTGAACAAACATCAAAGACCTTGGGAGGTGATTAGTTTAATTACTAATTATCTCTTTCAGGAAAGGTGAGATATTTTCACTTTTATCTTACATACATGTTGTGTGTCAATTTGGCACATCAACAAATTCTGGTGCGAGAAGGAGGGCCGAAGAGAAAAATAGATAATATTGGGTTTTTCTCACTAGAGAGTTCCCACAGAGTTCTTCGTTCAACTAAAAACCCACCACCTTTGATAGAACTCAAGGCCCCAATGAGACACAAGATTCATAGGACTGGTGCAACCATTCTAGCACCCTTGTAAGCTCCACTCACTCCACCAGGATTTTCACCAACACCCCAGTGGATACCTATGAAGCCACGACCAAATCCACCTCAATTGCCATTAGAGCTGGTTTAGCCCATCCAACAGCTGGCTCAACCTCCACCACCGCCACCAATGGTATTTTTTGTGAAAAATCCCTCTCCATTAGGGACTATTCCTAGAGGCTTTCATGATATGCCTAATAATCTTGAAAGATTCTATCCCAAATACATTCATGGTGAATCAAGGAGTGTTGAGGAGCACATACAAGCTTTTAAGGACACTTGTACCAGAGCCCAGATAGCTCACTATGATGTGGTTTGTAGGTTGTTCCCTCATTCCTTAGGGTATATGGCATACAACTGGTACCTAAATCTTCCACAAGGTTCTATTATGAGTTGGACAGATCTGGAGAATGCTTTCATCAATTAGTTCAGAGTTTATGTGGATCCAACCATCTTGTTCCATCAATTTTATACCATTAGGAAGGAGCCATGTGAATCATTGCCCTTGTTCAATACAAGGTTTCAACGAATGTATAGGAGATTGCAAGAACCCTATCTAGTTGCTGAGAATAATGCCATTGAGGAATATTTTAGAGTTATAGATCCTTTACCTGACTTGTTCCTAAAAATGACTTATCAACCAACAAATATTGATTCTCTGTCTAAAGTTTATCATCTAGCCATCAAGTTGCAACATCAAACTAGCTCTCAACAAGGGAACTTGGGAGGAGGTTTTCCTTCTATGGGGTATCAGATGCCCAATCCAACCCCTTTATTCAATACTGTCCCAGGGATGTCTCCTTCCCATTATGGACCTATGTCTGAGTTGTAGACTTAATCTCCTGTTCCATTCTTTTCCAATGGAGCTCCTAACATCTCTCAACAATCACAGGCTCATCACAGTCCACATGGTCATCATAATCAAGTTGGAATACCAAATCCTATCGGTTAGCCACCTATTCCTAAGAATGCTGAGAGTGAAAGGACAATTCAACTTACAAACAAGGTGGAGACCCTAAAGAACACTTTGTCTCAAGTCACAAATGACATATCCCAGCCTAAACTGAACCCCTCTTAGAACCAAGATAGTTATGCTAATCAAGGTAATTACCCTAATTAGAACAATAATAATCACGGTAATTATCAGAACAACGACAATCATAGCCAGAGGAATTATCAAGGCCAAAACTTCCCTAACCAAGGCTATCAAAATCTGAATAGAGGATATAACTAGAGGCCTAATAACAACAAACAATGGAACACAGGACCAAATAATGGTGGATTTTCTCACAATTACCAAGCTAATGAGGATAGGGCACATACTGCAAATGTGGTTGACCTCAATTTTATGACTAACTGGTGCAGGCTACATGATACTGCAACTCATTTCGAGGTGAACTGTCTTGAAATGGAGAAGGTCATGAAGATGGCACAGGAAGATGCCCAAACGTTCCAAGGGAATTCAAATAAAGGAGGTGGCTCAGTGGATACAACAATGGCTTATGACCTCTTTGAAGAAGCACCTTCATTCCCAATGCATAATGAGAATGAACCAGAGGAAGATGTGTATGATGCCCAGCCTTTCAAACAAAGGGAGGACACTTCCTAAGAAACCATAATAAGGGTCCGTTCACTACATCATCACCACATAACCACATGGTGCCTCCGACTCAGAGTGCTGATAACAACCCTCCTCCACCGAAGGGTCTGCTTGACTTTCCTAGCAAAGGTAATTCATCTGGTGTTTTCAAATATAATGCAAGTTATAATGCATAATTTGATATTATTTCTAAAATGCAGAAATAGAAAACCTTTTTATCATAATTTGATATCCTAAAATGGTGCCCTTCTCAATGGGATATAGTGCTGAAAGCTTTGGAAGAAGTTGGTAAATCAAAAGGAAAAACCAAGGTGGCACCTACCGCAGACATGAATGCAACTTTGCTCAGGAACAAGGTAGGGACCCCACCCTTTCTTTTGAATTTGTGGGAAGAATCTACACAATTGTCTGCTAGATTTAGGGGCTTCTGGAAATGTTATGCCATTTTTTGAATGCAGGAAATTGGGATTGAATCTTGTCCAAACAAACAAGAAGGTCATCCAACTTCATAAAATAGAGGTTAATGTAGTCAGAGAATTGAGAAATATGCATGTGCAAGTAGGGTCTGACCCTAGGATTCAAACCAATATGGATATTCAGATAGCAGACATTCCAAAGACTTATGGTATTCTTTTGAGCAGAGATCTAATTAAGAGTATAGGGGGATATCTCTCCCTCAACTTTTCATAAATGTGGCTACCATGGGGGGGAATGCCTACATAGATTAGGATTGAGAGTGAACCTCACCTCAAACATATCATCACTGAGTATGACTATCCCAACGAGGTAGCTTATTTTGAAACTGAGATAGGGGTTTATAAAAGAGAGGAAATTCTGACTTTTTCGGTTCTTGATTCTAATGATTCGTCAACACAAGAATTTCCTGATCCCATGATTAGTGTAAACTAGTAGGTATTGATCAGGAAGCTGCAATAGGATTAGCTAGTCTTAGGGGAGGCTATCGATTTGTGGAGTCTTCTACTCCCAAATTGGTGCAGGGTGCACTACCAAAATCATTCAGAAGTGACCTGTCAACACTACATCAGTGTTCTAAATCATATTTTCCAAATTGAAGAAACTAGCTCAAGTCACCTCGAGACTATTTTAGATTACTTCCTATTTGAAGCCAAAAATGCAATAATGTTAACCAAGGATAATGCACCTTTAGAAGAAGTCCCTTCTCAAACTAAACTTACCTCGGTCATAATACTGGACCAACATAGTTGTGTTGAACAACCCCAGGGTTTGTTTGATACCCATACACTCACAAGTATATCAAGACCCAAGGGGTTAATCAAAGATGGAAATAACTTTCAGAAAGATATCCTAGGATTACATGATATATCTGAGAGGGAATTGGATATTGCACCGGATGAACCTATTGAACACCCGTTCCCAATATTTGATGCAAAAGATCAAGTGGCCCCACCTATGGTTCATCTTATCCAGGCACCCACAACAAGCTCAATGGGATCAACCCCAGCTCATGATCAACTATGGACCCTCACATTTGATGGATCCAAATATAAAACAGGGTGTGGTGCTAGAATTGAATTAACCAGCCCAGAAGGGAAAACATTTTTTTCATCTTACAGGTTACAGTTTGGATGCACCAACAATATAGAAGAATATGAAGCATTAGCTCGGGGAATGATGTTCACACATCAGAAGAAAGCTACTGCCTTGAAGGTTAAAGGAGATTCAGAAGTGATTATCAAGCAAGTGTGCAACTAGTACACATGTCACAATAAAAGGCTGCCAACTTATAGAAATCGGGTGTGGAACCTAACTGAAAACTTTGATGCTTTTGGGATTAGTTTAATCCCTAGAGAGGAAAATCAAATAGTTGATTCATTAGTTGTTGCCGCAAATACCCTAGAGCCCATGTAGGACTCCAAGCTTAAGAGATTCTCAGTAGAATTGATATCCACCCCTGCTGTCCCTAATAATGTCAAGAACTTTCAAGTCTTCGACAATGATCAACATATCCTTGCTTTTCTAGAAAGCTCAATTTTTTTTGAAGGATAGATCATCGATGAGTCTGATAGGGATCAAGGAGAATGGAACCCCAAAGACTATGATACAGAAGGTTTCCTTAATTTAAAAAGTAATACCATTCCCAAGGGAATGGTGGCCTTAGAAAGAATATTTTATTCATATCCAAGGGCTTAGGAAAAAGGTATCAACTAAAGATAAAGGAGGTGAATATGAAACTGTTAACTTAGCTGACTCTGGCCTTGAAAGAAATGTTTACATAGGGAATGCCTACCTTGAAAAAATTATAGAGGATATCTTGGGGGAACTGAGGAAAGACACTGCTGCAATAGCTTGGGGGTATGAAGATCTAAAAACATTTGATACTTCTATGATAACCCATACTATTCCTTTAAATCCTGAAGCTAGACCATTTCGGTAGAAACAACGTCTTGTCAATGCCCTAATTGAACCACTGATCTTGAAGGAAGTTTAGAAATTGATTTCTACAAGAATAATCTTCCCTATATGACATTCAACATGGGTGGATAACTTGGTTCTAGTTCGTAAAAAGAATGGGGAGATCAGGCTATGTGTAGATTTCAGGAATTTGAATAGAGCCTTAGAAAAGGACAACTACTGACTCCCTTCTCTAGATGAAGTTTTGCAAATTATTAATGGGTCTCAAATGATATCATTCTTGGATGGTTATTTTGGGTACAATCAAGTGATCATTAATTATGAAGACAGAATGAAGACAACCTTCACTACTAAGTGGGGAACATTTGCTTAGAGGAGGATGCCATTTGGTTTGATAAACGTTGGAGCAACCTTTCAACATGCAATGGATGTAGCGTTCAAAGATTTGATTGGTAAGTACATCAACATTTATATGGATGACCTGATAGTATTCTCTAAAGATAGACTAAACCATGTTGTAGACTTGGCTAAATTTCTTGAAAGATGTATCCAATATGGTGTTTCTCTTAATCCTAAAAAGTGTGTGTTCGGGGTTTCTGAAGGGAAACTTTTGGGACACATAATCTCAGAAAGAGGGATATTGATAGATCTAGACCGAGTTGAGTCTATTATGAAGTTAACCATACCAAGAAGTAAGAAGGAGATAAGATCTTTCATCAAAAAGATCAACTTTGTGAGGAAGTTTATGACATGTTTTTTAGAGATTATTAAACCTTTGAATGAAATAATGAAGAAAGATGCTAGAATAAAATGGAGTAATGAGGCAAAGGCTGCCTTTTCTCAAGTTAAGCACCATTTCAGAGGCACCAGTCCTCACCAGTCCTAACTACCTGAAGCCATTTTATGTTTATTCTTTTGCTTCTGAACATTCATGTGCAATTGTCTTGACACAATAGAGAGAGGACGGGGATGAAAGGACAATTTCCTTCATGAGTTCCACGTTTAAGAATGTTGAAGTCAAGTACCCACCTCTTGAGAAAAAATATTTTGTGTTGGTTAGAGCTATAAAGAAGTTCAAGCATTATATCCTTCGAAGTCATATCATTGTTGTGGTTCCTGATGCTGCTATGAAGTCCTTACTTATGCACAGTGAGTTGGGAGAATGAAGGAGGAAATGGATGGTTATTTTGTAGGAGTTCGATATAGAGATTCACCCTATGAAATTTGTTTGAGGTCAAAGCCTATCTAAAGCAATGGCGGATGCTGGTAAGAACATTATTTGTTAGCAGTACACAACACAGTCCTTTTCTAATGACTCTTGGTATGCTGGTATTATTTATTTCATGCTCAACAATTGGTGCCCAGAGGGAATGAATACAACTTAGAGGAGAGCACTGAGAATGAAAAGCTCCCATTATATGCTCAAAGGAGGATTTTTATACAGGAAGAATTTTGATGGGGTTTATCTACGATGCCTAGATCAACAAGAAGCTAAGCAAGCAATTGTTGAATTTCATGGGAAACATGGCATGGTTCATAGTTCCGCAGATTCTTTAGCACATCAGATCCTCAGATCTAGTTCTTATTGGCCATGTGTGTTTAAGGATGCCTACCAACATGTAAGGACATGTCATATATGTCAAATTTTTGCATCAAGAGAGAGTCATCCAACCATGCCATTGTAACATGTTTATGAGATAAGGCCATTTGCCAAATGGGCACTTGATTTTTTTGGGGTAATTAACCCAAATTATTTTGTAGGACATAAATTTATTTTGACTACCATAGATTATTGCACAAGATGGAAAAAATCTATACCTTGCAAGAATAGCACAAGAGAGGTAGTAATCAAGTTCCTCACTAAATGCATCACAACCAAGTTTGGAGTACCCTTTGCACTGGTATGTGACAATGGCCCTGCCTTTTCTTTTGCTAAGTTCATTTCATGGGGTTATGATCATAAGATTGTTTTAAAGTATTCTTCAAACTATTATCTGCAAGGAAATGGAGTTACAGAATCAACTAATAAGAATCTCCTAGGAGTAATCAAAAAATTGTTAGAGAACAATGCTAGAGACTGGCATACCCAGTTAAGATTTGTGTTATGGGTGAATAGGAGTAGGATCAAGGCCGCGTTGAAGACTTCACCATTTAAGCTAGTGTATGGCCAAGAGCCTGTGTTCCCTATTCACTTGCAAATATGTATCCTAAAATTTATGCAGGAATTTTACTCTAGGGATGATCAGATTGAGGTAAGGTTAGCTAGCTTGTTGAAATTAGAAGAGCAGAGAGATGTTGCTTTGCAACAATTCTTTAGGCACCAGGTTATTGTCAAACGTTGGTTTGACAAAAGAGCCAAAATCAATGCTTTCAGGATATTAGACCTTGTCTTACTGTGGGATAAAGCCAATGAAAATAAGGATGAACACCAAAAGTTTGATAAGCTCTGGTTGGGTCCCTATCAAATTGTTGAAATCCTAGGAGAAAATGCTTTCTGGATGAGTAGTTTAATAGGAGAACCTGTTCCATTGCCTGTCAATGGAAAGTTTCTCAAACATTATTTTGGGTCATGAAGGGTCTTGTATCTTTGTTAGGTTGTATATTTGTAAATAGTTTGTTGTTCCGTTGGTTTTTTCTTTTCCTTGTGTTTTCTTTCTGCTTTTGTTCCTTTGTTCTTTTGTGGGGCCCTTCATTTTATTCAATAGAGTTGTGAAGGGGGTTGTTATCTGAAGTATACTTTGGTTACTAGGGGAGAAGTTGGTTTAGGTATTTTAAGGTTTTCTGATTGGATGATTTTGTTCTAAATTCATTGTTTTATATCCATTGTCAATAAGAGTTGTGGAAATTCATTGAGAACAAGGTGTAAAGTAAGCAATCTTTACTAGCTACGATTGAATTTGTCACAAATCATCAGAAAAATATCCTTTTGTAATGGTATATTTGTCTTAGGACAATGGTGTTGCAAGATTTGAGTGAAAATTTTGATTCCCAAGATGTTGTAATAAGGTCCATGATAGTTTTCAACCCAGTACAAATGTTGGGCATCAGACATATTGAGAAGGAATTGAATGAAGAAACTTCAAGAGAAAAAAGAAAAGAAAAGAGAACCATCAAAGAAAAGAAAACTCAATACTGAATGGGTGATTCCAGTATCTCTACTGGGGCTATGGACACCTGACTAGAAGTAGATCAATGTTGTGAGAAAACTAGAGGTATCTCTGTCAGAGTTATGTACACTTGGCTGGCAGCGGAGCACTGCCCAGGATATCATTGCACAATGGTTAAAAGGAATCAACTCAAGTAGTTCAAATCTTGCACATTATTGTTCAAAAGATGAGGAAAATTTTGTAAAAAGGTGATACACCATCAAGTGCACACATAGATTCAGGGGTAGCCAGTGTTGATTTACATTTGAGATTCTAACTCAACCTTGTTTGTTGAAACTAACCTAATTGGAATTGTGATGTCCATAAAGCAGGAGTTCTGGGTAACTGAATCCCTTAGTTTCTTAAAAATGGTTAAACCATTTTCCCATCCAAGTTTCCAATTGTTATGTCATGCATAACCACCCCATTTTATATTTGATTAAAATGGGACCCCCACGTCTGCCTTTGCTTTCTGTGTTTTGTCCCCCCCTTCGATTTTGAGGTTTTCCTTTACCTTGGCATGTGATTAGTATGTTTATCTTGCTTTCCCAAGTGTTTTTCCCAAGTTAAATATTGAAAATCTTATGTTTTGAGCAAAGTTTTGGTTTTTATCCTGGTTTGAGATTTTTTAGTCTAGCTGGATTTTCCCGGTTTTCTTTGAAACTCTAATTTTTGTTGTTGTTCGGGTTTTTGAGCCAGTTCAGAATTTTCTGCCTTGTCCAGATTTTCCCGGATTGTGTTCAAAATCTGGCTTGGCCTATTTTGCACTGCAGTTCAAAGATTTCTGGCCTTTACGGAATTCCGCCTGGGTCATACTTTTCTAGATTTCCGTCTGGCCATCAGGTTTCTGAGTTTGGTCAATTTTTTTGGAACTTTTTGTCAGTTTGGTTTATCAATGACATCCTGTTAAGTTTTGATATTTGGTCTTGTTGTGCTTTGTTGTTATTAGCTTGCCATGTGTGTTCATGGTTAAAATCTAGGGTTTCATGCCTAGGGCGTTGCCATTTCTTCTTGATCTGCTTTCGATTGAGCCTAGTATTCAAAGAAGATTTGTAGGAGGCTCACGTTAAGCAGTTTCCATGCCCAAGGTCCTCAAAGTTGTGACCTTCAGTCAATTTGAGCGAATTCATGGCCTGTGTTTGGGTTTTTAGTTAGGTTCAGGATTTTCTACCTGGGTCGGATTTTCTCGGATTCCTTCATTTGCCTGGTTCCCTTCAGTTTTCCGAAGTTCAGAGTTCTAATTCGTCCACAGAATTCCACTTGGGTTGGATTTTCCGGATTTCTCCTTCTCCCCTCCGTTTTCTCAGAATTCATGCTATGTCGTTATTTTCGCAAAAATCCACTCCAATCGGATTTTTCTGAATTTTCTGGGAGGCACTCTAGAACAAGGAAATTTGGTGGAATGGATGATTCTAGTGATAAATTCTTGTGTTTAAATGCTTTAATTTAGTAAATTTCACTGTTGTATACTGCTTATGATCATTTTGATGATCCAGTGTTGATGCTTAATGGCTAATTTAATGGTTTTTATCCTAATTTTAAGCTAACACTTTGATGAAATGTTGTTAACAATCAGATTCTCATGTTGGTGTTTGATGAACACAGGTTGAATCTAGCAAGGCAGCAACAGGAATGGCTAAGAGACAGACTAGGACAATGAGATAGGACAGATCTAAAGAGTAACATTGATGACATTGAATGGCAAACTAGGGTTTCACCTATGCCACTTAAGGGGAGTTTGCTGAGGATGTTCTTAATGAAAAAGGATAGAATGGGGCAAGGTATGGGCGACATGGAGGAAACTGTTAATGCAAAGTTATATCGAAAGTCGTGTTTCCTCATTGTTTCACATTTTGGTCTCTTCTTCATCTGTTTTGGTCTGTTTCTTGCCTCTGGTCAGCACCCTTGCATTTAATGCCCATTTGACTTTGTTCGAACTCTCCTAGGGTCGACGTGTTCTATAACTGACACATTTTGTAAACCCTAAACTGGGCCAACATAATTTTGATGGGTTTTATATATAGGGATTTCACCTCTTTTGTAAGGGGATCTCTTAAGTGGCTAAATATTTTTAGTTAGGGTTAGAAAAGGTGAGAAAGTGTGAGACTAGTTAGAAAAAGGTTGAAGAAGGATTCAAAAGGTAGAGGATGGGATAGCGAAAAAGCAAGTTAGGGTTTTGAAGTAAGTTAGACGCTTTTTTGTAGTTCAGTAGGAAGAGATGACCAATCTTCCATATTTTCTTAGCATGAATGGAGATAGTTTAAAGACATGGTTTTTTGTACACTGGTGATCTTTCCAGATTTGTAAATGTTGCTTATCTATTTCATTAACAGTAGGAGCAACCAGATTTAAACCTACTTTATAATATGCTCTAGATGTAAGGAAAGCAGAGGTGTGGAAGAAACTTTCCTAATGTCAAAACCACAGGGAAGAATGCAGATAGTACTTTTAATTTCCAAATTACAATCAAATTAAGACATACATGAAAGATTTATAGAAATAGAAAAAATACACAAAGACAATGAACAACAAATTTATGTGGGAAAACCCTTTCGAGAAAAAACCCACTACACCAAGCTAAATCTCTTTGTATTATAGTAAATAGCAATTACATAAAATGCAGAGATACAACTCTCTAGTATCAGTTCACAATAGCTTCATTCACTATTCAATCTCTTACATAAATGCTCTTAACAATCTGATGATATTCAACTCAGAATCGATCCCTTAAATCTTATCACATTCTAATTTTTATCTTTTGTTCATCCTTATCCACCATTACCCATCAGAGAAAGTTTCCTTTCGAGCATTGATTTTTCCTTGCATGCAGTTCAGCTACATAGTCGCAACTGTTGCAAAAAACAAACCGCTAACCATTTGAATTTTGCTTCCTCTGATTTTTCCACGAGACACCACATAGGATAGTCATCAATCAGTTAAGGGTGTTCAGCCTATGTTGGCATGTCGGTGAGACACTAACCATGTCTCCCCGATGCCAACATAGCTAGTATTCAATATCGCCAAGAGTCCTTACCATCGGCAAGAGGTTACACCGAGTCCAGAGAGCTATCGCTAAGACTTCGCCTAGTCGCCAAGAC
>VDFB02000007.1:191943265-192135806 GCA_007258455.2 Sequoia sempervirens
CACATTTCATCTCTTAATTAAATAAATTATTTTTTATCTAATTAAGTAATCACCTCCTATTAATTCAATAAATCACTTTGTTTAATTAATCCTATAGTCCCTCTTTTAATTAAATAATTCATTTTATTTAATTAATCTCTATAGTCATCTCATTTAAATTAAATAAATTAATCTTTATTTTATTTAAAGCTAACACCATCATCTTTAATTAAATAAATCAAATCTTATTTAATTAAGTCTAAAATCATTATTCCTCTCATTTTGATTTATTTAAATCCAAAAATCTAAATCAAATGGTCAAATCAACTAATCTCCTTTAAATTAATCAAATCCTAATTAATCTTAGTCTTAATCCATTAAATACTCTAGATTTTGCAACTTAAACATGAAAATCAATTTAATTGATTTATAAATCATCTATTTTCATTCAAAAAAGGCATCAAAGATGGAATATTCCTCAAATTTGAAATCTCTCCCCAAAAAGTGTTGTCCTCCAAACATGGCATTTAACATCTCTTGCAAGTCATTTTCTTGAGCCATGTGACATTAACTTCACCTTTTACCTCATCCTTCAAGCCATCTTTTGAATTTGAATCTCCCTCATTTTGCACATTCTCCAAAATGTTATGAAATAACATGCACAATAGAAGAATATAATATGAAATATGCTACAAATACTTGATAATAACTGAGAGTAACAAGCCACTTTGAGGGGGAAAACCTCCAAATATCTCTAATGAGAACACACTTCACAACTTGATGATGAAATAAGACTCACAACCTCCTATATATACCTATTTATTCCAAGCCAAGGATATCACCTAGGCCGACTTAGACACACCTATATATGACTTAGGTTGACCTAAACAACTAAATAACAATATACTAATGATAATATGACTTAATAGAGAGTTAAGATAGCCACAAGCCAACTATTCATAACCCGATGTACACTAATATTAAGGGCGTAGCATGCCCCCCTTCTTCAAAGAAGCATTGTCCTCAATGCTAATCAAGTTTGGACACTTTTTAATGAACTCCTCATCCTCCCATGTGGCATCTTCAATTAGAAAATATTTCCTTGTAATGAGGTAACTTGGAATTGTTGATTTCACCAGCTTCTTCATGCGTGTCTGGAAAATTAACTTCAGCTCCAAGAGATGTCTTCCATTTGCATCAAGCTCTTGATGGCGATGAATGTGTTCTTCCTTTACTTGAACATTTTGATGTGTCATCGAGGAAGAGGTGAGGAATAATTCATGGTACCCTTGCCTTTGTTGAATAGCTTGATTAGGAACTTCTTCCTTCACTTCTTCTTAATTGTATTTTTGTTTTTCTTTTGTTTCTTATTCATCTTCTTCTTCTTCTTTGTCTTCTTCTTCTTCTTCTTCTTCTGGTTTGTCTTCTGCTTCTTCTTCTTCTGGTTTGTCTTCTACTACTTCTTCTTCTGTTGTTGCTTCTTCTACTTCTTCATATGCTTCTTCTTCTTCTTCTTCTTCTTTTTCTACCTCTTCTTCTTCTTCTTCTTTCACTTCTTCTTCTTCTTTTGCCTCTTCTTCTTCTTCTTCTTCTTTTGGTTCTTGGTTGCTTGAGACCTCCTTTCTTGGTTCATTCATAAAGGCACTTAACAAGCTTCGTATGATTGATATATCTCCTCTTATGTCACACATATCCATCTTCATTGAGGAAATGTCTTCCTTTACCTTATTGATTTCCTCATTATTAGTAACATCCTCGATTATTTCACCATCCTTATCAGGAGTCTTCCCCGGAGTGACAACATTTTTTTTACCCCTTGTTGTAGTCCCTGTCATGATGGAACCACTAATGTTGAAATAAATCACACAAATGAAACTTAAATTCTCTCAAATTTTTATTGTAATCTCCTTTATTATGTCTTCAAAAACCCAATAAAAATAAAACTCCAATTCAACAAGATGTGTGAGATATGTAGATTCAAAAAAAACAGTGTAGAAACCCTAATTTTGCAATAATTCACTTAATTCTGCTCCAATTCTTCTAAAATATAGACTGTAGCTTCTTCAATATGTTCATCAAAAAACGCTTTAGAAATAAAAAAAAATTCACCAAAATCTGAAAGATATGCTCTTCCCAAAATCGCCTCTAAAATTGAGAAAAACCTTGCCTCTATGGTGTCAAGATCATGCTCTGATACCACTTGTTATGAAATAACTTGCACAATAGAAGATTATGATATGAAATATGCTTCAAATACTTGATAATAACTAAGGGTAACAAGCCACTTCAAGGGGGAAAACCTCCAAATATCTCTAATGAGAACATAGTTCACAACTTGATGATGAAATAAGACTCACAACCTCCTATATATACCTATTTATGCCAAGGATATCACCTAGGCCGACTTAGACACACCTATATAAGACTTAGGCCGACCTAAACAACTAAATAACAATATACTAATGATAATATCACTTAATAGAGAGTTAAGATAGCCACAAGCTGACTATTCATAACTCAATGTACACTAATATTAAGGGCGTAGCACAAAATGTGCTCAAGCTTCCTCCATTCACATCTTGACACGTGGCACTTTCCCATTGGATGTTGAACGATCCCACATTCATCCATTTTTCTCATTCCTTCATCTTGTTCTTCTATTTATAGAAGGCTTATTTTTGTATTTTGCATCCACAATTTGGGAAAAGTTATTATACTTAAATCCATAGCAATTTCCATCCATTTCATCAAAGTCTTAGCTAGGTTATGCATATTTTTATCTTGGAGCACTTCAATCTTCAACAAAGTGGATCACACCTTCATCAAATCACCAAAGCTTGCATAGGAGTTGGGAAAGGGCCAATTTCCACATTAAATTGGCACCAAATCCCTTAAGAGATCAAGAGTTTGCTTTGAATTTGAATAGAATTTAATATCTTTGGTTTATGCTTGTTCATGTTCTTCATTTCATTTATTTTCTTTTGCAATTCAAATGGATTTCTTGAGGAATCGTGATATTAACTTGCATTTTATCTAATATAGGGATTGTTTCTTGTGGTTATGCAGGTTTGGAATCTTGATTCACATTTTGGCACTAGAAGGAGGGCAGACAAAAAGTTTAAATCACATTTTTTCATCAAAATTCTATGTTATTTTTTTTTTTTTTTGTCTATAGGAAATAGAAGTCGTTGATAGTCCAAATGTGCCTTATAGAGCCACTAACAGCCCAACAATGCCATATAGCACTGCTTCAAACTCTAAATAATGTAGCTTTTGTTCCAGCATCACTGTTTGAACCCAAACAATGACACTATATACATATGTGTTGTTGCTTGAACCCAAACAACATCGCTGCAAACTACACCACTTTTGATTTCTTGCCTTTTCACTCAAACTTAAAATGGTCGTATCTTGGTCATTTTTTGGTCTTTTTCAAATCTTTTTTTTTTGAAATGGGGTAGAATTGCATAAGATATCCAATGGTGTAGATTTTTATCAATTTTGATAAGGTAAAAATTTTCAAATTTTCACCTAATGTCAAATCACAATGAAACTTGGTCTAAATTTTAGGGTTTTTATGCTTAATAATTTATCTAACCCTTATATATTCTTGTTTCTTGATGTCATATAACATCTAGAGCTTTTATTGATGGTTTTAAAGGATCACAAAGTATGGTAATGAAAGAAAAATCATTATCACATGATTGTAACAAGTGTTTTTAAACACTTTGGGGAGAAATTATAATCCCTCTTCTAAGGATTTGCTATCTTTCATGCTTTTAGGACTCAATAAATTTCATTTGGGCTCTAAAAAGAACAACAAAAAAGGATTAAAAATAAATTTTGACAAAATCACTAGATTTGGTTTGAGGATTAACAATTGAACAAGGCAATCTTCACATTTCATTTAGTGCTTAAAAAGAAGTCATTATTGCTTTGTGGGTTTAAAAATAACATGTGCTACTTTGTTTTGTAATTGCTTACTCAAAGTAATACCATCAAAAAGATGTATGCGCTTCTCTTGTGCCTCATGGAGATCTTGAGAATCAGAAAACTTTTTGGTGGTCTTAAGTTGGGTAGAGTAATTGCCTCCATATTTCATTTTGGGATTAAAATTGAACACATCTTGTGAGTGTGAGTGGAAAATATCATATGTATTCTCTCTTTATTTCTCATCAAATATCAATCGAGTTGTGGATATTTTTTCTCACTTTATTTTATCTTAGAGGGCCTACCTTGTGGGAAAAAGTACTCACCCAAAGGAATGAATCAACTGGTAACACTCTAAAGCCAAGAGTATTTCTAGCTAGGATATAAAAGTGGGTAATGGAACAAAGGCCAGTATCACACAGTTGGTTCCGATGAGAAGGGCAGTAATGGTCTCTCACCTCGATGGATGAACTCCTATGAAAAAAAAGTCTGAATTAGAACCCTTGTTGTAGAAACACCAAAATCCCTATCTATTTGTTGGTGCAAGAATGGTCATTCTGAAGCCGCCCCACACTTTTATGATTTTTAGTAGAAATGGAAAGTATGCCATGGGAGTTTCATGGGTACTGATGCTTGGCTACCCCAAGAAGTGAGTGCCATGGAGGGGAGCCAGTGGGGTCAATCATTTAATCATTCACTAAAAATAAGCGTAGCTAGACTTGTCCAAGTGGGGATTCAACAAATACAGTCTTTCATATCTATAGGGTTGTGCACGTTCTTGAAATCAAAACACATTGCTTGATCGAAAACATTAGAGAAACAAACATTTAACATGAGCATCAAATTTCAAACCCTTTAGGGGAAGCAAATACAATTGACCAAAATCCAAGTGCCATTACTTTCCCTTGGGATTCTATCCTTAGAGGCATCTAAGTACTTGGGTTTATATCTCAATTTTCTCCTACTAAAGTCAACATTAAGTAAATTTTGCCTTGATTTTCCTTGATTTCTACATAACACACTTTGTGGGATAAGAGGGGATTTGAGACACTAGACATCTAGATTCAAAATCCAATCAAGAAAGTGTTTGTGGTAAAAAGAATCCATTAAGAAAAGATAAGATGAAATTGAACCCCACAGATGTGCTTGTCTATCTTTTGGTCATATGATTTTCCATGCAAACATTGATCTTTTGGTTTTTACTACTTTTTGGGAAAAGCATGTTCTTCAATATCTTGGTCTTGTAAACAAGGTCCCTCTTAGATTAATTTAGGATTAAAAAAACCAATCATTTCATCTAGCTCAAACATCGATCAAATCCCATCTCACAAAAAACTTTTGAACCATTGGAAAAATCATTCATACTAGACTTTTGGTAAAATCCTTCAAATCAACATCAAAATCACCTTGTTTGGCTAAGTGTGTGTGGATGAATCCTTCCTCATACACCTAGTTAAATTATCATCTTGTGGATAAGTTTATTCCAAGACAACACCTAACCTCTTGGATTTTATGAGTTCATTATCAAATCCAAATAAAAAATCCAAATCAAACCCAAAATCAAAAATCCAAAAGTCTTAAAGTCTAGTGTTCCTTCAAGGTTCTTAAAAGTTCAACACCCATATCGTTCAACCCTTTCATCCTTCATCTCATCATTGGTCCTAAATACATTAGAGGTCAACAAGGTAAAAACAGAAGAGGAACATGGAATATAAACTTAATTGATACATCATGAGTAATCCAAGTCAACCAAGCTATCAAAGATTTACAATGCCAATTGATTATCAAAACTCACATTTATACAATCCATACATGGGATCATTATCTCTTACAAACCTCAATGGCACAACATATGTGAGCATGCCCAATCTAAATTTTGGAACACCTTTCCAAATGGTAGATTTAAATCAAAGTCCAAACCTACAAATCTATCAACCAAACAATCAATGCATGAGTCTTCAACAAAACAATATTATCCCACCAAATCCATACATTCCAAATGTGAATACACCAAGTTTACCAAACATGAACATTTTAAATCCAAATTTGGTAAACTTTGGGATAGACACATTTTCGAATCACACCAATGTTGTTTAAAGTCCATGAAATATGCTAACAACTCCATGTATTGATCCAAATCAAGGTAACACCATGCAAAATAAGAGCTACCTAAATCAAGGCAATGTGATTCCCAACCACAAAAATGTTCAATTTCAACCTATCATACCAAATCCAAAAATCATCCCAAATCATAACATTGTCCAAAATCAATCACCACAAGGTCAATCTAAAGTAAAAATCTCAGAAGGTAACAAACGAAAATACACACCACTTGGGAAACCAATCAAAACGGTCATGCAACAACTAGTAAATGAGAATCTCATCAAAATCCCCATCTATGAGAATTATCAAGAGCCCTTGGTAAAACCACCGTGGTATAATGAGAAACACCTTTGTGAGTATCAAAAAATAAAGGGACACACAACATCAGATTGTGTTCGACTCAAAAATCTCATCCAAAACCTGATTGATCAAAAAATAATAACTATTGGTGATCCATCAACTAATGATCGTGTTGAAAATTTCTCTACATCATCCAATGAGCTAGAGGACATATCTCAATAATTTATTCCAAAGCATGATCAACATCTCTCACCAAAGTCTAGCAATGGTCCTTTCCAAGACATGTTTGTAGATATTGAAATAATCTTCAACTCAACATTTGATCTAGGTCCACTCAAAGATCAAGAGGATATTGATCCATTTCCCATGCCTAAAGAATATATCCAAGAACCCTTTGAAATGGACCCATGTCAAGAACTTGATCCAAAGCATGTTGAAAGCAATTCTGAAATCATTCAAGATCAAGAATTTGTATCCCCAAGCTACTACAATGATCTAATGGATACTCTCCTATATATACAAGATGATCATATCCACATAGAACATGCTCCTCCATCTACCCATGAGATTCTTTCTGTGGATGGACAAGTAGATGATCTTCATTCAGAACATGATTCCTTTACTCCTGATATTATTACACAAAAAGAGCAGGTTATTGATTCCTATAGTCAAACTGAGTTGTCAACATCAGGATCAAATATATCCCAAATTCAGACTGGGGACATCATGTATGAAGATATCTAGCATTATCCACTCAAAGAAATAGGTCAGATAGAACAAGACATTCCAGAGTTAGCAGAGCAACAAATGGAAACAATGTCATCTATAGTGATCATTTATCAGAGCATGCTTACTGAACAAGACATATCAAAACAAGCAAAATCAATAAACGAAAGTGCCACTACCACCATACTGGGGGAAACTGTCTCAGGAAAACGTCAACATAGGGAGCGCAAATAATCCTTATGATGAAACTAATACTAATACTACAACCAACTATGTCATGAATCTTCATCCACCCATCACCCCATCCATGAATTGGGACCAACATCAAAAGAAAGATTTGAATCAAAGCATAAAGAATGTTATCAAAGAAAAATAAGTTGCAAAGCATAATGGACAAATCAAATACACCTAGATACCAAAGAATACAAAGAAATATTATCCTTATCAAACTCCATCAGTCAAAGAAACTATGGGGAAAAATAAAAAAAGGAAAAGTATCCATCAAAGATGTCCATAAAAGAAAAAGAAGGCTTCTCAAGTGACGTACAAAGTATATCAAGCAGTTGGTCCTAATTCCATGCACACTTCTGTATCCACCCATCATTTCTCATCTTCCCAAGTTTGGAGAGTCAAAGGTTCCAAACTATCAACCAATCCATCTCCTATCCCTAAACAGAGTCTATCCATGCCTCCATGCATGATATCCAATTCTCACATTGACCATGTGTTGGAAACAACCCTTCCACGTAAGGATTCAGAAGGAACTCTATCGCAATGTGCGCATAAAGACGGAGTTAACTCTAATATCAACAAAGCAGATCAAAAATCTCAAAAGTTGTATTCAAGTGCATGTATCTTGGAAAAGCAACTTCTTCAAGTAGGATATCATTGGCACATTATGATAGGGGAATCTACATCAAAACCACAAGGTGATTAAGAATAAGCTTAAAATATTTAAAAAATAAAAAATCAAAAATCAAAAAATATAAAAATCCAAAAAAATCAGAAAAACGATTGAAAATAGTAAAGAAAAAAACCACTATGGTGGTGCTTTGGGTAGGTACCATGATGAAAACCTAGAAAATAGGCATCATGTGTAGAATTGAGCATCTACATGCACTAGTTTAGGTGGAAGCATCTTATCCCATCCATAATAAAGCCAACATTCCATCCATCTCATCCATAATAAATCCATTCATCCATGAACCATTTATCTAATCCATCTTTATCTATCTCCATCCATAGTCAAAATTATCTTGACCTTGATGAAAGTTTGGTGCACACTTTACACTTGCTTATAGTAGACATCTTGACATGGGTCATTTTCATTGATCCTATCCTACCCAGCATTATCCAAATGAGCATACTTTGTTCAAAAAACTTATCTTATCGCAAGATAATCCTTGGCATCCTTTTTCATTCTTACCATATCCATCCATCCATACACCTATCCAAGCATCCACCCATGGCATTCCATACATTGCTAGATGTTGGGGGAAGATATTTACATCTTTCTTTGGGAATAAATATTTATCTATATCTTCTAACTTATGTGGTGATCCAAACATTGGAAAACATGAAATCAAATTGGTCAAGCACTTGTGAGAAAAAATCCAAATCACTAGCCCCTGACATATTTTGATGAGAAGACATTCCTTATCAATCTTCATCTTTCATCAAACATCAATCCAAACAATCACTATCAGTCACATCTAATGCGTGCTTCAACGTCACATCAAATCATCCAAAAAAACTTTTGTTCCAAAACAAGCTTCATCAATCTTGATCAAATCAAATCCAATCAATCCATCATCATCTCAGGATATCCTTCCCAATCCTTGTGTTGCTTAACACTATCCTTTCATTGTTGTGTATCCTCGACAATGTTATCATCATCAATCCTGCATCATCTTGGGATATCCATCCTAATCCTCGTGTTACTTAACATTGTCCTTGCATTGTTATGTATCCTCAACAATGTTATCATCATCAATCCATCAATCTGATCAATCAATCTTAGCATGGTTTTAAAAAATATCCCAAAACAAAGCACTAATATCGTCACACACATCCATCTCCAAAACCTCAAAATTATGCAAAAAATCCAAAAACATTCAAAACATGTCAAAATCAAAAAACACTCAAAAAATCTCAAAACAAATAAAAAACTTTGTCATCTGAACTACGTCATCTCTAAGCTTCAACGTAGGCAAGGCTAATCTTTGATCAACCCCCGAGATAGAAAATCTAAAAACATTCATAAAATCTTAGAAAACACAAAAACATTGGAAAATTCAAAAATCAAAACATTTGTAAAAATCTTGAAAATACCAAAAAATAACCTCAAAACATTTCAAAAACATTCAAAAAAACCAAGAAATCCATTTGTCTCACTTTGCTTCACCCACAATAATCTCATCCATAATAAATCAATCATCACACTAACCCTTTGGAAAAACAAATAGAAACAAGTACAACAATCAACAAAAGAAAGCTTCAAACGTAAAATCAAAAGAAAACTTCAAAATTTTAAATGAAAAGTCAAAATCCTGATCATTTTCAAACATGTTAGTCAACCTTATATCAAAATCCTATCAAACAACTTATCAACCCATCATCATCCTATACAATGCATGTCGTAGGATATATCGTTCCGACAATGGGGCATCATTTTGGATATCACTCTAGATACTTATCCTAAACAAAACACATCCCCTTGGCTAACAGTATGAAGAACATTGACTTGTTTGTGTACTTGATCTTTTCTTTTTTATTTATCTTATTGCACTCACTCCAATGACCTCTCGATGATGTCTAATCAAAATGATTTAGAAAGAAAGGAATGGGGCATTGATCATTGTCTTTTGTCTACAAATCTTGTTGGACATTCTTGTAATATAACTTGGTGAATACTTGCTTTGTTAGGTATGTATGGAGGGTGTTTTGGGTAGCTTGTTGACTATTGCATTGATAGGTTATACCTTTCCGTTTTTTGGTATGAGATGTTTGAAACTTTTGAAGTGCATCCTAGCAAGGCTTTTGTATGTTAGGTGTGAACAAGAATACTCCTATTTGTTTGTCTTGTCAAAGTCCATCGCACTAGGTGCAACACCATATTGGTTCTTTATACCCTGATTCATCACACCTATGTCTATTATCAAACATAAGGTAATTGGCCCTTTTAAAATACCAACTCCTCAGTAAGCAAATCATCATCATCATCATCATCGTCATCATCATCACCATCATTATCATCATCTCTAATAAAGTTGGCTTGTTGGTGTCTCTTTTCATCATCTTATTTTCTTCTTACTTCCCTTCGCGCTAACATGGTACCATGACAGTTAATCATAAATCATCGTTAATGCATCCATCCTACATCCACAAACCATATGCATATCATAGCATATCATATAAGAAACATTGATCATCTCACATGCATTGCATTTAATCATTGCATAATATAGATTGGTTATTCTAAGCATCTCATAAACCATACACTTATCATCCATTTTCATAATAATAAAAGCATCATCGCATCATCCATTATATATAAACATCATAATCATCTCATTTATATCATCAATAATGTCACTATCATGGTACAAATCACGATCAAGTGTGTGTAATATATCAAAATAGGCATGAAGATACCCATGGTTGATGACTGTCTACATCATCAAATTTCTCTACATCAAATATTTGAATTGAACTGATCTTGAACCTCTTTTTCGAGAGATTGAACCTCAAATCAAACCTCTTTGCCCGATCTCTCGAGGGGGAAATATACCAGTGTAATTCTTCATTCGCTGGGGCAGCAGTGGGGCATCCAAAAAAATAAAATAATTTTTTAATTTTGATCAAGATAGTTTATTCTTTGAACCAACGTAGCAAGTACATTGCTTCATAGAGGGGAAAATTGTAGACACATAAAATGTACATGCACCTGATCCTGATTTTACTAACACCAGTTCATCCTGAATCATCTGTCTGCTAATCATTTAATTAAATAATCTCTATTTAATTAAATTCATCATATTTCATCTCTTAATTAAATAAATCATATTTTATCTGATTAAGTCATCATCTCCTATTAATTAAGTAAATCACTTTGTTTAATTAATCCTATAGTCCCTCTTTTAATTAAATAATTCATTTTATTTAATTCATCTCTAAATTCATCTCATTTAAATTAAATTAATTAATCTTTATTTGATTTAAAGCTAACACCATCCTCTTTAATTAAATAAATCAAATCTTATTTAATTAAGTCTAAAATCATTATTCCTCTCATTTTGATTTATTTAAATCCAAAAATCTAAATCAAATGGTCAAATAAGCTAATCTCCTTTAAATTAATCAAATCCTAATCAATCTTAGTCTTAATCCATCAAATCCTCTAGATTTTGCAACTTGCACATGAAAATCAATTTAATTGATTTATAAATCATCTATTTTCATTCAAAAAAGGCATCAAAGATGGAATATTCCTCAAATTTCAAATCTCCCCCCAAAAGGTCTTGTCCTCCAAACATGGAATTTAACATCTCTTGCAAGTCCTTTTCTTAAGCCATGCGACATTAACTTCACCTTTCACCTCATCCTTCAAGCCATCTTTTGAATTTGAATCTCCCCCGCTTTGCACATTCTCCAAAATGTGCTCAAGCTTCCTCCATTCACATCTTGACACGTGGAACTTACCCATTGGATGTTGAATGATCCCACATTCATCCATCTTTCTCATTCCTTCATCTTGTTCTTCTATTTATAGAAGGCTTCTTTTTGTATTTTGCATCCACAATTTGAGCAAAGTTGTTATACTCAAATCCATAGCAATTTTCATCATTTCATCAAAGTCTTAGCTAGGTTATGCAGATTTTTATCTTGGAGCACTTCAATCTTCAACAAAGTGGATCACACCTTCATCAAATCACCAAAGCTTGCATAGGAGTTGGGAAAGGGCCAATTTCCACATCAAATTGGCACCAACTCCCACAAGAGATCAAGAGTTTTCTTTGCATTTGAATAGAATTTAATAACTTTGGTTTATGCTTGTTCATGTTCTTCATTTCATTTATTTTCCTTTGCAATTCAAATGGATTTCTTGGGGAATCATGATATTAACTTGCATTTGATCTAATATAGGGATTGTTTCTTGTGCTTATGCAGGTTTGGAATCTTGGTTCACACATACTGAGGCTGATGGTAGACATATTTTTGGATGTGTTGTTGAGGGTATACATTTTGATGTGGCACATGTTGTTGATGTTGTGGGGCATACTACTAGCTTGGTGGTGGATAGTGCTAGGGAATATTGCTAGCATTTGGGGACTGGGATCTTTGTAGTTCCACATTATGATAAGAGTGTTGTCTTAGGTTACCACCAATATTATGAGGTACTTCTGAGGTACTCGGAGCACCTGTGTTCTTCTATTTTCCAAGTGAATTGACATTACTACCTTGTTTTTGTGGAGGGACATATTTTGGTGGTTTTGGTGCCTGGATGCTTAATTGTGCCATTTGTTGATCTAGCTCTTGGCTTTCTTGTATCATATGTTGTCTCCTTCTAAGTTATTTTCTTTTCCATTCTAAATGTAGTTCAATCTCTTGGTTATTCATACTATCAAAATCAACGAACCCCTCATGGTTTTCTTCTCCCTGTTATGATGAGAATCCCCTATCATATTCCTCTTGTCTCTTTTTTCTTACTTCTTCCACCTATTCCTCAAACTCATTTTATTTTTGAGGGTCTAACCTGAAATTGAGGATATTTCATTTATAATTATTCTTTCAGGTGGTGTTGAGGGATATCCACCATCAGTGTGAAGTGGAGAGTTAAATGTTGTGAAGGTATACTCTAATGTGTTCACATTATCTTTTGGTTGTTTGTATACCATTTCATTCTTATTTATGTTATTTTTTCCACGAGGAGATCCATGCTTATCTGTTTACCTAACATTGCTCTTCTTGGGACTCTCCTGGTGCAAAGATCTTCTTCCATTCATATTGGATGATATAAAAGATCTTTGGTGTCTATCGTTTATCCTTTCTAATTTGATATTTACTTTATCAATCATAAAAATCCTTTAGATTTTCCACCTACTTTACATAATTAGGAAAATTATTGTGTTTCTTCCCAGTGGAGTCTTCACCCTTTTATGATATTTTGGAATGACTCTATGATGGAAGGCTAAGGTTCAGAATTGGCTTAATCCCCAATAGAGTCACCAATTTGCTGGTTGTGGCTCAGATAGGGAAATCTCAAATGTATACTGATTCAACGAGTTATCACCAGAGATTCTAGGCCAATTTTAGCAATGCATTCCACAAAATTCCCCAACAGAGTCGCCAATCTATTGGTTGCAGCTTAGATGGGGTGATCTCAACTTTATAAAAATTTAATGATTTTTCACTAGAGATTCTAAGCCAAATTTAACAATATATTTCATACACAACTCCCTAGCAGAGTTGCCAATCTATTGGATCTCAAAAATGCAGCTTATAAATCCGAAGAGGATGTCAGGCTCCATGATCAGACTTGCAAGATTTTTGAACCAATGAATGGAGTTAACCTATATAGTTGATGACTCCCTGCACTTTAGGCTCTACTAAACCTAGGTGGGTGGACCTTAATAGATGAAGAAGATCTAAGGATTGTGTGATTTAATTGGATTTAAGGATCTATCCATAGTGGCATAAAGTGTGGGATAGATGAAGGCTTGTTGACTACTCTTACTCCTAATGTGATAATTAGAAATTTAGAATATGAAAGTGGATAAGTAAGGTATAATGAAATGTGAAGTGGACCAATTCATTTTTGGGTAAGCGAAGTCAATGAAGCTTTATTATAGGTAACTAGTATTGGTTACAGTTCTAATTTTTTTGGCACTTATGTTTGTTTATATCTCATATAAACATGCAAGAGTGTGACTGATGAACTCTACTTATTGATCCAACTGATCCTATCTAGTTACTATGACTTACTTAAAAGGATTTTAATCCTTCTTCGAAGGAACCAAATAAAAGAATCACACAATGATAGAAAATTTGTATTCACAAATGAAGTATATCCTCCATTTGAAAAACAAGATAATATCGAGTTGGAGATAGTATGACAATCTCATCAATTACAAGGCTCTTCTTACTGATCCAAATGTTACTTCCAAGTTACCGCAATCAATTAAAAGGATTTTAATTCTTTAATGGAAACCAATTAACTTGATTACACAATAACAACAAATGTGTCTAATGAAACTGAATATCAACTTGGATACACAAGTTCAAATAAGAGAAATAAAAATGTGGAGACAACCAGATAATTGTTCAAATCAATAAACAATAGACAACAGTTTGATGTAGCACATAATTAAAGATCTTCTATTGATTCCTACCAAAATTCATGCATGCATCATGGTCCTTTACAGTATAATATACATGATAGATTTTATGAAAGTGAATTATTTTGTATATCTTTATTCTCTCCTTTTTTTCTCTTCCTCTTCAATTATAACATGTCCAAATTTTATAGCAACATATCAAAGTGTCTTTTGGGACTTTAAAAAAACATAAAACATTAACATTAACCTCTAATGAGCCACAAATGAATTTGTGTAATATGATATAGGTACTCCTGACTCAAGTGTGTATTAGCATCTTCCACAACATTCCTCACCACAATCTCCATAATAATCATCCTTTCCAAATGCTCATAGGCCTCTTCTCTTGGTGGATCTTTATCCTTAGCTACTTCAAAGGATCCTTGCAGTATTATTCGACACTTTTTCATCCATTCATTCTAAATTTTTTGTTCTCCATTATCACTAAACAATGTAGTCACACCCTCTTTTAAAGCATCAATAAACTCTTTGGCATATTCTTGAAGTTCCTTATAATAATTTTTATGCTTCCTTATCAGGTCTTCAGCATCTCCAATGGCCCTAGTATTGAAAATGTTTCTTTTTTGTATCTCTTGGATCTTTTCCTGTAGCCTGTCATTTATCCTCTTATGTTCTTGAATGGTAGTATGACTCTTAGAGTGAGTTACCTAGAACTTGTCCATCTAGATCATCATATTAGTGTACCTCTTCTGGAATATTGTAGAAAGTGTGTCAAACCTAGTCTTGATCACTTGAGTGTGCATCTACTGATTATTCATCTGTAACTCCTCACACTTGTCCTTTGATTGGGAGCCTTCTCCTTGAGTAAACATTTTAATGGATCCTTTGAATGTATCCTTAACTATGTCTCTTCCAAAATCATCTTCTTTGAGCATCCTTTCACTATTCAACTTGTACATATCTTGTTCTTTAATCAACATTTAAATTTGTGCCTTGTTCAATTTGGTGACATTTATGACAATATCAGTTGTGACCACATGATCAATTTCACCCTTTAATGTCATCACATGACCAAATGATTTCTCTATATCAATAATTATAGACTTCTTATGTGGGGATATAGAGCCTAGATCATAAGAGAATTTTCATTAGGATTGTATCTTGATCCAGTGTATACCTCTGTTACCCCTTCTAGATTGAGCTTGTGTTTGGCATCATTATTGTGCACAAATCTATCAAAAACTATAGCAGATTTTATGTCCAAACCAAGAAAGGCCATCACACTAGACTCCTCTAATAAGTTTTATCCTTTCTCTGGAGTCATGTTCTACATTTCATCCTCCACATCCACTTTCAATGTGTTCAACAATAGGATTTCATTGCTAGGTGTGATGTTTGCAACTAATTCCCTTATTTTTTTTCCCTTTTGTTTCTACAAAAAAGATCTAAATTCAGGAGATTTAATGAACTGGTCATCTGAGACAAAGGATTTATAAGCCAATTGCCTAGTATCTATGTCAGATGATTCCCCAACTTCTTGTTCTCTATTTGGAGGTTGATACTCTTCAATCATCAGCTTGGGGATCTTATCAGGTTGGATTTGGGGTTCACTTTCATTAGAATATTCCTCACTACCAAAGGATAACATTTCTACTTCTTGTATCTCCTTCATCTTTTGTTCAATTTGTCTATTGTAATTATCAATTACCAATTCAGCCTCTATTTCTTCCATGTTTCTGATAATATCATCATGAGGATATGGTATATGAACATATCCACCTAAATTCTATTTTTTCCTCACAAAATCAATAAAATATTCAAGATCAAATCCTTTCCTTAGTGCAACTTTCTTCATATTGAAATGTGAATTTTTTTCCAAAATGAGATCATATCCTTCTTGTTGACACCATAGTGAAATCTCTGAAAATGTAGTGTACTAGGCATGAATGACTATTTTTTATATGCACTCAAGTTTAGGACATTGGAATAATCCATTTTCCTGACAATCTCTAGATATGCAATTATGTTTGGTATAGTCTTGGGTAATAGGAAAGGTGTTTCTTGAAAACCATAAACACTGATTGTAGTGGAATCAACATAGCAATACCAGTCACCCCAATTGTGACTTACATTTGGTGGTTCATTGAAATCCTTATGCCTTAAGAATCTTTTGATCTCATTAGACAATGAATAATAACAAGGATGATCATAAAACCTATACAATGTCTTGAAAAGGTGTTCTTCAAAATAAATATAATTGGAATTGACATATCTACTGTCCCAAATGGAGGTCCACAATTTTATCGGTAATGGGTAACCCTCTTTATCCAACTGTGTGAAGCATAATGAAAAGGTCTTGCATTGTGACATTGTATGTCTACATCGATCAACTTTGGGCCTATAGACATAAATTTAGATACCTTTGTTCCCATTATTTGAACCATTAAGAAGTAAGTATATTTTAAATAGGGCTGGAACAAATCAACATGAAAGGCAGGTCCATCACTATCCTCTAGTGGTACCAAGTTTTCGTCATCTCTAGACCTATGTAACGGTAACCTCGATCCTTTGTAGGTAGTGTCCATCCTCTAGCATTCCTTTTCTAAATCCTCATGCACTATAGGTTGATCACATGTGTCATCTAGGTTGAAAAACTTCACAAAGTGCAATTTTGGATATATGTATGAAAGGTTCACCTTGCGGGTTACAAATAGCTTTAAGGTCCGGGTTATAATAATTGGCCAGAAGTTTTATGAGGTCTATATTCAAAAAGATGTTGGGAATAACCATATTTCCCAAATTGAAATTCCAAAGGTTACAAACAGGTTCAAATCTACTTCTCCGACAATAATGAAACATGAACAATTTGTATCCCCTAATGGGGGTCCACACATCACCTATATGTTTTCATTTATCTTCTAATATTTCTACATCAGTCCTCAATTTTGTAGACCTTCCAGTCTTTATCCCTGAAGTAGGAAATTGATCAATGAGGTCTTGGTTTAGTTTTTGTTCTTTTGCTTTCAATTCCAACCCTGTTTTAGTTTTCTGCTTCTTACTTGTAGACTGACTACTTTCAGCCTATTTCTTTTTTTTTTTTTTTTGTAGAACTTGAACTTTCCATCTTATTTCTCTATAAGGTGGGAGAATTGAATTACAATTTACTAATTGCACATCTATTTTATATGCTTACTTGTATGTCTTTGGATGCACTGAATTCCTTCACCTCCACTCGACCTCTCATCCTTCTTCATAGCAACTTCTAAAAATTCTTTTGGTTCAATCTCCTTTCAATCAGAGATATTCATACAAGGTTTGTTCATGTGGCCATTAATGTCCACCACTGGAAATGAATGCAAAATCTTTTTAAAATTTTGAAATGTCAAAATGATACCACAATATTGCATCAGTGGAACCCCTTTAGTCTCAGGCCGATCTGTGTGATTTATTTGGTGCCACCTTTGTTTATACATTCATAACTGATCACCAAGACTAACTGAATGTCCTTTTGATATGAATTGTCCCTTTGTTTCTTTTATTCAGTCGGGAAGACAACATAATACTTTCACTGATATTGTACAATTTCCTTTTCTTTTGCTTTTCAATCCCTAATTTTTCGGGGAGAACATTATGAATTTTACCCAATATCATAGTGGAATGGACCATTAGAAACCTTTTAAGCATCACCTAGTGTATTTATGAAAAATAGTGGTCATTCCATATTACCATCGGGCTGACATGTACCATTGCTAAGAGAATAAAATTCCCTTCCGATGGACTTGGTCTCCCTGATGTGTTTCCTCTACTGCTTTGTTTGTTGGGATAAATCAGTGAGACTTTCCCTAAAAACTTCTCTCATCAAAGTAACCCACATGGTCAAAGAGATTTGAGGAGCTTACTCTAATCATACATGTCTCTCTGATATAATTTTTCTTCTATTTTATTAGTGAAAGTGTGTATACTTCTCCTCGATATGGTCTCCATCAGCGTGACAGGAGCTCGGTATGACTTGAGAATTTCCCTCTAACTAGCTTGCTTTTGTTGATAAGTTTTTCATTTGTGAAACGTTATGCATTGTCTTCCTGATTATGTACACCTATTAACTTTGGGATCTTTTATCATTGTAACTTTATTTATCTCTTCCCGATATGTAGCAAATACTCAATAAAAAGGCTATGAATTTGTTGATCGGAAAGACATGCTCATGATCTTCCTGATAAGGATCAATTGCTCTTAAGGTTTTTGCTTAGCTATGATAAGAAATATTATTATATTCCAAAGGACATATTCATGGGATCATTAGTTAACATGGGTTGTAAAATGGATCTTGTGACACAAATTTCAACAATTTGTATTGATCATAAAATTAAGGTGTGGCGAATTTCTATGGTAAATGGAAGATAGGTGGGTGAAGGCTAGTAAAAAATGTAATATTTTTCATTTCTAACAAGATCCACAATGATACCTTCAATAGAGATAACATGTCCCAAGTATTTAACTTCCGTCTTAAAGAACTCACACTTCACCAAATTTCCATATAACTGATTGTATCTCAAACACTACAACACCTATCTCAAATGTTCCTCATGCTCCTCCATAGTTTTTGAGTAGATCGAGATATCATCAAGGAACAAGAGAACAAATCTATCCAAGTAGGTACAAAAGACTCCATTCATCAGACTCATGAAAATCGATGGTGCATTCGTCAACCCGAATGACATAACAGTGAATTCATAATGCTCGTAACAAGTGTGAAATGCAATCTTGTGTATATCTGCCTTGACGATATGTAATTGGTGGTATCTCAACTTAAGATCAATCTTTGAGAATACCTTAGCTCCCTTTATTTGATCAAATAGATCATCAATTCTCAGAAAAGGGTACCGGTTCTTCATTGTCACCTTATTTAGCTATCTGTAATCAATGCACAAATGAAGGGAACCGTCCTCAAATATCACTGGTGCTCCCCAAGTGGAAACATTAGGAAAAATGAACCCTTTTGCTAACAATTCCTCCAATTGCAAATGAAGCTCCTAAAGCTCTTGTGTTGTCATCTGATATGGAACTTGAGATATAGGTTCAACTCTGGGTACAAGGTCAATTCTGAAGTCAATGTCATGCTTAGGTGGAGTCCCTAGAGTTTCACTAGGAAAGACATCTACAAAATCCTTAAGGAGAAGATAGTCATCCAGAGACACCTCTTGACTCTCCCCCAATTCCAAGTCATTGATCGACATAAAAAACAACTGGAAACCCTTGTGAAAATACCTCTTCAATTGCATAGTATAATTCATCCATAATGAGATGGGTCTTTGTATGACAATAATCTCAACATCATTACTTGAATCATCTACACATCACATAGACTTATGATGACAATTTATTATTGCTCGGTGAGCACTTAGTCAATCCATACCTAACACAACATCATAGGATCCAAGAGGTAGGATACAAAGATCCACCATAGTCACAAGTGACCCAATTCCCAATCTAAAATCCTGAACAAGTGATTCTATTGCTACCCTCGCCCCGGAGGCCAATTCAACCTGCCACTTAAAACCTTTCCTTGCTGCCACCAGTCTATAGTGCTCTACTATAGAAAGAAAAATAAACAAATATGAAGCACCATAATCAAAGAGAATAGAGATATTAGTTCCCTGTAACACACCTAATGCCTCAACCACGATGCCCTGATGATCATCTTGGCAGTTGTCAACCATTGCAAATACTCAGTGTGACCTGCCCACATCACCCACCATTGACTTGGAAGTCACCGGCCTTTGACTAAAACCTATAGAGTTCCCTGCGGACATTGTCTAGAAATATGACCCTATTGTCTGCAAGAGAAAAAACCTATGTCTTGACCAAAACCTCTGCCACCGGACGATGAATTAGACTACTAAAAACTACCCCGACTGGATGCTGACTGTGTACTCTGTGCAGGCTACTCAAAACGATCACACCAAGTTCGTTTCCAATTATGATTCTTTTTGGATTGAGATCTGCCACTCTACTAAGATTGAGAATTGTTCTGCTTAGGCTGTGACTACTGCTGCTATTGTTGACCACCCTTAGAGGGTACATAATGTCTCCTGGAAGATCCTATAGCTTTAGGCTTCCCACCTAGAGAACAAAAACTAGATGCAGGTGCACAACCAATCTGAACACCTGTGTGGCCTCCTGAAGCCATGGCCAAAATTTCCTCCATAAGATGAGCCTTTTCTATAGCTAGCTCCATCATCTTTGGCTTGAAGACCCATACTTCGCCACTGATTCAGGAATTTAAGCCCCTACCAAAGTGTTGTACTAGCATCATCTCATCATTATCGACCCTAACATATTGCTTGAGCTCATAGAACTGATGCTCATATTTCTCTACAGAAATTTCCATTTCTCTCAGCTCATAGAATTCGTCTACCCGGTGTTGTCTCCAATGGTTGGAAGGGAAATGGGCCCTAAATCTCTCCATAAATAACTCCCAAGTAATTTAACTGATGTCTAAATGTATTTTATGCTCTTCTAGTTTCCACCATGTGGATGAAAGGCCTCTGAGGTGCATGATGGTGCACCTAACCTTAGTATTGCTACCATAAGGATGCATAGAAAAACATCAATCCAAATCAATCAACCATGTTTCTGCCTCTAGTCCTCCACCGGTACCATCAAATGTGGGAGGACATGCTCTCAGAAGGTCTCTCATATGACTTGATACTATGGCATCCTGCTCCACGGCTATGTTTCTCCTCCTCAGTGATCTCTCTCTCTCCCTAACCACTTGCTGCTTCTCCTCCTACCTAGGGCCCAAGCATCCTAGAACCTCCTCTAATGGCTATTGCAACTACACTCCCTCTAATCTTGGCTGCTCTAGATTTTGGCCTTCACCTCCTAGGTTGTTCTAGGAACCCTGTTGTTCCTCATGTTCAAACTCATGGGAACTTGGAGATGAAGAGCTTTGGTAGTTGGCTTTGCAGCCACCACCATGGCCTCTACCATGACCACAAACTTGACCCCTAGGCATGTTCCTGTGCAACATTAGAGGGGAACATATAAGTTCATGAGTTAAGCACAAGGTTAACATAATGGGCTCAATCAACCTAGAGTACCCAATGTTTGATAATCTAGCTTTGGTACCAAGTGGTAATGCCACGCCACACAAACCAAAAAGGACAACTAATTAACTAACAATAATGATACAATTTTTTTTTAATGTAAGACTAACATGAAATGTAAGTTGACATACAATAATTGTAATGAAACTATACATATACATTATCTAGCTATTTCCTCTGGGGTAAACATAACTGCATTACTTAACATAATCCCAAACCTATAATGATGATTAATGAATCACAAGTCTACATCTCAAATACATTATATAAAATAAGTATACCATGTACATACATCCATTACATTACATACATACTAAAAATCCATCCATTACATTACATAAATTGTAAACATCCATAAGAGAACACATGATAATACCAAGAATATATATACATCACATTTATTATGAGTTACATCGTTACAATATTACAATGGTACAAAAATGCTTCCCAACACAAAGTGGGAATGATACATCAATTACAAAGAGTAATACAACTGAAATGATCATGATATGTATCATCAATGTTATCTCTAAAACTGGTGAAGCTCTGGAATCACTGCAACAGTACAAATCTACGCATCATGAACTCTAACTGGGAACCCAATGGGGTACATAGCATGTTCCACCTGACCATGTGGACCCTAAGGTCCACCCCCCATGTTAGGAGTTGACAAGAAGGACCCACAACATAAAATAGTCAAGCATAAAAGGCTACAAGACTCCATAAACAAGTGCAACAATAACACATAAATATCAACTGCATAAAGGATGACTGCTTCCAGAGACACACAAAGGCAAGGGAACAATGGGGATACTATACGAAGAGTGTCATCACATGGACCTAGCATGGGTTATCTTGGTTACCTCTCACTAGGCGTCAGCTCCATAGGGTCACATATGTAGGACAACTTACCTTTCGGGAGGACAAGGTAGTGATGGTGCCGACCAGGCCTTCTCAACCCATCCTTAGCCTACGAAAGCACTATAGGAATGGGCGAGGAATCTTATTTATCTTATTTAATGTGAACCTACCCAAACCCACCAATTAATTTATTAGGTTATCACTTATTAAGAAAACTCTTCCATGGGTTATCTAGGCTGCCCATTTGTGCATCAACCCCATGAAGAGTCACTCTCCCTAGTAGTATCAAAACAAACCACATGACATCAAGGGGTGTACAAAATCGTACAAAGCACCAAAAATCATAAAAACCAAGTACATTTGCGAGGCATGAACCTTCTTGCACAAAGACCTCATCAAAAGGAAAAACCATGGTGCAAGGTAACAAACCACTTGAGCTCAAAACTAGAAGTAAGATCAAATGATTGACAAAGATCCAACCATAGAAATCTAGCATAAAGAAAGTTTCCCTATTCCCTCTAGAAGACTAAAAAGCCGACTACCCACAACTTCCAATTGAGAGTAACTCAAACACTGCGAGTTCCCAACAATCTCAAAACATGATTACAAGAACTCCATCACATAAAGTCTCCCCATTTCAAAAATTAACACAAGAGAAAGACCCTCATCATGGAACCTTAAAAAAAAACAATCTTTAATTTACTAACACATTCCAAGTAATGAACCTTTTAAAAAAACATTTAAATCCTCATTTACATTTTATTTATACCTCCACTATTAAAATCATTTTAGTAATCAAAAAACTATATAAACATCTTCTATAATAATTAAATACACATTTTAACACAATAGATTACTCTTAATTACAATTCCTAATATATTTATATATTTACGCGCACACACACACACACATATATATATATATATAAATATTTAATCACGAACATTCGGTTGTTAATAACCAGCATATATCATTCATAAAAAAAATAGCATATACAGTAATCCAAACACACACAAACACACACAAACACACACACACACACACACACACACACACACACACACACACACATATATATTCACCTAAATTAGAATCGAATACATAAACATGGCACTGAAACACCATACAAAAATCGGCTACCTTCTCAACAAAAATGGGCAAAGCTAAGATTAAAACAAAACCATGCTAGGAGTAAGATACTTCAAAAATCCAAGGGGACAAAAGGAATGAACCATCCTCTATAACTAGGTGGTGCCAATATAGCAGCATGTAAACCAAATTCAATGCAAATAATATGTTAAGCACCAAAATGGATTGAGATAAATCGAACCTACAACCAAACTATGTAGATAAGGTGGTGCATACAAAATTTTTGCAGGGAATTAACATTAATGCCAATTGTATAGAATAAAAATATGAGGCAATATAAATATACACACAAGTAAAAGCCAAATAGCATGCAAATGCTTAGTAGGTAGCAATATTTTAAAGAATAAAATCGAACACAAATGAATACCATAAACACAACGAATATATCTTGAATCTAATTGATTCTCCATTGAAATGTTATTGAATAAAAGTATGGGGTGGCATACATGAAAGAATATAGATATCAAATGCCATGAAAGATAGCAAAAATATAATGAATAAAATTGAAATACCCTATAGAACCATCTACATGGGGCGATTGTAAAATTGGTAAACTACAAATTTCCCTTAAATGAAAAAATAATTGAAAGTAACAAATATGACAGCATAAAGAGAGGTTAATTACCCAAATAAATCACAAATGATTTAATAGAAAAACTAAGGTGTTTCTCTAAGAATTTATTTTCCTCTACTAACCATTTCCATTTGAAATTAAATGGAGAATGAGAAATCAAAACACAACACCATCCTGGAATACAATGCTTTGAAGATGGAGGAGGTGTGCTAAATCGAACTCTCTCACAACCACCAATCCATTCTCCATAGACAATTTCCAATCTACTGAAAGCTATATTATTATTTTTACTTGAAAAAAAGACTAATTGTAGATCACAATTACTTGTTCAAATCAAAATAACATTCTCTCTCCAAAACTCTCCCAAAAAATGAACAATATAAAAATCCTAGTAAAAAAAAAGTTTCCAAATACAAAAATCAACAAATACAAGTTTCCAATTCGAAAATCGGTTTGGAGTCATGCATGTGCACACACTCCTCCTTTTTCCATCTTTCCTTTGCTTTTACAATCAATTTGGAAATCTTATCTCTTTTATTCAATTTAAAGTTATATTTCTTTCCACATTGAATTAATTAAACTATAATGATAGTAATATTTATCTTTATTTATTTTTTAATCATTAAAATATTTAAACAAATTATTTAATTTAATAATTAATAATCAAAACACATATAATATCTTTTCACAACCATAATTTATTTAATTATCATTTCAATTCTAAATTTATTTAAATTGATTAATCAAGGCTAGTCATAATATTAACTTTATCGCATAATTTCAAAATCAAATTAAACAATAACATCACAAAATCAACATGACATCAGAATTTGGCCAAATGACGAAAGACATCAAGCAAGAAAACTGACAAGGACTACAAACCAAATAGACAGATTACCAAAAAGGTACTCATCCTCATCAAGGATGATGGCAATGGTTGGGGACCTTATGTCAACTCCTTTTTTTTTCAAATCATTCCCATTAGGATTTATAAGGCATGCTTAGACCTGATAGTGCAGGTGGAGTCGATGCTTGGTACCTATAACCTACATCAAACAAGATGTCGTGCAACATATATATATATATATATATATATATATATATATATATATATATATATATATATATATATATATATATATATATATATATATATATATATATATATATATAACATCGTGAGAAGAAGTTGTAGCATAGTAGAGCACTCGAAAATGAGTGATGCTACACCGTCCCTCTCACTAAGACCTCAAACAATAACCACATCATCATGTAATAATAATTACATCATCAAGTAACACTAATTACATCATAATCAACATCATATAGCAATCACTAATCAAATGCATAACAAGCATAGTAGTAATTCCACATGATAAAGATAGCCAAATTAATCCAAACACAACAACAAACTCCATATATCATCATAACATAACATTAGTAAAGAGTGTCATAATCATCCAAGTTAGATAAAATGTTATCCAAACCAAATAAAAATGGTGAAACAACCACCAACAAAGTCTCAAGGTACATAACACATCATAAAAAGTATTAGTACAATGAAAGAAACATGAGAGGCACTGTATTACAAATCAACTTGGGATCCCAAAGGAAATTCTAGAAGGGAGCAAGACTAATGAAAGAAACTTGCAAGGAAAAAGCTTAGGAAACCAAAAATTTACCATTAGAAGAGAACCCCCACACAATCCTATCATTGGATCAAGAGAAGGAATGTGAAAGGAAGCCAAGACTTTAGAGATGACCTCCAAACTAGGATCAAAGTCATGAAAATTCTTCCAAACTCCATTACTTATATAATCAACCATAAAGTGACCAAACTACTACACACGAAGGTGCATCCATGGAAGATCCCAAGGTTCATCTTTGAGCGGGCCATTCCCAAACCACCAATCATTCAAAAAAAAAATTCTTCTCCCATTCCCCAATTTCCATCTCAAACCTTTGGAGATAATAGATTTTGATTTCACCATCACATTCCAAATAATAGACACAAAGGGAGGAGAAAAACCATTATCCAGGAGAGCTCTAAACTGATCCACACCCCTAAGATACTTGTTGGTAACAATATGAACCCATTCACAATTTCCATAGATTACATTCCAAAGCTGCTTAACTAATAGAGCCATATTAAGTTCTCTGATTTTGCGAATACCAAGACCCCCAACCTTCTTGGGTTTATAGATTTCTTGGGATTGGGTTTATAGATTTCATCCCAAGATAAAATATGAATCCACTTATGTTTTTCTACCACTGACCATAGAAATTTATTTTGAATACCTTCAATCTTGTCCACAAATTTCTTAGGCATCTAAAAAAGGCTAAGAGCATAAATTGGGAGATTTGGGAAAGTGGACTTAATCAATTGAATCTTCCCAGCTTGACTCAACAAAGCACCCTTCCAACTAGCAATTTTAGCATTGAACTTGTCCACCTGACATAAAATTAGAGAACAAAGGGAGTCCTAAGTAAGATGAAGGAAACTCCCCAATTGAACACTGAAGAATATGATCTATCCTTTACTCCCTATCAATAGGAGTATTGAGGAAATAAACTGTGCTCTTAGGGACAATAAAATTTTGACGCAAGGCCAATTCATACAAGTGAAGAATCCTCTTCACAACTTTAGCTTCCATAATAGAATACTCCCCCATCATAAGCATATCATCGATGAACTTTTGATGAGAGCAGATCAAATTTTGAGAGGAAGGAGATAGATTAGCCATCTGACTAGAATTAAAAAACCTCTAAATAAGCCTACCAAGAGACTCTGCCAAAATAATAAAGAGGAAGGGGATATGGGATCCCCCTGATGTAGACTCCCAGAGAACCTAAAGAACTCAGAGGGAAAACCATCAACTAGAATGGAAAAGTTGGGAGTAGATATAAGTTGTGAAACCAACAAAACCAACTTTTCTCAAACCAAAGGCTTTAAGATCTTAGTTAAGAATCCCCAGTCCACATGATCATAAGCTTTCATAAGATCCAACTTCAAAAGAAAAATATCCTTTTTATTGATAGAAAGGGAGTGAATATTCTTATGCACAGTCAAAACCAAATCAAGAATTTTCCTTCCAGGAACAAATCCATTTTATTGAATAAAGATATCTAAGTAAGAATCTTTTGAAGCCTAACCATCAACACCTTAGAAAAAATATTATAAATAGAATTACATAAGATGATAGGATATAATTCCTCAAAAGAAAGGCCCTTCGGCTTCTTAGGCACAAGAATAATGAAAGAAGCATTAAGTTCCTTAAGGAATCTACCACTTCCAAATAATTCCTTCAAAGCATCCACCACATCCCTAGCAATAATATCCCAAAAATTCTGAAAGAAAAACATAGGAAAATCATCAAGGCCAAGGGCTTTATTACCTTGAAAAGAGAAGACAACATTTTATACCTCCTCCTTCGAAGGAATGCAAACCAACTACCAATTGAGATATGCCATTTTAACACTAGGGATATCCTAGAGAAGATCATCTTGGAAGGATGAATCAAGGCTCGCATCAACCTTCAAAAGATTAGAGAAGAACAATGAGGCAACACTCATAATATCCTCATCCTTATCCATCACCAAATTATTGAACCTGATAGAATTGATGTGATTGGATTCCCAGTTTTTCAAGGTAGTTCAGTGAAAAAACTTAGTGTTCCTATCACCATTATTTAACCACATAACACAAGACCTTTGCTTCCAATATTGCTCCTCCTGAGCCATAATGTTATCCAAATTCAACAGAATAATATTCTCCCTTTGAACAAGATCACCAAAATCACCCTAAATCTAGATAGCACTCTGCATCACCTGGAGGTCCTCCTTAACCTTATCCTTCTCCACAAAAAATTAACCAAAGGACATCTTATTCCATCTCCTCACATTGGTCTTAACAAAAAAAAAAAATTAGCCACCCTATTCATAGTAGACCCATCAACCTGGATATCCCAATAAGAGAGAATCATATCTTTCAAATATGGATGATAGGTCCACATCTTTCCAAATCTAAAAGGAAAAAACTTCTTCCTCCCCAAAAGGTCCATAGAGAGAGAGAGGAAAATGATCTAACCCCACCCTAGTTAGAGAATAAAGGGGACATGAATAAAAAATAAGCTAGCTAGGAGATATGAGAGCACGATCAAGCTTCACCTGAATTAAAGCATTCCTAGACCTCTAAATTAGACCATGTGTAAGAGGCACATTTCACATCCAAATCAAGGGGAGCATTATTATTAAGCAGTCCCATTAAATCAAATCTACTATCATCCACCACCTGGGACCCTCCCATTTTATCAAAATCATGAAGTGGAGTGTTAAAATTCCCCATCACCAAACAATTTGATGAGGGATGAAGGGCCTTAAACTAGTTGAGATTATCCCAAAGCTGCTTTATGACCCTGTTGCAATTAGGGACATAAATATTAGAAAGAATCCAAGAGAACTTATCACTAATATTAGTAAAAGAGGTTGCCACATGATTACCATCAACATAGAAATCCACTCCCTTAATAACCTTAGGATTCCAAAAGGTGACAATCCCCCCAGAAGCTCTAGTAGCCTCAAAACAATGCATCCCACAATCTTTAAACAACTTATTTTTAATTTTTCTAAGTTTCTCAGATCCCATTTTAGTTTCTTGAATTAGAATGATATCAATTTTATGATCTCTTAAAATATTAGCTAAGAGATCCTGTTTATGAGGGTGGTTCAATTCCCTGATATTCCATGATATAATCTTCATGGGCATTTAGGGCATGTGCCCTTAGAGCGCATTTCCACTAGAGACCTCTAGGTACCATCAACAATCTCCAATCTACTTTCCTTATCCTAGGAGGAAAGGGTGGAAGGTCGACCTCTTCCTCTCAGTTCCAAGCCACAATCAGGCCTTTGATGATTTCTAGTAGATACTTCTAGAGGTGGAGACTGTTTCTTCCTATGTCTCCCTTTCAGTGGAATGAACAACTATTCTTTCAAAAGCAAACCCAATACTAATGTTAACCCCAACCTAAATCATATTTTAAGCTATAACCCTAATTCTAACCTTAACCATACCCTTCATCCTAATTTTATGTGTAATCCTAATCTTAACCCTAATTGTGATGATAACCCCAACCCAAATTCTGATTCTAACTCTAATCATAATTGTAACCCTACCCTAATTTTACTACTAATTCTAACCCAACCCTAATACCAATTTTAACTCTTGCCCTAACCCTATTCATAATGATAAAACTAATCATAATCATAACCCTAACCCTAACCCTAATCTTAATACTAAGGCTAACCCTACCCTAATCCCAATTTTAACTCTAACCCTAACCCTATTCATAATGATAACACTAATCCTAATTGCAACCCTAACCCTAACCCTAACCCTAATAATTTTTTCTTCCATGTTGTGTTGTGAATGCTACTAGCATATATATTAAATTATAAATAAGATATAGAAATACCAAGAGATATCCTTCTCGAGGTGTTTATTGCACTTTTATGTGATTAATTGATTAAAAATATATGCCTTGAGAAGGATATCTCTCAGTGTTTTTATATATATTATTTATAAATTAATTTATATGTATATGCTATTTATTTACTAATTGCATACCTCTACAATATATGTCATCATGTAATACATAGGTGGAGGACCGGTGCAAATAAGGTGAACAGTATGAACTTGAAATTTTATTATAATCATACAATTAATTTAGTTAATATTGCATATAAAACATGAAATTTAATAAATTAAATTAAATGAACTTGTTGAAATTTACCTAACTATCAAGGCCGAATGTTTCATTCATGAGAGAATATTACATCACCATCTAATCAGTTGCAGATGTACTATGTCCACATGCATCCTAAATATTCTTGAGATCATAAACACAAAGTGACCCACATGCCTAACCTAAATTAGGTGGAACTCGATTCCTCAAAGATTCACCTACCTTACCCTATTCTAGAGGCATAGTATGTTGTATGAGGCTCTAAGTGAGGGAACTAAATGATTGTGATGTATCCACCTCAACACTCTCCTTCATAATAGAATGGATAGTCACATGCTCATACATTAGTCTAGTGAGTTGTCTCATTGGTTGTTGTGCATCAATATGTGCCCCCACTTTGTTCTATGTGGATCCCCCACCTCTACCTTGGAAATCCTACATGTAAAAATAGTTTAGGATTTTATTGAGGACAAACTCACAATAGAGTTTCCTTAAAAGATATTGTGGTATCTCATTGTTGTTACATGGAGGATAGTCAAAAGCCATTCACCACCTTTCCCAAAAATAGTTTTTTATCTCTTGGTAATTGCAACAATGGGTAGGGAACCTCTTGAATGCAAGATGTAAGGGTTGATTCATTTTAGGGTCTATGAATAGTGCACACAAGTAAAATTCTATAAATTTTTCATCTTTAACATATTTATATGATAATTTATTAGCATAAAATTGTCTAAGCTCTTTTCTCTTCTCCGACCAACTATTTATTTTCTTTCTAACTGAATCTACATGATATAATATGGTTTGAAGTTATTGAGAAAGTGTAGTTCTATGTGAGGTTGTGCCTAAAGGATTTCCCAAGCTTGCAATTAACTCATGAATTTTCTTTTTGTTAGTTTCAATTTTCCCCATAAAATTTTCTTGTATTCCTAGAGAATGATGGGGATAGATCATGATGAGGAATTTCATAAGGTATTTGTTGTGTTTTTTCTTCAAGAGGGGTTTCAGCATGAGGTGAATTGGGATTTTGAGGAGGAATTTGAGGAGGATTTGAGGGTTCATTAACATTTGCTAAAAATTAAATAAATTTACATCAAAAAATTATTAGATCTACATATTTAATACCAAATTCACACAAAAAATAGAAATAACTTACTCCTTTGACCTCCCTAAAGTTTGGTGAAATTTTCATGAAGATTCAATGAATAAAAGGAGTGATTTTGAGCTTTCTAGAATGTGAGTGTGTTATGCAGGGTTGCAGGCCATGGAGTAGGTTTTGAATAACTAATAAGAATGAATGAAATGAAGTTTTACTTTTTTCTTAAATAAGCAATAATGTGAGCACATTATAGTGTTCTCAAGTTATTTCTCATTTAATAAATAATGTGAGTGTGTTATAATGTGCTCACATTATGGTTTGGAGTGATTGAAATGCGAGCGTGTTATAACATGCTCATGTTATAGCTTTTTCAAATTTGAAAGTGGGGTGACCACTTTTTTCCCCCCATCTTTCTCCACCCACCCAACACAATAGTATAGCCTTGGAGACATGTTCTTGAGAAAGTGGTATGATGATAGTACATTTAGTTTTCTCAATCAATATTTCCCATCACATATGAACATAGTCCAATGATGTACCTTGTATTTGAAAAGAAAAAAATTCACCATGAAAGGTGTAGTTTTGTACAAAAGGAATCACAAATCCATCTATTTGTGGCACCTTGGAAATCAAGAGGCATCAATGGTATTAAATTACTTTCACAAGAAATTTGAAATTGGTCACCATTTAGGAGCCACTACAACACATCAATTTTTAAGAGTTTTGTATTATTGGCCCACATTTTTTGTGATGCCCATGCGCATGTTTGTACATTCCATACATGTCAAACAATTGGAATAGAGAGAGGTATATAACAACTCCATTACAATTGATGGTTGAGTTACATCCATTTGCATAGTGGGGGCTTGAATTCATTGGTATGATAAATCCTCCTTCTTCTATAGGCCATATGTATGTTCTAACCATGATTGAATATTGCACTAGATGGATAAAGGGAATATCTTGTAAGCAATAAACTACTGAAGTAGTGATTAGGTTTCTTGAGGAATGCATTGTCACATGTATTGTATGTCCTTTTTCATTAGTTTTTGATAATTACCCTACAATTGCATCATTAAAATTTTCTAGTTGAGAATTTGATTATGGAATTGTATTAAAATTTGTATCCAACTATTATCCTCAAGGGAATGGTTTAGTAGAACCCACAAATAATAATCTTCTCAATATCATCCATAAACTATTGCATAAAAATCCTTAGGATTGGAACACTTGGTTAAAGTTTTCCCCTTATGCAAATAGAACTCACAAAAAGGTAGACTTAGGGACCTCTCCCTATCGTTTGGTATATGGTCAAGAGCCAGTATTTCTTGTTCGTCCAAAAATCCCCACCCTATAGTTTATCAATGGATATTATGACAAGGGGGAGAAGTTAGAATCTTGTTTGGCTCAAGTCATCTATTTGGAGGAAAAATGTGATGAGTCCATTGAGAATTTTTTCAAGCATCAGGTTGTTGTTAAACACAAAGCTCAAGTCAAAGATTTTAGTATTTTAGATCTGGTATTGTATTGGGATAAGGTATAGGAGAAGAAATAGGAGCATAGAAAATCTGACAATTTGTGTCTTTGCCATTTTCAAATTTCTGAGATCTTGGGGGACAATGCATATTGTCTGAAGACCCTCATGGGTGAGGATGTATCATTTCCCATCAATGGGAAATATCTCAAACTCTATTTCCAAACTTGAGCTGTTCTAGCTTAGGCCTTTGTATAAATTAGGTTTTGGGGGTTTGCTATAGGTTATTTTTCTTTGATTTGTTTTATTTTTTCTTCGTGAGAGAGTTGGTATTTCATTTTGTGATTTGGTATTTGTTCATGATATAGATAAAAGGTATTTTGTTGGATGTTCATTTTTATTTATTTCATAAATATTCATAAGTCATCTTGGAGTGTAGGTTGTCTTCTATGAATGAATTTTACAAATAGATATGTCACTTGAATTAGAAAGAAATCATTATTTGTTTCCTTTCACAAACTTTATTTGATCATCACCATTTACACACTTTAAATACCCTCTCAATTTTTTTTACCCTCAGGAAGTTGTGATAAGTGAAAAACCCAAAATTCCACTTCAGTGACCTTTGTAATTCCCAAACCAATGATGAGCTTTAATGCTTATGAGTCAAAGGCAAGAAAATAAAGGATGAAAAGAAGAATTAAAATAAAAAAGAATATTCAAATTGTGGCTTATTGAGTGTGCAAATAACTCTATTGGGGCTATAGACACCTAGCTAGCAATAGATAAATGTTTGTGGGAGTTGTAGTGATAACCTCGTCAAAGCTATGGATTCTTGACTAGTAGCGAGGAAATGTCTAGGTTACTTTTGGAGTTGGAATACTTATGTAGCTTATCAAAATAGAATTTTTCTTTCTTCATAATTTTTAAGAGATGGAATGGATGCACTATTCACACACAACTAATGATCTACAAGGGAGTGTGAGTTGATTCAACTAATGATTTCACTTCTCTTTTGAGTGAATTTTCTTTTTGTGAAACCTAGTTTGGGTGCAACCTAAGATTGTGAATTTTTGGATGGATTCTTATCCCTAAAATTTTGAAGAAGATTTCCCTAGCAGAGTCACCATTTGTTGTTCCTTACACACACACCCTGTCTAAAATAGGGACCCACTATTTTTCCCATCCTTCTTTAGGTTGATTTCACCTTTTATCCTTCAGAGAAAAGGTGAAGGAAACCTAAGTTTGAAAAGCCTATTCAAATTGGGGGATGAAATTGTGTTTTACAAGAAATGGATTGGATTAAGCATTGCCTTTGGGGTGCCTCACTTAGGTGATTTTATGCAAGGATTAGTTTATGCCTCGATATTTTTCAAAACCTCACATATTTTTCCTTCCTTTCAAATTAGTGAAATTGGAATTTCAAAAAAAAATCATGAGATGTTGAAATTAGTGGAGTTCCTAGATTTGTAGAATCTTCCTTCACTTTAAATCCCCAAATTCCATGACTTGTCATGATCCCCGAAAAGTTTCTCCAATAGGAGAAAATAAATTAAATTTTTGACTAATTGACGTGACCCACATCACCTTACACCTTGGCCCGTATAAGATAAAATAGCATTCCTCACTCATAATTAGCTTAATATAAATTATTATTTACTTAGTTATAATCATTCCAACTAATTCACAAAGACAATATAAATCATCATCAAATAAAGTATTTAAAATTGTCTATGTAAACACTTTAAATCCAACATGAACAAAACATTCATCAAGTTTTAAACATAGCTCAAATTATAATGGGACTATGAGTGTTTTAAAATATTTTTATGGGATTGAAAAATATGTACAAACATTATATAATTTCATTTTTTTATGAAGATGAGTGTGTGAGAGGATAATGTTTCAATTATACCTATCCTTGGTTAGAAATATATCTTATATGCATTTTTTAACATTTTCAACATTTTATGTATAACTCCTAATCATAATTGTCACATCTATATCATTTTTATTAGTCACGTGTAGATACATTAATAGAATAGCATGATTTGAAAATATATTTTGATCGTCTAATAGATATTACTAAATGTTGTTGTAAATATTTTGAATGGCTAATGATTTTATCTTTAGAAAAATTCTTCACAACTTGATTAAATATTCTTAATTTTAAACTTTCCAGCAATTCATTCTTCATTATGGAATTTTCTTAACCTCTTTCCTTTTTCATTTTTTTACAAATCTTCTTCACTGCTTCATATCCACTCCTTATTACTACTACATTAGTATCTAGTACAACCAATCATTTCTTTTCAATATATAGAACCTCAAGAATTATTTTGAATGATTTAGTGATAAAAATTATTCGATCCTTTATATTTTAAATAATTACTTGCACTAATAACAAAATGTACTTCAAATGAGAGTTTAGACAAATTATTTTTTTGTATTAGATCTTGATGAATTTATTTGAATGTTAGTATATCATATTCTTGCATAAAATAATATCCCACATATAATTTTAAATCTACTATAGAGATATGCTAATTGATCTAGCTTAAATTTAATCTTTATTTTTTGATTGGGAAGTTCAATATATAGAAAAAAAAAATATTTATGATTTGTTCCTTATTTTCCTACAACCATGTAAAAAGAAAATCATTATAAATGTATATTATAAAATACTAAATTATAATTTATATTTTTTAAAATCTTATGTTAACTTATTTAAAATTGTATTTCAAAGAAAAATTACTTTAATGTTACATATCACCAAATTTATTTTGTTGAAAGGAAAAATTAAGTTGAATTCAACCTACATAATGGAGACAAATTATTTAGTCTTCTTTTCACATTATTTGTGAGGAATCTACATGCTATGACATCATTGGAGATAGTGCATGTGGATTGACAATACTTCCTCCTCAGTCACATATAGTAAAATGGGTTATTATTTTTTCACTTTGGCCAAGTCAAGACCAAGAAGAGTTATCCAAGAAAAGTTTTGAATAGCCCTTGAGTAAGTACCAAGCCCATAAAATATATTTTCAAATAGAGGAATCAAAAGAAATTCAAACTAGAAACTTTTATCCCTAACATTTTTTATAAATATGTTATAGTTTTATATATTCATGAGTGATATGACCACATATGAAGATCCCCACTGCATTTCCATTTAAAATTGACCCATCTTTCTTGTGAGACATACTATTTGACACACCCAGTTTGACTATATTTTGATTTGAGCATTTTTATACTCTATGTTTTTTAGACCATTTTGGAAGATTATGGACATTCAATATCATGCTTGCTTTCCTGTTTATAATGCTTTATGATAATTATAGATGTATATTATGTTTTGTTTAATTATTATGTTCCTATTGTCCTTGTTGATGTGGTAATAATGGATAAGTATGTTTATGTTATTAAATTGATGAGACATAAAATTGAGTTAAATTATTATGTGACTTTCTTTATAACAATGCAATGATATAGTCATGAATTGATGGAATATATTACTTACAAGAGAAAGGATAAATTATGGATATTTCTATTTCATATTAATTGGTGTCACAATTTGATTATGTTAATTACATATATATGGGATTGTTGATTTAATTGTTGATTATCATTCATTACATATATTAATATGTGACTTCGAGTGTGTAGGTACATGCCCATGGCCAATGGGATCAAAGGTAACCAAGGGTACTCTATTGTGCTAAGCCATGTAAAACTAACTATGGTCCATTTGGAGGGACCATAGTCTCATATGTATTCTATTTTATTTTGTGATAAAATGATTTAATGTTTGTTACCATAGTTTTTTTCATGTCTCAAAAACTTGTTATTCATCTAAATTTGGCTAAGTCTTAAAGTTATCGATATTAGAAAGTCAGTTCTTGAAACTATGTCAGTCGTCACTTAGGTTATCATAAACTTTTCTTTTCCTAGCATGTCACTTAAAGTTTAGCGTTGCAAAGTTTTAAAATATTTTAGTGTTTAGTAATTTTTTCATAACTCTTGTAATTATTATTTTTGGCAAAGCTTAAGTCATTTTGAAATTTTCCTCAAGTTATGAAACTTTCGTCAGACTTAAAAAAAGTTATCAAAACATACTCTTTTTCTACCCAAAAGATGTTGAAGATTTTGAAAGTATGTAAGGAATGTATCAAAGAGATTTCAATATTTCACATTGGTTTTAAAACCCATGTCAATCACTGACAAGGTTTTATGAACCTCTCTTCCTACCAATCAATTAGTTGTTCTCTTTTTAAATTTTCAAAAGGAAGTTACAAGAAAGAATGATGTGAAAGTCTACATGCACCAGCCACAACAAGAGGAAAATTAATTTCTCACCTAACCAAGTATTAATTACGAAGAACTAAAAAGAGGATTTGAGCTATTAAAAGGAGTATTCCCAATTGAGACACTAAATTAGAAGGAGAACAAAGAAGTGAACTGGTGCAGCTGTCGATCCACAAAATCCAAAGAACATAAAGGTATTTCTTTCTCTAGTTGTTTTTGGGTAAAATTACACTATGGATAGAATGGTTTTATCAGCTTAAGCTTCCTTGTAAAGATTGTATATAAACCCTAGGTTTTCTTCATCACCATGAAATACAAATATCAAGGTTATGAATATATTTTGAGTTTAAATAGCACAATGCTAGAGATAGGGGATACTAAAATAGGGCATGTAAACTTGGATGAATTTTAGGAGAGAATTAGCAAGCCAAATCCTCCACCTATCACACAAAAGTTAATTGAAAATGGGTTATTAGAAGTAGTTACCTTTCTTGTTGCAATACAATTCTCAAATTTAATTATTGAATGCATTAGACATTACGACTCCCAGACCCATGAAGTCAAAACTTGTGACAATAGGCTAATCGTAAAAGTTCAGAGGGTTAATTTTGCCTCTTGTCTAAAAATTGTAGAAAGAGAACAATTTTTCCCCTTTGATTTCTCCTCCTCACAAATTGAATTCTTATCAAGAAGGGGTATTACCAAAATATAATAGCCAAGAATTGGCTTGTTTCACCTAAGAAAGGTAAATCCCAATTTCCTAGATATTTGTGTAGAAATTATTTTGTTAATGAAAATTTGGATATTATTGCGTTGTTACATAGATTAAGGGGAAATGAAAGGGCACACGAGTTCAAGGAGTCAATGAAATTTATCCAAATCATGCTCACAAGGAAAAAATTGTTATATTGGGCCCATATTTTAGTGACAAAATGAACCACACCTTTATCTTCTTTACAATTAATCAAACCTTTTTCATGTCCTCGTATCTCACCTATGACATTTCTAGTACCAAGCCATGGCTAGGTTTGAGACCAAGCTCACTTCCCTACGATGAAGTCCCAATTTTTTAATACTATGATAAATTACAATTGGGTAAAAGTAACCATCATCACAAGAGAGTTACTGATGCCTTTACTATCAGAGTGACCCAGGTGATACATGGGAACATTGACCTAAGTCTTACTCCAGAGTCTATGTAGTTCATTGGCAAGTATGGAAGTCATTTCATTTAATTTAAAAGGTTTTCATATATTCGAGTTGGTGGTTTCAGTGTTCCTTCGTTAAAGATTCCAAGGTATACACAAAATAAATGTATGTAATTGAAGTATGTAGACAACTTGCTGATGTAAATAAGAGATTTCAAGAATGAAAGGTGGGCATACAATTTCCTGTAGGGTTTGGTTATTTCACTTGCAACTCAATGTCAGATTCTCTAAACATTGAAAGAGACCAAGTATACCTTACAATTTATGAAGAATGTTTCCATTTTGATAGCAAGGATTATGTAAAGAATAATTTACAACTTGGCTCAGGTTTTCATCATATACTTGATCTGGAGGATTATTGGGAAGATTTTCTGGATGAGTATGAAGTTAGGAAAATAATTTGGATGAGACTATCTTGAAGATAGATAATACTATTTGGATTAAGGTGGGGTATTCAAGGCATAGAAGATAGTGAATTAGATCTAGTTGATCTTGTTTTTAATAAACATGTCTCTATTCAACCTATTGTTATCATGGACTAGAGCATAAAATAGGTTGAAACTATTGAAGCAATAATTGTTGTTTTAAGAAGAATAGAGGAATGGTTTTACAAGAAGAAGACAAAGCAACAACACCCCCAAACTAGGTCACAAAATACTCAACCTCTAGGTGAGAGTAGTCAACCTCCCATAGCCTCAGGGAATTCATCCTCAACTTCACATCAAGTACCATTTGGAACTCAAGGAGATGGTGATGATGATCCTCCTAAGATGAATTCATTAGAAAATACACGTGGAGAAGATTCCCCAGATCTACCTCAACAAAAAAAGGATAAGGCTATAGAGAAGGGTGAAGAAAACATATGTTATTCCTCTATTTCCCATACTCATATCAACACTTCTTCATCTTAGATAATCTCTTGTTATAGAAGTAAATGATCCTCTTAGAATAGGACCTACCTCACATCATCACCAAAACATTTGATGTCTACTACCCTCTATTGAGGAGAACTTCGTTTAGCTCTTCTAGTTCTAAAGCAGCTGGTGTTCCTTCTACATCATCCTAGTTGTAACACACATATCAAAGAAGAGGAAGGTTATGTAGGTAGATCTCCCTGAGATAGATATGGTGAGCCAATTGCTTTAGAGGACTCCAAAGCCCAAAAATTTGAAGATTACATCATGGATGATAGAGGATGATAATACAAGAAATGTCTATGTAGAGGTTTCTCATCCCATTACATAGAAATAAATCAATCAAGAAACTTCCAATGACTTTGATGTCACTAGGGTAAATTTAGGGCCATCCACAAGAGATGGAGATGTGTACAAATTCCAAACAATAGTGAAAAGGATAGTAAAATGAACTAACAAGGATAAGAAGAGTAAAGATGAATTGAAAATTTAGTTTAGGGTCCTAACCAAATGCCTAAAGTTGGTCTTTGAATTTTCCCCTTAGCCAATATATCAAGTCAAAGCCTCTTTTGATCCAACATCAGTAATGGGAAAGGAGGTAATAAGCAAGATACAAAATTGTAAGATTTTTGGAAAGGCTATAGGTGAGAGGGTTAATGATATGAGAGATAAAGGAAATCACTTCATTTAAAATATGCTAAGAGTTCACCAAAAAATACACCTTGAAGGAGGAAGTAGAAAAAGACATTGTTTCTATCAGAAATGAAGAAGTAGTATGGATAACATACTTAGATGAAATCTGGGGAATGTTGAATATGGGACTTGAGAAGTTAGTTAGTGAGAAAATCATCTTGAATGTGGTTGATAGTCACTTTTTAATCTGGAAGAAGAGCATTGAATGGAAGCTACAAGTGGTGCGACAGATTTTGCAAGAATATAAAAAATATTAACAAAATACAATGCAATTATGGAAGAGGTTTGAAAGAATCTCTTTGCATTTGGTTTGCATCCTATTTGGGAAGGAAGTGACACCAATGAAGATATTAGAGTTTTGATGAATAACTTGAAAAATATGATTGATGAGATCATTAACACCCAACATTTCAATGTCAAAATATTGAGGAGATTCAGTGGAATAGACATAGTTTTGTTTCAAATAGAAGGATTGGAAAATTCATAAAACAAAAGGATTAAAGTGGGATGTGATGAAAAATTGGCCTAGAGATTACGAGTAGGGAATGTCACTATTCCCCAAGATAAGGAGCTGCTAGATGTCATTAATTCTTTCAAAGGTTTACAAAAGAAACTTTCCACATTAGTAAATCAACTGACCACAGAGTCAATTGATGAAGAACCACCCCCATGACTCTTCAATTGCTTTTTGAATTTTCATAGTTTTTGAAAAGACTTTATTTATTTTTGAGAAATTATTCTAAAAAGAAGTGCTTACTCATTCACTTATATATTTGTAATCAAAACACAAGAAAATTTATCGATTAATGTTTGAAGAAACTTAATACTAATCATTTTAAATATCATGTTACAATTAAAACCCTATACATCTATGTGTGTTTATTTTATGGGGATAATTCAGAAATCTTAAATCTATTTGTCTAAGTTTCTTTCTATAGTGTATAAAATTGTATGCTCTTGAAAGTAGTGAAATCTCACACTTAATTTGGACCTATTTTAGCACCGTTGCATGAAATACCCCTTTAAAACATCATTAATAGGCCCTTAACACCCTTTATTTTAGATCTTGAGGCTTATTTCAACTAAAAACTAGACAAAATCATTAAAAAAACTTAAATTTCTAACAACCACAATGAAAATCTAGGGTGGGACTCATATGCCAACTTGGGCAAATGAGTCCCCCTAGCTAGGACCCATATGCCAGAGGTGGCGTATGAGTCCCATTTGGGGATTTTATAGGGTTTGAGTGGGAAATTAATTTTTTTAATTAAAATTTTTGGTTGATGTTGGCTTTTGAGATCTGAATAACGATAAATTAGGTTTTAATGCCTATAGAAGCAAGCTTCTAAGTCATTATTTCATCCAAGCAAGCATTTTTAGAGCAATTTCATGATCCAAGCATTCAAGAGTCTTTGAGCATGCTTTCACAAGAGCATTCAAGTTTCAAAAGAAAGTAAATTTGATGTCTTAGAGCAACACTAAAGTGTTTTTATAGGTCTTCAAGCTCACTTTCATTCAAGATCTAACATTTTTAAGGGTTGATCATGGTTGTCTATATTGGAATGTGTTGTTGATTATTGTCATTAATGGTTGTCATTGATGTCAACATATCTTGATTGATTGATTATGATGCTTTGGTGATCCGGATTGGCATGCTCCGAATGTTGTGCTATGATGATCTATCTTTAGTCATGCTTGTCCTAGTTCCATTCACTTTGCAACATGATGAGATACACTCTTATGGGTCTGGACCGATATGGAAATTGGCTAATGTACCCTAGAATATTATTTGAATTGTAACGTGTATATGCTATTTTTTGATATCATGGTAGCATGTTGATTTGAGTGAGGAGATTCTTATTGGTCCATGTTTCATTCCTCTCCACTGCAGGAATGTTTTGTGGTGACCTAATTCAAATTGTGTCTGGCTGACTTAGGAGATTATGAAGAAATTGTGTTTGTCTAACTTAGTAGTCTGTGGAATCATGGAATGGTATAAGTAAAAGTTGATTTTGTTTGATGAAATCAAGTGTGATGAATGTGAAAATCCAGAAATTATGAAGTATGCAGATGCATATGGCTGGAGGTAGAAAATAACGAGATTATATCCAGTTGCATTCTTCATGACAATTATTTCAGTGGTGGATTCCCTTTCATCATTCTTCTGGTAGTGAGTCGTTTTGTGTTGGCAATGAGCCTTTCTCTCCTAGTAGTGAGCCTTTCTATCTTGGAAGTGAGCCTTTCTCTTTTGGCAGTGAACCCATCGATAGTGAACCTTACCTACAGTGAGCAACTTGGCAGTGAGCCCTTTGTAAAACTCACCTTAACCAATGTCACCTTAACTAGTGTTTTTATAATTGATAATTAGCATTCTTCGTGGTTTTTCCCTTCTTGGGTTTCCACGTAAATTCTGGTGTTTATTATGTATGGTGTTTTTGTGTACCTTCATGTTCATATTTGTTAGATAGTTATTTGATTGATTTAAGATTTCTCTGGATTAATTAAAGTCAAGAATATTATTTTATAATAACTTATTCACCCCCCTCTCAGTTATCCAGACTGTTCAACAATTGGTATCAAAGATTTGGTTCCTCGAAGAAGAGCTTAACCACTTGGGGTAGATATGATGGTGCACAAAATAAAAATTCTTGTATTTGATGGATCTGACTACATTATCTAGAAAGTGTAGATGAGAGGTTACCTGATCTCTCTATGTTACAAGACTTGGAAATATATTGAGAAAAAATATGTTGAACTGACAGTTGGTCCTAGTTCTGTGGATGATATTTTAGCCTATGAAGGGAATGAAAAGGAAAGGTATGCAATCTTTAGTGCTTTGTCTAAGATTGAGTTAACAAAAGTTATTTCATTGAGCTCTGCTTATGAAGTTTAGGAAAAGTTGAAAGAAATCTATGAAGGAAATGATAGAGTCAAATTATCATGGAAGTTGAAAACTATGCATACATATGAAAACTTTAGGATGGAAGAAAGTGAGGATATAGCAAGTTACTTTTTGAGAGTTGATAGTGCATTAAATGAAGTCAAAAATTAAGCAGGCACTCTAATAGATGAAGATGTTATTGAGAATATTTTGATGGCCCTACCGGATATTTACAGTGACAAGATCTCAGCTATTGAGGAAGTTTATGATTCAAATAAATTCACCAAAGAGAAACTATTTGGCACCTTGATTGCATTTGAGATGAGAAATTTTGGAAAAGAAAAGGAGAAATTTGAAAAAGCCTTCAAAGCCACAAAGATAGAAGAAGATCCAGATGATAAAATTTCAGATGAGTTGTAACCAAACTTCACAAGGAAACTAAAGAGGTACTGACAAGTACAAAGGTATGTTACCTCTTAAATGCTTTAGATGTGGAAAGATTGGTCATATAGCAACTAAGTGTCCAGAAAAAGGAACAAGGAAAAAGCTTAAAAATATCAATAAGAAGGCCTATTATGTTAATGAGAATGCCAACATTTTAGATGATGAATCATATCATAAGGATTATTTTTTTTTAGTGGAAAAGGATGAACCTAGATTTGATATCTCTAATATTTGTCTGAAATCTAATGATACCACTAAAGTTACTTTAATTTTTAAAAGAAACAGAGATAAATAGTTGATTGATAGTGGATGTTCAAATCATATGACCCATGATAAAATTAAGTTTGTGAAACTTGAGAAATATGATGGAGGTTCTATCAGATTTGGAGATGATAAAACAATACATATTGTTGGAATTGGCTCTATTACCTTCAATGGAAAACATAACAATAACAATGTTTACTATGTGAAGGGTTTATATCATAATCTTCTGAGTGTTGGACAGATGTGAGAAAATGGATATAATGTGGTGTTTCAAGATGATGGGTGTGAGATCCGGAAGAGCTCAAGAACTATTATTGTAGCTAGAAAAAGAACAAGTGAGAATATGTATCAACTGGAAGGAGCTACAATGAGATGATTATTTTCTTAGTCCAATGAAAATTGGATTTGGCATCGGAGGATGTGTCACATTAACTTCAACAATTTGGTATGGATAATTTCAATAAGATAAGTCAGAGATTTTCCAAGACTAGCCAAACTACACAACACTATCTACAAAGGATGTCAAGAAGGAAAGAATACCACAAAAACATTCCGAAGAAAATAAGAATCATCTACCAGTTTATTGGACCTTGTACACACTGACCTATGTGTTCCTACCAAAACAAGAAGCTTACAAGGTGAGAGATACTTCATGCTTTTAATTGATGATTATTCCAAATTAACCTGGGTTGCATTCTTGAGAGAAAAATCAAAGGCTTTAGAAAAATTCAATATTTTCAAGGAAAGAGTTGAGAATGAAGTTGATAGAAGAATCAAGTGTTTAAGATTTGATAGAGGAGGAGAAGTAATCTGTTGAATTCAACAAATTCTATGAAAAAATGGCATTATAAGATAGCTATCTACCCCTACAACACCACAATAGAATAGTGTAGTGGAAAGAATGAACCAAACAGTTCAAGAAGCAACTAGAAAAATGATCAATGAAGCAGGTTTACCATAGGTATACTGGAGAGAAGCAATACACACAGTAGTATACACTCTTAATAGAATACTATTCTAGAGGAAATATGGAAAGACATCATATGAGATATGACATGGAAGAGCTCCCATAGTAAAGTAATTAAAAAAATTTGGAAGCAAATGCTACATCCGAGGAGATGAGGAAAATTTTGGAAAGTTCCATAGTAGAGAAGATGAAGGCATATTTTTGGCTTACTCTACAAGAAGCAAAGTGTATCGGTGTTACAACAAGAGACTGAACAAGATGGTTGAAAGTGTGAATGTGAAAGCAAACAAAGATATTTAGAGAAATCCTGATAGGCATATTGAATATGAATTAGATGATGAAAAAGAAAAGGAGGATTAGGAAGAAGAAGAGACAAAGGAGGATCCAAAAACTACAACTAAAACCCCAAAGTATGTATGTAAAAACCACTCTAAAAACCATATTATTAGAGATAAGAATAAGGGAATCATCACAAGAAGAAAAGTAGCTCAAGAGCAAGTATTATTGTGTCTACTCTCAGAAATTGAGCCAAAGACTATGGAAGAAGCATGCAATGATCAGAATTGGGTGAAGACAATGAAAGAAGAGATTGATCAGATAGAGAAAAATCTAACTTGGGAACTTGTGCCCAAACTAATAGAAAAAAATGTAATTGGAACAAAGTGGGTATTCTGAAACAAGCTAGATAAAAATGGAAAGGTAATGAGAAACAAGGAAAGATTGGTTTGCAAAAGTTAGACTCAAGTTGAAGGTATTGACTTTGAAGAAACATATGCCCCTATTTCTTGGATGGAAGTGATACAAATATTCTTAGCTTTTGTAGCTTTTAAGGATTTCAAATTCTATCAAATGGATGTAAAATATGCATTCTTGAATGGAGAACTGAAGGAAGAAGTCTACATTGAGCAATAGGAGGGATTCAAGTTTGAAAGTGAACTGGATGTTGTTTGCAAGTTGAAGAAAGCTTTATATAGATTGAAGCAGACACCTAGAGCCTAGTATGATAGGTTAGACAAGTATTTGATTGGAGAAGGATTTTAGAGAGGATCTGCTGACAATAATTTATACTACATAATTCACTCAGATCAAATGTTGATTGTTGTGGTCTATGTTGATGACATAATTTTTGGAGGAAATGATGATATGTAAAAAAAATTGCAGATGAAATGCAGAAGGAATTTGAAATTTCTATGATAGGTGAGTTAAATTTCTTCCTTGGACTACAAGTAAATCAGAACAACAAAGGAATCTTCATCTCTCAGTCCAAGTATACCAAAGAATTATTGAAGAATTATGGGTTGGAGAACTCCAAACCAATTTTTACACCTATTGTTACTGGATGTAAATTGACAAAAGAAGATGATTCACCTAAAGTTGACACAAGTATGTACAGGTCAATGATTGGAGGATTGTTATATTTGACTGCTACTAGACCAGACATTATGTATGTTGTTTGTTTAGTAGCTATATTTTAGCAAGAACCAAAGGAATCACATGTTGTAGTAAAGAGGACATTTAGATATTTGAAGGGTACATAAGATATGAGGTTATGGTATTCAAAGGACTCATATTTCAGTTTGAAAACTTATATTGATGTTGATTGGTCTGGATGTGTTGATAATAGGTGGAGCACAAGCAGTGGAGCTTATTTCCTTGGCTCTCAATTTGTTGCTTGGTCAAGTAAGAAACAAGATTATGTATCGTTATCTATTGTTGAAGTTGAATACATTGTATCATCCTCATGTTGCACTCAAGTACTATGGATGAAACAAACACTGAAAGACATTGGCATATCATTTGATGAATTGATCTCAATTATGTGTGATAATACCAATGTAATAAACATTTCCAAGAATCTGTTATAACACTCCCAAGCAAAACATATATCCATTAAATATCACTTATTGAGAGAGAAGGTTCTGGAAAATGAGGTAAAACTTGAATATGTACCTACAAAAGAGTAGATTGCAGATATTTTCACAAAACCATTGAGAAAAGATACCTTTGAGTATCTCTGACAAAAGTTAGGGGTTCTTCCCCCTCCTAATCTACAATAATGTGCACCAGGGTGTGCATTGGTCCAAGATATTACATGTTCACTCTTGTCTAGATCAATGATGGGAGGCTTCCTCATAGGGGGGGCAATGCAATTTTTTTAGGGGGAGATTTTCCCTTTGTCCTTTGATGTCAAAGGGGGAGAAGAAAAGAAGATGTTGACATTTGAGTTGTTTGGTTTGTTGTTGATGGATGTTTCCATCAATGACAAAGCGAGAGAGTTTTGGAATGTGTTATTTTTGATTGTTGTCATTGATGTCAACATATCTTGATTGATTGATTCTCATGCTTTGGTGATCTGGATTAGCAGGCTTTGGATGTTATGTTGTGATGATCTATCTTTTGTTGTGCTTTTCCTAGTTCTATTAATTTTGTAACATGATGAGATACACTCTTATGGGTCCAGACCAATTTGGAAATTGGCTAATGTGCTCTAGAATATTATTTGCATTGTGACATGTATATTCTATTTCCAAATATCATGGTAGCATGTTGATTTGAGTGAGGAGGTTCTGATTGGTCCATGTTTCATTCCTCTCCAAAGTGAGAATGTTTTGTGGTGACCTAATTCAAATTGTGTTTGGTTGACTTAGGATATTATGAAGAAATTATGGCTGGATGACGTAGGAGTTTATGGAAGCATGGAATGGTATAAGTAAAATTTTATTTTGTTTGATGAAATCAAGTGTGATGAATTTAAAAATCCAAACATTGTGAAGTATGTGAAAGTATATGACTGGAGGTAACAAACAGTGAGATTCTATTCAGTGTCATTGTCGGTGACAATTATTTCAGCGGTGGATTCCCTTTCATCATTCTTCTGGAATTGAGCCATTTTTTGTTGGTAGTGAGCCTTTATCTCTTGGAAGTGAGCCTTACTCTCTTGGCAATGATCCTTTCTCTCTTGGAAGTGATCCTTTCTCTTTTGGCAGTGAGCCTTTTTATCTTTTTATGTAATAGCTAAGTAGTGAGCCCACTAGTAGTGAGCCTTACCTGTAGAAAGAAACTTGGCAGTGAGCCCTTTGTAAAAATAATCTTAACCGGTTTCACCTTAACCAATGTTTTTATAATTAAGAATTAGCATTCTTTGTGGTTTTTCCCTTCTTGGGTTTCCATGTAAATTTTGGTGTTTATTGTGCATGGTTTTTTGTGTGTCTTCATGTTCATATCTGTTAGATAACTATCTTTTTGATTTAATCTTATTCCAGATTAATTGATGTCAAGAAAATTATTTTATAATGACTGATTCACCCCCCTCTTAGTTATCCATACTATTCAAAAGTCTATGGTGAATCATGATGGATTCTAGATTGGGGAGATGCAACTAGCCATCAAGCTAAGCCTAATGACTTGTTTCCTAAGTGATTCCATCCTCCATTATCACTCTAATTTCTACCTAAGGAATGTACATGCATCATCATGACTTATTAGAGTGATTTTGACATCTCTCAAAGTGAGTCATTACATTCAAGATTCATTCATTCATCTCATTCTTACACCTTAGAATAGGGTTGCATCACATTTCTTATTTCCTAATCTTAGAAACACTTAAGTTTAGGGTTCATGTTCACATTTTCATTCAAGTTTCATTATTTCTATCAAGGTTTAGCTACCAAACTAGGTGTTTGACTGAGGAAAACCCCCCATAAGAAAATTAAGTATATATTTTTTTTTGCAGATCTTTTATAGGCTCAGATCTGGAAATCAATTGGGAAGAGAAAAGAAAATGTTGAAGTGAAAATATGAACTTTGAATTCCTAAAAGAGAGGAACATTATTGATATGCCAGAAGTGGCATATGAGTCCCACTATAGGCATTTTTCTACATTTTGTAGATCTTGACTGTACACTGCCAAAAACCTGTTCCAGACTAGAAACACTAATCAGGGATTGATATGCCCAAGATGGTGTATGAGTCCCAATGGGCCTAAAATTCATTATTGTCAATGTTTTATATTCTATTCCATCCTTCCTCATATTTCTAGGTGCACCTCCTTGATCTTGTATTTCTTTGTTCTAATTTACATGCATTTGGAGTTCATTTAATGAAGAATTGAATCATATTAGGGTTAAACGTTAGGAATTTTATTTTACTTATCTTTCCAATCCCTAGCTCTATGGTGAACCCTTAATTAGTTTATAATCAGACCCTAGGAAAACCCTATTGCAAGATATCTTTCTCCTTTACATACCTAAGATTGAGATCTCTAGGGTTTACCTTGAGTGAGAGAGTGTGAAGATTGTTGTTCTATCTTCCAAGCATAGAATCCAAAAAAATTCAATCTTTCATTTTGGTGAACCTACATTTAGAACATCATAATTCTGATTTTAAGTCCATCATCATCCTAGATCTTGCTTGCATTAAAATTGCATTAGGTTTTTCATTAGTTAATTAGCATTCTAGGGTTTCCAATTCTTGCATTAGTGAAAGTGCAGATAGCTTGCATTTTTTCATATTACATCATTAACAATTATTTAAAAAATGCATTTACACTTAGGTTATATATCATACAAACTAGAAAGCATAAAAATCACTTAAAATTTTCTAAAAGTTTTGAAAAAAACCCTCATTGGGACTCATACGCCCCTCTGGGTGATTTAGTCCTAGTGAAAATTTTAAACTACACTTTTCAACATTGAATTCCTTGTTTGTAGGATTTTGTTTGTTTTTGGTAGTTTCCTATTTCAATTTTCAAAAAAAAAATTACATTCAAATCATTAGAATTAGCATAATTGACATTTATTGTAATTTGGATAGAATTAGATTCTTGCACTTTTCATTTTTTCAGTCTTAGTTCATAGTCTAATTAGATTAGAGTACATTTGGCATTCATTAGAAAACTAAACTAAAAACACCTATAAACTAATGAACCCCTTGGAGAAAGTATAGTTACTTGACTATTTCAAATCTCTTTTTTCAAGCTAACCTAGCCCTCAAGCCTTTTAGTAGTGATAACTTTGACATGTTAGATGAATCCCTCGAGGAATTCTTCTCACAAGGTTCATCCACTAAGGATTTTCATGATAAACCAAAACTAAGAGAAGTTAGCGTGATTCAACCTCAACTTATCCTTTACCCACCTTCACACAAATCTCAACCTAAAAAAAAGCCATAATTTAGTCTCTACCCACCTAAGAACAATGTTTTACAACAATCAAGTAATAATACCATTGCTCATACATAGAACACTCGAAACAATCTGCAACCAAAACAACCAACTTTGACAACATTACCTTTTCCTAATACTATCATGCCTAGCACTCCTCATTTTCCCTTGCATAATGGGAAGGAGTATGATCTTGTTGAACAACTTAAGAATAATCCTACAAAGATATCCCTATGGGATCTAATTCAGAATTCACGTAATTATCAAATTATGGTTCAAATAGCTTTATAACAAGCAGTGGTTCCACCTGGTACAAATGCAAATGATGTAGCAGCTCTAATACAAGGAAGGAATCCAATTACTATAGACATTACCTTTCATCAACATGAGCTACCTACTTTGGAACTAAGAAAGAAAACTAATGCCTTCATAATAATGGCCATTTATAACTAATTAGGAATAAAAATAACCCTTGTTGACAATGGTTCCACCCTTAATGTGTGTAGTGTGACTCTTTTGGATAAAATCAGTGTGGATAAGTCAAAAATTCAACATGATTCCTTGTCAATTCGTGGATTTGATAACATAGTAAAATAATTTTTTGGTGTGATTACTTTACCTATTATAGTTGGAAAGGATACGTTGTAGATCCCTATTCATGTAATTCTCGATAATATTTCATTTAACCTTCTTTTAGGGTGACCTTGGATTCATGAAATGGATGTAGTTCCTTCAACCCTTAATTATATAATGAAGTATTTCTACAAAAATAAGGTATACAAAATTGAAATAGACCCTGAGCCTAATTTTTTTTTACAAGTTTAAAAAGGAATGACAAGTCCTCTAAACACATTTATTCCAACATCAAACATAGAGCCTATGGAAGAAGATCAACAAGAAACTAAAACAGTGTTGAAATTATTGGAAGATGATTGGGGTTCCTTGGAATTCACACCTTCGTTTATGGGAGCAAACAATGGTAATGTCAACACAAAATTTAGAATAAAACTCACAAGCATCTACCTCATCTACTATTGAAAGTGACACAAGTTATACAACTAAATTTGATGAGATATATTAGCAAAAACCACCAAACCTGAAATAAATGGAAAGACTTTATGGGAGGGGTTATGAAATTATGAAACAATTGGGTTATAGTGGAAAAGGATGTGGAAAGAAAGAACAAGGCATTTGTTTCCCTGTGGAACCTAACACACAAGAAACAAAAGGTGGTTTTGGAAAATGTCCTTCTAAGATAACATAAGCAAACAAAAGGCCCTTGTTAAACATCAATAGCAAACAAAAAATGGTTTGGTATAATATCACCTTGAAGCATCCTAAACTACTCAATATGACTTGTGAGCCATCATGCGAATACTTCAAAGATGACAAAGACTTGAAAGTAATGTTAGGAGTTTATGATAAACTATCTAGTCCTCCTCAAAAGAAATGGGTTACATGTGTTATGATTAGTACCAAACAAAAAGACAGAGATGAAGAAAGTAGTGAGATGGACATAAGTAAAGAGGAATACAACCCTAAATTTCCAAAACCAAGTGCAATTCCTCTAGGAGATACAATTGACATACCAATGGACATCAATGATAAGGATAAAGTAATTAAGATAGGAAAGTGCCTTGATGATGAAGAACAAGAAGATCACACAATTTTACTACATGAATTTGTTGAGCTTTTTTCTTGGAATTATTTGGATATTCTAGGAATCAATGCTAAGATAGTGACACACAACATAGTCCCTAATGAAAATGCTAAACCTGTTAGAAAAAAGTTTCAAAAGATGAACCCTAAGATAGCCTTACTAGTTAAGGGAGAAATTGAAAAAATCCTTGAGGTTGGTTTTATAAGACCTATAGATTATTCTTCTTGAATCTCAAACATTGTTGCAGTCATAAAAACCAATAATCATATTTGGATGTGTACAAATTTTCTTGATTTGAATAAAGTGTACATTTAAAAGATGACTTTCCCCTATCGACATCATAGTAGATTTGACTGTGGGACATGATTTTTTGTTATTCATGGATGGATTTTCTAGGTACAATCAAATATTTATTAACCCTCGAGATCAATAAAAAATAGCATTTGCAACTATTTGGGGAACATTTTTCTAGGTCATGATGCCCTTTATATTAAAAAAAATAGGAGAAACATATCAACAAGTTATGACATTAATATTTCATTATTACATACATAAGATTTTGGAAGACTATGTTGATGATATTCTAGCCAAATCTTTAACCAGATGAGAATGTGAATATCCTTTAGAAGATATTTGAATGAATGCAAAAATACAATATAAGACTGAATCTGAAATAGTGTCTTTGGTGTAGATAGTGGAATTTTTTTATGTTTTATTGTATATCACAAAGGAATCGAGGTGGACATGAAAAAAATTGATGTTATAGTTAACATGCCACCTCCTAGAAACATCTCTCAATTACATACCTTACAAGGAAGAATTCAAGCTATCCATAGTTTTGTAGCATCCTTAGTGGATCAAATGTTACCATTTACACATCTCCTTAAGAAAGATGTGCACTTTGATTGGAATGGGGATTGCTAATAGGATTTTGAGAGTTTGATGAATTATCTTGCAACTCCACCTATTTTACAACTTGCTATGAAAAAAAAACCTTTGATCCTTTATACCATAGCAATAGCCCATGCTCTTGTAGCATTATTGGCTCAACAAGAGAAGAATGGTAAAGAACCCCCTATTTATTACATTACCTGAACTTTGATTGATTACGAAAAATGATATACAAGGACAAAGAAACAGTGTTTGGATCTTGTTTTCGCTACTAGTAAGTTGAGACATTACTTACTGAATGCTAAAATACATGTAATGAAAAAATCTGATCCTTTAAAACATCTTTTCACTAAAAAAGATTTATCAGGACACTTAGCTAAATGGGTTATGTTGTTAACAGAGTTTGACCTTAAGTTTCTTTCACAAAAATCAATTAAAGTACAAGCCTTAATTGACCATTTAGTAGATACTCCCTCACCCTTGGTTTTATATAATATAGAAATGTTCCCTAATGAGAATGTGTTAAGTATTCAGAATGACAAAGAAACATGTGAATTATACTTTGATGGCTCTAAGTGTAGAATAGGCTATGATGGTAGGGTTATAATAGTCCCACTTGTAGGGAAGCCTATTCACATATCCTATCGGTTAAATTTCTTATGCACCAACAACACAGTGGAATATGAAGCACCAATTGTTGGTTTACATGATATTTTAGCTTTGGGAGTTTGAAATATTATGATATTCGATGATTCACAATTAGTCATTAAGAAAATAAATGGGACATATCAAGCAAATCATGACCAATTATTGAAATACAAGGATCTCATAATGAATTTGTTAGAGAAGTTTGAATTTTTTACCATTGATAACATCCCACAAAAGGATAATCAACATGCAGATGCAATGGTAATTGTAGCTTCTCTTATATCCCCTCAAGATCCTTGAAAGGACTTCACATTTATTGTGCATAAAATTATGAGCCCATCAATAGAATCCAAAACATAAGAAGTATTATCAACAACTATGGAAACCTATATGAATGGTATACACCGATATTTAATTATTTAAAAGAAGGTACCTTCCCTGAGCTAACAACTAAGCATACTAGATATCATCTTCAAAAAATCATATCTAAGTATATAATTATTGTTGACGTGTTATATCAAAGACCTTTAACATTCTTTTACTTAGATTCCTTAAAGAATCTAAAATCCTATAGTAGTTGAAGAAGCTCATGCAGGTGCTTGTGGAGGTCATTTTGGAGGAAGATCATTAATTCAAAAACTCATTCGCATAGGATGTTATTGGAGACATATGGAAAAAGATTGCTTTGAATATGTTAAAAGATTTCACAAATGTCAGGAACATAGCAATTTTATTCATGCTCCTGCTTTTGAGCTTCGGGCCCAAATTCCTATTTGGCCATGCTCAGTTTGGGGACTAGATCTAATTGGAAAAGTTTCACCTCCTTCAGCTAGAAACACTTTTATAATAACTGCAACAAATTATTTCACAAAGTGGGTAGAAGCTATTGCCCTTCATTCCACAACTACTGATGTGATATGTCATTTCATATTGCTACAAATTATCACTCACTTTGGAATCTCTTATGCATTGGTTTTAGACAATGGGACACTGTTTAAGAATAATGATATGAAGAATTTATTAGAAACGTTTAACATCCAACATCATTTCTCAACGCCTTACTACTCATAATCTAATGGTCAATCCAAATCAACTAATAAGACTCTTGAAAAAATCCAAAGGAAGACAGTAAAAAAACATAATAACGATTGACACACACAATTGACATATGCATTATGGGCTTACCACACTAGTAGAAGAAAATCCACTGGGACTACTCTGTATAACCTTGTCTATGGAACTGAGGAAATAATTACCTTGGAGTTAGAGATTCCTTCATTAAGGATCACTCTGCAAGGACTTATTGATGGAAATACTTATAAAGAACAATGACTACACTAGCTTGAGATGATTGATGAAAATCGCATTGACACTCTTGGACATCTCCAAACCTATCCTAGAAAATTGTAGTGTAGCTACAATGTCCATGCCATCCCTTGTGTATTCAACAAAGGTGATCTAGTGTTGTTCAAAAATCAATGTAACATCAATGCTAACCTGACTAAGAAAGGAAAATTCAGTCCTAATTGGTTAGGAGCTTATATAATTAACGAAAGTTATGGGTTTGGAGATACACATTATCTAAAATGGATGGCACACCTCTTAAGGAACCGATAAATGTAGCACACTTGCTCTAGTATTATGTCTAATCATATTGAATAGTGTGAATTATAAAGCAGTGGTATTAGAGTTATTAGATGATGTTCTATGTACTCTCGCATTGCTTCATTCTTGACAAATCATTTGTGTGTCTTAAATATTAAAGTAATTATTTAACTTAATTTTAGATAGTTACTTTAGGTTTCATAATATTCAAGATAATCTTGTATGTTATGATAAATTAGATCCTTATTTGCATTTAATGTTCTACAATTAGATCATAGGTGCATTTAATTTAGTGTAACATACTTAAAATAACAATGTTGCATCTAAGAGAAACTAGAATAATTTTTAATTAGATCACATAAAACATGTTAAATCATGGAGACATTTATTAAATAGTCTTATAAAGGGGTGAAATCACAATAATGTGTCTCACTTTTTTCCCAAGATGGACATTTACATCAATATTTTTAACTAAATCTTCAACTTCTTAGACCTAGAGCAGCTAAACCATAAAGAACTTGAAGATAATGTGAACTAATGATTTGTGGAAATTTGTGTGTAGATTTTAAATATTTTTTTTTCAAAATTTTCAAAATAAATCATGAATCTTTCAACAAATAATTGGTTTTAGATAGAAAACAATATTTTTAGAAAGTAACGTTTGTGTCATACAAACTAACTTTTTTCTATTAAGGATTAAATTCTAATTTTTGGAATATAGATTCTCAACATCAATATCTAGGGAAAGGATATTTTTTCATAATTTTTTATTGCATTTTTAAATTAAATTTTGAAGTCACTGTAACTATAATTTGGACATATGTGTGTCGTACAACCTAAATTTTTATGTATATATTGAAATCCAATTTTTATTTATTTGGGTGAAACAAGGAAATCAATATCTAGGGAATGGGTATTTTTTGAATTTTTTTTACAATGGTTTACTATTTTTCCACCTCTGCACAACACAAAGCTTGATGTTCAGAGAAAAACCTAAGTTTAGTAAAAATTGAAAATTAAATACATGGTAAAATGAAAATATATCAAATCTATACTTGTTGGAAAGCTAGTTTCAAGGGCTACAATCCTAAAAAATATAATTTTTAAATGATGTTATTCAATCCCTCAAAAGGTAAAGAAATAGTGGTTGTTTGCTAGCATTTTGATAGCTGTGAAGGAGACTCCATTGTGGGTATGATTTAATGATATAGGGGTTCTATCCAAGGGGTTTTGATCTAAGGGGGTCTTATCTATCCCTATTCAATTAAAACCATTTATATGGAGCTTCTCAAGACTTAAATCATTAGTTTTTTCTAAAATCAATGATTTCAGGAAAAAATCAACACATCCCAAAAGTGAGACACAGTATTGTGGCAACACCCAAAGATTATTTAATCAATCAAATTGTCATTTAACATTAAAACACATAAACATAAACAACCAAGCATAAAATGATCATATATATATATATCAAAATTTTGAGTACATGTCATCAATACATACAATGCTAATGTGGTCTATGACTGTTGGATCCCTCAAGATGTGGTGATCACAATCTGTCTAGGGGCAGTCCATCGAGAGATGGTGGTATGTGATCATGATCAAGATCTATCAAGTGCATCCAGGGCATATTGTAGACCGCATGCCTAGATCCAATAGCCTCATGGTGATCCTCTGCTAGGTGGTCTCTCTTTGCCTATGGTGTGGATACCTCTTAATGGAGTCTCTTGACCTTCACTAGGGATTGAGATGATCAGACCCCTTGATAGGAAGCCTCGACTTGGTGAGTGTGCCTCCTAAAACTTTCATGTGTTTCCTACAACCTAATGTATGGATTGAATAGATCTTGGTCCCACTCCACAATCGGTGGGGGCATATAATCTGTATTAGTAGCATCCTCATAAACTGACAGAGGCACTATCTTTGTGGAAACCTAGCAATAGAGATCATGTAGATCTCTCATAGCCTATACAGGATAGAAATAATAAACATAATCAATACACATCATGATATATATATGTGGAAATTAAAACCATAATCATTAAAGAATAGGCATAATCATAAATAAAATATCATCACCTATCTCTTTGGTTGGCTATGTAAAAATAGCATCGTCCTATGTAAGAGGAATGGAAGTTGTGCTAGCCTCTCCATTCTCATGGGTGCTGAGACGTGCAATAGCTACTAACTATTCTCTAGTAACATGAATGGGATATGGGTCTCCTTTCTCATGGGCAACTAGACCCTCGTATGTCGTATTGCTTCCCTCACCCATTGGCTCCTCCTCCTCCTCGATCTCCTCCTCTCCATCATAATCAGGGTCTACTACCAAATCATACTCCTCATATATCTCATCTGTGAATAGGTCGGTAGCTCTAAGTCTTGTATCCTTAGCTATATCCTCCTCCTCCTCTCTTTGATCTGGGAGTGGTCCTGCATAGCCCATTGGGTCATCCATGGGGAACACTAGATTTGGTCGTGCTATTGTCCACCACTCCTCATATGTGTCTATAATACCAATGTCATCGACATTGGATATTGGGGGCATGTTATTGTCACTATCATCTAAGTCATTGAAGATGACACATCTAAGGTGAATCATCTAGTGTCTTCTAGCCTTTGGGAACTCTGCACTAATTTCCTTTAGAAGGGTCGTGCTACTGGTGCTACCTGAATCTTCCCAAACTATTGCATGACATGGTCATAGTAGAATGTTCATACTACATAATCTTGTTTTCCCAGTAGAAATATATCCATCTACATACTCCTCAACTATCGAGTCTCATCCAACCACTATGGTATCAACTGGTAAGGTCTCCAAATGATCTCCTCCTAATCAAGGTGGTCAAATCTGAATCTCAAATATAAAATATCTCTGGTCTTCCATGCCTATCTCAATGGATAACTAAAAACATTGGGGTACCTAATGGAAGATATTGTAGGATATCTTGTTGATCTAGTGCATGTGATATGCTCTAAACACCATACCTGTAGTAGTTAACAATGCACCACACTTTCCTCCTCACAATATGAAAACCTCTCGATATCATAGTATAAATGTGTTAGGATGTTGCAGCCCCAAGCATATACTATCCTCTAGTGCTCCATCTATCTAATCATATGGACTATTTGAATCCATCTAGGTGTGCTCCCCAACCATCAAGGATGAGTACTAGTGCTACTATAAAAATCATAATGTACCTCAAGAGTGAAGATAGCACATAGAGTAGCCACTAAAGCTCAATGTGTGGCCCCATGATTTCCTCTCGAACTAGTCCATCTAGATAGTATCCCACATCGAATCACATCTATAAATATGACCACTCACCTACAAAGCACATAGTCTCACTGTAGATAGGAACCAAAGGATGCTATGAATGTCCTCTAGGGTGATGGTCATCTCACCCATGGGAAGATGAAAGGTGCAGGTGTCAACATTCCAACTCTCTGCTAGTGCCATCTGCAAGGCATCATGGTACCTCATGGGAGGCATGAGGTACGTCCAATATAATCTAGTAATATATAATGTCTCAACATCTTCCTCTGATAGTGTCAAGACCAAGTCTTGCATGTGAAAAATCTATCTATCGCTGAGATGTTGTCGCGACTGGGGTGTTATCTAACAATAAAGAGTACAAATACATCCTATAAGCATTTTAAAATTTAAAATATTAACATTAGTCATCAATAAGTGTGATAAAGTTGCTCTAGTGTACTTTTATAAAGGTCCTAGACACTTTATTTCCCTTTTTGGACACTTCATGAAGAAATAGGACACTTTGTGAAAAAGTGGGACACTTCGCGAAAAAAAGGGACATTTTGTAAAAAAAGAGGACACTTTGCGAAAAAAAGGGACACCTTGCAAAATTTTCTTCTAGGGTCCTAAATCAACCTAGAAAGGGTCCTTAATCAACCTAGAAATGCAAAAATATAAATTAAATGCATAAAAAAAAAGCTAACGTACAAAAAATAAACTCACCTAGTGCTAAAGGTCGCCATGTGCTACCTCCTCTCTCAGCGTATTGAGACTCGGGGGTCTATAATCTGGTCAGCTCAACATTTTCAACTACTCTTCCACAAATTCAAACTACAAGAAGGTAAAAGACAAAATAGTTAGAAATTACTTCACTTTTTACTCTTATATATGTTAAAATTAGGTTTTTACTATATTAGGGTTAAGAGTTCTTTTCATTCAAATTAGCATACTGGGGGCTAGCGAGCTCCATTTTTAATGTCGTTTATTGCATTGGAATCGTGATTCCACTCTTGTCCTCATCATACATCTGTCATTATGCAGTATGGTACTTAGAAATACCCTATGATACAACTTATCCGATTTGATGTGGCTAGATTGCTACCTTGATTCCACCTCCATAAAGCAAGTGGAATCAAGAGGGCATACATCTACCCTCAAATTTGATTCCTAGAAGTTAGATAAGATGATTTTTGGACAACTAATGAATTTGTGTTGTAGGATGTGGTTCCTATAATTGTGTTTTTGAAGATAGCTATTGTGGGGGCTTCATTCTCCTATGTTGTGAGTGAACCTATATGCTCATATCCTTTTATGAATTTGTTTTATTCTTTGATTCCTTTAGCTTACATATGCACATAGAGTCATATGGGCTCTAAAGTGGGGGTTAAATGTAGTGTAGAAAATTGTATGCTTTTGAAAGTAGTGTAATTTCACACTTAATTTGGACCTATTTATCACCCTTGCATTAAATACCCCTTTAATTCATCATTTATAAGCCCCTAAGACCCTTTATTTTGGATCTCGAGGCTTATTTCAACTAAAAACCCAACAAAATCATCAAAAACACTTAAATTTCTAACAACCCACCTCAAAAATCTAGGGTGGGACTCATACACCAACTTTGATGTATGAGTCCCCCTAGGTGGGACCCAAATGCCAGAGATAGCTTGTGAATCCCATTTGGGGATTTTTTAAGGTTTGAGCAGGAAAATAACCTTTTTAATTAAAATGTTTGGTTGATGTCAGCTTTTCAGATCTCAATAATGGTAAATTAGTTGTTAATGCATATATAAGAAAGCTTCTAAGTCATTATATCATCAAAGCAATAATTTTTAGAGCAATTTCATGATCCAAGGATTCAAGAGTCTTCAAGCATTCTTTCACAAGAGCATTCAAGTTTCAAAGCAAGAAAATTTGATGTCTTGGAGCAACATTAAAGTGATTTTGCAGGTCTTCAAGCTCACTTTCATTCAAGATCTATCATTGTCAATGGTTGATCATGGTTGTCTATGGTGAATCATGATGGGTTCTAGGTTGGGCAGATGCAACTAGCAATCAAGCTAAGCCTAATGACTTGTTTATGTAGACACTGAAAAATTTCCTGAATGATATCATACACTCAAATTAGGTATGCTAACATCATTTCCTCTTGAAACCCATCCTCTTATTGCTCAATTGATTAAATCAGCCTACCTATTTAATTGCATCATTTGTATTTATTAACCTAATGCATCAAGTCGGGTTAATTCACCCCCTTTCATGCTAACATTTCATCTCATTAAATTAAATAAATCAAATTTTTTAATTTAATTCCCTAAGTCCTCTTATTTAATTAAATACCCTGGAGTTATTTAATTAAATATCATTTCACCTTTCCCCAATTCATTAAATCATTTAATTTAATGAAAATCATCTAAATCCCCTAATTGCATTAATAAAATTTGTTTAAATTATAAATGATCTAATTAATCCAATTCCTCCCACTTGCAAAGGAATATTCCAAAATAATATTCCTCTTTTGCATAATTTAATTTAGTTTTAATTAACTAAATAACCTTTTTTCTTCACCCATGAGAATATTCCAAAGAATATTCTCTCTCCTCCAATCATTTGAAAAAGGGAATATTCTCACTTGGCTTCTTGAGCAAGCTAAACTTGAAACCTCTTGAGAAAGTTAACTTTTGAGCTCCTAAATAGGTCAAAACTGTGCTTGTTTGGAAAGAATGAGAACCATTGATTAAATAGCATGTTGCATTCTCACCTATTGATGAGAATCCATGATCCATGCCTCCAATTTTCTCCATCATTGGCCATTGATTATCTTTTTCAATCCTAACCCTCCATTTCTCATTTGCTTTCCTATAAATAGAAAACTATTTGGAGACAAATGGATCCATCTTTCAGAGAAAACTTGTGTTGTTGAAACTCATCAATCCATATTTTAGAGAAAACTTATGCTATTGAAACTCATCCATCCATCTTTTAGAGCAAACTTATGTTGTTGAAATCACTTACACTCACACTAATCTATTACTCACAATTAACATATTTTAGTTCATTTTAGCTCATTTTAGTTGCATTAATTAGCTTTAAGCTTCCATTAATGGCTTCCATGCATCCATCTTAGTTTGTTTATAAATTAGGGTTTAAATATTTTAGCTTAGAATTATCTTATATTAGCTTAGCTTTCGTATATTTAGATCATTTTTAGCATAAAATCATGTTAATTTAGCTTGCATCATGTTTAAATTAGCATAAATCATTTTTTCATCTGTTTATCACAATGGTTTCATCAATTCTCTTCAATAGAATTAATTAAAACAAGCTCATAGATCACAAGATTAGGAAAGGGTCATTGTTCCACATCAACACGAAACCAATTTCAAAATGGGATAAGTTTCAAATGGATTAGAGTAGACATTTAAATGCTTTCGTATTTTAGAATGCTTCATTTCAATAAATGTTTAGTTTATCTTTCATTTGAATGATCTTGTTTGAGATTGAGCATTAGTGGCATGAATATGCTTTGATTCTTCATGGATCAAGTGTAATTGGCCCATACTAATATCCTCGATCAACATTCTTGCACTAAAAGGAGGGAAAACTGATAATTTAACCAATTTCTATCTCAAATTTCATTTGTTTTGCTTTTTATAGGAAACGACACCCAAATCAATTTCAATGACACACTTTGTAGAGTGTCACCATATAGCGATGCTAGCACCATTTCAAACAATGATGTCGATTAAACAAACGACGCTAATACACTACCGAGGTGTCAAAGAGTTATAAATGACAAGACCAAATCAAATTGTGATGCTATCATGCTCTCTTTTTTGTTCACAGAGCGACACCCTTATTCACCAGAGTGATTCCCTTAGTCAATAGAGTGATGCTATTGTATATAGTGATGCCCAACTTGGATAATAAGTTTAATGATCATTTTTTCAACATGTGCTTTAATTTTCTTGATTTATTAGGATACTAACATGCTTCTAACATTGTTCAGGTTGTTAGACTAATAGGGTTTTGGAGGTTGGATGCCATGAAGTTAAAGCAAAGAAAGCATTATCTTCTTAATATCTTATGATTGTAAAAAGCGTTTGACACTTTGGGGCAATTATAACCCAATTTATTATTCATTTTACTTTCTTCTCTAGAACCTCACTAAATTTAATTTGGGTTTAAAACTAACACTCAACCAGGACTAAAATTGAACCATCATCTCATCATTGTCTTTTAGGTTTAAAATTGAACAAAGCAACTTAACATTTCATTTGGTGCTTAAAACAAACTCATCACTACTTTGAGGTGTTCAAATTTATGAGTGTTTGTTATGTTTTTATTTACAACATTGTTATTGGATGAATATGCAATTATCTTGCACCACTCGACTATCTTGAGAAATAAAAACATTCCTTAAAACTTTGCAAAATCACCTACATCTTTCATTTTGGATTAAAAATGAACCCCTTGTGAGTGTAGGGAAAAGACATGGTGTGTGTTCTCTCCTCATCTCATGCAAACTTGGATGATTGAAGTACAAACACACTTCCTTGCTATTGTTTATCTTTTGGAGGGCCTACCTCCCCACTTTGAAAGGAGGGAATGAACTAGGTAGTAATGAGCTAAATCCAAGCTCTTCTGAAATGCTATATAAATGTGTGGTTGCGATGAAAACTATGATCAATGAGAAGTGATATGTGATATCTCTCCCCTAGTATCTTTATGATACGAAAATCCCTTCTTCTAAGGGTTGGGAGACCTCTTGAGGGAGATTATCATAGTATTCCCTAAATCCAAAGCCCTTATTATGAACCATTGTTTAGAATCCAACATCCTTAATGCTTGTTGGTGCAAGAACGATCATTTTGAAGCCACCCCACATTTGTACCATTCAATTGTAAAAATATAAAAATTCTTTTGATCTCTGAATTTTAGCGATTTTGAGATTTTGTGGTCATGAGAAGTGTGTATTGTGGAAGGGAGCCAATGTCACCAAATGTCTAACTATTTGCATTGTTTAGTGTTTGGAAAAATCTGAGTGGCGACTCAACAAGTATGGCCATTTCGAACCTAGGTTGTAAATGATTGTGAGTCAGTTCAATACATTGCTTGGTTTCAAAATGTTACAAAAACAAACATTCACTATCTTCCTCAAAAATTTCAAACACTTTGGCTTAAATATGGATACCTTTTGAACTAGCCTTGATATTATTGCTTTTCCTAAGGATTTCTATCCTTAGAAATTTCTAAATATCTTGACGTATATCTCAACCTATATTTTCCAAAGACAACATAGGAAATTATGGCTTCAACCTCATGATTCTCACAAAATGGACATTGTGAAAGTTATGATGTTTTTGACATCAACATTTAGTTTGAAAACATAATCAAGACAATTTTTTTTGGTAAATTAAACTCACTAAGCAAGATAAACTTGAAAATTGAAACCCACATGACTATTTGGTGATTGATTGCTCCCATTGAACAACCCGATCTTGAAGGTTCTATCATTCAACCCAACTTTGACCTCATTAACAGAGAACAAACCAATATAATTAGTAGTTTGTGAAGCTTCACTTTTGAAATGAAAGAAACATTCATTTAGTGGAGAAACACTGCCACCATCTTAGACGAAGAAGAGGAACAAACTGATATTGAGGTTGGAAGGCCCCTATTACCACCACCATGATGGTTATAAATATCCTCTTTTCTTCCATAGACTTATACTTCTCTAAATGATCTCACACATAATTAGAATCCCCAAAAGAAAGTCTACAAGAATCATAGTTCAAAAGTAATCCAAAACCACATTGTGGCACTCTACCTCAACATAAATAAATTGTTAGTAAACTTTTATGAAGGCACATTGAGGAAATATCCACACATGTATATGTTCTTCATTAGTCAAAACCTAGGTATTTTTCATGATAATCAACCTATCTAAAACATTGGTTCTTTTCATGGTCTTGAACTTGTTTGAATTATCTATAGGGGAAGATGTACTTACCGCCATTACCAACATAGGTATCGTAATTCAAATTTTGGCAAGAAGTGGGCCTTAATAATTTATCGCAATTGTAACCTTTGGTTAAGAAAATATTATGCTCAATCTAGGAGGAACGAACCAACTTTACATACCCACATCTATCCTCTCATTTAGATCGACATTAGTCTTTAGGATTTGAACACTTTAGAGGTCTAGCATCATTCTCACTACCTTGGTATTGGAAAAAAAAGGTTAATTCTAAGTCAAAATTGGTTCAAACACTTCATCCACCTCTTCATTAAAATGCATCCTTCATTCCACAAAAAAATGAAAAAAATTAAAATACACTAACACCTTTTTACTTGAATATCAATCAAACCAACCCCTAGCTTAGCTACTTTGTATGTGAAACGTATCCTTTTCCATGCACTTAGTTAAGTTAGTTATCATCTTTGTAATAGTTTATCTTGAAGGCCACAAGTATATCCTAAAGATTTCCAAGTTCATAAACATCCTTTATCCTAACATTGAAACTTCAACCTCAAGTCAAAAGTGTTGTCTCAAAATGTTTACAAAGATCACCCTCCACATCACCCACGTTTTCATCTCCCATTATCAGCATTGCTCCAAAGAGACTTAGAGCATCCCTTTTACCTAAATTTGATTTAACTAGAGAGTTCAAGCATTCCAAATCTCAACACAAATATCCCAAAGGTGACACAAAATTTATGGTAAAGAAAAGATCACAACACAAGAGAATCATGGAGAAAAGAAAAGTAACATTTACCTTAAGTGATCGAAATCCTCTAGATTTTTATCTGAGGAGTTAAGTTACCCCATCACAACAACCATCATCTTCGTCAGGACTATGTGAAATAGAAGACATCACAAACAATCCATTTGAAATTACTAGGGAGAAAATCATGGAACATCAAGCCTTTGAAAACATGGCTCCAATTTCTCCATCACTTTTTGCACAAAACTTGACACAAGGCTTCACAACTCCCTCACTAGGGAAAAATCACACATCCACCCTAGTATTGCAACTATTCTTTCCAAATAATTTTGTCTAACTCTTCCATTTGAAAGCATCACACTTTTGGGTACCCTTGATACTAATCCTCCATCCCAAACAACCTCTTGGACATCTAACTTTGGTGCTCCTTCCTTTCCTAAAGATTCAAAAAACCCATATCAACCCCTTGAGCTTCATTACTCCACCACAACCTCCACATATTGAGGACACCCCTCTTCATCCATACCCATGATTACCACAAGTGTTCCCACCATCACACAAAGAAATATAGACAAAGTATCTCAAAACAACACATAAAGGCATGTCAATACCATACCAAAAATCTAACCCTTGACAAAAATAGGGATATCTTTACCCAATCCTCTAGTTGGTTCATCTATACCATTGGTTTTGCAAAAAACATCTACCCCATCCATTAACAGTCCATCTCAAAACAATCCCTTGGTCATGACTCCCACCAACCTAGGTAATACATTGTTCACATCTCTAGCACAAGTAAATCCCTAAGACATGGGGCAAGGGAATATTTTTAATCAATGGAATCAAGGTCCTAGTGTGTCATTTCCATCACAAAATTTATTGGCACCATCCCCATCTTTCCCCACAATCCCCTTTACGATGAAAAATAAAATAGGACCTCAAACTTACATTCACCAACCTCAATCCACCATCTTACAAGGAATGTTAAACCAAGGGAATCCACAAACTCTTATCACTAGCTCACAAACCACTCAAAATATCAACACTCACAATCCATCTGAAATATCCCAACAAATTCCTAATTGCACCTTGCAAGTGCATGCCTTAGCTTTATAGAAGCACAACAAGCTTATTAGCAAGACATCCAACAACAAAAACAAGCAGCACAACAACATCAACAACAACAAGAAGCTGCCCTAGCAGCACAACAATATTAGAAACAACAAAAAACAACCCTAGAAGCACAACAACAACAAGAAGAAGCTTCTCTAGAAGCACAATAATAGAAACAACAACAAAAATCAGCCCTAGCAGCACAACAACATCAACAACAACAACACATAGCCTTAGAAACACAACATGCAACAAAAAAGCAGCATCATCAACAATAAGAAACCTTAGCCCAACAATAACATCAAGGCCACCAACAATCCCAAATGGAACAACAAAAAAAACAAGCCTTACTAGCTCAATAGTATGCCCAACAAAAATAACAACAACCAAGTTCCTACTATAATCCTCAACAAAAGATCACCAATATAAACACATTGCTAACATATACATCAATACCTCAATCACCTTCACACAATATTACACCGCCATACACCCCATACAACACATCATCATATCAAAATACTGCATACAACCCATCCACTATCCCACCATATTATCCTCCACCAAACCCACAAGATGATCTAGCATCACAATTTAAGGCACTATCCCAAGAAATACATGATATTCAAATGGGCAAGACAAATAATCCCCATACACAAAATCTATGTCCTTCTTCATTTGATCAAAACATTGCAATGATACCTTTTCCTCCCAGATTTGAAATACCCAAATTTGATAAATAAAAAGGGAGAGGAAGTCTCATGGATCACGTCAATGAATTCAACATCATGTTCATGGAGGTGGCCTACAACAATTCCTATTTAATGTGCCTCTTCCATCAAATTTTAATAGGTCCTGCCATGGATTAGTTTTCTCACTTACCTCCCAACATCAAAACTTTCCAAGAAATTACTGATAAATTCATTGATCACTTCTCCTTCAATCTTGACATGGACGTCATTCTAGAAGAATTGTACACTCTAAGACAAAACAAAGTAGAATATTTCACTAATTTCTTACAATGGTGGAGATAGGGAGCTAGTAAGAGCAAGTGGCCTCTTCTTGATGAACACCAAGTGGGAATCATCATAGCCAATCTAGACCCTGATCTATCATTCCACTTGAAAATGAAGTGCATCACATCTTATGATGAGCTTGTCCCTAGGGCCCTTAACATTGAGAGAGCTCTAATCTCACAAGGAAATACTCAAGCTTACAAAGACAATCGCCCATCAATCAATTCAGATGACAAGCCTCATGTCTAGGGTAAAAACAAGGATGTAACAAGTGATGGTGTGGTGGATGCTAAGGTAGTCTTAAGTGCTCCTAGACCAAAAAACAATCATGTTGCTAACATTCAACCAACTGTGTAACAAAAAACACCTACTTAGAATAGTCAGATCAACAACACTAAAACCCAACAGAGATGAACCACTAATAGGAACAATTATCCTAAACACAAGTACACACAGTTATCAAAACCTGTCAAAATCATCATGAAGAAGTTGGTAGAGTCATTTTTGATAACATTTCCTAACTTTGAACACTACCAAGAGCCCTAAGAGAAACCATCCTAGTACAATGAGAACACTCTTTGTTACTTTCACAAAATCAAAGGACATAAGATGAAAAATTGCATGAGGCTCAAAAACATTATCCAAGACCTCATAGATAATGACACCATATTTGTTGAGGTACTAGCTGGGAATCAAGGTCTTAAGATATGCAAGAACCCTATGCCCGATCATAAAAAGGAAAACAACATGAAAGCTAAGGATTACACAAACATGCAATATACATATTCCAATGTGCCCTATTCCTATGATAGTGCCATTACTATCATCGCTATCAAAGGACCTGGTACTGAGTGTGGAGTCACCACATGACATGGAAAAATTACTGTCTAAGGAGTCTTTCCTCAATCTAGGGCATAACCTACTTTTCCAATAGCAAATCCTAGCAAGTACAATCTCCTAGCTAGTTAGCTTAAGAAGACGCCTGCTCAGATTTCAATCTTGGAACTCCTAAAGCTATCTCTCATGCATAGGGAAATCCTAGAGAATGCTTTTTCCAAGTCAACTATCCCTGAGCATATTGAAACTTATCAGTTTCAAGCTATGGTAGGGCATATTTCTAATCATCTCCTAACTTTCTCATAGCAAGACATACCATCACAACCATCTCATAACTGTGCTTTACACCTTGAGGTTGTCATTCATAAGAACAAGGTTAAAATATTCTTAGTAGATGGATGTTTTTGTCTAAACATTTGTACCCTTTAGTTAATCAAAGGCTATTCCGAAGATACCATTGAGAGAGAAAAGAGTTCCACCATTAGAGCATATGATGACCAAGAGCGGGTATCACAAGGAATCATAGCACTACCCATCCAAGTGGGACCTATCATTGCATAAACTACATGCCAAGTGTTAGACCTTGATCTCCCCTATAACATCCTATTTGGTCAACCATGGATCCATTCCCTAAAAGTTGTAGCCTCGCCCTATCATCAATGTGTGAAGTTTCCTTTTGAAGGCCAAGAAATTACCATCCATGGAGATCCTGAGCCATTTTACTACTCTAAAAATCTTGAGGCCAAGTTTTACAAGATACCCCAAATACCCAAGAATGATGAAGGACCTAGACTAATGCCTACCTCATTTGTTGACCCATCATCCCTTGCATTGACCTTAGAAATGAAAACACTCATTGTGCAGAACATTCCTAACATCAAAGTAGTGATCTAGGATGATGGTTGTGGGAACCATAAACTAATGAAGAATACCTTTGTCTTAGGAGAGTTACCTCTTTCTCTTCAATCACATGGGAAACCCACATCTAGCAATACAGAGCCTAAAAAAATAAAGATGGCAGCTACTACCTTCACTAAGTGGTGGGATTTGAACCAGGAAGATGCCAATGTGGAGGATGTCTCTAAACTCCTCTATCAGGAAGAACAACCTATCCCTATGCTTCCGATGGAAGATTATAACAAAGGACTATAGCTAATGAAGGGAATGGGATATAACAAGAATGAGAAACTGGGAAAAAATGACAATGGTTTGCTAGAACCTATCATTCCTTAGAAATGACTAAAGAATCTTGGCCTAGATTGTCCTACTAGCGAGGTTACACTTATCGGAAAAGGTATTCATGTTAAATGAGCTACAAATTCCTCTTAGTTATTTACATCACATGATACGACCCTAGATGACTTCCCCCTTGATATGGGTGATCTATTTGAGAACAACTCCCTCTTTATAATATCCATAACATCATTCACCTTGAGCAATCAACCAACTGAAATATGCCTAGTATACCCACAACTAATTGACATGGACCAAAAAGGACCACCAGTTCTGGATTTATTTGAAAATGATGAAGCAATCTCAGAATTCATGGGACTTCATGACAACTTACCATGGGAAGATCATAAAGTAGGTTTTGAAAGAGTTAGACACAAGTACATACTATGGCAAGACAATTTAATCCTTCAGTCACAAAATTGATGAAATGCTACTAACATACATATCCTTGAGTGCAAACCACACCATGGCACTCTTTGATCCTAAAATAGTAAAAAAGAAGGGTGAATTTGAAGGTGAAAACCTCTCTAAGGCACCCAAGAATGAGGGATTCAATCTCCCCTTTAGTGTAATGCATCTAGAGAAGTTATTAGTACTAGCAGAAAAGGCCACTCCAGTCAATGTGGGAACATAAGAAGCACCTTAGATCACTTTCTATGTCAAATCCCTGTTGGATGAAGAATAAAAGAACCTAACAACATTATTGAAAGAGTGAAGAGCTATCTTTTTATGTTCCTACACAGATATGCTAGGGCTTGATCCAGAAGTGGTTGTGCATCACTTAGAAAACTATCCTAAAGCCAAGCCAGTCAAGAAGAAATTACCAAAGATGCACCCTCAAGTAGCACTATTGGTCAAACTAGAGTTACAAAAGCTTCTTGATGTTGGATTTATTTGACCATTAGACTATTCATAGTGGGTTTAAAACCTAGTACCAGTCTCAAAACCCACTAGGGGTATTAGAATCTACAATGATTTCAGAGACTTAAACAAGGCATGCCTAAACAATGATTTCCCTCTTCCTAACATTGACTTCACTGTGGAATCAATAGTTGGGCATGAAATGCTATCACTTATGGATGATTTTTTAGGCTATAATCAAATCATCATCTCCAAGGAAGATCAACACAAAACTACATTCACTTTTCCATGGGGAATTTATTGTTGGAATGTGATGCCATTCAGATTAAAGAATGCAGGAGCAACCTATCAAAGAGAAATGACCCTCATATTTCATGAAATGATCCACAAAAAATTGAATATTATGTGGATGATATTTTGAAAAAATAAAAGAAAAGGAGTGAGCACATACAAGTCTTAGGACCCATCTTTGACAGGCTTGAAGAATACAAGGTACAACTAAACCCAAAAAAGTGTGTCTTTGGGGTTGCATTAGGAGAACTTCTTGGCTAAATTGTCTCGCAAAGAGGGATAGAAATCAATCCATCAAAGGTAAAATACATCCTTGACATGGAAGCACCACAAACTCTAAAGTAGATGAGATGATTACAAGGAAGATTACAGTCCATCAGAAGGTTCATAGCACAACTATCAGATAAGATCCACCATTTTTCACATCTTCTCCATAAAGGAATAACTTACAAGTGGGATAAGAACTGTGATAAAGCTTTCCAACAAGTCAAAGACTCCCTATTGACACCACCAATGCTCATGCCATCGATACTAAATAAACCATTGATCTTGTATATCTCAGCTACATCAATAGCATTATGAGCTCTTTTAGCACAACATGATGAAAACAGAAAGGAAAGGGTTATCTATTACATTAGTAGAAACTTGGTGGGATATGAAATGAAATATTAACCCATTGAAAAAGCATGCTTAGCAGTGGTTTTTTCTTCACAAAAGTTCAAACACTACATGTTGTCACATCAAATGAAACTTATTGCAAAAATTAACCTATTAAAATACTTTTTATCCAAAGCAACTCTCATTGGGCGAATGGCCAAATGGGTAATGATATTAACTATATTTGACATAGAGTATGTGGAGTGCAAGGTATTCAAAGGATAAGTGATTGTAGATCAACTAGAAGAGGCACCTATCTGTGCAAAGAACCCATTGATATCTGAGTTCCTTGATGAATTAATGTTCCTTGTCAATCTCAAATATTAGTGGAGGAAGTACTTTGATAGATCCTTCACTCAACATGGATCCAGAGTAGGTATTCTTTTTATCACCCCTCAAGGTGATTGCATTCCCAAGTCATATAGGCTATCATTCCCTTGTACTAACAACATTGCTAAATACAAAGCCCTAATATAGGTCTAAGGATAGCAGTTCAGTGGAAGATACAAGAAATGAAAGTCTATGGAGACTCACAGTTGGTTGTCAACCAAGTCAATGACGAATATCAAACTAAGGATGACAAGCTCCCTCCTTACAAAAATATGGTGGAAAGTCTCAAGGACCTTTTCATAGACATAACTCTTGAGGAAATTCCTCACATAAATAATAGAGTAGTAGACATCATGGCAACAATCGGATCACTGCTAGACATGCCGGCCAATGTCCTTCAATGTGAATTCTTGGTAGAATAACTTATCATACCCACTTTCAAAATCCTTGAATCTAAATTTGTGTGTGTCATTGTTGGTCCTAGATCCCCATGGTATCATGACATATTCATCTACCTAAGAAAAGGAACTCTCCCATCTAATATCACCTCAAACCTTAAAAATACCTATGTCAAAAATGCATCCTAATTTTGTGATCCTAGGTGATACCCTTTATCATCAAAGCATCGAAGGAAAATTACTACAATGTCTTAACCAAGAGGAAGCCTTAATTTTTTTAAGAAAAGTACACAATGGCATATGTGGGTCCCAGTCTAGTGGTATGACTTTAGCTAAGAAACTGTTGAGGATGGGGTACTATTGGCCAACCATGGAAAGAGAAGCTCATCATTATGTGTAGAAATGTATCCAGTGTCAATAACATGGAGATTTGATTCATGCTCTAGCTTAGGAATGGAAACCAATGGTCACAACCTATCCTTTCTTGTAGTGGGGAGTTGACCTCATAGGAAAAATAACTCCAACCTCATCTAATGGCCACAAGTTTATCATAACAACTAAATAATTTACCAAGTGGTTTGAGGCCATTCCTATGACTTACATAACAAGGAACCAAATTGAAAAGTTTATCCTAAATTACCTAATCTATTGTTGTGGAGTTCTGCAAACTCTTATCTCAGACAACAAAACACCCTTCAAGATGTGTCATAGAAAAATGGCCCATTGTCATTTTCATGGCCTTTTAGGTCTTTTCTCATGGTATTTGATATGTTTTGCTTTGATTTTATTTTTCAACATGGCTTGAGCATGCATATTTAGGTACTAAAATTCAAATAATGATGTCTTGTGAAGGTGTTGTAAGACATTTCTACATTCTTCTAGACTCTATTCATTACGATTCACCTAAAAATCACCTTTTTACACATCATCAAGTCCTATTTTTAAGTGTTGTAAAGTCTTGTAACAAGATTTCACACTTTACTAGGCACAATTTCACTATTTATCTCTTCTTATGATTTAATTGACCCCTTTATGCCCTCATATTCTTTAATTAAGTGTATTTTTGGATATTATCTCGACAAACAACATTAAATGCAAAATATTTCTTGAAATTTGTTTTTAGGTCCTAGGTGGGACCTATTTGCCATGGGTGGTGAATGACTCCCCCTTGGCCCCAAATTCAAAATATTTTAAATTTCTTTTTAGGATTTTATTAAAAGTCACTTGATGTTGGCATGTGATGAGGTATGAATGAGAAACTACGACACAAGATTGTATAAATAGGAAAACTTCACTTCATTTTATATCTCCCAAGCAATATTTTCTCATACAAGCATTCAATCATATTACAACATCAATTCAAGCAACGTTCAAGCACTTTGAAGCATCCATTGACATTACTTCAGACTTGCATTATCAAGGATTTGGTGAGTTAATAGTATTTGCATGTTGTTAGTTTATCTTTCCTTTACATTTCATTATTCTATTAAGGGTTTGATTACTACAAGTGGGGTTTGACCAAGGAAAATCCCTATTTGCTAACCCTCAACCATTTTTCCCTCTTGCATGTGTGTTTGTAGACTTAGGTATGCATTTATATCAAGCATTTATGTGTTGAAAAGTGGAAAGAAAAGTCAACTAAAGTGTATTTCAAGTTTGAATAGAGTTTTATGTCCATTTCCCATAGAACTAACTTCGACAACCCGACAAGTAGAAATTTCCAGATCTGGTATTGCAGAGTTATCTTCTGATTTTCCAAATTTTTGGGAGTGGACTGATTTGGCATCAATGGTGAATGAGTCCCACCTTAGGACTAAAAATATGAGTTTTGTTAGATTCTGGATCCCGACTGTCAAAAACTAGTTCTCGACACTATTTTACTAGAGGAGGACTAATTCGCCACCATGGGCGAATGAGTCCCATTTTGAAAAACTCATAATTTTCATCAGCATTTAGAACACTCTAGAATCATCACAACTCATATAAGTGCACTCAAGTTCATCACTTCTCTTTCTGTTATGCATAGTTATTCATTTAGTTCATTATTGCATTACATAATGTATTTTCAAACATAGCTTAAATTGCACTTTTGTACTCATTTTCATTCATTTAGACCAGTCAATTGCACTTATTTTACTTCATTTAGGCATAACAACATCACACATAACATTAATTGAATGTACCCAATGCATTTTTGGGTCCTATCTCTCTCCTTCTAGGTGAAAAAAACTAGAAGAGCTAGAGTTGTCCATAGTGACCCAAAAATCTATGGTTCATTTTGGTGTGTATACACCTAAAAATGGTCATCACCTTTAATTAATTAAATACTAGCTATTTGATTAATATTCCAACTACATATAAATGAATTCTTAATTTATTTATATTGTTCACCCTTCTCTAATTATCCAAATCTAAATCATCTTCCTCTAAATTAATTAAATAAACAAAGTTCCCTAAACTCGTTTTATTTAATTAATCTTCACTAAGTCTAATTAGGAATTAGAGCACATTTCTACAACTTTTTTTGTGCCACCTCATCAAGGTCACAAGAAAATAAATAACTCTAATTTTTAATTAGAATTATCCACAACTCATTTCAAAAAGAACATGGCTCATTTCCTCCCACACTTCCACCAACTTTGGAGCACATGTTCTTCTCTTCGCACACTTCCACCAATTTCAAAAACCACATGACTTATTCTTCCCACACTTCCACTATTTTTGGAGCACATGACTTATTCTTCCCAAACTTCCACCTATTTTGGAAGCACATGGTCTTCTCTTCCCACACTTGAATCTTCCATCCAAATGGCATGTTTCCCATTGGTCAAGAGATTCTTCCACACACATGGCATGTTTTCTTTGGTCAAGGGGACAACATCCTAATTCTCTTCATCTTCACCATCCATTTTTCTTATTTGAGTCTGGACTGTTGATTATTTCCACCTCACTATATGCTTGGAAAAGGCTATAAATGCAACCCTTGGTTCTTGTATTTTGCATCCAAATTTGAAGTAAAGTTATCGTGCAATTTTATTGTTGGAGCTTGGAGGATTCTTGGAGGTTTATAGATATTTTTCATATCATTTTTTGCATCATGTTTAGATCTTAGATTAATATATTACATCATAGCTACATTTTATCGTTCATCTTGCATCATAGTTACATTTTAGATTAGTTCATTTTAAGTTTGCATTTGAGCATTTGTGGAATCATGCATAGATCATTCTAGCTCAATACCATAGTATCCACCTCCACTTGTTCATTTATCCTCACCATCATCCTCCACTCATCATAGTATTCATCATCATTGTTTTCACATAGTTTCATGCAGGCATATAGTTGGCTTGCATGTTGAATATCAATCTCATTTCTTAAGTGTCATTCTAATGACCTTTGTGCACATAGAAATCTGAGGGCCAAAAAGGTTAAAAAGAATCATTTAAGAATAGAGGACAATGAGACATTCTTGGAAGATTTATCTTTATTACAACTTAGAATAGTTTACTTTGCTTTGAATCTTTCAATATAAATAATTTCATTAAGGTTTGTGTTGATACTAACTTTTCACATTTCACACACACAAAATGGTGCCCACCATGGGGCCTTGGCCCATTTATTACTAACATTCTTGAAAATTTATGTTCATAGGTACGAATGTGAGCCTTTTGGAGCCTCTTGGAGCCTCTTGGATCCTTTTGGCACCTTTTGCATCATTCTGGTTTCCCAAAAACACTTCTCAAAGATATTCTTATCAAACTGCTAACATATTGTAGGGGCTAGAAGTAATTTACTTGGTTTCCTTTTGGTTAAGATAGGAACATAGCTTAATTAAAAGGTTAATGAACACCATGTTTCATTTTGGTTAAGTTAGGAATGTAGCTTAATTAAAAGGTTGATGAACACCATGTCTTGTGTGTGACATATGGTAGGCATATGCTCTCCCCTTAACTAGGTGACCAAAAAGCTAGACCCATTCACTTTGTGTGCAAGTGTGAGTTGATTATATCACATTTTTCCTCTCTTTATTCATGTGGAATAAATATTGATAAAACTATGGGTATACTTGCTTACTTTTGTTTATCTTAGAGGGCATGCCATGTGGGAAAAAGTACTCACCCAAGGGAATGACCCAACTGGTAACATGCTAAAGCCAAGCACATTTCCAACTGGTATATAAGTGTGGATACTGGAACAAAGACTAGTATCACGAGGTTGGTTCCAATGAGAAGGGTTGAAATGGTCCCTCATTGCATGGATAAACCCCCAAGAATGGAAAGTCTTTACTACAACCCTTGTTGTAGTTTGGCCAAAAGCTTTATCAATTCTTTGGTGTAGCAATGGTCATTGCGAAGGCATCCACATTCTCTCAATTCTTGGTAGAGATGAAAAATATTCCATTGGAGATTCATGGGTATTGGTGCTTGGATGCACTAAGAAGTGAGGGTCGTGGAGGGGAGCCAGTGGGGTCAAGCATCTACTCATCTGCTAAGAAAAAGTGCAGTTGGTGTAAAACCTGCATGGAATCCAAAAGAATGCAGTCTTTCACAACCTTAGGAGTGTACATTTTCTTGATGTGTCTTTATCCAAATATTTTCAAAATAAAAAAAATGTCGCATGTCAAAAGTGAAAAATTGTATTTAGTGAAACAACCAAGTCTCCCATTGAAAAATTAGAAAAACCAAGTAAATTTTCAAAGAAACTTTCAAAAAACCAAGTCTGAACCTATTTTGGTGTCTTTTGTCTCTATTTTTGTGCCTTTGGGGTCCCAAGTGGCACCTTTTGTCTCTGTTTTGGCACCTTTTGCAAAACACAAAACAATGACCTAGGTTCATTTCTTGTCCAACAATCAGTCTCATCTTGGGAATCCTTAAAATTATTCAACCAATCCTTAGGTAAAATAGAGTCTAAACATGTGTTTTACCAAATGATTTCATGAAAGATCAAAATTAGAAGCCAAATTTCAAACCTCTTAGTCCAAAAGAATATCAAAAATTTCTATCAACACTTTATGAATTTAGAGAGAGGTTGACCTTCAATTTCTACAAAAGAGCTGGCAAGAACAATCCTGAATTATACATCTTTTGCTATTGTCAAAATCCACAACTTTTCCAAAGATTTGAGTACCTCATTTAGGAAGAACCTTTACCACTAGTTTTACAATTTGAACCAAATTTTTGAAACTTTCCCAAATTCCAAGATCATTCCTTAGATACCTTAGAATTCAAACTTGTTAAAACTAACCTCTACAAGTGGAATTTTCCAACCTAAACTAAGATATAACATCACAAAGTACCAAAATCATCAAATTTATCGCACCTTTGATTATTAGGCCTAGTTTCATCATCAGGATTTATCATTCTCTCATCATGAAATGAAGCTATATAGTTAAATCCAACCTAGTCTCATTAGAATTTGTCATTCTATTTGACTTAGTTGTAATCCTAGGTAATTTTTCCAAAACCTAGATCAAAGTTTAGTCTAAACTATAACACTTGTATGCCCATTCAAACAAGTTTACAAAAACAAAAGCTCAAGGAAAAAGGACTTTAAAATCAAAACATTGAAGAACCAAACATTGAAACTCCAACCATTGAAACTCCAATCATTGAGACTCAAAATAATGAAACTAAAAATAGTGAAACAAAAAAAACCATGGCAGAGGCTAAAGAAAATCCTTTTCGTGGACTCAACAACAATGACAAAGAAGAAATAACCAAAGAAGATATCCAACACACTGAACAAGACCCCAATTTCGACAAGTGTTTGGAAAATATTTTTGAAAGAAATTGGGAAAAATACCTCCTTATGCTAGCCAAACAAGGTGCCAAATTACCAGAAGAATTTGATGTGAATGAATTGAAAGTGCCTCCCAAAAAACCTAAAAATGATCTTGAACAAGTGGTTTCTCTCACTCATCAAATGAAGAAACTTCAACAACAAATCCTTGATATGCAAAGAGGGACATCAAAATGATACTTGATCCAAGACATTTTTCCTTATCCAATTGATCAAAGTATTCACATGATACCCTTTCCCAAACATTGTGAGCTCCCAAACTACGACAAAAAAAATGGAAAAATTGATCTGATAGACCATGTGAGAGAGTTTAGGACCATGAGTCTTGAATTTGCATATGAGGAAACATATTTGATGAGATTATTCCCAAGAATCTTAGGTGGGAATTGTCTTGAATGGTTCTCCAAACTCACCCCACCAATTACCAAATTTGACGAATTATTCAACAAGTTCATCACCCAATATTCTTACAACATCCAACATGACATTACTATGAAAGGTCTTTGTAACTTGAAACAAAGCAAGGGTGAATCGTTCCTTGTATTCTTTCAAAAATGGAGAAGATTATTTTCACGATTCTTTCGTCACATACCAAAAAAGGAAAAGATAACAATCTTCATTAACAATATTAATGATGAGATGAGTTATAGATTGGGATTATAATGTCCCCCAACCTTTGAAAAATTGATTGAGAATGGGATCAAAATCGAGGATGCCTTAGTCAAGAGAGGATTCATCAATGAAAACAACTCATCAAACTCCTCCAACAATTACAATAGTGGTGACAAACCCAAGTTTTGGAAATGAAACAAGAAAGTTGGAAACAATGATGGTATAGTCGAAGGTCAAAATGAAAAACTTGTATTCAACCTAACTACAGCAACCACCAAAACTTATCAAAATAACAATCCCCCCAACAACCAAGGAAATAATCATAGAAAAAACCAAGGAGACAACCAAGCCCACAATCAAGGCAACAACCAATGCAACAACCAAAATGTCAACCAAAGCAACAATCAAGGTAATGTTGGATCTAGAATATCATCGTATCAAGCATCCTCAAATTGAAGGAGGTTGACACCTTTTGGGAAATCACTAGAATCAGAATTAAAAGAACTTCTCAAAGCTAAGGTCATAACTCTACTAGAAGAAAAAAATTGGGAACCACAAGTTAAACCCCTTGTGGTGGAACGAGGCCCATTTCTATGGGTTTCACCACAACAAGGGACATAAAACCATTAACTGCATGCAGTTGAAACACTTGATACAAGATCTAATTGACAACAAGATGATATTGGTAGAATAACTCCAAAAAAATAATGAACATGGGGCATTCAAGAACCCTCTACCAAACTATGAGAAAGGAGATTATTCATCATCAAACAAGGGAAAAAATATAAACTATGTCTATGAGACCACCATTCTACATATTGAGGTGGTTGATGATCCAAACCATGACAAATCAAATTCTATTGTCAATAATAACCCAAAAAATGGTGACACCATTGGACATGAACAAAACATCATTACAAATCATCACCATAATGTTGACACTACCTCACATCAAATCAATGTTATCAAAATCATGGAACAACATGACAACACACCCATCAATGAAATGAAATGAGGACAAGCCAAGGTAACATTGAAAGGAGCTACCCCTTCCACATCCAAATCAATTTCTATCCCTACAACCCAATATAACATAGTGGATCAATTACAAAAGATACCCGCACAAATATCCATATTAAAACTCCTCAATATTTCTCCTACTCACAAGGAAATCTTGGAAAAATCTCTAGTCGCCACCATGGTACCCAACAATCTAGAGGTTTTTCAATTCCAATCTATGGTGGGACATTTGACCACACCACACTACTTATCCTTTTCTGAACATGATGATGCATCTATCAATCATCCCCACAATGTTGATCTAACCATTGAGGTCTTAATCCACAAGCACCGTGTTAAACATGTCCCAATAGATAGAGGAGTTGGCTTGAATATCTATACTTTGAAACTTGTCCATGCACTAGGATATTCAAAAAATGCTATTGATCCTAGGAGGAAAATCAAAATAAAATCATATGATGATGAGGAGAGATCTTCACAAGGATTGATATTGCTACCTATTCAAGTGGGACCTATTGTCAGAGATATAGTATGCTAGGTGTTAGAAAAGGAGCTAACCTACAACATACTCTTGGGAAGACCTTGGATTCATGACATGAAAGTAGTATCATCCACATATAACCAGTGTTTGAAGTTCCCATTCAATGGGAAGGAAATCACTATTGTAGCTGACTCAAATAAGGCCCAATATTGTAACACCCTCGGGTCTACCAAAGATAATTTTGTACCACACAACAGGGAAGCCCCAATTTAGGGTTTATCAAATGATGGGAAACAACTAAATGCCTCATCCAAGTGGGTTGAGGAAAAGGACCAATCAAAGGATAAGGATATCGGTGATGACAATCCCTCAAGTAAAGAAACTATGTCAAATCCTACTCCAAAAAATTAGGAAGGTCAACTTGAATCCTTATCAAAACAAGTTTCCAAGATCCAATTGAAAGACAAAGGCATGGGGGAATACTCATTTCAGAAATACTTATGCTTGTCACAACTATCAACTTCTCCAAAGTCATATGGACAACCATCGATATAAAGACAACAATCATCGCAACCCACCACACTGTTTGATGGAACCTTTGTAAGAGTAGGCACATTAGTGGATGAGTCAGATGACAAGGAGGTTTTAAACTAGTTGTGCAAAGATGAAGAACCATAACAAGCATCCACTTCAAGTGTACAGATAGAGCATTATGGGAAAGGGAAGAAAATCATGGAAAAGATGGGATATGAGGGAAAATGTTCTATCGGTGAAAGGAAAGAAGGAATCATAGAACCAATCCAACCTGTCACCATGCAAGCCAAAGATAAATAGGATTGGGGTATAAAGAAGAATCTAGAGAAGAAACCAAACAACAAGTTGTTGAAAGAATCCTACAACTACAAGCTAGTGAGGCTCATGAAATCGATTCAAATGAGTATGAATGGGATTCATTATCTGAAGAGTCTTGTCATGATAAGAAAATTGATGTAGTCCAAAAGTATACACCCATATGTGAGGAGGGTCAAATTTCAAGTCATAGACCACTTGAAATAGGATCACTACACATTGATGATTCTAGTGAAGACAATTAGACTCAGAGTGAAACAAATAATTTGGAGGAGAGTTACATTATAGACATCAATTTCACTATTGGAAAATTTGAAAATGCCACCATTGGGACTCTTACTGCATCTGAATTTATCCAATCCAATGACTCATTACCCATGGTACATCCTAAACTAATAGATTGGGAACAAACTGAGCCATCCGATATCCCTCTCTTTTCAAATGATGAAGCCATTGTCAACTTCCTCTATTCCACCATTGAACATTGTAACGAAGCTTCCAACCAAGAGAGTGTCAAATTTTTGTAGCTACAAAATGAATAATATAGGGAATAGATTTGATAATGAAAACCATTCAATGGCAATAGCAAATCTAGAAAAAGTAAAAACAAAGAGTGTATCCAATAGTGAAAAACTCTTTGAGGTGCTAAAGGATGGAATATTTGACACACTCCTCAAACACTTTCAAGAATGATCTAAAATATTGGTTGAGCCCACCCAATCTATCAATTTTGGAAATGAATAAATAGTGAAAAATGTCCATCTAGCAAAATCCTTGATAGATCAAGAAAAAATAGACTTTATCAAATTCTTCACAAAAAGGAAAATCAACTTTGCTTGGTCTTATGCCAACATGTTAGGGATTGATCCAGAACTCATCATGCATCACCTATCTCTACCAACAGGAGTAAAACTAGTCAAGGAAAAAATAGGGAAAATGCATTCCCACATTGCCATATTGGTCAAAGCCAAACTGAAGAAGTTATTAGATGTGAGATTTATCAGACCTATCATGTAGAGTGGATTTCTAACATCTTATATGTTTCCAAACCAAACAAAAGCATTAGAATCTGCACAAATTTCAGAGATCTTAATAAAGCTTTCCCAAAAGATGACTTTCCCCTACCTAATATTGACATGATCATGGACTTGACTAATAGCCATGAAATTCTATCACTTATGGATGGATTTTTAGGGTATAATCAAATCAAAATTACTCCTGAAGATCAAGATAAAACTTCCTTCACATGTCCTTGGGGTGATTTTTGCTAGAACATCATACCATTCGGGTTGAAAAATGCTAGAGCCACATATTAGAGATCAATGACTGCTATATTTCATGACATGATGCACACTTTTATGGATGATTATGTAGATGATATATTGGAAAAATCCTACACCAGGGAAGGACACCTCATGATCTTAGATAATATTTTCACTAGACTGGAGAAGTTCAATATGAGACTAAATCCCAAGAAATGTGTATTTGGTGTAAAATCAGCTAAAATTTTGGGATACATTGTGTCAACTAAAGGCATTCAGGTGGACCCTATAAAGGTAAAATCTATCATGGAGATGCCTCCTAAAAACATCAGCCAACTCATATCCTTACAAGGAAGATTCCAGTCCATCGGGAGGTTTATCGCACAAATAGCTGACAAAACTCACCCCTTCAAGCACTTGCTTCACAAGAATGTATCTTTCTGATGGGATGAGAAATGTGAAGGAGCATTCAATCAATTGAAAAAATATCTGATGAGTCCACCTATCTTGATACCACCAACAAAAGGAAAGCCACTTTTATTGTATATAGCGACAACTAAAATATCATTGGAAGCCTTGTTAGCACAAGAGGATTCAACAGGAAAAGAAAGAGCAATATATTACATTAGAAAAACCTTAAATGGATATGAGATCAATTACACTTTCATTGTAAAGGATTTTCTAGCAGTAGTGTTCGCCACCCAACAATTACAACACTACATGCTCACCCATACCATCAACTTAATAGCCAAGATAGATCCACTGAAATACCTTCTAAGCAAAGCTAATCTGACTAGAATACTATCCAAGTGGGTCATGATGTTGAGTGAATTCGACATCCAATATGTTGATAGGAAGGAAATCAAGGGACAAGTGATTGTAGAGAAGTTAGTTGAAGCACCATTACAAGATGATCATCCCATGGACATTGAGTTTCTAGATGTTGATGTCCTAGTAGTATCCACACAACAATGGGTCTTGTACTTTAATGGTTCTTATACACAACATGGATTAGGACCCAAAATCTCATTTATCTCACCACAACGACACACCATTCCTAAGTCCTCCAGACTGATGTTCCCTTGTACCAACAACACAACCGTATATGAAGCCCTGATCATTGGAATCAAAGTAGTAGTTGAGTGGAAGATCATCGAGTTACAGGTCTATGTGGATTCACAACTAGTCATTAAATAGGTAAATGATGACTATCAAACAAAGGATGACAAGCTAATTCCCTACAAAAGAATGGTTGATGACTTCAAAAAGTACTTTGTGGAAATAATATTTGAACAAATTCCTCAAAATAACAACAAAGTTGTTGATTCCATGACAACCATTGCTTCTCTCTTATAGATTCCAGAGAAAGGATCCCATTACAAGTTCATGGTGGAACAACTATTCAACCCATCTTATGACAACCCTGAGTCCCAAGTTATATACCATCTAGTTGAGGATGAAACTTCCCTCTATGAGAATATCTATATGTACCTAAAGGATATCACCCTCCCTCCTGATCTATCCCACAATCAAAAATGAAATTTCATTCGCCAAACCACTTGACACATCCTTATCACGGATGTCCTTTATTGATGAGGTCTTGATGGAACTCTCCTCTTATTTCTAGAACATTAAAAGTATGAAACAACTTTACAGGAGGTACATGAAGGTATTTGTGTTACTTATTCGAGTGTTTTAACCCTAGCTAAGAAACTCGTCCATTTGGGATATTACTGGCCGACTATGGAGAAGGATTCTTTTTAGTTTGTCAAGAAATTCCAAAAGTTCCAAATTCACGGCAATCTCATCCATGCACTAGCATAGGAGCTTAACCCTTTTGCATCAACATGGCCCTTTTGTCAACATGGCCCTTTTGTCAGTGGGGATTGGACCTCATAGGTAAGATTCATCCATCTTCATCAAATGGACACAAGTTCATTGTCATAGCCACTGAGTATTTTACAAAGTGGATTGAAGTTGTACCTCTAACCACCATGACAAGAAAACAAATCTAATCCTTCATCCTGAACTATATAATCTGTAGATATGGCATCCCTCATTCTATCATCATTGATAATGGACGACCTTTCAAAAATTAAGATGTTGAAGAACTTTGTGAGAAATTTCACATCTAGTATCAGTTTTCTACACCATATTATCTACAAGGAAATGGCCAAGCTTAGGCCTCAAACAAGACTATCCTGAAGATCATGAAGAAAACCATCAATGATGTTGGAAAAGACTGGCACATTCAATTGAACCCTGCCTTGTGGGTTTACAAAACCAATATCTAAACCCCGACAGGAGCTACACCCTAAGCTCTAGTCTATGGATCAGAGGCTATTCTACCTATTGAGGTTGACATACCATCACTCTGGGTTTCACTAAAATGGATCATTTTAGATGAGGATAATAGATTTGCTAGATGAAAAGAATTGGAACTCTTGGATGAACATCATCAGCATGTAGTGGATCACCTAAAGGCATATCACTAGAGGATATCTAGTAGCTACAACCATAGAGTCAAGCCTAGAAAATTTTAGGTTGGCAATTTAGTCTTGAAAGAGAACCCCTGAAATCAACAAGATCGAGAAAAGAAGGGGAAATTTAAACCAAAATGGATTGGTCCCTTTTTCATTGTCTCATCCTTTGAATCAGGAGAATATCAATTGTCTACACTATAAGGGAATTTTTTTGATGATCCCCTCAATAAATTTCATCTCAAGAAGTTCTACACCTAAATCACCAAATGCATTGGGGAAAAGGTCCTAAAAAATACCAAAAACATCAGAAAATGTCCTAAAAAAATGGTTTCCTTGATGAAAACCTAGAAAATAGGGATCTTGCTAACAACAAAAAAATAAAAAATAGAGAAATATACAAAAAAAGTGAAAAATAAAAAAAGATGAAAAAAATCATAAAATCTGAAAAAGTGCAATAAAAACAAGTAGTGAAAACCTGGAAACAAGAGCTGTTTATGATAGGTTAACTTTTCCATCTATTTGAGCATGTCAACTAGTTTCTTTCTCCATTCGCTTTCGCCATCCATCTACCTGTCCTTTGCAAAGCATCATGAACATATCCTGGCATCGTGGTCATGTCTCATCATGGACTAGGGGAAAAATCTTGAACTCAATAGGGGCAATGAACTTTGTGCTTGAACCAACAAACAAATAGAAGGAAGACAAACACAACAACAATAATGATTAAAATGCAACCCAACATTGAACATCAATCACCATCAGAAATGCATCAAACATCCATATCATATCAAAATCCAAAAAGAGTTCAAAAAGTCAAAAGGTTAAAAACAAAGTCATCTTGTCGAACTACGTCATCTTTGAGCTTAAACATAGGCAAGGCTAATCTTTGATTATCCCCTGAGACACCCTAGGTCAAGTCCTTTAGCGGTCCATTGTAATTAGTTGTCGTCTCTCGTTTGTTCATATCTTGGTCCTGTAAATTGGTTGAGTTAGTCAAACTATGCGGTCTTTGCGTGTATACCATAGGAAAGGCTAATCTTTGATCAGCCCCTGAGGCCCCTAGGATAGGTTTTTAGGTCAAAATCTCAAAAAACACCTAAAAATTGGAAAATAAAAAAAATACCAAAAACATCAAAAAATTGACCGTAAAATCAAATCAAAAGGTCGATGCTCTTCTGAATCATGGGTTTATCATGTTAAACACAAATGTTCAATTGTTGTACTCTGTTTTTTGTTATCATATCTTTGGAGCCCCTCGATGATGTATCAAACTAGAAGAGCCAGAAAGGAGTATGAGTTTTCTTTGTCTATTTTCTATGAGTTGATCATTACTACTTTGCAAATTGTAGCGAGACATGTGCTACAAAGTATCACTGATGAAATTTTGAATTTGCATAGGAAAATGGTTAACTCTTGTCTTCTTACGCAAGCAATACTTAGGTCATCTCGCTTTAATTATACTTATATGCTTGTGTTAACTTGCACTTTCAAAAATCATGGAAGTAGTACACAAGTCATCATGGTATAAATATACCATTGATGCTTGTACTCACTTTCAACATTTTAAGGGCCAAATGATGATAAAAAACATAGAAAATTGGTTGTTACAAATGAAAATTTGTGTATACAATATTTGCATGTTTAGAGTAGATTGCATCCATGTTAATTTGCATTAGTTTGCATTGTGGGATTTCCAAAGCTGCAACAATGATGTTATCTCTTGCATTAAGGGATTGAGTACACTTGACATTACCAAAAACACACCATTTTCATATTTTATTGCGTATCAGTTACATCATCATTTACATACATTAGAAAAAACTACAACATCATTCATCCATCCATACATCACATCATAATATTTCCATTAAAACACACAAAACAACATCCATCACATCTCATTTACATAATCAAAATCATTTCATTAGGGAAGTGATTCACTAAGCTTAAATGAGTGAGTCTCTTTAGATTTCCAAAAGAATTGGGAAATATGTCAGGTTTTGTAAAAATTAATGTAACAAAGAATCAACTGACGACCATTCTTCCCACAACTCTTGGAAAGTGGATAGATTTAGTCATTTAATCTTAAGACCCTAGAACACTATCATCTACATAATCATTTGCATCACATAATCATCATTCATCATTACAAAAAATCACACATCATTTGCATTTCATCCATACATAATCAATATAAACATCACATATCCTCACACACAATTTGCATAATCAAATCCATCTCCCATAGCACAAATATTATCATTGCATAATCATCATATAAACATCATAACAACATAGAACTAGACACCATCATGCAATTATTTCATATGAAAATTCATCCATTCATTGCATCATTTATTTGCATTATAAAAGTACAAAAACATCAAATACATCACATTTCATTGATATAATAGGATCCATCACATACATCATATAGACCTCATTCATAAAGAATCATAGAATCATAACACATTAGTTGCATCATCATTTGCATACATAACATATCATATCATCATCATGTAGAGCATCACATAGCATAATAACATAGCAATTACATGCATCCATCATTATAATCATGATCATCATCACATAAATCATAGACACAGATCAATCATCATCATCGCTGCATATCATATATACCTCAAAATAATCTCAAGTGTACAAGGATATCCAAATATCAAGAGTTACATCATCAATGTCTCAAATGAATCAGTGTATACATTAGGTCTCAGTACATCATCAAGTCTCAATACATTAATCAATCCTATATTGGGGCATATCAATCAATTAGAGAAGTCAAACCACATCGCCCAATCAAATCTGAATTTTCCTACACCAGATGCAAAAATTCTCCTATGATCATAACATATTGCAAATCAACAATCTTATCAATCAATGTACCTCACCTATCATGAGGTTCATCAATCAATGCACCTCGCCTATCATGAGGTCCATCAATCATCAATCTATCATTAATCCTTGCCTATCATGAGGTAAATCATCAATCTATCATTGATCCTCACCTCTCCTGAGGTTAATCATAAATCTATCATTGATCCTCACCTATCATGAGGTCAATCATCAATTTATCATTGATCCTCACCTATCATAAAGTCAATCATCAATCTATCATTGATCCTCGCCTATCATGAGGTCAATCATCATCAATCTATCATTGATCCTCTCTTATCATGAGGTCAATCATCAATCTATCATTGATCCTCACCTATCATGAGGTCAATCATCATCATCCTATCATTGATCCTCACCTATCATGAGATCAATCATCAATTATCACATCAACATCATCAAATCAATTAGTTGAAGGTGATCATCAAACATCAAACACAAGGAGGCAATATAAGGCATCAATTAAACAACCTGGGAGGGTCAATCTTCTTTTTTGGGAGATAAATCATTTCTTCATCATAAAAATTTGCAAATCATCACCAAATCATTAAAAAATCATCAAAAATTTCAAAAATTTCAAAATATCCTAAAAAAAAAAAGAATTCAAAATTTTTCCAATTTATCTCTGAGGGGGCATATATCTAGTAGTACCTGAAAATCAACGTTTGGGGCATCAAATTTTTTTTTGAGCATCGGTATCAAATTTTTCTTTGAATCAACGTGTAAACACATTACTTCAAAGAGGGGAAAAATGTATACACCTAAAAATGGTCATCACCTTTAATTAATTAAATACTAGCTATTTGATTAATATTTTGACTATGTATGGGGTTGGGGTCCTAGCTTGGTTGGCTAAATATTTCCTGTAGCAGGAGGTTGGTCACAAGTTCTAGTCTCCCCCACCCCCGTGGTACCAGAGGGTGTGTCGCACCAGCACTGCTGGTCACGTTAAAAAGTTTACCAGGTGCACTGTAGTTTATAGGGGGTCATGCTACCCGATTCCTGCAGTCTAAAAAATAAAAATAAAAATAAAAAAATATTTTGACTACATATAAATGAATTCTTAATTTATTTATATTGTTCACCCTTCTCTAATTCTCCAAATCTAAATCATCTTCCTCTAAATTAATTAAACAAACAAAGTTCCCTAAACTCGTTTTATTTAATTAATCTTCACTAAATCCAATTAGGAATTAGAGAACATTTCTACAAATTTTTATGTGCCACCTCATCAAGGTCACATGAAAATAAATAACTCTAATTTTTTATTAGAATTATCCTTAACTCATTTCAAAAAGCACATGGGTCATTTTCTCCCACACTTCCACCAACTTTGGAGCACATGGTCTTCTCTTCCCACACTTCCACCAATTTCAAAAAGCACATGACTTATTCTTCCCACACTTCCACTTATTTTGGAAGCACATGGTGTTCTCTTCCCACACTTGAATCTTCCATCCAAATGGCATGTTTCCCATTGGTAAAGAGATTCTTCCACACACATGGCATGTTTTCTTTGGTCAAGGGGAAAACATCCTAATTCTCTTCATCTTCACCAACCATTTTTCTTATTCGAATTTGGATCGTTGATTATTGCCACCTCACTATATGCTTGGAAAAGGCTATAAATACAACCCTTGGGCCTAGTATTTTGCATCCACATTTGAAGTAAAGTTATCATGCAGGTTTATCGTTGGATCTTGGAGCATTCTTGGAGTCTTATAGATAGTTTTTATATCATGTTTTGCATCATTTTTGGATATTAGATTAATATATTGCATCATAGTTGAATTTTATCATCCATCTTGCATCATAGTTATATTTTAGATTAGTTCATTTTAAGTTTGCATTTGAGCATTTGTAGAATCATGCATAGATCATTCTAGCTCAATACCATAGTATCCACCTCCACTTGTTCATTTATCCTCACCATCATCCTTCACTCATCATAGCATTCATCATCATTGTTTGCACATAGTTTCATGTAGGCATATAGTTGGCTTGTATTTTGAATATCAATCTCATTTCTTAAGTGTCATTTTAATGACCTTTGTGCACATAGAAATCTGAGGGCCAAAAAGGTTAAAAAGAATCATTTATGAATAGAGGACAATAAGATGTTCTTGGAAGATTTATCTTTATTACAACTTAGAATAGTTTACTTTGCTTTGAATCTTTCAATATAAATTGTTTCATTAATGTTTGTGTTGATACTAACTTTGTACAGTTCACACACACACATGGTGAACTCGATGTTTGAACACTTTAGATTTTTTATTTCATTCTCATATTGCATCCTAGTTTACATTTGCATTAACATTCAATTAGGTCATTGTTTTTTTTTTTTGAATTCTAGGTATTTCATATTGCATTAGTGAAAACTTCATTTAGATTTCATTTTTGCATTGCATCTCATTGAAAAAAGAATAAAAACAAAAAAAATCTGCATTCTGCATCCTTAGTTACATTCTATAGAGCATTTAAATCATTCTTAAGATTCTAAAAAATACAAGGGTATGAGCAAGATCATGATGGGCCAAAAATTGGCAATATGGTGGGTATGTGGCTGATGACTTTTTCTTTACACAAAATTGATGAAAGGAAAAGGGTTTTAAAGGATATTCTCAGCTTTCCACCATATAAATTATGTTTTACTTTGAATTTAATAAGTAATTATTATTCATTTTCTATTCAAATTATGACTAAAGTCTGATTAATAGGCTGATTGAAAAACATCTATAGTTTTCAAATGGTATCACATTTTTTGAATCCAAAACACGCACATTCTATGCTTCACATACTATAGGATTAAAAATAGAAAAAATTGAATTTCATGAAGTTTTGACCAAGTTAAGGTGGTAGATATATGAGTTTTTATATTTTCTAAAATTTGTTATAAAAATTAATAATTAATTATTTACTTGAAAAAATTACAAAAAGTTATGCATCACATTGAGACATGAGTCCTATAATTATATCTAAAATCTTATAAAAAATATTATCATTTTATTGTGGTTAGAAAACACCTATTTCTTATTTTTCCCTAAAATTTAAGTACTATTGCATTGAAATTTCAAAATTTCACCAAATATAATTTTAATTTTTAAACAAACCTAGTATTTTAGAAACTACATTCAATTTGCTATAGATTCTATTCTTTCATATTTTTGAAATAATATAGATAACTTATTCAATTTTTTACGTCAAGTTGCCTAACTTTGATTTTTTTGAATTTTTTGCCACTTAAGGGCTTGTTTTTTCCATGATGATCCTGCACACACCCACAAAAAAATTGCATCTTGGGACTCACTTGCCACCCTGGGCGAATCAGTTCCTCTGCACTTTTTAGACAACATTTCAAACATCTTTCTAGCATTTTTCTACATTTTAGTTCATTGTTCCTACATTCTATTGTAATTTCCATAATCTCTGTTATTACTCATTTATTGCATACTATTTTATTTTCATCATGGAATTTTCTTTCAATAATTTTTGGACTTCATTAAAATCCTTGGTAGACATGTCCAACTGTTCCTTTGGCTATGACCCTAATGATATTGAGCTACCTCACGCTCTTTCAACTCCTCATGATTGTCCTCCTCGTGATGTAGACATCATTGGAGAAGATGATGTTAGCATGAACCGGTTCTACAATGACTTGCTTGATAACTTAAAAGCCAATGCATCCTTTTATCCCTCCATGAAGTCACAAGATCTTCCACCTATTGAACCTCTTGATCACTTTGCATATTTACATCTTGAAATCAATGGTGGACCTATGGTTCCTCCCTCATGAGGATCTAGTTCCTTTAACCAAACACACTCAAACCCCTTTTATGATCATAAAGTCACAAACACTTCCATAAACCTTGAAGCAACATATGACAATAGTTTCACTATCTTGAGTAAACAAGGTTGTGGCATGACACATGAACATGACATTCATCAGTTTATGGAACAACACCCAACCAAAGCAAACACAACAGGACTAGGATATCAAGATCCTTCTCATCTCGATAGACATCCTCTTCAACCTAGGAGACTTTGGGATGCTAGTACAGTGATCTTGAATCCTCCTCCTAACTTTAATATTCTCCTCCCATGTGAATAAGCATTCTATCCTTCTAATGATAAGGATGTTAGGATCCCCATGGGTCCCCTTCCTCCTATTCATGAAAAAGGAGAGCCTAGCAAACAAAAAAAACCATACAAATTGAAGAAGCTAAATTTTCCTACACATCCTCCACCTAAATGTGAAAGGAGACTTCAACTACTTTTAAACAAAGGTCTTATACTCTTACCACCTTCCAATAGGTTGATCATTTGTTCTGACGATTCCCACATACCATATTGCAAATATCATTGCATTATTGGACATCAAACGGAAGCATGTCGAACATTGAACAAGATATTAGATAAGTATCACTTCACTAATACCAATTTCTTTCCTATCATCCCTTAAAGTACCATTTCCTTGTCATTCCATAGTTGAAGGATTTTTCATTCCTACTATTGCATGATCCTCTCCATCATCACCTTTGGCTCATACTTGTTTTTTTCCCTTTTGTGGATACAAGTAGTTGTTAGCCTTTATCCTTGTAATGCACTTGTCTTTGTCTCTTAACTATGTTATTCATTTTCCGCTTACCTTTTAAGATTGAGAAACCAATAACTTAGTTAATGGTTGAATTACAATTGCATTACTTGTTTCTTTTTCTTTCATGTGTGTATCGTGTTCCCTCTCTTTGTACACTTCTTCTATTCATACCTCTATTCTTCTAATCGTCATTCTTTGTATCCTTGTCTTTTTTTTGTTTTGTGTTTTCCATTTGGGGATGTTGAAAAGAATAGAGATGCCCTATGCCTCTTCCATGTTGACCCAAAATGTCCTTGTCTTTTATTTTTCTTTGTGTTTTCCATTTGGGGATGATGCAAAGCGTAGAGACACCCTATGTCTCTTCCATGTTGACCCAAAAGGTCCTTGTATTTTATTTTGTTTTTCGTTTTCTATTTGGGGATGATACAAAGTGTAGAGATGCCCCACGTCTCTTCCATGTTGACCCAAAAGGTCCTTGTATTTTTTTTTTGTGTTTTCTATTTGGGGATGATGCAAAGTGTAGAGATGCTCTATGTCTCTTCCATGTTGACCCAAAAGGTCCTTGCCTTTTTTTTTTGTTTTGTGTTTTCTGTTTGGGGATGATGCAAAGCATAGAGACACCCTATGTCTCTTCCATGTTGACCCAAAAGGTCCTTGTATTTTTCTATTTTCCTTTTGAGGATGATGCAAAGCATTGAGACCAAATCCTTCATGTTGACTCAAAATATTTTTCCTTTTTGTTTCCTTTTCTCTTGTGTTTTCCTTTTGGGGATGATGCAAGGCATCAAGACCACAATGCCTCTTCCATGTTGACTCAAAACAAACTTTCATTTTCACTCTCTTTGTGTCATTCTTTCAGTTCTATGTGTATTTGGGGAATGATGATAGTTCCAAGATCTTTCATAAAAACATTGTAACAATGAACATACTAACAAAAAATCCATAGATCCCTTATGTGTTTGGTGTGCTTTCTTTTTTGGGGGGAAACTCCCTTTCTTTGTCCTTTATTTTAATTGACATGACGCAACCTAACTTCGAAACATATGACTTGGCATAAGGCTTTCCAAGTTGGCTCTCATGTCTTGTTTTATTTTTATTTTTTCTTTTCTTATCTACTTTAAAGTAATTTCTCATAGAATAATGTGTAGAAATTCCTTTAAAGTGGGGAATACATTACAATAATTCATTTGCATTCTTGGTTCCTAGTGTAGCCTTGTCATTTTGTGATGTGTTTGTCACTTTGTGGATGACATTGGGTATGATTTCCTTCATAAGTGTGATCTATCTTAGCATAGTGCATTCCTCTTGGTGGTTTTATGTGACACATTGTATCCCCTAAGTTGTGAATATACTATTCTTTGATTGGTCCTTTCTTGGAGACATTAGACACAATGTTCCCTAAGTGACTGACCTTACATAAACTTAAAAAGACTCCTTTGAACATATTTTTATATTTCATTTTGCATTTTTCCACCTTGCATAACACAACTTTCATGATTGTGGTACCCTTTGTCTTTTTGTTCATAAGAATTTGTCTTTGTGGTTCCTTATTAAGGTTATCAATGGGTATAACTTTAACATGGTTGAGTGGGAAGCCCACCTAGCAGCATTACTTTTCCTCATAGCCACTTTTTTGTTTTGTGAGTGCATACCAACTAGCATATGTATCTTACTTTTTTGGGCCTTCTCACCCCACAGACAAGTACTAGCTCTATGGCCCCATAGTGAGTACATTTGGGCTATCTCACCCATTGGATCGTCCTATGTTCTGTCACCCCAGAGTGAGTACACATTCTCTATTAGCCTAGATATTATCCACAACTAGTTGGATTAGTGATCAAAGCTTCATTCAATTCATTCCCACTTGTGTGTTCCTTTGTTCTTATGTTTAGTTTGCCATGGGATCTTCATCTTGGGGGCTTGATCATCTCTCTTGATTGTTGTATTCCATATTGCTAATGTAAGTGCATTTGAACCCTCCCCTCAATGTTCATGGCTACTTTAGTGCGAGTTTGAAGCAGGTTCATCCTCTCACTAAAGTGGGGTATAAATGTACCATAGAAAAATGGCCCCTTGTCATTTTCATGGCCTTTTAGGTCTTCTTTCATGGTATTTGATATGTTTTTCTTTGATTTTATGTTGCAAAATGGCTTGAACATGCATATTTAAGTACTAAAATTCAAATAATGATATCTTGTGAAGGTGTTATGAAGTGTTGTAAGACATTTATACATTCTTCTAGACTCTATTCATTACAATTCACCTAAAAATCACCTTTTTACACATCATCAAGTCCTATTTTGAAGTGTTGTAAAGTCTTGTAACAAGATTTCACACTTTAATAGTTCTTATGACTTAATTGACCCCTTTATTCCCTCATATGCTTTAATTCATTGTATTTGTGGATATTATCCTGACAAACAACATTAAATGCAACATATTTCCTGACACTTGTTTTTAGGTCCTAGGTGGGACCCATTCACCATGGATGGTGAATGACTCCCCATTGGCCCCAAATTCAAAATATTTTAAATTTCTTTTCAGGATTTTATCAAAAGTCACTTGATGTTGGCCTATGATGAGGTATGAATAGGAAACTACGACACAAGATTGTATAAATAGGCATTTTTCACTTCATTTTACTTCTCCCAAGCAATATTTTCTCATACAAGCATTCAAGCATCTTACAACATCAATTCAAGAAAAATTCAAGCACTTTGAAGCATCCATTAACATTACTTCAGACTTACATTATCAAGGATTTGGTGAGTTAATAGCATTTTATGTTTTTAGTTTATCTTTCCTTTACATTTCATTATTCTATTAAGGGTTTGATTACTACAAGTGGGGTTTGACCAAGGAAAATCCCTATTTTCTAACACTCAACCATTTTTCCCTCTTGCATGTGTGCTTACAGACTTAGGTATGCATATTTATCAATCATTTATGTGTTGAAAAGTGGAAATCAAAGTCAACTAGGTGTTTCAAGTCAACTAAAGTGTATTTCAAGCTTAAAGAGAGTTTTATGTCTGTTTCTTGCAGAACTGACTTTGACAACCCAACAAGTACATATTTCTAAATCTGGTGTTGCAAAGTTGTTTTCTAATTTTCCAAAATTTTGGGAGTGGAATTATTTTCCATTAGTGGCGAATGAGTCCTACCTTAGGACTGAAAATATGAGTTTTTTCAGATTTTGGATCCTGATTGTGAGAAACTAGTTCTTAACATTATTTTACTAGGAGGACTAATTCACCACCCTTGGTGAATGAGTCCCATTGTGAAAAACTAGTAATTTTTTATCAGCATTTAGAACACTCCAAAATCATCACATTTCATCCAGGTGCACTTAGATTCATCCCTTCTCTTTCTATTCTACATACTCCATTCATTTAGTTCATTATTACATTACATAATGTGTTTTCAAACATTACTTAAATTGCACTTTTGCACTCATTTTCATTCATTTAGATTAGTCAATTGCATTTAGTTTACTTCATTTAGGCATAAAAACATCTCACATAACATTAATTGAATGAACCCCATGCATTTTTGGGTCCTATCTCTCTCCTTTTAGGTGAAAACCCCTAGAAGAGCAAGAGTTGTCCATAGTGACCCAAAAATCTACGGTTCACAAGAATCAGGATGTAAAAGAGCTATGTCAAAGATTCAACATCCAACATCAATTCTCTACACCATATTATCCTTAAAGAAATGGTCAAGTTGAGGCTACAAACAATACTATTCTAAAAATCTTGAAGAAAACAGTCAATGAAGTTGGTCATGACTGGAATCTACACTTGAATCCTGCTCTGTGGCCCTATTGAAAAAATATCTGCACACCAATAGGTGCAACTCCTTTCTCCCTAGTCTATGGATCAAAAGCTATTCTTCCAATTGAGGTTGAGCTCCCATCACTGCAAGTGTCACTACAAAACCTGATCACTGATGAAGAATATTGAGTATCTCGACTGAATGAGCTAGAATTCTCGAACGAGCATCATATTGACGCCCTCAACAACTTGGAAGTATATCAAAATTGACTAAAATAGAGCTATAACAAGAAGATCAAATTTTAGTCTTTCTAGGTAGGATTGCTTGTTCTCAAACAAAATCAAAAGAATCTACTAGATCAAGTTAGTAAAGGAAAGTTTGAGCCTAATTGGTTGGGTCCCTTTTTCATCACAACAAGCTATGTATTATGAGCATATCAATTGTGAACACATGGAGGTGAACCCTTTCAGGGGCCAACCAACAACTTGAATCTTAAATTTTTTTATGCCTAGTCTTGAAGGATATAAATGTAAAAATACAAAAAAATAAAAAAATGATCAAAATTCAAAAAAAATGAGAAAAAGGATTGAAAATAGTAAATAAAAAAATCATCCTCTAGTGAAAACCACTTTGATGGCACTTCAAGAAAGTACCTTGGTGAAAACCTAGTAAACATGTGCCTCACATAAATAAAGCACCTCCATCTATTCTTTGGCTCTTTATACTATCATTCTTTGCACCACCATCCATCCATCACATCATTCATCCTATTTATTTTGCCACCCATCCGCATCTTTATCATAGCTTGATCTTGTGAAGTATCACATCCCCTTAATACTACTTGGTATATTCCAAAGGTCAATTTGTCCTACCTATATCGAAGTAGTCTATCATATCACACCGGGGGAAATTATTCTGGGTCACATTGGGTTCTTTTATATCTTAAGGTCATCAAAAACCTCATCAAAGTACAAAAACATTCAAAAATATCATCAAAATCCAAAAACATCAAAATCATGTACAACAAAAATTCCAAAAATATTCATAAAATCTCATCAAAATCCAAAAACATCAAAATTTTGTGCAATAAAAATTCCAAAAACACTCATAAAATCTCATCAAAATCCAAAAACATTTGTAAAATTGTAAAGGAAAAATCCAAAAGATCTAAAAAACATCAAAAATCCCAAAAATAGTACCCTATCGAACTACATCGTCTTTGAGCTTGAAAGTAGGCAAGGCCATCATTGATGTGCCCCCAAGACACCCTAGGTCAGCCCTTTAATATTTTTCCATAATAAAATGACATCCCTCAACTGTTCATATCTCATTGTTAATAGGTTGTGTCAATCAAACTACTTGGTGTCTATGTGTATAACATAGGCAAGGCTAATCTTTGATCATCCCCTGAAACATTCAAATATCAAAAAATACAAAAACATTTGTAAAACTCAAAATCGTAAACATTTGAAAATTGAAAATACCCAAAAAATTAGAAAACATTCAAAAGACCTAAACAATCTCAAATAAATAAAAAACATAAACATTCACATAAACTTTCAAAAAGATAAAAAACAGCCTCAAAACATTTGCAAAATACCAAAACAACTGAAATAATCCAAAAAAGTCCAAAACCATCCATCCCATTTCACTTTCACCAATAATAAACTGATAATCGCCTTCACCCTTTCGTAAAACAAATAGAAAGCAATTAAAGTAAGTCGTAAAGTGAGAACCTAAGTGTCAAAATATAAGATCTAGATCATAGGTAAATGATTCAATGAAGTTTGTATCAATGGCTCATCATAGAATCATCATCCTAACATCAAACAACCATTTGATCAACATGTTCTAGGATGTATCCTTCCTGTGATGGACATCAGTATCATATATCACCTTAGCTAAAGTTAAAATGGAAAGAGATATAGATAACATTGACTATTTGTCTTGGATCTTTTCTTATGATTTATCTTATTGACACATTCCGAGGACCTCTCAATGATGTCTATCAAAATGATTTAGAGAGAAAGGAATGGGGCATCGATCATTATCTTTCATTTGTTGTGCTTGTGGATACTCTTGTAAAATAATCTTAGCGCATACTTTCTTAGTTGTGTGTGGGAAGGTCAATTGGAGTACATTGTTGACTATTGCGTATGCTTTGGTCTAATATATTCTAAGCTTCTAACCTACATTCCAACGAGGTTTTTGTATATCAAGGTGTGAACAAGAAATATCCTATCTGTTTGCACAGTCAAATTACATTACACTAGATACAACGCCATCCTGGTTATCAATACCTTGATGCATCATGTCTATGTGTTATATCAAACAACAAGTAATGACAAAAAACCCCAATCCCAAGGTTTGAGAAGATCATCCTCATTTTTCATTTCTCATCACCATCTCTTATAAAGTCTTGGTGGATCATAGACTTGTTGGATATTTGAAGCAATCATCAAAATCAATGGTAAAATCATTCTTTATTCTTCTATCTTCTCTTTGCGCTAACCTAGTATCATGAAAGTAAAAAAAAACATCACCAAGGAATCTATCTTGCATCCACAAATCATTCACATATCATATGATACATACTACATCATCATTATCATTTAAATTGAGATGAATAATATAGATTTTCTATTCTAAGAATCTTAGATCATTACATCACATATCATAAACATGCATCACATTATCATATCATCAGCATAAACATCTACATTTTCCATCCATACATCCATATGCATACATCATCACATAAACTTGCATAAAAAATACACAAAAAGGAAATGCATCCATATCATTTGCATAAATCATAGAATTTGCATATCATAATCATCCATCCCATAACATATCATAAAAAGATACTAAAAAATAATATAACATTGCATCCATTCCATATCAAACCATCACATATAACATAGGCATAAATACAATGCATCCATACATAAGTGAATATAAGCATGTCACATCTCACATCATATGCATCCATACAATCAAAAGCATTAAATAAGATGAACATGTCATATCGAATCCATATCGATATCATATATATATCAAAAAATGAATGTTGTGGTATAATATCTGGATTAGTGTATGTATATCAATCATTAATACAATATCCATGAGGCTATAAAAAGGATCCCATGAATGTATATCTATATCAAAGAATGGGGCAAAAAAATCAAAAAGTGTATGTGCAATCGAGCTAGCCCTGATGGTTTCTCCCCTCTCTAACATGTCTCTCTTGCTGATCCTTAGTGCTGGGTCATGCATCACTCCCCTGTGAGTAGTTAGGCTATCTTAGTGGTGTTGACACATCTCTGTGATAATGCATCTTGTAATAGGCTTCCTTAGTCACAACCTCTATGTACAACCTAAGTGATATAGTCCTCCCCTATGTGGCCACTATCATCACATCTAGCTATTGGTAGTGACTGATCTCCTGATCTCTCTTAGTAGTCATGGTCTATACCTGCTATCATGCCTAGTCTCTCTCTAAAGTAATGGCCACAACCTGTTGCCTATCCTAGTCGCACTCAATAGTGATCACCAAAATCTGTTGGTGGGCCTGATCCTGCTCACTTGTGATGACCTGCACCTACTACTGTAGTTGTTGAATCTATATGTCTTGAGGATAAGGTGGTGGTGGTTGCACTTCTTGCTGCTATTCTGCCTAGTGTCCCATAGGGTATTGTTGAATGGGAGGTTGTTGTGGAGGCTACTTCCAACTAGTGGTTCCCCAAGGATCTACTCATCCTCCCCATCTTGGCCATCCTGGCCATCCTTTCCCTCGCCTCTTCCCCTGCCTCTATCTACTCCTCTCCCTCATGGAGGAGCACCTGTTGGATCTGTCAACCTATGTGGGGGTGTAAGCTATGCATCATAAGTAAGCATTGTTTCTGTGACTACCCAATAGTGGCCATATGTCCATGGTTGTGCCACCAATTGCCAGAAACCCTCAACCACCTCCAAAGCTAAAATAGTGGGTCCCCATGTGGGAACCTCTTGAGCTAGTCTCAAAAAAATAACTCTATAGGCATCATTTGGTCTATCTTCCTACTCACCAAACTATCATGCCACCCTATCTGGTAGATATCTCTCTATGATGGTGTGATCCTGATCTTGCATGTACCAAGTCTATCTCACAAAGAACAACTGCTAAGCATCATAATACCACACTAACATCTATATCCAGGGTCGCCATCTAAACACTCTCATATCGTCTAGTACCTTCCACCAGTATGGAAGCCCAAGCTTCCCTATGTGCCATAGAGTAGTGGTACCTCTATACCTCCAAACCACATGATCATATGGCTCAACATCGGTCATCTATACAATTGGTCAGAGCACACCAATATGCTGCCAAGCCCAAATGTGAAGCAAGGTCACCCCCGTGCCAATGGATCTACCATTGCAATAGATGAAGTTGTGCATATCATGATATAATGAGGCCATCATCACTAGCCCCCATGCAAATAGAGTCCTCTTGTGGAGCATCCTATGCCATGCTAAACCCCATCCTGGGTTGAACCCTTTGCTACATCGGTATGGAGCAACCAAACCTAAAATGATCATGGTGATAATCAACTTGAATATGGGCACACAACCTCTGTATGCCTCAAGGCCAATATGTGAAGTAACTAGAATGATGGCCTCCATCTCCATCATCTCATGGTAGGCATTTTATCTAACATTGACATCATAAATCAACCGCTCACCATGTATTGATAAACATAAAATCCACCATAAATCCTCTAATGTCACAATTGCCTCTCCTGTTAGAAGGTGGAACAATGAAGTCTCACTGTGTCATTGCTCACACAAGATGGTCATCATGGCTAGATGTGTCCAGATGACAGGTGCATATGCAACATACCATAAACCAATCTCTCCTAGGTGCTCTTCGCAAAACTCAGATAAATCACCTAGTCTCTCCAAAAATATGGGCCGGTGCTCACGAGACATTAGTGGTGGAATGATCTCCTGCACTCACGAAGTGTATGATGTCAAAATTCAAATTTTTTTGACTCAGTTTGCAATTTCAACTCAAAAATCACAATAGCGTTGCTATTTGCAATAGCATTGCTATATGTCAAATTCCAAATTGTGACGCTTGAAGGAATTTCAAATTGTAAATCAAAGATCTCTTCGCTATAAACATGTGTCACAATTTAAACTTTGGTAACCCGAACCCTAATTTTCAAATCAGGAAGTCTGTCACAATATACATATGCGTCACAATTTAATATTGGAAACCCTAATTCTAAATTGCAAACTGTGTTGCCATAAACATATGCATTGCTAAAAATCATTTTAGCATCGATGATTCTCAAATGGGCATCGCTATATAGTGATGCTGCCAAAGTTTAAATTTCAAAGAGCAATAAATGCATCAAAAAGTCAAATTTCAAATCAAGTTTCAAATCACATACTGGTGTTCTTGCACCTAGAAGCCTTTGGTACTATCGAGCTTGGTTGGAAATGTATCATGGAAGCTCTCAGTGTGCCATTTTGTCAAAGGGTCAGAGCTCAAAATAACAAGAATCTTTAAGGTGTGAATGCATAAATGAAATGAAAGTGACCCTTCTTGGCTTATTTATGCATCAAAATTAGGGATTTTTTCCCTAATTTAACCTTCAAGCTAGGTTTCATCATCATTTTCACCAATTTTTCCAACTGGAATTTTATTTTGCATCATTTTTTTTGTGTTTTTGGCATATTTCTTACATCTGGGAGCCTTTCTAGATCCTAGGGGAAGCTTTTCACCTTTGTCGAGAAATCAACCCAAAATTCAAAATTTCCACCTAATTTCTCAAGGGGGCAATGAATCAGCTTTATCCTTCTATTGGTGCATCTAAAAAATTAGAATTTTTTATTTTTTGACTTAAGCAATAGCTTTCCATCCGAAGGGCATCAGTCTTTGAACTGAAGTAGCAAGTACCTCACTTCAAAGAGGGGAAAAATGTAGACACTATAAAAAATGTCCTAGATGATATCATACACTCAAATCAGGTATACTAACATCATTTCCTCTTGAAACCCATCCTCTTTTCACTTAATTGATTAAATTAGCCTAGCTATTTAATTAATTGCATCATTTCCATTTATTAACCTAATTCATCAAATCGGGTTAATTCACCCCCTTTCGCGCTAACATTTCATCTCATTAAATTAAATAAATCAAAGTATTGAATTGAATTCCCTAAGTCCTCTTATTTAATTAAATCACCTGAAGTTATTTAATTAAATATTATTTCACCTTTCCCCCATTCATTAAATCATTTAATTTAATGAAAATAATCTATATCCCCTAATTGCATTAATAAACTCTGTTTAAATTATCAATTATTTAATTAATCCAATTCCTCCCACTTGCAAAGGAATATTCCAAAATAATATTCCTCATTTACACAATTTAATTTAGTTTTAATTAACTAAATAACTTTTTTTCCTCACCCATGAGAATATTTTATAGAATATTCTCTCTCCTCTAATCATTTGAAAAAGGGAATATTCTCACTTGGCTTCTTGAGCAAGCTAAACTTGAAACCTTTAAGTAGGCTAACTTTTGAACTCCTAAACAAGTCAAAAGTGTGCTTGTTTCGAAGGAATAAGAACCCTTGATTAAATCTCATCTTGCATTCTCACCTATTGATGAGAATTCATGATACATGCCTCTAATTTCCTCCATCCTTGACCATTGATTATATTTTTCAATCTCAACCCTCCATTTCTCATTTGCTTTCCTATAAATAGAACACTATTTGGAGACAAATGGATCCATCTTTGAAAGAAAACTTATGTTGTTGAAACTCATCCATCCATATTTTAGAGAAAACTTATGTTGTTGAAATCACTTACACTCACACTCATCCTTTACTCGCAATTAGTATATTTTAGTTCATTTTAGTTGCATTAATTAGCTTTAAGCTTCCATTAATGGCTTCCATGCATCCATCTTAGCTTGTTTATAAATTAGGGTTTGAATCTTTTAGCTTAGAATTAGGTTATAGTAGCTTAGATTTTGCATATTTAGATCATTTTTAGCATAAAATCATGATAATTTAACTTGCATCATGTTCAAATTAGCATAAATCATTTTTTCATCCATTTATCATAGTGGTTTCATTGATTCTCTTCAATAGAATCAATTGAAACAATCTCACAAATCATGAGATTGGGAAAGGGTCATTGTTCCACATCAACACGATACCAATTCCAAAATGGGATAAGTTTAAAATGGATTATAGAGTAGACATTTAAATGTTTTCATAGTTTAGAATGCTTCATTTCAATAAATGTTTAGTTTATCTTTCATTTGAATGATCTTGTTTGAGATTGAGTATTTGTGCCATGAATATGATTTGATTCTTCATGGATCAAGGTTAAAGGAGTGAAACCTCAAGGTGCCCAATCTATTAACCAACAGATTTTTGACAACTCTACTGGGGAAAAAATAGAAATAAAATTCAATTATCCTTATCCAGTATGTATCAAACATTTCAAATTTCATCCTATATTCTATAAGATTTACTAGAGGGGATAAAACCAAAAGTATTATTGATCCTATATCTGAATCCTTGAAAAAGAATATTTTTTCTTATATTGTTCCCCCTAAAAGAAAATTTAGAGCCAAAAGTAAACCCACTTCTCCAACTAGAGCACCCCCCATATTTTTTTACTTGTTAAGCATTGATATTACATAGGACAATCATCCCTATAGGCGTTAGTTTCCCTCACAATATGGCTCAACAACCACCAGTCATGTGGGGAGTTGTTATTGGTCCATTGAACCTGGGTGCTAACTTAAATGATTTATCTAAAGGTAGTACTTGTAAGAATCTACCCAAGTTTAGGGGTGATGGAAAAATTTTCTCTTGAAGAACACATTGATGCTTTCTCTATTGCTTGTGGTGTGCTCGGTGTGCAACATGAAGATATTGTAGTCAGGTTGTTTGCACAATGTCTCATGGATGTTGTTGTAGAATGCTTGTAGCACCTACCGAATGGTTTTATTAATAATTGGGCTACTATGAAAACCAAATTTGAAAGTAGATTCAAAAGTGTTGATGATGATCTTACCCTAATAGCATAGTTGACACAATTAAAGAAAGAGGCAAGTGAACCCATGGGGGAATTTGTGGCTAAATTTAACAAGCTACTAAGTAGAATTTATTCTACAAAAGGAAATCCAAAACAAAAGAAAAAATGTTTCTTTATTAATGCACAACATCTAGATATTGGTCTTCTCTTGAAGAGAGTGCTAGTAGCTGACTTGGAAGTTCCACAAAAATTAGCCATTCAATTAGAAGGTGACTTCATTACAATGGGAAAATGGAAGAGAGAAATGCATTCAAGTAAATCATAGGAATCTACCTCCATAGATCCCATGATTTAGAGATTGGCTAATTATATAATTGCTTTAAATAGACAGATGTCGAACTACACTCGGTCTTATCAAGACACAACTAGAAAAGGAAATTTTCAGCCTAGTAAAAAAACTCTTTCCCTTTCTCCCACTTAGCAAAGTTTGGAAATCGAAGCACCTCTAGGGGGATAAGAAGAGCATGTGTATTTTTCACCTCACTTCAGATAATGATGGAGAAAAATGGCTTGAAATGAATAGGTTTATGCAAATGGCTACTATGAAGGAGTTTATCAAAGAAGTTATTGAAGAAGATGAGCCTTCTAACTAGTATGGAAACTCTACAATTGGATACCTTGAATTAGAACCTGAAGATGATAGAGGAGGAAATTTTTTCATCACTTTGGATGAACCTACCTATGTCATCATGACCCAAGGTCAACAATATAATAATAAAAAAGTTACTCAATTTTCTCCTAAATTTTTGCTTAGTAGGGTTAGTGCTTCTTCAAAAGGTGAAAGTACATCACACACACATTAGATAATTGTAGGAGATCCTTCCAAATCTTCAAGTATTTCATCTTGAGAGAAATTTGTAGGGTCTTTTGATATAGTTGAGTTTTGTAAAAATTCAAAAGTGTAGATTTCATAGGCAAAGTATTTGAGAGTGAACCCTAAGGAGATGGATAGATTGATTGAGGATGTAAGACGAAGGAAATTTGAATCGCATGTGGGATTAGATGAAAAAATGGTTAATCTTGAGAATCCCACAACCAGTTTAGCCTCAAGTAGTATGACATCGACATTGACTTCCATAGATGATAAACCTGAAATGTGGGGAAATAGGATTCCACCTTTTAAGAGATGGAACTAGTGTTTAGGGCCTATTTCACTCTATTTAATTCAAGGAAAACTTATAGATCTCAATCCAAGGATGGAATGAGGGAAATATATCTATAATAAGGTATCCTAGGGTGTGATAAAATACTAAAAGAGGGTTCACCACCAAGCAAGGGCTTGGAAAGACTAGGAATGTAAAAGATATACAAAACCTAACTTTATGACTTATATTATGAAACTAAAATACAAAATAATAAATCGAGAAAGGACAAAGGTGCACCTAGAAATTGAAGAGGATTGAATGAAGAACTGAAATCTTAAAAATGCTAACTTTAATGCTCATTGGGACTCATACGCCACAAGTGGTTATTTAGTCCTAGTATTAGGGTTGATCCAAAACTCTGCTATCCTTTAATGATCTCCTGTAGCTTCTTTCCTATCAAAGCTCTGAGTTGTAAACACTAAATTATGACTTGTAGGTGACTTTTGTGATCTTGCTATGTAGATGACAACTTCACAATATTGACAACTTTCTCCAAAATTGCTCTTCAGTGAATCTCCAACCTAATCCACATAGATCTACAAATCACACAACAAAGAGAGGGAAAAATGTTGTTTTGTTAGTGGATATGGGTTTTCCTTGGTCAAACCTTGTTTTGGTAATCAAACCTTAAAATGAAATCAAATATAAAGAGGGGATGGTGAATGAACAAGTATGAAATGTTACAACTCACCAAACCCTTGAATAAAAGGATGTAATATTGTATGTAATTGATAGCATGAATACAAATCATGAATCTTGATTATATGTTATGGATCTTGAATTGAAAGCTTACTTGAATAATAATAACCTACATCACAAATGTTAGCTCAAAAACAAACATGATGCATGATGACTTTGATATGATGCTTGAATCTTGAAACTAGCTCCAAAAATGATTGATAGTCACTCTTGAATGCTCTTGTAAACTCTTGTAAGTACTCTTGATCATAAATTTTCTATAGGAATGCTTCATTAACTTGCTAGGTGAAAAACGAGTGAAATAAGCTTGTATTTATACTTGTTTATGCCAAATTTCTCAAAATTGCAACATTACAAGCCAACATTAGATCTAAGAGAATAAAATATCACCAAGAATTTGAATTTAAATTAGGTCTAAGTTAAATGGGACTCATATGCTAGTTGAGGCATATGAGTCCCAGTAGGCTAAGATCAGGATACATTTTCAAGAAATGTTTAGTTTAATATAAAATTTAGATCTAGGTCCTAAAACCTAGGTGGGACCCATATGCCCAAGGTGGCATATGAGTCCCATATCACTAAATCGAGGCCATACAATCCAAAATCATTAAATTATGATTGTTCATTACATTTGTGTTAGGATCATCCTCAGAAAGATGCATTAATTAAGGCTTTTAGACATAAAATAAGGAAAAATAAGGCATAAAGAAGAAAAAAATTAGCAAGGGGGGCCCAAAAGAGTGTGAAAATGTAGAGGGATACATTTTTATACACTAAATTTAGCCCCCACATTAGTGAGAGGAGGAAATTTCTTCAAAATCAAACTAAAGTAGATAAAACTCGCATCAAGAGGGGTACAAGTGTACCAATGCTAGTGAGATAGGATGATAACAATTAGAAGGGTTGTGAAAGCCCCCAGGATCAAGATCATATGGAAAACCAACATAGGGACAAAAGAAAACACATGTAAATAATGTAAGGAGCAATAAAAGGCACAATCATACACTTCCAAAGAGAAAGAGAAAGAAAAAGAAAAGCAAAAAAGGTTGATCAAGCTTACACCGTTGTTTCACATGATGTGGATCAGATCGAAGCTATTTGTCCAAGAATGTTTGTAAGTGGAACACAATGTCCACTATGCAAACAAAATGTATGTTCGCAAGGGATAGTGGAACCTCAAGCCATCCACTAGGTGAGCCCCTAGTGAGTCACATACACACATGGATGGTATGCACTCACATAGACAAGCAAGTGGCTATGGGAAAGTCACACCTAAGTTTGGCTCCCATATGTACAACCATACCAAAGTTATACCTCCTGATAAATTTGACAAGGCACCACACAACAATGAACTTTGAGCTCCATGAAGCAAGAAAGGCTTCATATGCTTGAAACTCATGAACAAACAAGATGGAACCATAGAAAAGAAAAGTGTGTTATGCAAGGTGTCCATGTAAGAGATATTGTAAATGCTAAATAGTATAAGGTAATTTCAAAGGATTTTTTATTAGTTCATGTAAGGTCTTAACTTAGGGACCATTTTGCCTAATGAATCCAAGAGAGGACCAATCTACAAATAGAAGATTCAAAACTTAGGGGATGCAGTGTGTCACATCAAGCCACTAAGAGGAATATAATATGCTAAGAGAGATCACACTCTTGAAGGAAATCGCACCCAATGTCACCACAAAGTGAAAGAAGAATCACATGAAGTGAGAATAATACACAATGAAACATGAAATGCAAGAGAATAATGCCAATGTATGCCCCCACTTTAAAGAAATTGCTAAACACCATGCTATGAGCAATTACTTTAAAGTAGAAAATGATAAATGCTAACAATAAAGAGGACATGATAGCTTATTTGGAAATCTCTATTCGAAGTCATATGTTTCAAAACAAAGCCACGTCATGAAAATGGAAAGGGTTTCCCCCAAAATGAAATCCCAAAATCACAGAAGGGATCCACAGATTCAGGGTCAATATATCTTTCATACAATGTTTTTAGAGATCTCGTAACTATCATTGGAGGTAAAGGCTTATTAGGATCAGGAATTTTCACAAGAAGTAGGGTGATCATTTTTTGTTCTAAAATTTGTGACATTGTGCTATGGAGGGTATTAGGTAAGGGAGTGAATTACCTAGTTAGATCCCCAAATGTGAAAGGAGTTGTCTTCTTTATAGCATCCACGTGGGTATCAACATGTTGAGTTGTTTGTTGAAGGGGATTTAGTTGAAGGAAACCTTTTTTCTTTTTTCCTAAAAGATTGGTAATTGTTTTGGTCTATGGATTTAGACTTTTCAAGACAACTAGAGGTGGATTTTGTGTCACGACTACTAACCGAGTTTCAGTAATGACAAAGGGAAATACACAAGTGTACAAAGGAAGGAAACTTCATCATGCCAAGATTGTCTTGTATTTTAGTTTGCAAGTTCTCAATGAACATCCATTCAAGGTGAGGATTGAAAATATTTACATAGATTTGGGAATAAAGTGATTGGTAATGTGAAATGAGGTCAGTAAACTTTTCATCATCCTTTTTCTTACATCTCATAAAATTGGCCAAGATCATATTAGGAGTCATGTGCACTTGGAAATGGTTTATAAAGTCCTCAACAAGTTCACTGAATGAATGAATTGAGTTATTCAGCAATGAGGAAAACCATTCTAAGGCAGTATCCTTCAAGGACCTATGTAAAACATTATCCAAGGGCTTATCCTCAAGGGAAAAATCACTACATAGGGCGGTATAAGTGGAAACATGGTTAGAAGGATCTCCTTTCCCCCCATATTTTTCAAATGTAGGAATCTCTAGACCTTGTGGTATGAGCATTTTCAATATCTCGAAGGATAAGGAATTGATTTTGAAATAGTATGTAGGTTGACCATTTTGATTTTGATTTAAGGTGGAAATTTTCTTTTAAAGGGATGAATTTTTTTGCAAAAGTTGTTTTTTGATGGTGTCATTAGTTTTTTTTTGAGATGGAGGTGAATATGGTGGAGGTGTATATGTGTTCGAGGGGGAAGTGAATGGGATGTTTACGAGGGGTAAAGTGGTAGGAGATGTGACATGTGATGCCACAAAGGTACTAGGAATGCTAGCATAAATACCCAAGGTAGGAATGACATTACTAGTAGGTTGCATCATTGTTATAACTTGAGAGTTGGTATAGGTAGGAATAGAGGCAATAGTTGTGAGAGGAATTTGGGTTACTCCTTGAATTTGGACATTGTTCAAAGGTAAAGCACAACTAGTTGTTGAGGTAAGATGTTTTCCAAAAATGTTAGCTAGGTTACACACAAGTTCAACTCCTTCACTTTCAATCATGCGATGTATGTTATCTTTCGTAGGGATAGTAGTGGTTGAATTTTTTTTAGTACTTAGTTGATTTTGTAGGTTTTTTAAGTCTTTATGGATTTGGATTATGTTTTTCTTGTGGAATACTAGAAACCATTCTTTCAACACTTGCCACACTACTTGAAGGAAAATAATTCTTAAGGCTATGGTCCATACCTAGTGAACTAGTGTCAACACTAGTAGTGAAAGAGCTAGATAACCCAAGATCCATGATGATTGTGCTATCGTGGGATGATATGAGTCTCGAACTATGTCCCACTATAGTATTAGCAATAGGACACCAAGTAGTAAAGATCATTCAAATGAAAATAAATGAATACAAGATAAATGCAAGGAACACAAGATACATGCTATTCTCTAATTTCGATTCAAATGAAATTAAGCTATGTGCAATGAAATGAATGAAACATAAATTTTGCAAACTGAGAAAAAACGTAATAACAACAAACTAAAACATAGAAATAGAGTTTTCAATGTTGTAAAATGTACAGTAAGATCTAAAATATGACTAAATCGCCCAAAGGGGCATACGAGTCTCAATTAGGGTTTTTTACGGGTTAAAATAGTGAATAATAGTCACCACAAAATACCCAGAAACCAGGTAAAACAACCTATACTGGGACTAAATCGCCCAGAGGGGTGTATGAGTCCCAAATTATTATTTTGGCACTAATTTCAAAAAATATGATTGAATATTATGTTTTCTGATTTGAATGATGTCTAGACAATGTGCAATTATAGATTTCAATTGAATTTCAATGATGTAAGATATAAAAATGCAACCTATATGCACTTTCACTAATGCAATAATTAGAAACCATAGATGAAAATTAACTAATACAAGACCAAATGAAAGTTAATTTAAGCTAGATCTAGGAGTATGATGCACTCAAAATCAGAATTTTTTTTCTTCTAAAGGCTAGGGTTCACCAAAATTAGATGTGGGGAAATATGGTTCCACCTTTTAGGAGATGGAACTAGGGTTTAGGACCTATTTCACTCTATTTCATTCTAGGAAACCTTAGATATCTTAATCCAAGGATGGAATGAGGGAAAAATATTTGCAATAAGTTATCCTAGGGTGTGATAAAATACTAAGAGAGGGTTCACCACCAACCAAGGGCTTGGAAAGACTAGGAATGTAAAAGATATACAAAACCTAACTATAGGACTTAGATTATGAAACTGAAATATAGAATAATAGACTAAGAAAGGAAAGAGGTGCACTTGGAAATTGAAGAGGCTTGAATGAAGACTTGAAATCCTAAAAATTCTGACTTTAGTGCTCATTGGGATTCATACACCAGGTTGGGTGATTTAGTCCTAGATTAGGGTTTCTGACAAAAACTAGAATATGGAACTATTGAAATTGGATCATTAGAAAATGTCTAAATTTAGGTATATTGGGAATGATATGCTACAAGTTGTGATTTATTCCCAGCATGAGGGTTAATCTAAAAATATGCTATCCTTTAATGATCTCTTGTAGCTTCCTTCCTATCAAATATTTGAGTTAGAAACACTAAATTATGACCTATAGGTGACTTTTCATGATCTTGCAATGTAGATGACAATTTCACAACCTTGATAAGTTTCTCTAAACTTTCTCTTCAATGGATCTCTAACCCAAACCACCTAGATCTACAAATCACACATTAAAGAGAGGGAAAAATGTTGTTTTGTTAGTGGATAGGGGTTTGCCTTGGTCAAACCCCATTTTGGTAATCAAAACTCAAAATGAAATTAAATATAAAGAGGGAATGATGAACGAACAAGTATGCAATGTTGAAACTCACCAAAATCTTGAATAAAAGGTTGCAATCTTGTATGTAATGGATAGCATGAATGTAGATCTTGACTCTTGATTGTATGTTCTGGATCTTGACTTGAAATCTTTCTTGAATAATAAGAACCTGCATAACAAATGTTAGCTAAGAAATAAACATGATGCATGATGACTTTTACATGATGCTTGAATCTTGAAAGTAGCTCCAAAAATGCTTGATAATCACTCTTGAATTCTCTTGTAAAATCTTGTAAGTGATCTTGATCACAAATTTTCTATAGGAATGTTTCATCAACTTGCTAGGTGAAAAGTGTGTGAAATAACCTTGTATTTATACTTTTTTATGCCAAATTTCTTGAAATTACAATGGAATCTAACAAATTTTTTTAGAAAATTCCATTCAATGGAATCTAAACAGGTTCCTCTTATTGGAAAAATCAAGGATGATCAAGTAGCACTTGCGGCTCATATGAATAAAAGACTTAGACTCATGATCTTGGTGGCAGACATCCCTACTAGCTATGGTATGCTCCTAAAAAAAAAATTGCAAGGATTTGGGGGGGGGGTCTAGCTAGATTAGTCCCATGCTAATATTCCTATAGGGAATAAATAGGTACACCTAGGCCCTAAACCTAAGACTAAGATTAATGTCCAAAAATTTGAAGACCCTAGATCATAAATATTATATGAGTCTAAATTTGGGAACTACATGTTTTTCTTTGATGGTGATAAAGATACTAATATCATTGGTCCAAAAATACCTCCTGAAATCTGGATAATGGATTTTGATGGAAGTTGTTCCAATTCTGGATTGGGAGCAGGTGTAGTTCTCATTGCTCCTTTAGGTGAGAAGTTACCTTTTTATTACAAATTGGAGTTATTGAATACTAATAGCATGGTAGAGTATGAAGAAATATTGGTGGGGTTGTTTGAAGTAAGGAATATGGGTACCAAGATGCTCAAAGTCCTAGGAGATGCTGAACTAATCATCAAACATGTGCATAAGGTTTTTCACTCTAAAAAATGAATGATTAAGACACTATCAGAATAAATTATGGGATTCCATTAAACATTTTGAAGCTTTCTCTATAGAGCCTATTCCTAGGGAATTAAATTTTAGAGTTGACTTGTAAGTAGTATCCACTACTTTGTTGCTTCCCCATCCTGACTTAAAGAATAATTATTATAGGATTGAGATGATTTATAGACCCAAAATTCTTGATAATGTCAATCATTGGAAAGTATTAAAAAATGATAAGAAAATTTAGGCCTTTTTGGAGAATTCTAAAGTCTTTACCAAAATCTTCTTTAAAGGTAGTGATAGTGAACGTAAGGAATTTTATCCTGATGATGCATGAGACCTAGAGAATGGAGTTGTTCAACTAAAAGGTAATAAAATTTCTAAGGGTTTGGTTTCTTTGGAAGATTTCTTTGATCAACATGATCAGTCTATTAATAAGAAAAAGAGTAAATATATAAACAATTTAGGGGATTATGAAGTAGTGACCATCAAATATGTCGAGTCCTTGAAGTTAGTTTATATAGGGAAGTGTTGTACTCCTAAAGAAAGGAGGAAGTTGATAGCATTGATGACTAGATATAAGGAAGTATTTTCCTGGTGTCATGATGACTTAAAATTTTATGGGTGAAAAGTTCCAACATCATATAACATTGAGAAAGGGCATAGTCACTTTTAGACAAAATTAGAGAAATTACACTCCTAAAGTTGATACTATTTTTAGGGAAATTGATAAAATTTTGAAAGATAGGATTATATACCTAATTCATCACTCAACTTGGGTAGTCAAAATTGTCCTAGTTTGGAAGAAGAATGGTGAAATAAGGATTTGTGTAGATTTTAGGAATCTTAACCAGGAATATTTAAAGGATAATTATCCACTTCCCATGATGGATCACATTCTCCAAATAGTGGTTGGTTCATAAGTAACGTCAATTCTTGACAGTTTCTCAGGATATAACCAAATTATTGTGACAAGGGAGGATCAACATAAAAAACACATTTACCACTCTGTGGGGAACTTTCACTAATAAAAAAATGCATTTTGGACTCATTAATGTTGGAGCCACATTTTATAAGGCTATAGAATTATCTTTAGGTGACCATAGGAATAAGATCATTTTCTTTTATCTAGATGACCTAATAGTGTTCTCTAAGAAGAGGGAGGATCATTTGAAAGAGTTGGAGCAAGTCCTTCAGAGGTGTAAAGAACATGGTATCTCTCTAAATCCAAAGAAGTCAGCTTTTGGGGTCACTAAAGGTAAGTTGCTCAAAAATATAGTATCAAAGGAGGGAAATAAAATAGACCTAGAGAGAGTTAAGGCTATTATGTAGCTAATCTTACCCTCCAATAAGATTGGGGTTAAATATTTTTTAGGTCAAGTGAATTTTCTAAGGAAATTCATACCAAACTTCTTGAAGATTACCAAAAGTATGGTGGATATTATGAAGGAAAGACATGCCTTCAAATGGAATGAATTTTGTAAACAAGCATTCCGAGAAATTAAAGAATCCATCACACATGCTCCTGTATTAGTTCACTTAGATTTCAACAAATATTTCATTATATATTGGTATTTCTTCAAACATACAATATCTGACATTTTTCTCTAGGTTGATGATAAGGATATCTAAGAACCCATTACTTTCATGAGTGTTCCTTTGAATAAAAATGAGCTCAACTTTTCTCAAATTCAGAAACACATATTTACAATTGTCAAAGTAGTTAAGAAATTATTATTTTTATATATTGCACTCACATTCAATTATTTATGCGCCAGATCCTACTATTAAGAGCATACTCACCCAAAAAGATATTGGTTGCAAAAAAAGAGGGGGATGGATTTTCAAGGTGCAAGAATATGACATGGATATTAAGCCCACTAATCTATTTAGTGGTAGAGGATTATGTAAATTGATGGCAGAGGATCAAACTAAAGGAGAATATGAAGAGGACCTCCCTATGGTTCTAACATTAGTCTCCAAGATGAATGGTTTTTAGATATTGCATACTACAACACATATGGAGAATTCCAAAAACACATTTCATCTAAGAAAAGAAGGAATCTCAAATTGAAAGTAGTAAGTCATTTGAGACAATACCTTATATAAGAGAGGGCTAGATGATACATTTCTAAAATGTGTTGATAAGAGTCAACAGGAAAGGTTATTGGAGAATTTTCACAATGAAGCATGTGGTGGGAACTTCTCTTATATAATGACTGCATTCAAGATTCTAAGATATTGCTACTACTAGCTAGGTATGTTTAATGATGCATATTATGTTAGGGTTAGAAATGGAAAATATATAAAAATTAATGCAGATCTATATAATAAACAGAGAAACTAACACACACAAAGAATAAATCATAACACATAATTTAACGTGGTTCACCCAATCCGAGCTACATCCACCAAACCGCAACCATCCAATACTTTTATTATCCAGTAAAACTTATTACAATCTTGTGAATAATCGCGTTTTTCATCATACTATAATACCCATCTGAACCCCCCTTTTAACAAGCTTAGAAGCTTCCAGATTTTTGGGTTATACAAAATTAAATTTTTCTTTTTTCGTTGATTTTTCCCTTTTTTGGTCATGATGTGAAAAAGTAGGAAGAAAATCTAGCAAGGATAGGGGCTAGGGTGTATAGTATACCATGGGCTATACAGTATACCATGATCAGTCACAACATACCAACAATCTCCCACTTGGAGATTGATCAAGCTCCATACCAACATAATCTCCCACTTGGAGACTAATCCTGGACGACACTGCTGCAATTATAGCTCCCACTAGAAATAAGTACCTTGGACCCTGCTGCTATGTTATACTTGAATTCAACCTTGAAGGCCAACCAAAGCTAAAGAAGAGCTCAGCTTCTCCCTTGTCACTGCCTTCATAAACATATTTGCTGGATTGACATCTATATGTATCTTGTCTAGCTTGACCTGTCCATCTTCCAACACTTACCGAATGAAATGATATCTCAACTGGATGTGTTTTGTTTTAGAATGCAAAGAAAAATTCTTTGCAAGATGTATAACACTCTGGCTATCTGTAAACAAGTAATTTCCAGCCTATTGTTTTCCCAACTCATCCATGAAAAGTTGCAGCCATATCATCTCCTTTCCCGCCTCTGTTGCAGCAACATACTCTGCCTCTGTGGTGGATAAAGCAACCACCTTCTGCAATCAAGAAATCCAACTCACTACTGTCCCACCAACTGTAAATACATAACCTATGGTACTCCACTTGGTATCTATATCTCCTTCCAAATATGAGTCAACATGGCCTTTTAAATCAGTATTAGAGCCCCCAAAACATAGTCAATTATTGGATGTACCTCTCAAGTACCTAAGAATCCATTTTACTGCATTCCAATGCTCAACACCGGGATGACTCAAATACTTGCTAACAACTCCTACAACATGTGCAATATCCGGTCATGTGCATACCATGACATACATCAAACTGCCTACAACTGAAGCATATGGTACCTTGGACATTTTTTCTTCCTCCTTTTGTGTCTTTGGACACATATCCTTAGTCAATTTAACATGACTAGGCAAAGGCATGCTGACAGCTTTTGCATTCTCCATATGAAATCTCTGCAACACCTTTTCAACATAATTAGCCTAAGATAAAAATAATTTTCTATTTTTCCTATCTCTACAAATTTTCATACCAAGGATTTGTTTTGCTGCCCCCAAATCCTTCATAGCAAAAGAATTTTCTAACTGTTGTTTTAACTCACTTATGTGATCCAAGTTAGACCCAGCTACAAGCATGTCATCAACATATAAACATAAAATAATGTAGTTGTCATTATCCAACCTCTTAAAATAAACACAATGGTCAAAATTACACCGACTATAGCCTTGCTCAGCCATAAAACTATCAAATTTTAAGTACCATTGCCGAGGTGCTTGCTTCAAGCCATATAAACTTTTCTTCAATCTGCACACTAGTTTCTCCTTACCTTTGACCTCAAATCCTTGTGGCTAGTCCATATATATTTCCTCTTCGAAATCACCATGGAGAAAAGTTGTTTTAACATCAAGCTGTTCTAAATGCAAATCTTCAGCAGCCACAATACTTAAAATAATACGAATATAAGTCATTTTAATAATAGGAGAAAAAATCTCATCAAAATCAATACCCTTTTTCTGTGCAAATCCCTTTACAACTAATTTTGCTTTGAATATCTTCTTACCTCCATCCTCCTCTTTCAGCCTATAAATCCATTTGTTTGGTAAAGTCTTTTTACTTGTAGGCAACTTGCATAATTCCCAAGTCTGGTTTTTTAGCAAGGAGTCCATTTCTTCTTCCATTCCATGCTCCCACTGAACATTGGTATCCACCTGCATAGCTTCATCATAATATTCTGGTTCACCAGCATTAGTTAACAAAATAGTATACAAAGAGGGAGAGAATTTTTCTGGAGGTCTACTTATCCTTGAAGATCATCTAATAGGATTTTGTGGTATTTTTTGTTGTTGTTGTTGGCCAGCATGAGGAATCACTGAAACATCATTGTTTGGAATATCATCCAACACTACATAATCATTTTCTTTCTTCTCATGCTGCAGCAATAGATCTTTGTACAACACTTTCTCATTAAATATGACATCCTTGCTTTTCACAATTTTTTTATTTTCAAAATCCCAAAGCCTATAACCAAATTCATCAATGCCATATCCAACAAATACACATTTCTTTGATTTTGCATCAAGCTTGGTTCTATTTTTAGAATCTACATGTGCAAATGCTTCACAACCGAAAGTTTTGAGAAAAGAATAACTTACCTTCTTACCTTTCCATGCTTCCTCTAGAATACCACAACCCAAAGGATTAGAGGGACCTCTACTAATTAAATAAACAGCAGTGTTTACAGTCTTTGCCCACATTTTTAAAGGCAGCCCAACATGCAATCTCTCATGTCTACCATTATTTTTTTTTCTTCCCCATCCGAATAAATAATTCAATTCTCTTTTTATTCTACCACCATTACTCTCTGAAATTTTGATTTTACCCTTTTTCATCACTTTTCCCATTTTTTCCCGTTAAAAATCAACTTCCTAAGAAATAAATCCATAAATCCCATTCATATTGCATATACAGAAAGAGAGAGAAGACCTGAGAAGTCCCTACATCACACAAAGCTTTCTCGTCGTCCGGGGGAGTTGGTATGTGTGTGGTGATCATGCTATACTATAGCCCATGGTATATGTACTAGCTATCCTTGAAAAACTTACTCTCTTTTGTTTTCCATACACACAACTTTCACAAAAATTCATATTAACACATTTTAGACCTGTAAAACATTATTTGAATGAAGTACTTTTATACCTTTTGCACTCATATTCCCAAGTCTATTATGCCACAATGCTGATTCAGAGTCTACGACAACTGTATGATCTTCTACCTGTTCAACTACAACAATTGTTCCTGAACATTGACCTTTTTCTGTAACAATTAAAGTAGAAGGAACAGTATGACCTGTACAAAGATATAAGGTGCCTACTTTCACACCTTTTGCTACCACTAAGGAACCCTTTGTGACCCTCCAGTTTTTATCACTAAATGTAACAACACAACCTTCATCATCTAGTTGCCCTGCTGAAATTAAATTTCTGCTTAACTTTGGAACATGCCTTACCTCACGTAGTAGCCAATGATTCCTATTCTACAACTTAATCTTGATTCTTCCCTTTCCAAAAATCTGATAGGGTTCGTTATCTCCTAAATAAACCAACCCAAAATCCCCTTGGACATAATCAAGAAAATAACTTCTATGGGGGGTAGCATGAAATGAAGCCCTTGAATCTAACACCCAAGAATATTAGCATTATCAAGGGAAAGAATCAAAGCATCCTCATCAAATTTATTACTTACCACATTTACCTCTTTAATTCCTTCCTTTCTGTCTCCTTTATTTTTCTGAGACCAGCAATATTTCTTCAAATGACCTAGCTTACCACAGTACCAGCAATCCTTCTTGTTTCTAGACTAGGACCTTTGTCCTTTGATTTTCCTCATGACTTCCCACAATTTCTAGAATCATTTCCTCTCTCCTTTGTTTTGCCCCTACTTTCTACATTCAAAACACTGCCTGATGTGGATGTTCCACCTGAGCTTTTCCTACAAATTTCCTCGCTCAAAATAACACCAACAACATCATCAAACTTCAATGTATTCGAACTAGAAATAGAATTGCTAATAGCCATTACCAAGCTATTCTAGCTTTCAGGCAAAGAACACATAATCAAAAGAGCCCTAACTTCTTCATCAAATTTTACTTTTACAAAATTTAATTGACTGGTGACCGTATTAAACTCATTTAAATGATCAGTAACTGACCCTTCTTCTACCATTTTCATATTAAATAAATGCTTCATAAGAAATACCTTATTCGAAGCAGAAGGCTTTTCATATAACTTCGCTAGGGTTTCCATCAACTCTTGAGTTGTCTTTGCTATTGTAATATTGAACACCACTGAGTGTGCTAGGCACAAACGAATATTTCCAAGAGCCTTTCTATCCAAGATCTCCTAGTCCTCATCTGACATTGCTGCGGGTTTCTTGGTTTTCCCTTCCAATGCCTGCCATAAATCCTTTTGATAAAGATAGTCCTCCATCTGCATCTTCCATAACTGATAGTTTTTCCCATTAAACTTCCCAACCTTCTTACCCTCATCTTCCATTGCTCCCACTCAACTGTGAGATCTTTCCTATAGACGATAATCGAAACACAACCCACTCTGATACCACTTGTTAGGGTTAGAAATGGCAGATATCTAACAATTAAATGCAGATCTATATAATAAACAGAGAAACTAACACACACACATAATAAATCATAACACAAAGAATTTAACGTGGTTCACCCAATCCAGGCTACATCCACCAAACCGCAGCCATCCAATACTTTTATTATCCAGTAAAACTTATTCCAATCTTGTGAATAATCATGTTTTTCATCATACTATAATACCCATTTGAACCCCCCTTTTAACAAGCTTAGAAGCTTCCAGATTTTTGGGTTCTACAAAATTGGATTTTTCTTTTTTTGTTGATTTTTCCCTTTTTTGGTCATGACGCGAAAAAGTAGGAAGAAAATCTAGCAAGGATAGGGGCTAGGGTGTATAGTATACCATGGGCTATACAGTATAGCATGATCAGTCACCACATACCAACATATTATTGGGTGGCAAGATGTGAAAAGTGTAAATGGTTTGTAGGTAGACCTCAATTGGTGACACTCCCACTTAAGCCTGTAGTGATTGATGGAGCTTTTCAACAATGGGGTTTGGAATTTGTGGGACCTATTAGTCCTGAATCAAGTTGTGGACACACCTACATTCTTAATTCCACAAATTACTTCACCAAGTGGGTTAAAGTGATTCCTATTAAAAGAGAAAATTTAGAGGTAGTCTTTGATTTTATTAAGGAGAATATTTTAATCAAGTTTGGGTACCTTACAAGTTAGTTGTAGATAATGCTACCAGTTTTTCCTCTAATAGAATTTCTCTTTTATTTTATTAGTATAGAATTTTACTATCTCATTTTGTTCATTATTATCCTCAAGGAAATGGGCAAGCCGAATTGAGTAACAAAAACTTGGTTAGTATTATTAAGAAGTTGGTAGAAGAGAATCACAAAGATTGAAAAAAAAAAAATTGAAGCATTGTAGGTAGACAAAACAACCATCAATAAAGCTATATCCATGAATCCTTTTGAGTTGGTATATGGAATAGGTAGTGTTCTACCTCTCCCACTAGAACTGTTAGCTATTAAGTTACAACTTGCAATAAAAGATCATGAGTTCCATAATTCTTTGGAAAAGAGGATCTTGTACCTCTCAAAAATTGAAGAATGAAGGAATGAAATGGTGTACATGGTTACAATGAATTAGGCTAGGGTTAAGATAATTTTTGATAAAAATAGTAGGCCAAGGAAATTCATGATTGGATATTTAGTTTTGATATGGGATAAACAGAGAGATTCAAAAGGTGCACATAAAAAGTTTGATTCTCTCTAAAATGTTCCATTTAAGGTTACTCACTAATGCAGTCCAAACACCTTCCATTTATCATATCCTGATAATACTCCTTTTCCCATTCTTTACAATGGGTAGGATCTCAAGCTACATAAAATTTAAGAATTTACATAATGACCCTCTTGTACATAGTTAGTAGGTGTTTTGTTTTATTTTTGGTGTGTTTCCTTTCTCTATTATTAGAGAGTTCTTGATCTAAGTAGTGGTTTTATCTATTTCCCAATGGATAAAGCACTAGTCATGTGTCACTTTCTTCTAGTTTCCTTGCTTCATCCTAAGTAGTCCTCATCCCCAATCAGAGCCAATTGTTACCATTTTTTTTCATGTCTCAAAAACTTGTTATTCATCTAAATTTGGCTAAGTATTAAAGAGGTATTCTACTCAATTCTTGACGGTCACTGCTAAGGTTATCACAACCTTTCCCTTTCCCAACATTTCACTTAAATTTTATCCTTGCAAAGTTTTAAAATGTGTCGGTGTTTAGTAATTTTTTCATAACTCTTGTAAGTCTTGTTTTTGGTGAAGGTTAAGTCCTCAAGTTATGAAACTTCCATTAGTCTCTAAAAAAGTTGTCAAAACATACTCTTTTTCCACCTAAAAGATGATGGAAATTTTGGAAGTGGTGTAAGGAATGTCTCAAATATATTTCAGTATTTCACATTGGTTTTAAAACCCATGTCTATCACTGAAAAAGGTTATATGAACCTCTCTTTCTCTTTTCAAATTTTGGAAAGGTTGTTACAAGAAATAATGATGTGAAAGTCTACACATGCCAACCACATCAAGAGGACAACTAATTATTCACCTAATCGATATTAATTAATGAGAACTAGAAAGAGGATTTGATCTATTAAATTATTCCAAATTGAGACACTAAATTAGAAGGTGAGCGAAGAAGCGAACTGGTGTAGTCGTTGATCCACGAAACCCAAAGAAAACAAAGGTACTTCTTTCTCCAATTTTTTTGGGTAAAATTATGCTTTGGATAGAAGGGTTTTATTAGCTCAAGCTTCATTGTAAAGATTGCATATAAACCCTAGGGTTTTTTAGTCACCATGAAATACAAATATCATGGCTATGATTGAAATAAATAAAAATAGGTTGATTGGATGAATTGAGTATGATGCACCTATTATTCTAATTTCATTGAATATGAAAGCTATGAATTGGAAATGAGTTATAGTAATTAAATCTAACCCAAGTAACTATAAAAAGGAAGATCTAGAAAGGGTCAAATGCGACGTACCTATCACCAAAGTCGCTTTTTCAAACCTCACTGAGGACTCATTCTCCCTATGGAAAATGGGTCCTAGTTAGCACTCTATAAAATCACTTTCTACATTTCGTTCTCTTCAGTCTACACTTCTAGATTCTAGTTGGTCACTATCAAAAAGCTGAAAATAAATCCTATAGCTTAGTTTCTATGATTTGACAATTTTTTATTACAACTTTGACAACTTTGCAACTTTCTTCAATCTCCAAATTATTTTCAACATAAAACTTGCAATCACACATCAAAGAGAGAAAAAAGTTGTTTGTTATGGAATAGGGTTTTTCCTTGGTCAAACCCCATTTTGGTAATTAAACCTTGAAATGAATAAAAGCATGAAAGTAATGATAAATGAACAAATAAAATGTGACAACTCAACAATCCTTATTTGAACCTTGGATAAAAAATCTATAATCTAGTGTGAGGTGGCCTCAATGAATGTAGATCTTGATCATGAAACTTGATATGAAACAATACCTTTGATATACTTGAATTGATCTTGAATAGTACATGAACAAATTAGCTCAAACAACATGCATGATGCACTAAATCTTTGATATGACGATAGGAATCTTGATTGATGCAATAATATTTTGTAATTCTACCCTTAAATGCCTTGAAAATTCTCTTGAATGCTCTATCAATGCTCTTGTAAAATATTAGGATGCTTGAATCAAAGTTTCTAGGTTCTTAGATGAAAACATAGTGAAATAACCTTGTATTTATACATATCTTAACATTAATTCTTAAAATTCAAATATCACAAGCCAACATTCAATCATGGATTTGAAATCATTAAATTACCAATAAAAATATATCCAAAATAGGGGTCATAGGTCTAAGTGAGGACCCATTCACCATAGGGGGAATGGGTCCTAGGTCACTTACCTAGGACACACATCGGACAAGGTGAAATGTTATGTAAAATCAAGATCCTAGGACTAAGTGAGGATCCATTTTCCCCATGTTGAATGGGTCCTAGGTCACCTACCTAGGACACACATCTTCCAAAGTTGAGTGTTGTGTAATGGAATTTATGAATGTCAGGTTTTATCTCTCATAATTTACAATTAGTTAGGCTTGGATTTGAATTAGAGGGACCAATTAAGAAAAATTAACCTCAATCAATTAATAAATCCATAGATTAGTGTGAAAGTGTAAAGATACACCTTACAACACCAAAAATAAACCATAATTAAGTCCATTTTATTAAAAAGGGCCCTAAATTTAATGTGAATATGAAATACATATTACAACAGTAAATTAAGGCATAATTAAGCTCATTTCATTATTATTTTTTTCCAAATTAAGTGGGAAAAAGGGATACTTTTTCCTACACTATATTTTTCCCCCACTTTAGTGAGATTATGACCCCATGTCAAACTCACACTAAAGTAGACATTTAGTACACTTTTGTATGTAGAAATGACAAATATACACAAGCATACAACATCAAAGTCCAAGAAGATCAATCCTAGATGGTCTGAGATGATGTGAAACACATATAAGCCATCAATTTTATTTTGTTGCACTCACTCTGGGGTAGTGGAACCTTAGGCTTTCCACTAGGTGAGTGTCTCAAAAGGGTGGAAAATGAGAGAATCATATTAGGCTCCCATACCATATCAAATTTTTCCTCTTGAAAACTTCAATAAGGCACCACAAGACAAGGCAAGGCTCCATAGGCAAGCAAGGCATGTTATGCTAGGTGGCCTTGAAAAGGGTTTTAGGATCCATAGGGATTAACAAGTTGTGTTATGCTAAGAACCTATGAATGAGGAAAGGCTCCATAAGAAAGCAAGGTGTGTTGTGCTTGGTGGCCTTGAAATTAGGGTTTCAAGCTTCATAAGGCTAACAAGCTACATTATGCTAACACTTATGAACAATAATTCTATTAAAGGTTTTTGTTCAAAGGGATGTTTCTTAGTTTTTGTAAGGTATTCTTCTTAGGGAACATCATGCCTAATGTATCCAAGAGAGGACAAGTCAAGAGTAAAAGTTTCACAACTTAGGGAATGCAATGTGTCACATCACCACTAAGAGGAAAGTCACTCTAAGAGATATCACACTCTTGGAAGATATAAAACCTAATGACACCACCAAGAAAAGGATGTGTCACAAGAAAAATAAAATCACACCATGAAACATGAGAAATTTCAAAAGATATTGTCAATGTATTCCCTCACTTTAAAGTGGTTGCTAACACCATTTTTGCGAGTAATTGCTTTAATGTAGCCAATGTTTAATCCCAATACATGAGATATTTCTCAGAAATCCCTATGCCAAGTCATATGTCTCCAAAATAAAGCTACACCATGAAAAAGGAGGGAGGGTTTGCCCTCAAAAATACATAAGGGATCTATGGATTCAGGGTCAATATATCTAAAACAAAGAAAAGTCCTTCTAGGTCAACATGGAAGAGACCTAAATATCTCGAAGCCTTGCGTCATCCCCAAAAGGAAAACACAAGGCAAATGAAAAAGGTGAAATGTTTACGACATATAGAAGAATGTAGATAAATAGAGAGGAATGCACAAAAAGAGAGAGGAATACACCAAACAAAATAGTCCAAGGGATCACATTACGCACATGTAATCACATAAAGAAACATGAAAAATAAAACAAGGTCAAAGACTAGTAAGGCACATTTGAGTCAACCTATAGCAAGTCATATGCATCCCAATCTCGATCAGTGTATACAGAAGGAAGAAAACTAGCCAAAGGTACAATGAAAAATTCCAAAGCTAGGACAAGGCTATTTAAGCCCTTGGCCCCACTAAGTGTAGGACAAGGATGAGATCCTTGCAATAAAGAGAATTATTTGCAATGAATATAAAACATGTAATAGTGAGGATACTAGGATCCTACAACTATTACATGGAAAGGAGTGAGGTACATGTAATTGTTATGGAACTAGTTGGTCATAGAAATCATCATCATCAAAATAAAAGTCACTAAATATAAATTTCAATGCACGAAAATTGTTAGTAAGATGCCCAAGAGTTCTATAATATGCACAATAATTCATGTTTTTCTTAGGTATGTTGGTTTTACTAGGGGTTGATTATCAATGCTATTAGAAAGAGAATTAGAAAACCCAAGATCCATGATGAATGGTGTGTCACGGGATGACATGAGTCTTGAACTAGTCTCACAAAAATATTGCTAATAGGACACCAAGTTGTAAAGCTCATACAAGATTTCACAAACTTAGTGTATACACCCAAAATGGAAAGAGCATAAAGTACAATGCAATGACCTAGGATGCAATATGTAAATGCAATTTTCAGATTCTAAACAAGGTAATTTTTTTATTACACTATGCAAAAACCTAAAAATAATGTCTTTTAAATGTAATTTTGAAATCACAAAATGCACCCAATTTACCAAATTAAGCTAGATATGATCAAATTGATGAAACACAAATTCTACAAAAAGTAACAAAAATCTAAAAATAGCCCACAAAAATATAGAAATGAATATTTTGATGCCTAGAAAATCAGATTATAAGCATAATCAAGGACTCATTTTCCCTAGGGTGAATGGGTCCTAGATGAGGTTTTTGAAACAATATTTTGCAAATTTTTAAGTGATTTAAAGTGGTTTTTATATTCTAGTTTGTTACAACAAACTTTAGTTTTATTTTTCTATAAATTCCATGTGAAATACAAGTGCAAAATGTGAAAAAATGATAACCTAGAACACCTAATTTTATATGCAATTTTATTTCAATTTTCAAATGCAAGTTAATATGATGTAAATGATATGCAAGATGTCTAATTTTTTTTGCATTTTCTAGATTAAAATAATGCAAAATATGAAATCCTAAAAAACTTTAATGAGATGCAAGGTTGAATGCAAACTAGACACCCTAAATGAGACCTAATTCAATGCAATGAATGTAAGATCTAAATCTAGGATAAAAAGGACTCCAAAATTAGAAAATTATAATGATCAAACTCGGGTTCACAAAAATGAAATAAAGAAAAATAGGTTGATGGGATGAATTGAGTCTGATGCACCTATTCTTCTAATTGCATTCAATATGAAAGATATGAAATGTAAGTGAGTGAAAATAATTAAATCTAACCCAACTAATAGTTAAAAGGTAGTGTATAGGAGTGATTTTGCACCCCATGTGCAAATCCCCTTTTTTCCTTTATCCACTTTAGAAATCCAAGTTTGAAGGCTTAATTACACTTAAGTCTGCTACTTGCATCCCACTTGGTGCCTGTTTTGAGCATCGGTAGGGGAATTTCTATCAGGGATTCCCATGTGGCACACAAACATCCACACGACATGCTTATGTCCCTGGAAGATTCCTACGGTTGAACCTACAGAGGCATTACACTTCTCATTGGGAGTCAAGTTGTAATGCCCTCTTCAGCAGATCAACCCAAATATAGTTGTTTTTCTTCATCTCCCCTTCATATTCATTCTTCCAACAAGCATTTCATCTCTTCACATCCTATAAGCATTCAGTTGAACTTCTTCACTTCATTTACAAGCTCACTTTCAAACTCTTGCATCCACTTCAAGCGTTCTAGAAGCATTTCAAGCACTCCATTATAGCAATAACTTCACTCCACCACTTCAGTAGAGCAAGTTGGGGACAAACACCATTGTAGCAAAGGATTGAGTACTCTCATTTTCTCCCCCAAGAAACCTTGAGTGCTCTTGGTGGAGGTGGTCAGCTTCCGTTTCCTCTCCTCTTTTACTTGGTTGAGTAAGCACATTTATTGTTTTATAGTGCTTTAGTTTTCTACATTATAGTTCTTTCTTTATCCCACTTTCTTGCTATCCATGGAGGTGGAAACACCTAAACAAGGGTCTGACTAAGGCAGGCCCCTATATAGTCACCCAAAATTTTCCTCCTCTTTGTGTGTAGGTGAACGTCCTTTCGAGGAGGTAGCTAGCGAATGAGTTTCTTTGTGAGATCGTTCTTGCCACCTTAACTCTCGTATTTTTGATTTATCACATTAGAGAATATTTTTTTTTACTTAATCACATTATTTTGGCCCTTTAGTGCTAGTTAGCTAGACCATTAGATTGTTTCCTTAGGTTTTACCTTGTCTCTTCTTTTTTTTGGTTATACAGACGCAAGCACACTTTAGAGATATCAGCGCATTGCACTGTCATCCAAGGATTGCAAAATTTTGTCCTCAGGCAAAGAGCTTCCTGAGGCATAGTGTTAAACCTGAAAACTAGCCCACCTAGCCCTTTTCTATATCTTGGGTCTATAGAGTGGTTGAAGGACCTTATAGTCCTCATCATTCTAGTCCCAGATATCCTAATATCCCACTAAGCTGAGGTAAGTTAGGGCAACCTTCCACATCTTGGCCCTTCGTGACATGGGGCCTTGCACGTGGTGGTCCCCCTCTCTTACATTTTTGGTGAACCTAACGTGAACCAATGTCTGTTCATCCATTGGTGCTAAAGCCTCTTGTTGGCCTCCTACAATGATTTAGCAAATAAGCCCTTAGAGACGTGATTCAAAGATTGGACATCTAACCTGAATAGCTATCTGAATCATCATGAAGGTGCATTTAACTTGTCAACCCAGGGACGTAAAATTGAAATGGGCCAGTAGAGTATGTGCTCTAGGAATCCAAAGTAGCCATATTTATCCTACAACTAAGAAAGACATAATGCTGAAAGTAAATTTCTTGGAAAGAAATAAAATAAGTGTTGAGAATCAACCAACAACTATACTAAGCTGAAATGCATAAAAAATAAAAATCTGAGGAAACAAGAAACTACTCTATCTACTTTGGCTATAGGAACAATCACATAATAGAATTCTAGTGGCTGCAGGAATAGACAATGCCAAATTCTTAACTAATTGCTAAACAAAAAGTAATAAATAAACTAAAGGATGAAATGCTCACCAAGTGGGCCCCCTTGGATGAGTATCCCTTAAAACCAATGTAAACTTAGATGCACAAACTTATAACTTCATTTTATTCATTGGAAAACATGAGTATAAAAGAGTAGTATAGCTATATTACTAAAAAACTAAGAATGTGAGTACATCATTAGATTGAGAAACCTCCTAAGAAGGAGCATCTGAGTCTTATTTATAAGAAGAAAAGCTACTAATTAATCATCTAGTGAGGAATTCAACACCAATAGATTAGGAGGATGCCACTTTAGGGAAATCATAGAAAGTGAAGAGGCAGTTACACATGTGCGGAATATGGTCAGGCATGTTTTCCTTAACGTAGGTTTAGCACAATAGTAATGCCTATATTCACTCAACAGACAATTAAGATTATTTACAAGGAGGTTACAATTTTGATTTTAATGAGGAATCTCCCTCTATTTATAGTCTTCCCTCCATTGACCTTTGAATGATTTCCTTGTTGACTGTTATGGAAAATGACCAGCTGGTAGAATCTTCCTCAATTTTGTAGGCCTCTAATTATATTTGCATGGCAATATTAGTACGCACAATAATTTCATATTTGTAAGTATCTTAAAGTACCATTCATTAATCCACATGTAGAATTAACATAGATAGTCCATATAGCATGTCAATGTCATCAAAGTTTTACAAAAATATGCTTATGCCCAATGTCTATGGTTTTGAGAAAATATCATAAAAATTTCAACATCCAAGTATCAAGGTATATGACAACTACAACAAATGGATAATAAACTCTACTAAAATTGAACCATAAAATACACTCATCACTCCCCCCAACCTAAGGTTTTGTTGGTCCTCTAGTAGAGGAAGGGTTGTTCTTCTTAGTCAATTCCTTGAAATTTGCAACTACTAGTTGTCCTACATCAGTTCTTGTGGTGTGTGAATTAGGGTCTGAATAGAAACCTTGTCTATCCAACTTGCTTTATCTCTATCTCTTTGTAGCTATATCATACTTGTAATACCTAAAAATTTGCATAGGCCATAATAGGATAGGTGATTGAAAAGTCAGTGGAAGCCAAAATTGTCCCTTTGTCCTTCCAATCTATATATATCTATCAACTCTCTTAAGTGCTCCAACATAGTTCTGCATAGAGTGAGGCTCAACTTGCTTTAACTCATCAGTAAGGTTGTTCCACCTTTGTGACAGGTATCCCATCATGCAGATTCCCCTTTTTTTTCTACCTCCTCATATTCTCTGCAAACTATTTATCTTTCAGGTAGGATCTTATTTCCATAGCTTGGTTAGTAGAGGATTCTTTTCCAATCCCTAAAAATTTCTCCTAGGTTTCTAGATTCAAATCTGATGGATAGGGGAGTGTTGGATTCTATTTCCCTATAAGTCTTGAACTATTGTCCCCAACTAATTTCATTTTGTATCCAGGACATAAATTCCCTCAATTGGACATCCCCAACATACAACAATGGATTCCAATCATGGTCTTGGGTCACAACATAATTATACAAATAGAATTCCTACAACAAATTCTTCATTTTAGGAGGAGCAAGACAATAAGCATTGAAAAATTCAAGAGGAGTCTCAATGGAAGGATTCAAACCTGAAACAATCCTTGCTAGTTTAAAAGAAAGATTATTCTCCTACAAATATAGAACATAGACCCTTGGAGGAGTCCTACATTCTAATATCTAAGGTGCTAATGCTGCTAGATTGTCCATCTTTTCGTTTAAAGCAGCAATTTTCTCATTCTTATCTTCAATATCTTCATCTCTCTTTTGAATTTCCTTCTTGAGCTTGTGTTTCTCCTCTTTCCATAAGTTCATGGCTACCATGTGCATTGAAAAATCAAAGGGCTTATGTATTCCTACAAAACATTTTCCTAGTATTGATGCTTGCTCTTCTTGTGGTACTAGTTGCAGGGATTCTATTTGTTTGGCCAATTCCAGCTGTAGGGGTGCTGACTATTCTCTCAATTCTAGTTGCATGGCCTCTTGTTCTTGCTCTTTCTCTTGCTGTAAGAACTCTTGCTTTTTCTCTTGTTGTAGGACCTCCTGATTTTCCTCAAACTCTTAACTTTCAACTTGTTCTATGATTTCAACAAGATTTGTCAGTGTTATGTTTGTTACTTCCTCAAATATGTCATTTTCCTCGACATTCACCTACCCCATTGGAGCTTTTGTGTCCTCCCATGATGTTTCTTTAGGCTTAGGTATTTCCTACGAAGACATACCAAAGGTTGGCCTAGCTAATCTTGATTTTCTAGGAGGGATTTTATGTTTTTCTTTGGTTGTAGGAAGAACAGTGTCATCCTTCTGTTTCTTAGACCTTGGCAGTTCTTTTTCTATTGTTAGCTTTTCATCTTTTTCCTTCCTTATTTCTACCTCCTTATTTTGTGCCCTGGTTCTCATTAGGATTCCAAGAGGAACATCATCATCAAAATTTGAAGAGGAACTTTCTTTGTCTAAATACTTTATCTCAAAATGACTAATCTCTATGGTTTGTTCAGCTACAGGAGGGTTTACACTAGGGCCTATGTTAGAAGTTGAGGCACCAGGGGTGGCTTCAACTATGTTCAATCTCCTACTAGACCTACAAGGTTGAGGAAAAACCCTAGGTCGCAAATGCTCTGGTCTAATTTGATCAATATTTAAGAATTCTTTCCAAGTCATTTTAGACACATCATGTAGAGACTTCTCAACTAAGAATTTGATTAGACAATGGTGGGAAACAAATTTATCCCTACCTTTTTGGGTCTTGGATACCATGATTGAAAGAATATGGTATAGCACATTTGGCACATTCATTCTTCTCCCATGCTTCATATGATTCATGAGTTTAAAGTGCATAGAATGTAGATTGTATTGATGACCTTCACAGGTAATGTACTTCACAACATAAACAACTACTTGCTTCCATGGCTCAGGAAGAGAGTTTCTCTTCATGCCTTGCTTGTCCACACTCAATGGAGGTTCATTAGGTTCTATAAATTCAGCCCTAGCTAACCTGACATCTCAGGTAATAGGGTAATGTTCATTGAAAGACAATGATGTAATTTCTGTAATCCTCTCTTTAGTAGCTATTACATCTAAACCTTTTATTGTGGCCTTTTATTTAGACAATTTTTGGGAAAATTCCAATGCAACATCTTCATTAAAACAATTAAGCTTTAGGAAATAATCTAACCATCCACAGTTTCTAAACTCGACCTCGCAAGGTGCATCCTATAGTAATACACCATGAACCATGGGTTCATTTCAAATTAACCCACCTACCATTGTTTGGTTGTCTACAATTAAACAATCACTCTACAAAGTTTCCTTTCCTGCAATCTTCATCTGAAAGATAAACTTCTCCTTCCTGCAATACTACTAAATTTCAAATGCCAGTATAGTCTGAATTTTACCTTTTTGTCTTAAGATTATGATAGGAGCAGTAAAAGCAGTAAAGGATTAATAAATGAATGCTATGATTGAGAAAAATAGTGGTGGTTGGTGTCACCTTACACATGTGAGCCGTCATCTCACTCAGAATTCAAATCAGCTCAATTTAAACTTTGTTGATGTAAACCAACATGGGTTGACATGTAGGCATGGTATACACACTTCCCCCTAGCCTAAATTTGAGCATGTTTCCTCACATGTGAGGTGGTAATGATGATTTGATAGGGACAGGGAATAATCACATGCTTGTTGGAAACAAGCAACACTGAGAGGGGGGGTGAATTAGTGTTCTACAAAAATTAACTTTATTACTCTGACCATTAACCCACTTAAAACATTTAACCAAAAGAAATATGCAAAAAATAAAATAAAATAACCAAAACACCATAATAGAAGGATTTTTATGTGGAAACCTTGTTAGGGGAAAAACCACGGTGGATGGGCAATCCACAATGTAATATGAGTATACTCAAAAAGTTTACAATATGGGAATGCACTTGCATTCAGGCTCACTGCTCACAATAGGAAGGTACGCTGCCTTACAGAGATTTGGATTAGATCCAAGAGAATTAAATAAATGAATAAGATCTACAAATGATTTATTATAGTTTTGGTTAGGCTCAATAGTCGATCTTCTATCCTTCTGACAGATTCTGAACTTCTACTCTGCTCTGCTCTGCTCTGACTCACACCACAAAATCTTTATGCGTAAGTGAAACTATGCATAAAATTGCTCAATTACCCTTCTGGTATTGACATACACATTGACACATCTTCCATACAAATATATGAGAATGATATAGTTGATTATCTTTATATATCTGCAACTAGCAATATAATCACAAGAAGTCAGCTACAATAAAACTTAAGAAATATTTACAAATTTCAACTCAAATCAAAAGTTATATACAATGCACATCCACAATGATTGGCCACAACTTAGCTCGGACCCAAAACAAGATGATCAAAAAATAAAATGAATAAACACTCCTCAAATATCTACAACATGATATAACAACTGGGTCGGCCACAAAACACTGATGAATAGAAAAATATCCAACTGGATCTCCAAAATTACACACAACATGATACGAGGCACTGAGATTTTTGGATAACACAAGAAATGTAATGATAGACCTCCCATGAGATCCACAACTCAAAATAACAACATAAGATATGCAAGTGAATTGATGAACACAAAACTGTTGAATGATCTGTTCTTCCTTGACTGTCTTCAATCTATCTATCGATATGAGAAAATGATGTCATGTGGATCCGATTATTGAATAGGGTTTCCATCAGTGACAACACCAAAGCATATTTGTAGTGTCTCTTGCCAACAATCTCCTCCTTTGGCATTGATAGAAATACTTAGTGAAAAATGACTGTGTCAGATCAAAACCAACATGAATTACAATACCACTTCAAAAATTCAAAAAGAATCTTCAATATCAGCTTAGAAAAGAAACTCTCCCTAGGATACACATTTTTCACTATACACTTCTCCTCCTTTGACATCAATGGAAAAAACTGGGGAAACCAAAACAAAATTTCAAAACTGTACAGGCATGAACTTGTAACTTACAAAAAATTGAAAACATCTACAAAAATCTTGCTTCAACACTCTTAAATTTTCATCGCAAACCTTTTTGAAACTCTCCAAAATTGTTATGTGACCACACATTAAGTAATATTGAGCTTCTACAGATTCTAGGTTCATTGGGTCACTAGCTGCCACAGTAGCTTTCACTTCCTTCAATGCACTCACCATTAATTCAATCTTTGGACCAATTAGTCCCCTGAGTTAACCTACTCTCCAAAAAATCATGTTGTTCTCATTCTTCAAGCATCTAATTTTTTCAAGTAGAGATGTTACTTGACCTTCTTGTTGAGCCACATCACTAGCTAATGGACCAAAATCATTAGAAATGATAGCCAATTGATTTTCAAGATCCTTCACCTTTTTCTCATTAACTTCAGTAAATTTGGACAAAACCAAACAAGACTTATAGGATTTTCCAACTTTAGATATAGAGCCTTGAATATTCTTCATGTAGGTGGCTAACTGATTTTTATCTTTTGTAATCACTTCCTTCAACCAACTAAGTCTCTTACCATTAAACTCTTTCTGCACTTTATCCTTGGCTGATTTTTCAAGAGACTCGAATTGAGTACAAAAATTTATGAGCTTCTTCAGTTCACCAGAGGATAAACTAGATGGATCCTTCACATGATTCGGCATGATTTTCTCCAAAACTCTAGATGCAAGACTCAAAATCTTAGTATCCTTAATGTGTGACTTCAACAATTCATCTCTGGCTTTTTCTTGGGCAAAGGATGCAACTTTCATCTTCTAGATTGGGGACAGGGTTGAAAGATTGATTAGGCCTCCAACCAATTCAAGATCAAATTCTTCTTGTTGATCCACAAAAAATTTATTCACTAAATCGGCAGTGTCTCTTACTTCTATAGGAATATCCTTAACCTAAACTTTTTCTCCTTCAATTTGTGGTCCTTTAGTGACTATTTCTTGATTTCCTTTAGGATCTTTACCTTCTTCATAGGGAATCTCCTCTTCTTCAGCTAAAAATACCTTAGGTGCCTCATTCTCCTTAGGTACCTCTATTTTATCCACCTTAGGAGGAATTTGAATATTCTCAAATTCTAGAGGATCAGATACATTCACATTCTCCTCATTGTTCACCGGATCAGAAGAAACTTCTTCAACATTGATCTTGTTCCTTGAAAAATATGCTTCTAGGATTTTCTTGGTTTCCTTTGCAACAACATCAGTTTCACCAATCATAAGTTTGTTCACCCTTGTTTTTCTTTTGAATTCCTTGTAGGATTTTATCAGGAGTGAATCCATCTCCTCAATAGACATTTTTGGACACAAGTCTGCAAGAATTCTCTTCCTCATATTCTCTTCTTCTGTTCTAGCAGTTACCCTTCTTGATCCAAAAGATCATACAGATGCTTGGGTAAACTAGACATAATTTCAACAAAAACTTTATTGAAAATGTTTGTATGATTTATTGTTGCTTCCTCAAGAATTCTTTGACCTGACTTATCAAAAGTTTCATACAATTTTTAGAGAGGCTTGAGGTTACCATCCTTGACAAGAAAATTTTCTCAACTTTTTCCTTCTTTTCCTTGCCTTCTTCACCGAGAGATTTTCCCTTGGTTAGCTTTGTAGCCTAAGTTTTGGTAGCATTCATTTCTACCACATATTCATTTGTATTAGTTTCCTTACTTTCTGAGATAGATTCATAGGTTCTTGTGCTTTTGTTCTTCTTCCTCTTATGGGAAGCCTTATCATGAGTTTTCTTAGGCTTGGCTACAAGAGAATTCCTTGTAGATCTAGTATGGGAAGAGGGTGTTGTTGGACCACTAGCTTCAGCTTTAGGTTCTTTGCTTTTCTTAGTTTTTGCTTCTTCTCTCTTCCTTCTTTCTTCTCTTACATTTTCTACAGATATCCCCATGGTTTTTGTAAACACTTCCACTTCTTTCCTTAATTTTTTGATTCTTTTAGGCTTCTTTAGCTGATCATGGACTTCCAAGCTCTTTTCTACATAGGTTCCAAAAATTTCTTCTACCGGATCCAGAGGTGTGTTCAACAAATGTTCTGCATACATCTTCAAGATGTTCTCCTCAACTTCATAACCCATAGGCATAATCCATATTGTTCTGGAATCAATGGCTTTCATATGGAATTGGTCAATATCCACCAAGAAACAGATTGAATCTTTGTACTTCTCCATAATTGAAGCAGGGATTAGTTCTCTTGACTGCATCATATTCTAGAAAATTTTCAAGTACCCCTAGAGGGCAGTATTTCTAGTTTGTTTATCACCACTTCCAAACAACAAATCTCTTATTTGGACAGGTACAAGAAGATTCCTTTGCCACTGAACTTTTCCAACACTTGGAATTTCATTCATGAAATAAAATAATATACATAGCAGCAAATTACCATATTTAAAGATGTTATTTTTGTCCTTAATCTTGTTCAGATTCTCCATCAGTTAACTTCTGAGTAGCTCACACAAGTCATAATCTGCATTTTCCTTTACCATCTGGTAAGCTACATAAATGGTTGTACCAGATACTAAATTATCCTGGCTGGAGTGGTAAACCTTGTAGCCAATGAAAATTGATGCAAATTTTACATTCTCTTCAACAATATCTTCAATTGTCATTTCCATTCTATCAAATATTGCACCTATTTTATCAATAACAGTCTAATTCTTTATAGATTTCAAAACTAGCATACCACCAAAAGAATTCAGACCTGTGACTACACTTATAACCTCTTTCGTAATCTTGAAGGGTATATTTAACAACATGAACTTGGCATGAACACAACTCAAAATGTATCGAACCCATTCGCTTTCCTCAAATATGGGAAATTACACAAATTGTGTGAAATTCTTATCCTCTATGGTTTGATATTCTGGCTTGACAGTGAAGTCCTCTCCAAGTATATGGTTGGAATACAAATTCATTATTTGTGAGGTGCCTAACTCTTCAATTTTGGCATGAATGTAAGCCCTAATGTCTTCAGTGTGCAAAACTCCATACAACACAGATGAAAATGCACTAAGGGGCTCAGTCTCAATAGACTTATAAGGGACCCACTTGAACTTAGGATGGGGTCTATCCTTGACCTCTACTACCAATGGAGTGGCCATTCTTGAAAATTCACAAAGTTATAGGTTTTCCTGATAAAAACATTTTTTGTCAAATCAGAGTTTGATCATTGAATCTTCTTCACACTTGAATCTTTCCACAACTTAGCAAAGTTTGCTTCCAAGGCTCTCCAAACTTCTTTTCTCCAAAATGCAAAGTGAAAAATGAAAGATAAAAATAGCTTTTTATCATTTGCACAACTAAGCCTTTTTTTCGCAATAAATGCTTTTACCCTATTTCATCTGATTGCCTTATTTTCATGCACTAAGATAGATAATTCTTCTGCGGATCTCCTATACTGTATATTACCTTCTCCAATTAGTTGAACAACATTTGAATAGCATCTAAGCATTGACTGGACCTATCCACATTCTAGTTTCAGTTACCAGTAGGGGGTTTAAGATATTTTCTTTGACATCTCCCCCTAGGCCAAAGGCCTAAAATTAATTCCTAGAGGAATTACCAGAAGCAGATTCTAGTGCAGACACATTTGCTTCAACAGAGGGATCCTTCTTCACCCATTTCTTCTGCATTTTCACCTAATTACACTGTAGTGACTTTTCCTTTTCCCTTGACATCCTGTTGTTTGTTCTATTTTACTAGACCTCTTTTGTTCCAACAAAATCTAGCAATATGGCCAAATTTGTTGCAGTTGTAACACACAACATTTCTCTATTTAGACCAACTGTTCCATTGATTTTTGCTTGATCTACATTGGTTAGCAATATGCCCAAGTCTATTTCATGCATAACATCTGATATCTCTATGAAAGTTTTTCATCACATTTCTACATTGATTTGACTTATGACCATACTTATTACAATTAAAGAACTAGCATGAGAATGATGGTTCACATGGATTCATCCTGCTTCTACACTAAGAAGCCATATGCCCAAATTTATTGCAAGAAAAACAATAACCATTGAATCTCTGAGCATTTGGTTGTCTCACCAGATTCCTTCTAGCTCCATTCATCTGATTTCCTTGCCTGAATCTCCCTTGTCTAGAATTACTTTGTCCAGATTTCATGTGTCAAGATCCTGAACTTTCGCCTTCCTCATAGCCAAGACCTTGCTTGTCACCATCAATCCTCTGACCTTTATTCAGTTCATCAAGCTTGACTGAGCTAGCTTTGAATTTCTCTGTGTACTCATTTGTAGCAGTAAGTTCATCTCTAAGATCATCAAGCTATTTTTTGAGCACTTCCTCATTGTTTTTAGATTGTTCCAGTTCATTGTCCAATTGGTTGCATTGTTCAAATTTTTCTTTCAAGGATTGAGCAAGATTCTCTTCATTCTTCTTTCTTTCTCCTTGGTCATTCTCATCATGATAGATTCTATTTAATTTTTCAAGACAAAACTTTCTCTGGAGAACTTTTCACATTCCTCTATTTTCTCCTTCAAAGAATGAATCAGTTTTTCATCTTCCATGCTTCTATTCTTCTCCTTAAGCTGATCACATAATTCCTTTCTTTTCTCCCTTGATTCATTGATTTTTACTTTCAATGACTGGTTGAATTTCTTTGCATTCTCAAGACTTTCCTGTAGTTCCTGGTTCTCATATTTTGACTGGTCAAGGTCATCAAGGGCCACCAAGAGTTGTTCTTGAAGAATGCTTGTATCTATTGAAATCACTTTACAAGATCTCCCCAAGCTATTAGACTTTTTTCAAGGAACTAGCTCTAATACCAATTGTTGGAAACAAGCAACACTGAGAGGGGGGTGAATCAGTGTTCTGCAAAAATTAACTTTATTAATCTGATCATAACCCACTTAAAAAATTCAACCAAAAATAATAAGTAGAAATAGAAAGAAAATAACCACAACACCATAACACAAGGATTTTTATGTGGAGACCCTATTAGGGGAATTTTGATGGTCCAGATGGCACAAAAACATGCAAATAGAATATTGCTATTCAGCTTTTCCTGAAAGAGAAAGACAACACATGGATATCTTAGCTCCCAAGGTCTTTGTAGTTGGTTCTCAACTGTGCTGATGTCCCTCAGTGGTCAATGTAACAGTAATGTTCAAGGGGCCTACTGGTGTTGATCTTCTAGACTGTTCTGGGATCAAACATAAACTTAAACCTACTCTAATTGGGATTTTTTAAGAAATGAAAAAAGATAGATCAAGGCTTTGCAATAGAAAAGAATGGTAATTCATCTAACTTAACTAGACTTGTTATCCTTCAAGGAATTGTAAACTAAAACTGAAGAACAAAATTAACTTGTGATTAACACATAGTTTCATTCATTCACAATGCTAATTTCAATAATAGATTGCAAGTTACCATTCAAACAAAGTATAGAATCAAACTTCACTCCTTGAAAGCTTCTGAAATCAAATGATTAAACCAAGATAAACAATATTCTGAAACACAATCTGAAGTAGATTTTAATCTAGTTGCTTCTACTGTTAATGAAACAGATAAGCAATGCTTACAAAGTTTGCACAATCGCCAGTGTACAGAAAATCTATGACTCCAAATTGTTTCCATTTACACTAAGAAAACCAGAAGTATACATGACTATCTATGGTAAATATAACTCCTAACTAAGAAGGAAAAAGTAGTTCCCATTACAAAGAATCAGGATGCAACTCTGTCTCCTATATTTCTGCTAACTTCTATGTATCTAACTTTAAAAACTACTCCTACTTCTAACTTTCAAAGTTCTAACCTTTACAAAGAGGCAAGAATGCCATATATATACAGAGTGTACCAAAAGAATGTGCTGGCCCTTGTTTCTAGGGTTTACAAAATATCTACTTCCAGGAGAGTCGGCTCTTAGATCCTTTTGAAGAGAGTCAATGTTGCATTCAATGTGAAGCCCTGCTATCCATGTTGATGACGACTTGGTCTGAGGATGATCTCAGATCATTTGCAACTATAGCATTTACTCTCCTGTCTCCGTGTCCATCCTAGAACTCCTTCGAAGGGCTACCTTGAATGCTCAAAAATATCACCATTAATACTGATCTATCTCCTCGCCAGTGGTCACTACAACTATCCCTGCGAGTCATGGTTTCTTCATTCTTCTGGCCTCCTTCATGCTCTAGACTTTTTTGCTTGTTAACCATCTTCTGAAAGAACCATCGAGCCTCTCTTTGGGTTTGAACATCATCACCCAAGCTGATCCATCACCTTTATCTCAGAAAGAATCCATGTCGTTTGCATTCTGTTGGTCTTCCTTTCTGTTTTACCGAAATAGTCAATCAGTCAAACTGTTACTGGTCAGCCTCCTAAACTCCTTCTAATTGTTTAGGTACATGCCACACCAGATTCTCGGGTGGTCAAAGGTGATCCATATTGAATTGCATGTCAGTGAGACACTCATCGTGTCTCCCCGATGCAATTATATCACGTTTAGCAACTATCAGTGTAGCACAAGACAATCGGTAAAACCCTTTGGTGAGCTGTGGAAGTCATATCGAGCTCGCAAATACCATCAGAAAGATAGTCGGTAGTTGGTGGGATGTCACGACAAGGCTCAAAATCCATTGGTGAGCTCATATTTCATGTCGGGGATACATCTTTGTTTCGGGAAGACCTTACCACGATTGCACTCCATCACACTGAAGGGAGAAATCATGTCGGTGAGACTATCACTTGTCGATGTGACCCTATAGCGAAGCCCCTTCATTCATTTGGAGTCTCCCTGATTTCCTATTTCCTTCCTCAAGCTCTGCCAGTTGTATCGGCGTGACCTTCACTAGTTGGTGAGAGATTATGCCGAACCCTAGATCCTTCGGTGATTTATTTCATTTTGGGGAGACAAGCCTCCTTTGCCAAGACTTCACGGTGAGTGCAAAGTTTCCCTAAGTTCACCTTACTTCATCGGTAAGACCATTGGCCCTTGGCAAGACACCATGGCAAAATTAGATCCTTGGGTGAAAGCTTATGCTGAGACCTTGAGTACTTCGGGGAGACCAACAGCCATCAGTGAGACATCTCACTGAGTTCATTCCATTTCGGCTGGACTTTATCTCCTCAGCATGATGTTACATCAAATCCCCTTATCCCCCAGTGAGACACCATGGCTGTCGGCTAGACCTCCTGCCAAAGGAAAAATTATCGCTAAACTAAAACCTTCAGTGGGACCTTCTTCTTTCAGGCAGACTTACGGCGATATCCCTTCTGTGTCACCGAGACTCTAGCACGTCGGCCAAAATTTATGCTGATGACACAAACTTTTTGCGATCTTTTCATTTCGGGGAGACCTCTCTGTAGTCACACTGATGTGTATTCCTTTGTTCCACATATGTCGCTAGTCGGTGAGACACAAAGATCTCGTCGAGACCTTATCCCGATGTAAATCCCTCTTGCCGAGACTTCACTTCAAATCGGTGAGACCCCGACTAGTCAGCCAGACACTAAGCCGAAAGTGAACCACTCTGCCCAAGCTTGAACCTCTTCGGTGTGACTTTGACCGATCGGCGACAGGTTATGTCGATGCTACTTGATGTCAGTGAGACTTATCTCCTTCATCAAGACCTTTTGGCGAACGTGAAATCTCTTGGCGAGGGCTCCTCCAATTGGCAAGACACAAAAAGAGTCACAGCGAGCGGGATGTTTGGGCAAGCTGTGAGCCTCATATGAATAGATCATAGTGTCAGTCAGCAAGACCACTATAAGGTCTTGCCGACTTTCTTAGAGAAATTTTGTGCCCAACTAGATTGAAGAATGGATTCCAACTAAGCTCCCCTGACAAATATCATCATGTGTGTGATTTGATCCTACAAAACAGAGTCCCTATCAATCCTTAGAAGCACATAAAATACAATATTGTTCACGATTATTGCATCCAATTTCCAACAAGAAGAAAACCAATTCAAGCTGAAACAGAACCAAAATTTGACAGAACCAACAGACAACCCAGGAAGAAAACAGAAGAAACTCAAGAGCAAAAAAAAATAACAGAGGCAAAGAAATCAAAAAGAGAAGGGGGGCCCATTTTGTTCCAGAATAAAATGGGGTGGTTATGCAAGGCATAATAGGGAAAAACCATGGTGGATGGCCAATCTATAATATAATATGAGTATACCCAAAAAATTTACAATATAGGAATGCACTTGCATTCAGGCTCACTATCTAGAGCTCACTACTCAAAATAGGAAGGCAAACCGCCTTATAGAGATTTGGATTAGATCCAAGATAATGAGCTAAATTAATAGCATCTACAAATGCTTGATTAGAGTTCTAATTAGGCTCAATAGTTGATCTTCTATCCTTCTCACTGATTTTGAACTTATGCTCTACTTTGCTTTGACTCGCACCACAAAATCCTTATGAACAAGTGAAATTGTGCATAAAATCGCTCAATTACCCTTCTAGTATTCACAATACACATTGACACATCTTCCATATAGATATATTAGAATGATATAGTTGATTATCTATATATATCTGTGACTAGCAATATAATCACAAGTCAGATACAATAAAAATTAAGAAATATTTACAATTGTCAGCTCAAATCAAAAGTTATATTTGATGCGCATCCACAATGGTCTACCACAACTTAGCTCGGACCCAAAACAAGATGATCAGACACAAATTTTTTTGAATAAACGCTCCTCAAATATCTGCAACATGATATAACAATTGGGCCAGCCACAAAACACTGATGAATAGAAAAATATCCAACCAAATCTCCAAATTTACACACAACATGATACAAGGCACTGAAATTTTCCAACAACACAAGAAATGTACTAATAGACCTCCCATGAGATCCAAAACTTGAAATAACTATTGGAAAAACAAGGATAGACAACTGAGAGGGTGGGGGTGAATCAGTTGTCACAAAATATTCAAACTTTTCACACTTAACTTAATCTCAGATCTGATGAATGAACAATAAACCATGAACAATTAGCACATCAGAAACACAAAGAACACCAAGATTTTATTACATGGAAACCCTATTAGGGGAAAAACCATGATGGATATCAGTCCACAATATTATACCCTATTAAAAGTATAAGAAGAATAATGGGAATGCACATGCATTCAAGAAAACTACCTAGAGCTCACTACTCAATTACAAGAGCGATCACTTCCCAAAGAAGACACACTGTCTTATAGAAATTTGGATTAGATCTATAGGGTATGAACTAAGAAAATAGCTTCTACAAAAGCCTGATTATAGTTCTAGTTAAGCATAGAAACACTCCTTCACACTTTGCTTAAACTTCTTCACACTCTACTCTCCAATCGAATGATTAGAACCCTATTCACACATCTGCACTTTCTCTAGCATAAATTTTCTCTTATTCACACTTTACTTCACTCAAACAATTTCTCTTATATATCTACAACATGGATTAACATCAACAACTTCGTTGGCCAGAAGAAATATTAAAATATAAAAAAATATCTGCAATGTTGTCCCAAATTTACAAATAAATTTAAAATGCAAATCAAACACTATCAACCAATATTATATTGTGACCCAATACAACATCCTTGAGCATGCCAAATATTAAAATTTTAATCTTCAAGGATCCACAACACCTACAACCACCATCTCGGCCAAGAACACAAATACTTGAACACACAAGAGAAAAATCACTAACCATGAGCACACTGATCAACAAAAACATGCAACAAAGATAGAGCATGATCTAGAAGCATCCATAAACATCAGGAACCAATAGAGAAATATCCACAACAACTAAGATTACTAGAATCACTCCAACTTTAATCAAGAACATGAACTGAAACCACAAAAACATTGTCAGAACACAACTATTCATAAGATGAGAAAATATTCATGTGGACCTCTAAAACTTGTGGTGGATAAACTAGATACACTAAAAAATAAACCCTTTAATCCACAGTGACTGATCTTCAACATACTAAGAAAAACACCTTCATGACCTTCACTATTCCACTAGGAACCTACAACACTTTTTTTTAACAATTTTCTCAATATCCTTGACATATATAGCCTTCAATACCTCAATGCTAATAGTGTTGACATCAATGAAAACTACATATCAGCAACACAACTACAACATCCAACAATCTCCCCCTTTGGCATTGATGGAAACACATGATGTGAAAAATACCATCAACCCAACTCTTAATTAGCACTTACTCCTTAGATTTTGACTCTTCTTTCCTCAACACTTCTCTCCACAAATATTTTTCACATTGCACTTCTTCACCTTTGAAATCAATGGCAAAGATAAGCATTATCTTTCCACATACAAGATCTAAACCACATATCTACACATTTAACTACTCCCCCTGAGTAGTAGCCTTAGAATCATCAATCCATATCAAAATATGATCATGAAATGAAGGGATTGATGAAATACAATGCATCCTTAGTTCATATCAGGAGGGGTAATCACCCCAAGAATCCCTCTGAGATACTCAAAAGTATCCTTTAGCAATGACTTGGTGAAAATGTTTGCAATCTTCTCTTTGGTAGGTACATAATCCAGTCTAACTTCTTTCTCACTCACTTTCTCCCTCAAGAAGTGAAACTTGATTGAAATATGCTTGGTTTTAGAGTGTAGCATTGGATTCTTCGATATGTTTATTGCACTTGAATTTTCATAGTAAATGGAAATAGGATCTTCATACACTACTCTACTATCTTTTAGAATCTGTTTCATCCACAACACTTGACTAAAATTATTTGCAACAACAATATACTCTGCCTCAGTAGTAGATAGGGAAATGAAATTCTACTTTTTTACTCAACCAAGACACCAACTTCTTCCCTAGGAAGAAGGCACCACCACTAGTACTCTTCCTATCATCTACATCTCCATCCCAATCCACATTAGTAGAGACGTTCAAAGTAAGATCATCATCTTTAGGGTACCAAATCCCAAAACTAACTATTCCTTTCAAATACCTGAAAATTCTCTTTACAATAGTTACATGAGATTCTTTTGGATCAACTTGATATCTAGCAACCATACACAACATTCATGATGTTTGGTCTAGTCTGAGTTAAGTAGAGAAATCAACCAATCATTGACTTGTATCTTGTTTTATTTTCCTTGGGAGAATCATTATTTTGTGTTAACTTGCATCTGGTCACCATGGGTGTACCAACAAGCTTTGAGTCATCCATGCCAAACTTCTTCAATAGCTCTCTCACATATTTGGACTGAGATATGAAAATCTCATTGTCTAACTAAGTGACTTGCAATCCCAAAAATAACTTCATCTCTCCAATCATACTCATTTCAAATTCACTCTTGATTTCATCAACAAACTTCATACATGGATTATCATCTCCTCCAAAAATAATGTCATTAACAAAGACTTCATTAATCAACTATTTATCATGATCCAACTTAAAATACAATTTGTTGTCAGCAGTACCTTTATTGAATCCAAGCTTCAGTAAGTATTTGTCTAGTCTAGAATACCAAGCTCTGGGGGCTTGCTTGAGTCCATACAAAGCTTTCTTTAATCATTAAACCATGTATTCCTTATCAGTTAGTTGAAATCCATCTGGTTGTTCAACATATACCTCTTCCTCTAATTCACCATTCAAAAAATATGACTTCACATCCATTTGATAGACTTTATAGTTCTTATATGCATCATAAGCAAGAAATAGTCATACAGCTTCAATTCTGGCAACAGGGGAAATTTTTTCTTCAAAATCAATACCTTCCATTTATGAATACCCTTTACATACCAGTCTTGCTTTATTTAGACACTTCACCTTGTTCATTCAAATTATTCTGAAAGACCCATTTAGTACTAATCGCATTTTTATCTTTAGGTATGGGAATAAGAATCCATGTATTATTCTTTTCAATCTGCAATAGTTCATCCTTCATAGCTTCCATCCAATGTTCATCATTATGAGCTTCATTGACATTGCTAGGCTCAGTGTTGGAAATCAGACAACATTCTTTTGCAATCCTTCTTCTAGTTTGCACACCTTTATTCTTGTCTCCTATAAATTTATTTTCATAATGATTCATCCTTACATACCTTGGAATTCTAGGATTCTCTTGAACTTCTGGTTATTTTGTTCTTTCTTTTTCACTTCCACTTGTTTCTACTTCCTAACTTTCTTGATTTACTAGAACAATTTGAATTTGATTCTGTTTCTATGCATTCTTCCCTTTATTTGTACTATCTTTTTGGTCATCTAAATCATATCCATAGTATCTAGATGATCTAACAGAGTCCTCATCAACTCTGACATTTTCACTTTCATTCATTTTTCTCAATCTTCTATTAAAGCACTGGTAAGCCTTGCTTTTAGTAGAGTAACCTAGAAAGATTCCTTCATTGCTTCTTGCATAAAACTTTCCTATTTCCTCATCTCTCTTAATATAACACTTGCTTACAAAGATGTCAAAATATTTAACAGTAGGCTTATAACCAAACCATAGCTCAAAGGGAGTGTTACTAGAAATACCATTGACATTTACCCGATTTAGAGTGTACACAATAGTGTTTACAACTTTTCTCCAATAGATGTGAGGCACATTTCCTTCAATCATCATTGTTCTAGCAACATCTAGAATTGTTTTGTTTTTCCTCTCTACAACTCCATTCTATTGAGGGGTTTGGGGAGCATATAATTGTCTTATGATTCCATGCTCTTCAAAGAAAGAATTGAACTCCCAAGAAGTGAACTCAACACCTCTGTCTGACCTTAGAAATTTTATCTTTAGACCTGTCTCATTCTCTACCATAGCTTTGAAACTTTTGAACTTCTCTAATGTTTCACATTTTTCTCTTAAGAAAGCAACCCATATCATCCTAGAGTAATCATCAATAAGAAAAATTAATTACCTTTCTCCTTGTAGACTTTTGTCTCTAGTGGGACAACAAAAATTAGTATGCACCAACTCCACTACACCATTATAATGATTTTTACTCCGAAAAGAAACTCTAGTATGTTTTCCCTTCTAAAATTCCTTGCATATTGTGTTAGTAGGATTCACAAGCTTAGGTAGATCTCTTACTGGTTGAGTGGAGCTTACCTTGAAAATGTTATCAAAATTCACATGACATAGCCTTTTATACCACAAACAAATTTCATCAACTTGAGAAATTAAACAACTTCCACTAGCAGCATTTAGGTGAAAGATATTACCTTTTGTTTGTGTACCTGATGCAGTTACATTTCCAGAGCTTCCAAGTATTCTACATCTTCCATTTTTGAACTGAAGATCATAAACCTTGTCCACCATCTGTCCAACACTCAATAGGTTGTGCTTCAAGCCTTCAACATAAAGAGCATCATCAATGTTGTGCTTACCACCAAGAAAAATAGATCCTCTACCACAAATCACACCAGAATTATTATCTCCAAATCTTACAACACCATCATCATATTTCTCCAGATTTACAAATTTTCTTTTGTCACTAGTCATATGATGTGAGCATCCACTATCAATAACCCACTCATCCTTTTCTTCAATTTGGGCTGCAAGAGCTTTCTCAATTTTAGTAGATTCAGTAGCCACCGGACCATTTTCCTTAATAGAAATGAAAACCCATTCATCTTTATTTCCATTTTCTTTATTAGATTCTTCATCAGTCACACCTTCTTTAGCAAAATAACATTTCTTTTGAAATATAGGTTTGTAGTTCTTGGACCTAGGAACTCTTTCAGGACACCTTGAGGAAAAATGAACTATTTTATTGCAAGATAGACATTTAATAGGTAACTTTCCTTTATACTTACCTTGTCCTCTTCCTTCTTTCTTCACAAATAGTGCTTCCAGTTCTTCTACCTCTCTTTCTTCATCTTCAACTTGTTTCATCTCTTCCTCATACTTGAATGTATTTCTAGAACTTTCTCCCAGATCATATCTTTGCTTGTTTCTTCTAGATACAAAAGCCTTAAATGCAGAGCAAGTTTACCAATCAACATATCTCTTGTCATAGTTGTTACTAATCTGAGCTCTTCAATAACATGAGCCTTAGATTTGTAGGAGGGAGGCAATGATCTCAGTACTTTAGCTACAATTTCTTGTTCATCTAAGGTACCACTGAAACATCTAATACCCATCACAAGTTCATTTACTCTTTGCATATAAGATGAAATATTTTCATCTTCACCCATCTTCAAATTTTCATACTTGCTTTTCAAACTTGTTAGCGTAGAAACCTTCACAAGTGTATCTCCTTCATAAAAAGTCTCCAACTTCTTCTAGATCTCATGACTTGTCTTTAGAACCATCACATTTTTCATTTCTGAATATGTCAAAGCACTCAACAAAGCTTCAATAGCCCTGCTATTAGTCTCTACCTATTCAAACTCATAAGGAGTGGAAGGACCATTCAAAGGAATAATATATCTATTGTTTGTAATCTTCTAGAAGGGTTCACCAATAAACCTCAAATGACATTCCATTTTGGCTTTCCACAAGATGTAGTTTGTTCCATCGAATCTAGGACTATCCTTCTTGTATGATGCCATCTTGGATCACCTTAATATTTTAAACTTCTTTAGAGGAACCAACTCTGATACCAATTGTTGGAAAAACAAGGACAAACAACTAAGAGGGGGATGAATCAGTTGTCATAGAATATTCAAAATTTTCACACTTAACTTAATCTTAGATTCGATGAATGAAAAATAAACCATGAACAATTAGCACATTAGAAACATAAAGAACACCAATATTTTTTTATGTGGAAACCCTATTAGGGGAAAAACCATGGTGGATGTTAGTCCACAATATTATACCATGTTAAAAGTGTAAGAAGAATAATGGAAATGCACATGCATTCAGACATACTGCCTAGAGCTCACTGCTCAATTACAAGAGGTCTCACTGCCTAGAGAAGACAAACTTTCTTATAGAAATTTAGATTAGATCCTTAGGGTATGAAGTAAGAAAATAGCTTCTACAAAAGCTTGATTACAGTTCTAGTTAAGCACAAAAACACTCCTTCACACTTCGCTCAAACATCTGCACACTCTACTCTACAATCGAATGATTAGAACACTATTCACACACTTGCACTTTCTCTAGCATACATTCGCTCTTATATATCCGTAACATGGATTAACATCAACAACTTCATTGACCAAAAGAAATATGAAAATATTAAACATATTTGTAATGTTGGCCCAAATTTATAAATAAATTTCAATGTGAATCAAACACCATAAGCTAATATTATGTTGTGACCCAAAACAACATCCTAAATCATGCCAAATATTCAAATTTTAATCTTGAAGGATCCACAACACGCTACAACCACCATGTCGGCCAAGAACACAAAAACTCAAATATATAAGAGAAAAATCACCGACCATGAGCACACTAATCAATGCAGATGTGCAACAAAGATAGAGCATGATCTAGAAGTATCCATGAACATCAAGAACAAATAGAGAAACATCCACAACAACTGAGATTACTAGAATCACTCCAAATTCAATTAGGAACACAAACTGAAACCACAAAAACATTGTCAGAACACAACTATTCATAACACAAGCAAATCTTCATGCAGACCTCTAAAAATTTTGTTGGATAAACTAGATACACTCAGCAATAAACCCTTTAATCCACACTGACTAATCTTCAATGTACTAAGAAAAAAACCTTCACGACCTTTGCTATTCCAATGGTAACCTACAACACTTTCTTTAACAATTTTTTCAATATCCTCGACATATACAACCTTCAATACCTCAATGCTAATAGTGTTTACATCAATGAAAACCAGATATGAATAACACAAACATAGCATCCAACAATAACAACATAAAATCTGCAAGTGAATCGATGAACACAAAACTGTCAGATGCTCTATTCTTCCTTGACTGTCTTCAATCTGTCTACTGATATGAGCAAATGATGTCATATAGATCCAATTACTAACTAGGTTTGCCATCAATGACAACACCAAAGCATATTTGTAGTGTCTCTTTCCAACAATGCTATGGTGAACATCCATATTAATGTACAATAATTAAATGAATGTACTAAAAGACAATTAATATATAACAAATTGATGTGCACGTACCTAAATTCTTGGAAGATTTTTTGCAAAGACTATTGAGAAAGTATCAATCACCTTTTAAGAAATCAGTTGAGAAATTAATGAAAATGGAGTGGAAGGAGGCGAAGTGGAATGAAGTGAAGTGAAATGAACTAAAGTGATGGAAGAGAGAGAAAGTTGGAGATGGATGGGTGGATGGGTGAATGGATGAAGAAGTGGACTCCCACAAAAGTGGAATTCTTTATTATGACAAGTTACATACCTTAGTTAGCTAGAAGAAGGGAACTAGGTCCACTTCCTTCGGCTGTAGGAAGTTCAGGTGTTGCATGATGAGTGAACTACTACAGGAATTCCTCCTTGGAAGTTGGTTTGTGATACAACCTGAGGTGATGACCATTGAAAAGAAGTTTAAATTTGACAGGGTCAATGGTAGTGAGTTGAACAACACCATTGAGGAAGACTTCAACAACCTCATATGGTCCTATCCACCTTGTCTGCAATTTTCCTACACTATCCTGATACCTTGAGTTGTAGAGCAGTTCCCAGTCACTTGGCTAGAATTTCTTGTCCTTTATGAATTTTTCATGCCACTTTATTCTATGATTCTGTACTACCTCTATGTGATGCAATGCTACCTTCCTCATCTCATCCAAAGCATTCAACTACATGATTATGTCCCTTTGTGCCTCATAGATATCCATCCCAAAGTCTATTGTAGTCCTAAGAGTCTTATGCTCAAATTCAATGGGAATCATAATTGTCTTTCCATACACCAACTCAAATAGAGTGAAGCCTATAGTTGTTTTCCAGGTAGTCCTATAGGCCCAAACAACTTCTGGAAGGTTGTTGGCCCAATCCTTTCTATGGATAGCAACTATTTTGGTCAGAATGGATTCAATTTCTCTATTGGTCACCTCAACTTGGCCATTGGCCTGAGGGTGATAAGGAGTAGACTTCATGTGCCTTATGTTGTACTCATTGACCAGTGTTGTAACAAGGGTTGAAGTGAATTGAGTCCCTTGATGAGTCACTATCTCTCTTGGAACCCCATACCATGTGAAAATTTCCTCATAAGAAATTCTGCAACCTTATTAGCTCTTGCATGCTTCATTGCTTTAACTTCTACCCACTTGGTTACATAATCATTGCATACTAGGATATAAGACTTACCATTTGATGGAGGATCAATGGTTCCCACAAAATCCAATCCCCGCTTATCAAGTGGAGTAATTACTACCTGAGGGTAAAGTGGCATCTCATTAGATTTGGTTGGCTGGCACATGCTCTAGCATCTATCAAAATTTCTTGTATATTTCCTTCATCCTTGTGGATTGTGGGCCAATAATACCATGTGTTCAAAATATTCATTGTTGTCCTCTTGGTTGCAAAATTCCCTCCACAGGGTTCATTGTGACATGCATGCAAAATGTCATATGTATCATCTTCCATCACACATCCCCTCATAACATGGTATGGTCTAGTGTAGAACAAACATCCAACAATCCATGAAAAAGGAAAATATTTTTCAATGAGCACCCTTCTCTCTTTTGGAGATAAATGAGGAGGAACTCTCCCTATGACCAGATAATTAGCTATGTCAACATACTAGGGTGTTTGCACATTGATTGAAAATAAATTATCATTAGGTAAAGAGTCATCTATGACTTGATTGTCCTCTGATGTAGTTAGCCTTGAAAAAAAACTACAACAATATTGGCCTTCCCTGGTTTATCCACAATGGTTATGTGAAACTCCTGCATTAGCAATAACCATCTTGCTATCCTACCTGAGATCATGGGTTTATTCATGGGGTATCTAATGGATACATGATAAGTGTGCACAAAGATCTGGTAATCGGTTATGTAGTGCCTAAATTTGTTTAGGGCATAGATCACTGCCAACATTTTTTTTCTATCAATGTATAGTTGAATTTAGCTCCCTATAGGTTTTTACTGAAAAAATAAATAACATTTTTTAATAGCTCCTTATTTATGTCCAAGGACTGCTCCTATAACATATTCTAATGCATTTGTATGAATGTGAAAAGGAAGCTCCCAATTAGGACCTTTGAGTATAGAAGCATGAGTTAATGTTGCTTTCAAGTCAGAAAATGCCTTGTCACAGTCTTTTGTCCATTAGAATTCATCATCTTTGGTTAGGAGAGTGTAAAATAGTGATGCCATTTTTCTGAAGTCTTTGATGAAGCACCTATAATAGCCTAGATGTCCTAAGAAACTCCTAACATCTTTTTGTTTTTCAGGTATAGGTAGATTGGTGATTACCTCAATCTTTGTAGGATCTACTTGAATTCCTTTGTGAGAGATGTAGTGGCCAAGAACTACACCTTTTTGAATCATCATGAAGAAATTTTCACTATTTAAAGATATATTGTTGTCTTCACATCTTTGTAGGACTCTCCTGAGATTTTTCAATGCTTCATTGAAATCAGAACCATATGTAGTAAATTCATCCATATAAATTTTAATGCAATCATGAGAGATGTTTGAGAATATGCTAATGATTGCCCTCTGAAAATTTGCAGGTGCATTGCATAAACCAAATGGAAGTACTGCATAGGAATAGGTTCCCCATGGATAGGTAAAGGTGGTCTTCTCCTATTCCTCAAGTGAAATTTGGATCTAGTTATATCCATTGAATCCATCTAGAAAAGAAAAGTACTACTTTCCTGAAAGTGAGTCCAAAACTTGATCTATGAAAAGTAAGAGAAAATGGTCATTTTTTTTGGTAGCATTGAGTTCCCTATAATCAAACCAAACTCACCATTTCCCCCCCTTTTTGTGCACAATCACCAATGGGGGCACCCATTGGATTTCTTAAATGGGGTAGATAAATCCTACATATAGCATTTTTTGTAGTTACCCTTTTACAATTTCTCTCAATGTAGGGTTAATCCTTCTTTGTCATTTCCTCACTAGTGTACAATCATCTCTTATGTATATCCTATGAGTAAAAAGCTTAGGGTCCAATCCCTTCATATCATGATAGTCCTGCGCAAATGCATGTTGGTGGGTCCTCAGTAAGTTTTCCAATGACAATTGTTATTCTTCACTTAGTTTGCTATTAATATTTAGATACTTTTCTTCTGAAACCTACACTTGTGTAGTTAACTCTATCATAGCTACTTCACTAATACTTCATACCTTGAGTTCATGTGGCAATAATGTATGAGACATACTTGTTGTTGTAGGAAGTTTGGTTGCAGGAAGAGCAGCTGCAGGAAGAATGGGTAGAAGTGTCTTCATTGTATCAACAAAACTAGATGAATGGGAGGATGATGCTTCCTCTACTTCACAATGGTTCTGAATTATGCTAGACAATACTTCATCTTCATTTTGAAGCTGCATGAAAAAACTTCTGCCTGACATTATAAGTTGTTCCATAGAATTAACTTCCTCAACCTCTTCACCAACATATGGACATATAAGATTATCCCTATCATGGGATGGCTGAGTAGGAGGGTAGAGAACAAGATTTTTAGTTCTCTTTCCATCATAAATAGTCATGTCTCCTATTTGACATCCAATATAGGCATTTGGTGTTGCTAACCATGGCCTTCCAAGAATAATGGGATACCCGCCTAGTGTAGCTTTATGACAAAGAATCATCAAATCTGTTGGGTACTCCCAAGAGTCTAGACTTACTACAAGATCCTCTACTATACCATCAGGCTTAACAATAGAACTATCAGCAAGCTATAGAATAGTAGGAGTAGGTATCATGCTTACAACATTTATTTGTTGTAGGATGTCCTTAGTCATTACATTTATTGCTACTCCCAAATCAATCATAGCATTCTTTATCTAGATCCCATGTATAAAAACTCCTACTACAGGACTCCCTGGGTCATTATATTTGGGAACAATCACTTTCCTAAGCATGATGTCAGCCAGCTATCCCACCACATGAACCATAGTGGGGTCTTTTTTCTTCCTACCTAGCTTCTTAAGGCATGCTTCCTTGATTTCCTTGCCATATATGGGAAAATCTTTTATGGCCTGAAATAGAGGTATTTGGACACATATATTCCTCAACTGATCTAAAATGTCAAAAGTCGTGTCTTCCTTTTCTTCCTTTTGTTTCATAGTTTCAAACCTCTAGGGAAATGGTGGTTCTAGTTTAGTTTACTTTACTGGAACTGGTTTAGAATTTTTAGGTGCACTTGGTTGAATGGGGTCATTTAGAGGCTCATCTTTCTCCACAGGAAATTCACTTATAATGGGCATGGGAGGAGCTGGAAAAGTATTTCTTGAATTCAAGTGGATGTCACTTACACTCACAACATATGCAGGGAATTGATTTGGATCAATAGAGTATACTGGTTGTTGTTGTGGTTTGTTATTTGGGTTAGGTGTGGGTTGAGTTGGTAGTTTAGTAGGTTTAGGTGCATTTGAACTTAAAATAGTAGGAGGAGGCATTATAGCAGGTTGCTAGGGATGAGAAGGTGGCTACATGTAACTAGTTGTCTAGTTTGGCCATTGTTATCCTCCCCTCCATTGAGATGTTTGCTACCAGTTTCCTGGAGATGGCTAATAATTTCCTTGAAACTGCTGCCAATTCCCTTGAGGTTGTTGCCACTAGGGTGGAGAGTTTTAATGATTGGGCCAAGCATTTGGAGGGTTATTCCAAAGCTATGGTGGATATCCTCCATAATTGGATGGATATGGGGGTTTCCATTGGTTACTAGATGAATAGGAATTGAAATATGGCCCATCAAAAGCTAGGAGATCTGGCAGCATACCTTGGCTTGGAGCCCATGGCATCCTTTGTGAAATGTAGTAGACTTGGTCATATTCACCCAAGATTGGCTTGAACTTAGGTGGAATCTTCTTACTGTCAATATTAGCTACCATCTTGCATCTGTAGTCCTTATTTTGTCCACAATGAAGGAAATATTCTACCATCATTTCCTTTGCCTCCTCTTATTTCTTCTTGTCCTAAAGTGTATCCAGCTGAGTAGCCAAATTGTTTAATTTTCCTTGCTTGAACTCTAATAGAAAATGAGTAATCTCCATCCCTGAAGTCTCCTTAAGGGTCCTATTCTTCCTTTCAACAACACCATTTTGTTGTGGCGTGTATGCAACTGAATGTTGAAGATCAATCCCCTCAAGAGTACAAAATTCCTCAAGTCTATCATTCACATATTCCCTTCCATTGTCTGTGTGGGGAATCTTTACTTGCTTCCTTGCTTGTTTCTCAACATGAGCCTTGAAGGCTAGAAATCTATCAAACACTTCACTCTTGTGAACAAGAAAATAGACCCATGTGAAGCGTGAGTAGTAATCAATGAAGGTGAGGACATAGCAGGCCTTGCTAAATGACAGCACTGGAAATGGACCTACTACATCACTATGAACTAATTGAAGAACTTCCAAAGCTCTCCAAGACTTCCCTTTGTAAAAATTATATTATAGATGCTTACCCAAGGAACAACTTGAACATACACCTTCTGAAAAGATGATTTGAGGGAGCCCTATAACTATAGCCTTGGAGCTAAGCTGCTGAAGATAACGGTAATTGAGATGTCCAAATTGCTCATGCCATAGTTTACTTTCTGAATTTTAATGAGTGAGAAAGGCTATAGAAGGAGACTTAGGCAGGAAGTGGGAGAATGAATAAAGTCGTGTGTTATGATTGGCTTGTCCCATTGCAACCAAGGCATCATCCTTAAGTTCTTTGATCACAACTGAATCTGGTAGAAACTCAACCTTCTTTCCATCTCCAAATTGAGTGATTTGGTAGATTGAAAGAAGATTGGTACTCAAGTTAGGAACATAGAGAAAATTCTCATATGTTCCATTATCCATGGCAACCGAACCTTTGCCTTCAACTTCCACTTGAGTATCATCTCCTATGAAGATGTGAGGTACCTTAGATGGCTCCAAAGAAGAAAAATGTTCTCTTGAAGAACCCATGTGATGAGTGGCACCCGAGTCAAGTATCCATTGTTGTGAAGAACCTGAAGTAGCCACAAATGCTTGACCTTTTCCTTTTGATTGTGAGGAAGTGGAAGGATATTAATCCTTATTCTTGTAGACAGATGGAAAATTGATGTTTTTCTTCTTGATGATGTTTGTCAACTCATCAATTTGCTTAGTGTGGAAATGATGCTCATCATGACCAAACTTCTTGCAATATGAACAAGTTGGTCTCTCCTTCTTGCTTGAATTTCCCTTATTGGGAGAAGGTGAAGAATTCCCTTGTTGTGGGGAGGATGATCATGCTTTATCTTGTTGTTTCTTTGTCTTAGATTGATTCTGCTTCTTGTTGGAACCCTTTCATTGAGTCCCTTAATACCCTTTTTTAGCCAGGGAAGCTTTGGACTTTGAAGACTTGAGAATCCCCATGCTTGTCAACTTTGCTTGCTCTAACATCAACATTTCTATGAATGCATCAAATGAAGGCATAGTGAACGAACTACCCACTATCAAGCAACGGGTTTGGAAGCTAGAAACAAATGCTACATATTCTGATGAAATATTTTCTAACAAATTGTAGACCAATAGTGCATCCTTATCAATGCCACAATCCTTAAGCTCTACTCTTAGCTCATTTTCCTTAGTGACATAGTCTTGGATTGTATAAAAATTATTGGGATCTAACATTGTGAGATCATTATCAAGCTGATAACCTCTAATCTCATCAACTTGGCCATACAATTGACCAAACTTTTCCCAAGCCTCTTTGATTGTTTTACACTTTTCAATTTGAAAGATGAGATATTTTGATACATATTTCCTTAAAGTTCCAAGAGCCATATTATTTTTAGTGAGCCAATCCATATGAGAAACAGGATCAACTTTAGGATCATATGGTGCAACAACAATTCCATCAATATAATGAGTTAATCCTTTTTCCATTAACTTACTCCAAACATCAATTTTCAAAGAAGCATAGTTATGTGGAGTTAACAAAGGAAACTTAGGAGAACCCATAGCAGAAAAATGAAAGAAAACAAGATAGAGAGAGAGGCACAATCACAAAATACACCCCGCAAATTCACTCAATCCAAGAACCCCCCCCCAAAAAAAGATGATTTGGCACTTTATACTTAGTGCATGTACAATGGCCACTTGCAAGCCAAGCAAAGTGGGCTTCTAATTTTCAATGTTTTACAATAGCCTTAAGTAGGCTACAACAGACTCAAATTACTGATACAAAAGATCAAACTGAGATCTTATCTTTACAAATTTCAAAATAGGCCAAAAATGACCAAGTGTTGAAAGTACAATTTCTTATCACAATCACTATAGACTAATAGCACCACTATGAAGTTTAGAAAAACAAATGCACCTGAAAAGGAGTTCATATGAGCCTGAATGAAGCCTCAAAAGTTGCAAAAATTGTGACAACTCAACAAAACCTATGACAAATAATATTTTCTATAAAATCTAAGCATCAAAATTAGAAATCGATTGCACCAACACATAGAGTGCAAAAAATTAGCCCAAATAAAAAAAAAATTGCACCCAAAAAGGCCTCAAAATGGCCAAGATATGAGCCTTAGAAGTTGAACAACAAAACTAAAAACTCAAATGGAGAGGGGTCTACCAATTTTCAAAAACAATGCTAATGTAGGGCTAACATCAATAGGGTAAAGCTCAAATTTGATGGTTGTTCACCCATCAAAAGAGAATATTCTCTTGACTCCATGCTTAAGTTTGACGGTCATTTGACTGTCGACGCCTACATATACAGAGAAGAATATTCTTCGACATATTCGTAGGGTATCTAGAATATTCCATATTCCAGAATTTGCTCAGGGAATCTCTGTTGACTGCCTGGAATTTGAATGTACACCGAAACATTGAACCACTAGGATCAATTTTGTTGGTTGTCAGGATTAAGTCGCTACCAATAATGTACAAATTCTGCAGGGAATATGGTAGATGCCGATCCAAACATTTTTTGCTTGAAAATACAAAATTTTTGCCCCAAAAATTATAGATAAATCACAGAAATATTTAACTGAAATATTTTTTGCGAAAAATGAAAAAAATTACTAATTTGGGAGTTTAATATGGCCTTCGAACAAATTTTTTTTGCCTCAGCCTACAACTGACAGTGTCCAAAATTTGATGAATTAGTAGTCGATCTTTAGGTTTACGGGCCTCTCGGACGTGATGCAGGGTTAGATTTGACCCAAACTACTCCGAAAAAATGGTTGCCTTCTGAATGTGGCAACCAAGACCCAACTTCAAACCTTTGCAGATTTGGCCTCTAATGTCCAACTAGGATGAAACCTTAGGAAAATATGACTATCTCAAACACTTTGAACACAATGGTGAGCTAAGATCTAATGCAACAAGCTCCCAAAATGTACCTACAATACAAGTCCAAAAATGGAACCCTCCAAGAATCTCTTCAAAATGACAATCCAAAGGCACTCCAATCATTTTGATACCATGTAAGAATTGGCTATGAAGGTAGCCACCCAAGATCTAGAAGCCTAATAGAAAGCACAAGCATAAGAGAGGTAGAAGCAATATGACAAGAATAAACTATATTCTGCCAATGATGTAAATAAAATACAAAATGTGAAAAAGTACATAGGATACCGCTTGGTTATATAGGCAAGGTGAGAACATAGAAGGGAATAAGATTATGAAAAGTTTCATAATCTTATGGCATGAGACAACTATGAAAACCTATCACTCCACCTAAAGTGGAAAAGTGATAATGTGATAATCACCATAGACGGTGGAGAGGTAATCACATGATGTGTCCACAAAAGGTGGATGTGATAAATTAATAACATGATAAGTCCACCAAAAGTGGAAATTCTCCAACAACCTCATATGTGGTCCCTAAGTATACTTAACTAAGGTGTAATAATGACCTAGGACAAGGTACAACACTTTTAATTACACCAACAATAAGTGTTGAGCATCAACCAACAACTATACTAAGCTGAAATGCATGAAAAATGAAAATATAAATGAGAAAATAGGAAACTAATTTATCTTCTTTGGCTATAGGAACAGTAACAAAATGGAATTATAGTGGCTGCAAGAATAGACAGTGCTAGATTCTTATCTAATTGTTGAACAAAAAGTAATAACTAAGCTAAAGGATGGAATGTTCACCAAGTGGGACCACTTGGATGAGTATCCCCTAAAACCAATGTAAACTCATATGCACAAAATTATAACTTCATTTTATTCATTGGAAAACATGAGTACAAAAGAGCGGTATAGCTATATTACTGAAAAACTAAGAATACGAGTACATAATCAGGTTTGAGCAATCTCCTAAGAAGGAGCATCTGAGGCTTATTTATAAGAAGAAAAGCTACTAACTAATCACCTAACAAGGCAATTAACTCGAAAAGATTATGATGACACCACTTTAGGGAAAGCATAGAAAGTGAAGAGGTGGTTACACATATGCAGAATCTGGTCAGGCATGTTTGCCTTAATGCAAGTTTAGCACAACAGTAATGCCTATATTCATTCAATACACAATTAAGACCAATTACAAGGTGGTTACAATTTTGATTTGAATGAGGAATCTCCCTCTGCTGAGATTCTTCCCTTCATTGATCTTTGAACAATTTCCTTGTTGACTGTTATGGTGAATGACCAGCTGCCATAATCTTCCTCAATTTTGTAGGCCTCTAATTATATTTGCATGAAAATATTAGTATGCACAATAATTGCATAGCTATAACTATTGTAAAGTAACATTCATTAATCCACATGTAGAAGTAACATAGGTAGTTCATATAGCATGTCAATTTCATCAAAGATTTAGAAAAAATAAACTTACGCCCAATGTCTATTGTTTTGAGAAAATATCATAAAAATGTCAACATCCAAGTATCAAGGTCTATGGTAACTACAAAAAATGGATAATAAACTCTATTAAAATTGAACCATAAACTAGACTCATCATCTCTCTCATGTGCTTCGTGACTATTGTATTCCTAAGTGTTGTGAAGGTTTATGAGCTTCACAACCCAGTCCACAACTTTCAGGCATATTGTCAGGAGAAGCATACGACACCTTCCAATGGAAAGGATGAAGGTATCCACCAGTTTCTCTACAGGGCTTTTCTCTAGTCTCACCGTTGGTCTAGCTATGCAAGACTAGTCATTGAGGAACGAGATGGGATTCGTTAATGAAACTGATCATGTCCCCACTCCCCTTGCGTCTCTACACCATCGTCAATGGACAAGCATGAGGCCATTCAGATCCTTGTGGAATATGTCTCCACCCTTTCTAAAGGGTTGGGTGACTTAGAAAATCACTTGGAAAGAAACCCAAAGCTGGCTAGAGCTGCTCAGGTAGTTAATGAGTTAAAACATATGATGGGTAAAGATCAAACAAACATAGAACTTTTGACTAGCCTCCTTGGTCTCGTCGAAGCGTGTGCTCCTTCGAACAATCCTCTCTTTGGACAAGGAGTCACATTCGAAGAGCATGAAGGATAGTTAAGAGTATTGATGGTCCCCCATGTTGGTTTACGTGGCCGACACGATCCCTTATATTAGTATCCCTTATGTCTATGAACAACCCAAAACTATCAAAGTAAACAAGATCCCCTTGGGCTTTAGCAGACCCCTCCTATCACCTCTAGTGGTGGAGGTTTTGGCGAGATGAGTGGTGGGGGATTTGGTAGTAGTGGTGGATTTGGTAGTGAAGGTGGTGTTGGTGGAGGTGGTTTTGGTGTAGGTCATGATGGTAACTCTAGTGGAGGCCCTACTAGTGGCGATGGCCTTGGTGGCAGTTCTGGCAGAGGTCACACTGGTGGCAGTTCTAGAGGTGGCTTTGGCAGTGGTTCTTGAGGAGGTTCCTGTAGACCTCTATCTTTTAATGACCCTATTCTAAACACTCTTCTTCAGAACATGGGTAAGATATAGAGCCAATTAGTGAGTCTTTCCCAAGCCTCTACTCAACCTATCTTCCAACCCTTCTTCCAACACAACCCCTTTTTGGTTTTGATCTTAAACACTCCCTTCCCTTAGGGAAGGGAGATCCCTAAATTTGAAAACTATGGTTGTAAAGGAGATCCATAGACACATGTGTCTACCTTTAACGCCTTGTGCACATACTTCTTCTATCATAACGTGTTGATGGATAAACTGTTTCCTCGATCTCTCAAGGACACAGTGCTCGAGTGGTATTGTTCCTTGCCTAATAACTCTATTTTCTCATTTGACCAACTTGTTAATCAATTCCTTAGACAATTTCAAGCAAACATTGAGGCGAAGATGACCTTTTTAGATCTCGTATGATGTAAAAAGGGATATAATGAAAAAATCACTAATTTCATAGCATGCTACCAATGCTTCTTTCTCAAATCTCGTATCAGCTGCTTGATTCTAACGTGTAGAAGCTATTCATAGGGAACGTACAAAGGCCTTCGCAAGAGAAGTTCACCCTCATGAAATACCCTTCTTTTGCGCACTTGTTTGTAGCCTTACAAGAATATCAGAAGATAGTTGTTCAGCTCAGGGATCCTCCTCGAACTCCCATACTAAGGGAAAATCCATTGTATCAATCTCTGGAAAATATAAGGCCATTATGAATGTAGTGTCCGCTACTAATGACAATGGCCTCAGGTATAATCAAAATTTCACAAAGTTATCAGAATCTTATTCTTCTATCTTGCCGAAGTTATTGAAGGATAAGATCATAACCTTGCTAAGTCCTAAGCCTATTAAAGAACCTCACCCTAATTGATATGATGGGAGCAATTATTTTCAATACCATCGAGTCAATGGACATGATACTGAATGGTGTATGTGGCTACATCATGAGATACAAGACTACATTGAGGACGATACCATTCACCTTGATGGAATTAAAAAAAATGCTAACAATGAATTACAGATATACACGGACCCATTTTTGTCACATTATGCTAACATGGTTATATATCCCACTGATTCTGTTACTCAACCCAAGGCCTATGTTAACATGGTCATGGTGACTTCTACTGCTCCACCTTCACCTGATTCGCTAGACATAGCATTCACATAACAATATTTTCCCTTAAACAATAAACCCTTGCCTCTCTACATTCTCGCTCATCTCAATGGCAACATTGTGACAGGAGTGTTGGTAAACCCCATGAGCCTTGTGACTGTTATCACAGAGGAAATATTTGTGTTAAATTTATTACAGAGGGAAGAATATGAAGAAACAAAAACTACCATCCACACACATCATGGTAGGTGTCTTAAACCTTATGGATCAATAACTTTGTCTATCTTGGTTGGGCCCAGGGCTGTTGACACAGTTTTCAAGGTTATCCCACAGTTAGATTTGTTCAAGCTAAAGCTAGGCATACCTTGGCTAGCTTCCATGAATGGAGTCAGCTCGGTTATTCACAAGTGTTTAAAATTCTCCCATGAAGGTTTTGTGCATGTAGTGCATGACAGTAGATACCAACCCTTGGTGTCCTATGGTGGATATCTATTAGATCACTTTTGGCCCACCATAGTTGGTCTCCTTCCTCTGAGAAAAAACCTACTTTACAAGAATTATGTAAAGTATAAGACTGGGGAAAAGGGATAGCTAAAACTCACCCTTCCTATGATGCAACACCCAGACACCTCCTCTTCTTGAGAGGAGAAGGAGAATCCTATACCGACTGCTGTCTCTTCCCAGAAAGGAAAGGATAAGTCCATGCCAGCTTCCTCTCCTTCCCATAAAGGTAAAGAGAAGGTTTCCTTTTCCTAGAATGCCTCATCCTCTCCCCTTTCTTGGGAAGAGTATTGGATTATTTAGCTCAATGGCTATTCATTGAGTCTAATGATTCCTCCTTAGTGTAGGCCCAAGTTTAGGATCATGGATCTCCCTAATGAATACCCTAGACCATGGTACTACTTATATGGAAAAAAGAAAGGTTCCCGAAGGGAATTCGATCTGCGGCCTCCTCCCACTCCTGCTCCTAATGTAGTGAGTGGTAAGAGGCCCATTGTCGAGGCTCTTGAGTCAACTCCCCTTACTGCTCCTCAACTTGTTCCTCCTACTCCCATTTAGGAATCCATTCCTATTCCAGAGAAAGTTGTAGTGGACATTCCCATGGTTGAGCAGGAACCTTTTGTTCCTTCACAGCCTTTGACCTCCAAGTCAAAGAGTCGAAGAAAATTCCTTGCGTGCAAGTGCAAGTGCCAACAAAAGGTTCTCTTGGCCGAGTAGGCCACTTCGCAAAGGAAGGAGGAAGAGATGACTACCCCTACTTCAGGGCCTCCTATAGTGTCTTCCTCTCCCCTTCCTTTTGCTTCTCTTTAGTCTGGTTTCACATTGCTTACAGTTCCCATAGTGAGTACTGTGTTGGTGTGGAGCCTGATCAGTCTCCACGTGGAAGATTGTTGGTGTGTGGCGACTGATCATGCTATATTGTATAGCCCATGGTATATTGTACACCCTAGCATGTATCCTTGTCGAGGTCTAGGGCTAGGTCAGGCCCAAGGTGGGGGTTTGGGGGCAGCAGCCCCCGAGAAAAAATTTCCTCCTACTTTTTTGCGTCATCACTAAAAAAGGGAAAAATCAACGAAAAAGAAAAAATCCGATTTTGTAGAACCCAAAATCTGGAAGCTTCTAAGCTTGTTAAAAAGGGATTCGGATGAGTGTTACAGTATGATGAAAAACACGATTATTCACAAGATTGTAATAGGTTTTTTGCATTAGATAATAAAGTATTGGATGGCTGCGGTTTGGTGGATGTAGCCCACATTGGGTGAACTACGTTAAATTCTCTGTGTTATAATTATGTGTTTTAGTTTCTTTGTTTATTAATTAAATCTACATTTAATTATTAGATATCTACCATTTCTAACCCTAACAAGTGGTATTAGAGTAGGTTATGTTTTGATTATTGTCTGTAGGAAGGTCTCATGGTTGAGTGGGAGCAACGTCAGACGAGGGTAAGAAGGTAAAGAAGTTTAATGGAAAAACTATCAGTTATGGAAGATGCAGATGGAGGACTATCTCTATCAGAAGGATTTATGGCAGCCATTGGAAGGAAAAACCAAGAAACCCGCAACAATGTTTGATGAGGACTGGGAGATTTTGGATAGAAAGGCTCTTGGCAGTATTCGTTTATGCCTGGCACAATTGGTGGCATTCACTATTAGAACAACAAAGAAAACTCAAGAGTTAATGGAAACCCTGGCGAAGTTATATGAAAAGCCTTCCACTTTGAATAAGGTATTTCTTATGAAGTGTTTATTTAATATGAAAATGGTAGAAGGTGGGTTAGTTACTGATCATTTAAATGAGTTTAATACAGTCACTAGTCAATTAACTTCTGTAAAAGTAAACTTTGATGAAGAAGCTAGGGCTCTTTTGATTTTGTGTTATTTGCCTAAAAGTTGGAATAGCTTGGTAATGTTTGTTAGCAATTCTATTTCTGGTTCGAATACATTGAAATTTGATGATGTTGTTGGTGTTTTTTGAGTGAGGAAATTCATAGGAAAAGCTCAGGTGGAACATCCACATCAGGCAGTATTTTGAATGCAGAAAGTAGGGGCAGAACAAAGGAGAGAGGAAATTTTTTTGGAAATCATGGGAAGTGACAAGGAAAATGAAAGGACAGAAAGTCCCAAACTAGAGACAAGAGGGATTGTTGGTATTGTGGTAAGCTGGGTCATTTAAAGAAAGATTGCTGGTCTCCAAAAAAATAAAGGAGACAAAAATGAAGGAAGTAAAGAGGAAAATGTGGTAAGTAATAAATCTGATGAGGATTCTTTGATTCTTTCCCTTGATAATGTTGATGATTCTTAGGTGTTAGATTTAGGGGCTTCATTTCATGCTACCCCCCATAGAATTTATTTTCTTGATTATGTCTAAGAGAATTTTGGGTTGGTTTATTTAGGAGATAACGAACCCTGTCAGATTGTTGGAAAGGGAAGAATCAAGATTAAATTGTAGAATGGGAATCATTGGATACTACATGAGGTAAGGCATGTTCCAAAGTTAAGTAGAAATTTAATTTTAGTAGGGCAACTAGATGATGAAGGTTGTGTTGTTACATTTAATGATAAAAATTGGAAGGTCATAAAGGGTCCCTTAGTGGTAGCAAAAGGTGTGAAAGTAGGCACCTTATATCTTTGTACAAGTCATATTGATCCTTCTACTTTAATTGTTACGGAAAAGGGTCAATGTTCAGGAACAGTTGTTGTAGTTCAACAGGCAGAAGATCATGCAGTTGTTGTGGACTCTGAATCAACATTGTGGCATAATAGACTTGGGTATATGAGTGCAAAAGGTATGAAAGTACTTCATTCAAATAATATTTTACCAGGTCTAAAATGTGTTAATATCAATTTATGTGAAAGTTGTGTGTATGGAAAACAAAAGAGAGTAAGTTTTCTCAAGGATGGGAAGCAAAAGAAAGATGAAAAATTGGAGCTTGTGCATACAAATGTATGGGGATCAGCTCAGGTATCTTCTCTCGGTGGCTTTCTGTATTATGTTACATTCATTGATGATGCAACTAGGAAGGTATGGATTTATTTCCTTAGGCAAAAATTTGATGTATTTGAAACTTTTAAAAAATGGAGAAGCTTGGTTGAGATTGAGATAGGTAAAAAGCTAAAATGTCTTAGATCTGATAATGGTGGTGAGTATTGGAGCAAAGAGTTTGAGGATTATTGTTCCTCTAATGGTATTCGTAGGTAGAAAATAGTTCCAAGGACTTCACAGGAAAATGGAGTGGCTGAGCGCATGAATAGAACAATAATGGAGCATGCACGGATTATGAGATTGCATGCTCGGTTGCCTTTAAAAATGTGGGAAGAGACTATAAACACTGTTGTTTATTTAATTAATAGAGGTCCCTCTAATCCTTTGGGTTGTGGTATTCCAGAGGAAGCATGGAAAGGTAAGAAGGTGAGTTATTCTTTTCTCAAAACCTTTAGTTGTGAAGCATTTGCACATGTAGATTCTGAAAATAGAACCAAGCTTGATGCAAAATCAAAGAAATGTGTGTTTGTTGGATATGGCATTGATGAATTTGGTTATAGGCTTTGGGATTTTGAAAATCAAAAAATTGTGAGAAGCAGGGATGTCATATTCAATGAGAAAATATTGTACAAAGATCTATTGTTGTAGCATTAGAAGAAAGAAAATAATTATGCAGTGTTGGATGATATTCCAAAAAATGATGTTTCAGTGGTTCCTCATGTTGGGCAACAACATCAACAACAAATACCACAAACTCCTATTAGATGATCTTCAAGGATAAGTAGACCTCCAAAAAGATTCTCTCCCTCTTTGTATACTATTTTGTTAACTAATGCTGGTGAACCAGAATATTATGATGAAGCTATGCAGGTGGATACCAAGGTTCAGTGGGAGCATGGAATGGAAGAAGAAATGGACTCCTTGCTAAAAAATTAGACTTGGGAATTATACAAGTTTCCTGCATGTAAAAAGGCTTTTCCAAACAAATGGGTTTATAAGCTGAAAGAGGAGGATGGAGGTAAGAAAATATTTAAATCCAGATTAGTTGTAAAGGGATTTGCATAGAAAAAGGGTATTGATTTTGATGATATTTTTTCTCCTATTGTTAAAATGACTTCTATTCATATTGTTTAAGTATTGTGGCTGCTGAAGATTTGCATCTAGAACATCTTGATGTTAAAACATCCTTTCTCCATGGTGATTTGGAAGAGGAAATATATATGGAATAGCCACAAGGATTTGAGGTCAAAGGTAAGGAGAAACTAGTGTGTAGATTGAATAAAAGTTTATATGGCTTGAAGCAAGCACCTCAACAATTGTACTTGAAATTTGATAGTTTTATGGTTGAGCAAGGCTACAGTAGGTGCAATTCTGACCATTGTGTTTATTTTAAGAGGTTGGATAATGATAGCTACATTATTTTGTGTTTATATGTTGATGACATGCTTGTAGTTGGGTCTAACATAGATCACATAAGTGAGCTAAAACAACAGTTAGCAAAATATTTTATTATGAATGATTTGAGGGTAGCAAAACAAATCCTTGGTATGAAAATTTGTAGAGATAGGAAAATTAGAAAATTGTTTTTATCTCAGGCTAATTATGTTGAAAAGGTGTTGCAGAGATTTCATATGGAGAATGCAAAAGCTATCAGCACACTTTTGCCCAGTCATGTTAAATTGACTAAGGATATGTGTCCAAAGACACAAGAGGAGGAATAAAAAATGTCCAAGGTACCATATTCTTCAATTGTAGGCAGTTTAATGTATGCCATGGTATGCACGAGACAGGATATTGCACATGTTGTGGGAGTTGTTAGCAGGTATTTGAGTCATCCCGAAGTTGAGCATTGGAATGCGGTAAAATGGATTATCAGGTACTTAAAAGGTACATCTAATAATTGTTTATATTTTGGGGGCTCTAATACCGATTTAAAAGGCTATGTTGACTCAGATTTAGTAGGGGATATAGATACTATGCGGAGTACCACAGGTTATGTATTTACAGTTGCTGGGATAGCAGTGAGTTGGATTTCTTGATTACAGAAGGTGGTTGCTTTATCCACCACAGAGGTAAAGTATGTTGTTGCAACAGAGCTAGAAAATGAGATGATATGGCTACAACTTTTCATGGATGAGTTGGGAAAACAACAGGTTGGAAATTACATGTTTACAGATAGCCAGAGTGTTATACATCTTACAAAGAATACTTCCTTTCAGTCTAAATAAAAATACATATAGCTGAGATATCATTTCATTCATTCGGTGTTGGAGGATGGACAGGTCAAGCTGGACAAGATACATCGAGATGTCAATCCAGCGGATATGTTTATGAAGGTGGTGACAAGGGAGAAGCTGAGCTCCTCTTCAGCTTCGGTTGGTCTTCAAGGTTGAATTCAAGTATAATAGAGTAGTAGGGTCCAAGGTACTTATTTCCAGTGGGAGCTGTAATTGCAACAGTGTCATCCAGGATCAGTCTCCAAGTGGGAGATTGTTGGTATTTGGCGATTGATCATGCTATACTATATAGCCCATGGTATACTGTACACCCCGGCATGAATTCTTTTTGGGGTTTGGGGCTGGGTTGGGCCGGGCCTTGAGCGGTAGCCCCCAAGAAAAAATTTCCTCCTACTTTCTCGTGTCATCACCGAAAAAGGGAAAAATCAATGAAAAAGGAAAAATCTAATTTTGTAGAACCCAAAATCTGGAAGCTTCTAAGCTTTTTAAAAAGGGGTTCGGATGGGTGTTACAGTATGATGAAAAACGCGATTATTCGCAAGATTATAATGATTTTTTTGCACTGGATAATAGAGTATTGGATGGATGTGGTTTGGTAGATGTAGCCCAGATTGGGTGAACCACGTTAAATTCTCTATGTTATAATTTTGTGTGTTTTAGTTTCTATGTTTATTAATTAAATCTGCATTTAATTGTTAGATATCTTCCATTTCTAACCCTAACAAGTATGAATGTGCCTAATCATAAGGGGGTACAGGTGTTCATCACTCCTTCGGTGGAGCCACCTTTGCTGATGTTCATTCCATATGTCCAAGCTTTCCCAAAGCCCATGGATATGATCAATATGTCAATTGTATCTATTGTGGTTCTTTCCTCCTCTTCCTTTGTTCCTCTAGCCTTTTTTGTGGGGAGTTCATCTCCTCCGACAAAGAAAAAGATAGAGTGTGGTCCTTCTAGTAGCAAAGGACATAAGAGGATCCCACCTTCCCCTTCTAGTAGTGAAGGACCTAAGAGGAGCCCACCTTCCCTACAATGTGGCCTCACATTGACTTGTTCTATCTTAGTGACGGAACTAGTCTTAGCCTCCCCTGAGTTTGTCACTGCTCTCGAGTCATTCGATGAGCCTAGCGGTGAATCTCAGGTGCAACATACCCCATCTATTGAAATAAAACATGGTACTCTTGTGAGATGCATGTTTAACTTTGTGGATGAAGTCTCGTCCTTGTCAGTGATCTTCACGAAGTCACTGACCTTAGCTCCACAAGGTCTTGGTGAAGAAGAAATCACAGGGCCTTCTTCCTTTGCCCTTGTTATGGGAGGGTTAGATGCTCCCCCTCTTAACATCCCACCACTATAGGCTCATCCTCCTTCCCCCTATGTAGACCTAGAGTGGGAAGCAGACAACCTCCTAGTTGATCAATGTTAGGAGGAGGCCTCTTCTTGATCTTGTGTGTGTATGTGTTTTATGATGTGTTCCCCCGTACTCGTGCTATGTGTGCCTGGATGACCTCGTCACCCTTATTGGTGCTTGGATACAGGTGTGGTTTTTTTGTCATAAACCTTCTATTTGTATCATCGTTCTTCCATGTTTGTGCTTGATTTTTGATAAATTGGGGATGATGCAAAGAGTTAGGGGCATTTAGGCTTCCCTTCCATGTTGACCCAATTTTTTTATTTTTGCTTTATTTTTTGTGCATTCTTCCTGATCTAATTGGAGATTGATTATATTTTTCCTTGCACCATGGTTACCTATTATTTATATGAGCTTGGACAGATTTGACCCTACTAAACTAGATCTCCCTGTGCCCTTTGTTTGTTTTTTTCTCTATTTTGCTTTCTCTTTATTTTTCTCTCTTCTTTGCTTGAGTTGTCCCTTTTATGTGTGACAATGCATGTCTTCAACATTTTTATTTTCAAAAAATTCATTCATTTCCAATGAATCTTTTCTCAAAAATATTCACAAACTTTTCTTTAGAATCGCATTTTCAATTTGGAACCCTAACGGAACATGTTTCCTTCATCACAGGTTCTAAAGAAATGACTTGAAAACCTTCCTCCAAAGTGGGAACAACTTTGACATTCGCCTCACATGGGGGAATATTCTTCTTTTCAAATTCCTTGATGAAATGAACATCTTTCAAAAGGATCTCTTGATGATGGATCACTTTGAGAAAGAAAACATCCACTTTCAAATTGTGCGTCCCTTGAGTGGACCCCCTTCGAAATATCTTATCTTGAGTAAAATAATTCGTGTCTAGCTTGGGGGTAGCTTGACTAGATATTTCATTTCAAATAGCACATCCCTTGAGTGGACCCCTCTTGTTTTGAATGGTTCCTAAGGGATCCCTTTGAACGCCTTCCAAACCATCGATGGTTTGTGTGACTATCTACTTACTTTCCTACACTACAACTTTTTGACATGTTCTATCTGTAGGTAGACATGTTGCCACTTCCTGACTCTACAGAGTCCACCTTCTTGGGTTTCCTCCATGCTAGATTTTTTGGCGGACACCTTCCTTGTAGGAATATGGGCTTATAAGGTGCTTGCTTCACAGGGCTTCCTTCATGTGAGAGACCTTGGAGGTTGCCTCCTTGCTAGTCCATGGGCCTGTAAGATGCTTTCTTTCTTCAACTTCATAGTTCTAAGTAGCTATGAAACTGTCCTTCACTTGTCCTGCACCTTCAGGTTCGCCAGATCATGATCTACTTCTTCGACAGTTCAGGTATACATTTCTAGTCTTACTGCTTCCTTAATCTACTTTACTGAGCACTTATCAGTACTTGTGCTTGCTAAAGTGGGGGGAAAATGTATAGGATTGATTTTGCACCCCATGTGAAAATCCCCTTTTTTCCTTTATCCACTTTAGAAAATCAAGTTGGTAGGCTTAATACACTTAAGCCTGCTACTTGCATCTCACTCAACACTTGTTTTGAGCATCAGTAGGGGAATTTCTATTAGGGATGCCTACACAATGCACAAATTTCTATGCAACATGCTTATATCCCTAGTAGATTCATATGGCTAAACCTACAGAGGCCTTACACTTCTCATTTGGAGTCAAGTTGTAACTCCCTCTTCGGCTGACCAACCCAAATATGGTCATTTTTTTTAGTCTCCTCTTCATTTTCATTCCTCCAACAAGTATTTCATCTCTTCACATCCTCTAAGCATTCAGTTGAACTTCTTCACTTCATTCACAAGCTCATGTATAGACTCTTGCATCCACTTCAAGCACTTCATTGTAGCAATAACTTCACTCCACCACTTTAGTAGAGAAAGTTGGGGACAAACACCATTGCAGAAAAGGCTTGAGTACTCCCATTTTCTCCCTCAAGCAGCCTTGAGTTCTCTTGGTGGGGGTGGTAAGCTTTCTTTTCCTCTCTTCTATTACTTGGTTGAGTAAGCATATTTACTATTTTGTAGTGCTTTAGTGTTCTACATTATAGTTCTTTCTTTATCTCGCTTTCTTGGCTGTCTGTGGAGGTGGAAACACCTAAACAAGGGTCTAACTAAGGCAGGTCCCTATACAGCCACCCAACATTTTCCTCCTCTTTGTGTGTAGGTGAACATGCTTTTGAGGAGCTAGCTAGCGAACAAGTTTCTTTGTGAGATCCTTCTTGCCACCTTAACTCTTTTATTTTTGCTTTATCATATTAGAGAGTATTTTGTTTACTTAATCACGTTATTTTGGTCCTTTAGTGCTAGTTAGCTAGGTCGTTAGTTTTTTTACTTAGGTTTGACCTTGTCTCTTCAGTTGTCTGGTTGTATGAATGCCAATGCACTTTAGAGACATCGGTGCATCGTGCTATCATCCAAGGACCGCACTTTCATCCTTGGGCAGAGAGCTTCCTGAGGTGCAGTGTTAAACCCAAAAACTGGCTCGCCTAGCCCTTTTTTGTATCTTAGGTTTTTAGAATGGTTGAAGGACCTTATAGTCCTCATAATTCTCGTCCTACATATCCTATTATCCCATTAAGTTGAGGTAAGTTAGGGCAGCCTTCCACATCTTGGCCCTCAGTGACCTGGGGCCTTGCATGTGGTGGTCCCCCTCTCTTACAGGTAGATCTAGAAAGGGTCAAATGTTGTGTACCTATCACCAAAGTTTTGTATTCAAACCTAACTAAGGATCAATTCACCTTATGCCGAATGGGTCTTGGCTAAGGCTTTGGAAAATCAGTTTCTTAGTTTTGTTTTGCTCATTCTACACTCCTAAGTTCTAGTTGGTCGCTATTGAAAAGCCAAAAATAAAATATGTAGCTCAGTTTCCATGATTTGACAACTTTTCTTGCAACTTTAAAAAATTTGAAAATTTCTTCAATTTTTCTCTTCAAATGATCTTCAACATAAAACCTATAATCACACATCAAAGAGAGAATTTTTATTTTTTTAAGGAATAGGGGTTTTCCTTGGTAAAACCCCATCTTGAAAATTAAACCTTGAAATGAAAAAATGCAATGTCACAACTCACCAATCCTTATTTGAACCTTGGATAACAAATCTACAATCTAGCAAGAAGTGGCCTCAATGAAGGTAGATCTTGATCATGAAACTTGATATGAAACAATACCTTTGATATACTTGAATTGATCTTGAACACTACATCAACACATTAGCTCAAACATGCATGATGCACTAATCTTTGATATGACAATATGAATCTTGATTGATGCAATAATCTTCTATAATTCTACCCTTGAATGCCTTGAAAATTCTCTTGAATGCTCTATCAGTTCTCTTGTGAAATCTTAGGATGCTTGAATCAAAATTGCTAGGTTCTTAGATGAAAACATAGTGAAATAACCTTGTATTTATACATATCTTAACATTAATTCTTGAAATTCAAATATCACAAGCCAACATTAAATCATGGATTTGAAATCATTAAAATACCACTAGAAACATATACAAAAGAGGGGTCCTAGGTCTATATTAGGACCCATTCTCCATAGGGAAAATGGGTCCTAGGCCACTTACATAGGACACACATCAGACAAGGTGAAATGGTATGTAAAATCAGGGTCCTAGGACTTAGTGAGGACCCATTCACCCTATGGCGAATGGGTCTTAGGTCACCTACCTAGGACACACATCTTCCAAAGCTGAGTGTTGTGTAATGGAATTTATGAATGTTAGGTTTTATCCCTTAGAATTTACAATTAGTTAGGCTTGGATTTGAATTAAAGGGACCAATTAAGGAAAATTAACCTCAATCAATTAATAAAGCCCTAGATTAGTGTGAAAGTGTAAAGATAAACCTTACAACACCAAAAATAAGGCACAATTAAGTCCATTTTAATAAAAATGGCCCCAAACTTAATGTGAATATGAAAAACATATTACAAGACTAAATTAAGGCATACTTATGCTCATTTCATTATTAATTATTCCCAAATTAAGTGTGAAAAAGGATACTTAGTGAACCTAATGTTATCATGATTTAATGTTGTAATGTGTTTTACACATTCACATTGAGTCTAGGGCCCTTATTAATAAAATTTACTTGATTGTGCCTTATTTAGGGTGTTGTAAAGTGTTTTCTCACACTTTTGCACTAATCTAGGGTTTCATTAATTAATTAAGGTTAATTGGCCTCTTTAATTCAAATCTTATCCTTATTAATTGCATTTTTCAAGGATCTATCCTGACACCCATTAATGATATTGCATGGCATTTACATTGGTAAAGTTGGAGTCCTAGAAAATTGTGCTAGGACCCATTCGCCCAAGGTGGCGAATGAGTCATAACGTAGGAAACCCCTTTTTGGCATATTTGAGATGGGCTTTTGATGTTATTTCACCTCCCCGAAGCTTGGTCCTAAAAACTTGTGCTAGGACCCATTTTCCCATGGTGGAAAATGGGTCCTCCTTACTTAGGACACCCCTTTTTGAATTTATTTGTGGTGGTATTTTAATGATTTACAAACCTAGATATGATGTCAGCATGGATCATTTGAATTTTTGTGTTAATCCTTAGATTTAGTATAAATATAAGGTTAATTCACATAATTTCATCCTAGAAAATATAAGGAACCTAGAGAATATTTCAAGCAATCAATAGCAAGAGCATTTCAAAGGTATTCAAGGGAAGATTATCAAAGTTTTATTGCAGTAATTCAAGGCCATATCATCATGTCAAAGGCATAGTGCATCAAGCATGTTGTTGGGATAATGTTATTGATGTAGTATTGAAGATCCAAGTTAAGCATTGTTTCATATCCAATTCAACATCAAGATCTACATTCTACATGGCTACTTCATGTTAGTTTACAAATTTATACTCCAAGACATCTCCCAAAGTATTATCATTTCATGTTTCATGTTTCATGTCCTTATTTCATTGTTTCATCATAAGGTTTAAAGGGTTTTGACCAAGGAAAACCCCTATCCTCTAACAATCAAAAAAAATTCTCCTCTTTGATGTGTGTTTGCAAGTTCATAGGTTGAAGATCAAGTGGAGAACAAGATTAAAGCAAAATTGTCAAAGTTGTCAAGATTGCAAAGTCATCCATAGTGCAAAAATACATAAACAAGGCTACAAAATTTGTTTCAAGTTTTCGAGAGTTGAGCACCAGGGACCTGGAAGTGCAGACATCAAGGAATAGAGCCCAAATGTTAATTTTTAGAAACTCTAATAGGGACCCATTCACTAGTAAAGATGAATGAGTCCTCAGTGACCTAAAACAACTAGTTTTCAACAAGGTACACATTTTTTTAGCCTCTCAAAGATTCCCTTATTATTGCTATAATAGTTAGGAGTCACTTTTTATTGTTATTTATACATTTTGGCCTTCATAATTGAGTAAAACATTCCCTAAAAGAAAAATTTATGTTTTATCATCTTGATCTATTCATTTTGATAAAACCCCTATTTTTCTTTGTTTCAAAGATGAATTGAAAAGTTAGGTTAGGGTCCTAACTGAATGCCTCAAGTTGGTCTTTGAATTTTCCCCTTAGCCAATATCTCAATTTGAAGCCTCTTTTGATCCAACATTAGTAATGGGAAAGGTGGTAATAAGTAGCATATAGAATTGTAATCTATTTGGAAAGGCTATAGGTGAGTGGGTTAACGATATGAGGGATAAAGGAAATCACTTCATTTTAGAGATGCTAAGATTTCACCAAAATGCATACACCCTGAAGGAATAAAATTGAATAGAAGCTACAAGTGGTGAGATATAATTTGCAAGAATATAACAAAATATTAACAGAAAGAAATGCAATTATGGAAGAGGTTCGCAAGAATCTCCCAACACTCGATTTGTAGCTTGTCTAGGAAGGAAGTGGTAGCGACAAAGATATTGGAGTTTTGATGAATAAATTTGAAAAGATGATTGATGAGATCATTAACACCCAACCTTTCAATGCTGAAATCTTGAGTATATTTAGTGGAATAGATATAGTTTTTCTCAAATAGTAGGGTTGGCAAGTGCATACGAAAAAATTATTGAAGTGGGATGTGATGAAAAAATGGCCTATAGATTACGAGTAGAGAATGTTACTATTCCATAGCACAAGGAGATGCCACATGTCATTAAATATCTCCAAGCTTTGCGGAAGAAACTTGCAACATCAACAAACCAACTAACCATGGAGTTGGTTAATGAAGCACCACCACCATGACTCTTCAATTTCTTTTCTAGTTTTCATAGTTTTTAGAAGACTTTTTTTATTTTTGAGTAGTTATTTTGAAAAGAAGTGGTTACTCATCCACTTTTATATATTTGTAATTGAAACACAAGAAAATCTCTTTGATAAATTTTGAAGAAATTTAACATTGGTCATTTTCAATATCATGTTTCAGTCGAAACCCTATTCAACTATGTGTGTTTAGTTTATTGAGATAATTCAAGAATCTTAAATCCATGTGTCTAAGTTTCTTTTTGTGGTTATAGTTATTCCTATGTGAGTACATAGTTGCTTATCTCTATAATTGGTTTCATTTTTAGATTATTTTGGGTTATGAATGGTCCATATACATGTTATTTAGTATATGCTAGTCTTTGTGTTGGTATCCATGATATTTAGTTTTCATCACATCGATATCAAATTTTTTTAGTGTTTGGTTTAATTACTTTTACTACTTTCACGTCAAAAGAATACACATGGTTTATTTCTTTATTTTTCTTTTAAATTCATTAAAAATAAGAGAGGGAGTTATACCTCTATAAAACTCAAAGGGTATTCATTGTTCATATAGAAAGATTACCCAAAGTTGTTGGGAACAATTGCACCTTTTACGAAAAGAGTCAATGTTAAAGGAGTGAAACTTGAAGGTGCCCAATCCGTTAACCAAGAATGTTTAATTATGTGATTATGTTTTAAAATATAATTATGTTTTTGATGGGGGTTTTTGGGACATTTTGAATTACTTTTATTATTTTTAAATTTAATTTCTTGTTGTGGGTTTTAAAAGGTGAGTAAGTCCCTAAATTGGATTAATTGACCTTTATTAACCCCTAGGATGATTACATATGGGTTAGGGGTCAAATCAAACCCATATCCTTGAGATTTCTCAATTTATGACCCTTCTTAGTTGACCATAAAGAAGAGTGACGGATTTGGGGAAAGTGTTGTAGTGTTTTGTTCAAAATCTCACTTATGAGATATGAGAGATCTTGTAAAGTGTTGAACAATCTTTGACTCTTCACTTCCCCATGAGTCTCACACATGTGTGAGAACTTATGGGGAGATGTGTCCATAAAGATGAATGAGAGAGTGACATGTGTCACTCCCTCATCCAAGGGACTCCAATCCTTTTCCTTATTTCTATCCTTTGGAAAGCGAAAGGAGAGGTTCTTTTTTTGGGGAAATTCTTCATTTTTGGTCATTTGCTAGAGAATTTTGGCTTAGATTTGGGATCTTGGGAGAAAGGAATTGCTTGGAAGAGGAATAGATTGAATCACACCCTCAACTCTTCTTCCTTTGGGCTTGGTTTGAGGTAGGCCTCATTTTACTTATGTGTATGTTCCTCTCTTTTTCATAATAATATAAAAAATATTATTTGTGAGCATGATCATAACCTAAGCTAAACATGGTTGATCCACAAGAACTAAACCAAGATTGAACTAGTTAAGTCAAGCTTCCTATAATTTTTTTGAAAACAATAAACAAAGAAGCCATTAAATATGAAACAAACTAGAAATGCACAATGGAAACTAATTTAATACCTCACACCTCATCCCATTGGGCAATTAGTGTTGTATTGATGTGGAATGCCATCCCTTTCCTAATCACTTGGTTGAAACAAGCTTCCAAATGGATTCCATTGATGAAGATTGATGAAAATGGATGCAATATATGCTAAAATAGATGCAAAGCTTAACTAAAATGGATGCTAAATGGTAAAATGCTGCTAAGGAATGCTCTAAAATTTACTATAGTGTAGTTACTCTAAATGAAAGTGGATCCTTTTCTCATACAAATGGGGACTATTTATAGGAAAAAAATTGGATCAATGGTCAAGATTGATTTGATCCATAAATGGGTGAAAATTAATAAGAAGTGATGGTATGGATCAAGGATTCCAATCAATGGATGAGAATGCAAGTTGAAAAAGATCAATGATTTTAATCAAGGGCTCTCATTGATTTGAAGAAGCACACTTCCTAAAAATGAGGAAGTTGTTACAAGATATTTGTAAACATTTGAGATAGAGGAATATTCCCTTACATGTGGGAGGGTGAGATAAATTAGCTAATTAAGCAATTTAAGAAATTACTTAATTATGCATGATGGAGGAGATTAGGAACTTTATTAAAAAAATAACTTATTTAATACAGGTGGATTAATGACATCCAACTAAATAATTAATATTATTTAATTAAATGAAAGGACTTGAGAAATTTAATTAAATAATTCACATTATTTAACTAGATAGGATGATAATTAGTATGAAAGGGGATAAATTAACCTGATAAAATTGATTATCCGATTCATAACTCCGGTCAAAAGCGTTTACCCCTTGAAAAAAAAAAAAAAAGTGATGTATTTAATTAAACAATTAAGATTATTTAATTAAACAGTCGAAAGAGGTGAATTAAGATGAAAATGGAGTTAGTAATCAAATTTAGATGTGCAATATCGATTAGGACGATTTTAGGTGTCTACATTTTTCCCCTCTTTCAAGCAAGGTACCTATTACATTGGTTGGAAGATTGACACTTTTTGGATCACCATTGCTACCCATATCAAAAATTTAAAAATTCTTAATTTTTTAGATGCCCCATTGTTTCCCTTGTAGAAGGAATTATGATGGTACACTACCCCCTTGAGAGATGGAGTAGATTTTTTAATTTTTAGGTCGAGATTGTGACAAAGATTTAACACAGGTTCAGGTGCAACAAATTAAATCCAAGATGCAAATTTAGGTTCAGAAACCTAAAAAAACCTCAAAATAAGCTGTATAGGTCAAATTTTGATTAAAAGGACTAAAATCCCACTTTCCTAATTAGGGAAAAAACCCTAATTTTTATGCTTAAATAGAGGTGCAAGGGTAATTTTCAAGTCATTTGAACACTTGCCTTTAGAGAATTACTACCACTTTTTCTCTGACTAACAATATGGTTGATCCAACACTCCCCCAACACCTCACAGATAGGGTTTGAGAGTACTAGTGGTTGGTCAATGCAGGACCCTCAGTGTGCAATTCAAAACATTTTTTGTTTTTGTATTTTTTAAGCATTTATTACAAGTCAAATTAGGTCAAACAATTGTGTTGTATTGTGATGCCTTTGTCATGGTCGATGGTGCAATTGCACTGTAGCAGTGTATTTTATAATGCAACACAATGTTCAATTTTGGTCTAGGGTCACAATTGCAAGATATAAACACTAGTATTGAATAGAAGTGCAATGAGTCATTTTGGTCTGGGGACACATGATTGCAAATTAGGGTTGCAATGAATATTTTTTCTCTAGCATCGCAATTGAATGTCAACAAAAAATTATATATAGCAATGTAATTATAGAATAACAAAGCGATACAATTGTAAAATTGGCACACAATTGTAGAATTAGGGTTTTAGAATCCAATTTTTTTCATTTTCTAGCAAATTTGACACTATTCACTTAATGTGTGTAGGAGATCATTCGATCGCTCATGTCACGTGAGTGCTGACCTAGTATTCTTTCTCGCAATCACCATTTTGGGGATGATGAGAACTTATTCCTTAAAGCTATTAGACTACGACTCATTGCATAGATGCCCAAGATCCATATGCATTTGGTATCACAGTGAGACTTCATCATTCCATCTTCCTACTAGAGAAGAGACCATTACTCTAGAGGATGTTTGTCGCATTCTGTGAGTCTTGATCCATGGGAAGAGGGTCATCTACAACACGGATGTAGGTCAAGACATGATCTTTCATGTGCTCAGGCTACATACTATTTGGGTTGATAATCATCAGATCGACCTGGGAGAGTACAGAGGGTAGGTTCCTAATTTGACATTAGTTATTAGAGTGTTTATTTTCATAGTGTTAATAAATATTTAACCAGCTCCCTTCAGGTTTGTTTTTCTATACGCCTGCCTATGCATTGACAAGTCTGCTCGACCTTTTATCAAGGCTTTGATCTACCGCTCCATGCATCTATTCTTCACAACTTCAAGTATTGCCATTCCCTTCAGATCCCTGGAAACTCCACTATGCTTCCACGTGTCATGGTTGCGGGATGGTTTTGTTTCTTGTTTCCTTGACACCTCATTGGGCTACGAAATGCTACCACGAAGCCCTCATTCCTAAAGGTGTTGGCGGGCCCCACGATTGCTAAATGTCGTATGCACTTGCTATGTGTCGAGTGTTTGAAAATCCTTCAGTGCAGAGATGAAATCACAACAGCGGGCAGCGAAACGCTGCCACACGTCTTTTGCACTCAGTTGATGAATGTCCCCTCCATTGTGATAAGGTACTTGGCCCATTCGACACATGTTGCATTTTTGAAAATCCTCTACAACGATGGGAGAAAAGTTCATGTGGGTAGTGAAAGGCTACCACATACCTAAGCAGCGAATCTATTATGCGAGTGATGAACCAGATGAACCAAATAATTCTATTGGTTGCTGCTTGTCATAATCATTCGTAGCAAAGGATGACACTTGTAAGATCAATCCTAGCTGGTACCACCGCCATCATTATAGAAGATGCACCTGAGCCTAGAATGACCGGATGTTCGGTTCCAAATTATTTCTTTTGTAATAGCTTTGGGGAATATTCTTTTTATGGCATCATTGCAGGGGATTGTGAGATCTTTTCTGTTACTGCTCTTTGAAGCGGTGGGAGGTTTTCCTGCTATATATACTTTCTCTATTGATGAGAAATGGTCTAGAACTTGGAAAACATGCTGGTTTTAGTAAAAATATGCCAGACCTTTATTACTATTTTATTGAACTGCAAAAACTCTCAGACTGTGCTAATTGTTCAGCCTTTCTATTTTTATGCTATTTGATCAAACTATGAACTATGCTTTATATTTTCTTGACACTTCATTTGAGAACTTTTATATATGTTTGATGCAAGTTTGCTTACCTAGATCATGTCTAATGACTCTTCTTAGCAATGAGAATGTATGCAACGTTATTTTATGTCAATAAATGAATTGTCTATGCTATAATCTTAAGTCTCTGATGTTTTGGAACACAACAACACCATTCAGGCCCTTAAATCTATGATTTATCATGCCCATAATTAAATCTTGGTGCATTGCCTTAGGTTAGACTATACTTTATTATATCCACTTCCTTTTCCCTTTCCAAACCCCATTATAGAAGAAGTCAGCTTCTCTAAAATTCGGAGGTTACTCTATTTAGCACAAAAGGTCCCCCTTAAACTGAGTTTCCCATAAGACTCTATTACCTCGTCAATTTTTAGCGTCAATAGTTTGTTCTTTTTCTAGCACACCCAGTGGGACGCTAGCTTAATGAAATTGCATCTTAGAGGGGTGTATGAGCTATCGGCCTGTAACTAGATCCCAAACTGTAGGTGACCCTAGTTTACTAGTACCTCCGCTAGGGACAGTCCAGGTCGCAAATCAACTGGTAACTGTCCCATCCCCACTGCCCTTGCCTCTCACAATGTTTCCAGCCACCAACAAAAACTATGTAGCATGGGATGCCAGAAGTCCCTTGGTAGCCCCGGTACTGCCCCCTGTCTAGGGCGCTATCCCAGTTTTAGCCATGAAAGCTATACCAAAGTTTACCAGAGACAACTCAAGAATTCTAGTAGAATATTTATAGGATGTGGTGGATGTATGTGTGGTGCATGGGATTACAGCATAGAATGTAGCCCTAAGGCTTCTTGCCATGTCTTTTAAAGGAAAGGCGCTAGATTGGTACCGAACACTGAAACCTAATTCAATCCACACCTTAGATCAGCTCAGAGATTCGTTCTATGAGAGGTTCTCAAATGATGAAGATCGTTCTTCATTGTATTATCAACTATCCATCATAAAACAAGCCCCCCAAGAGGCTCTGATGGACTTTAATGCCTAATTTCACATGAATTGGCAAAGGATCCCTATTACCATACACCCGACTCCTGAGTTGGCATTTATATTTTATGTGAAGTCCATCAATCCTGGCATTTCTATGATGATCAAGTCTTTGGGGGGAGCTACTCTTCCAGATGCTTATGGTACTGCTATCAAAGCTGAGAATCATTTAATAGATTGCAGAAAATTGCCTCTTTGACCTATTATGTCGATATTTCTTGAAATATCGATCTCCGCACAAGAGGTCGCGTCAACTAGTGCACCTGCAACTACCCAGTCAATGTACACATATGTAGTAGGCTCACAAAATGTGGCTTCTACCAATGATGAAATAAGTGACCTCAAAGAGATGTTGTGAACCATGGCAAATGATATAACCACTCTTAAGCGAAACCAAGCAATGCCTCTTAAACCTGCGCATCAAAACTATCAAGGCGGGCAGTCTTCTTATCAGTAGAATCAACACTAGAGTGCGCCTCATGCTAATCCACCAACCCTCATGGAAAACCAAATGGTGTCAGTGCCTATTCCGCTGACGAGTGCGTTGCCCAGCTTGAGTAGGGAATTAACCGCAGGACAGAACAATCTTGTTGATGATATCAATCCATGGTGTTTCCCCTGCAGCAATGCGCATATGCCCTGGAACTATCCGCGTGGCAACCTACAAAAAAAGGTAGTGGAGCAACGTAGCCAAGGTGCAGGCAACAAAAAATGGAGGTTACGTATATTCCTCACCATAAATGGAGAGTGCGGTCCTTACCGTGCAAATGCAAGGAATGTCTTTAGAACAAGAATCTGATATTGCTCCTCATCATGCACTCTTCTCCTAGATGGAGGATGAAGAGACAGTGTTTGCTAATGATGCATTCATATCGAAAACACCACAAGTGCAGTCTGATTATAACACACGCTCAAAGAGGAGATTCACTTGTGAGTCGGTTATTTTGCATCTGGACAACCCACAACTCAAAGGCATTTCTGATCAAATTCTCAGTGCTTCAACCGTACCTTCACCTTCTCAACCATGGAAGGGAATTATTATAGCAAGAACCAAGGAGCATAAATCTCTGAGTTTGTCACCTTTTTATGTGGTAGAGAAATTAAAGAAATCATCCGCTAATGTGTCTCTATGGGACATTCTAGCTATCCCAGAACAAAAGATGCTATTACAAAAGGCGCTCCAAGAAAAGATCAACCCAACATCAACATAGTCATTTTCCAGTGTAGAGGTTGTTTATGAGATACCGGTAGCTAAGGTTCTTACAAAAAATACAAAGGAATCCCCTACCGAGAATAGAAGTAGGTTGAAACCTCAACCCTTCTTCTTGACTCTCATTATAGGAAAGAAGTTATTGCACAATGCCATGATTGATTCTAGTGCTAGTACCATGGTTATGCCTAAACAGATAGCCGAAGCTTTGGGGCTTAGCTACGAACCTATGAAAAGAGGGGTGATGCAGCTTGATGGAAATAAATTTGATACCATAGGTGTCATCAAAGCACTTCCTTTAACTCGATTTGCTTGCCCTAGTATCACGGTCCCTCAAGACACAGTGATCATAGATGTTCCTCCTATGTTTGGTCTTTGTCTTTCCCAAGAATTGACTTCAAAAGTGGGTGGATACCTGTCCTTGGATTGGTCACATCTAATACTTAGGACCAAACACGACGCAAAAATGAAGATAGAATTGGAGGCTCTACATTCTGAACATGTGGCTAATGAAGCCTTGATCAATTTTGAAGCCGTGCATACCTCTATCACCAAGCAACAAATGTATTGCATTGAATTGCTAGAGGAAGAGAAGGTGAGCAGAGATCAGAATGATAAAGAAGATGCTCTATTGAGTGAACACATAGACAATGATCCTTTTGGCAATTATCATGCTACAGGATTGGGCGTGTATGTAATTTATGATGAAGACCAGGTGCTTCTGAGGGTCACCAAAGAATCCAAAGGTAGCCAAGCAAATGAGCTATGGACACTATACTTTGACGGAGCAAGAAGCAAAGTAGGTGCTAGAGCAGGGATATGTCTAATATCTTCGCAAAATAATTTTTTTTAAGGTCTTTCTACTTTTATTTTTCATATTCAAACAATGACGCTGAATATGAAGGGTTAGTCCAAGGCTTAAGCCTTGCAGAACGAATGGGCATTAAGCAATTAATTGTGTTCAGAGATTCTGAACTGGTAGTTAACTAAGTTTGAAGAATTTCTACAGGAAGGAATGTCTGCATGAGATCCTATCGGCACCAAGTCTGGGACCTGGTTGATGGTTTTGAAGCTTTCAACATCCAGATCATTCCCCAAAGATAAAATAGCGATGCAGATCACATGACTGTGATTGGTGCTCAGTTTGATCCTATCTCTAACCTTCTTCATAGCGAACATTCAGTATGAGTACTAGTCCAACTAGTGATCCCCAACAATTATTAGAGTTGGAAAGTCTTTGAAAGTGATGAACACATCGCCTCGTTTATCTAGCACTCAGGGGAGTTCACCGATCAGCTTCAACCAAAGATTGCTGAGGCTTATGAAGGAAAAATTATGCAACTCAAATCTAATAAACTTCCAAAAGGATTGGTTACTCTTGAAAAAAAAAATTGATTGTGATGATGCCTAAAATGATAAGTGGAAGTTCGTGGTGGATAAAAATGATTATGTGGACCTTCGAGTCTTCAATGGTAGGAATCTCCAAGTCAGAAAAAATGTCTCACACCATGATAAGGAAAGGCTCATCAGTTTTTCTGAAAAGTATGGAGTAGTGGCCTGGTCCTATGATGATCTAGAGGGATATGATCCTGGCATCATTCAGCACACTATTGAGCTAACAGAAGGTGCAAAACTAGTCTGACAGAAATAGAGGCTAGTCAACCCTAAAATTGAGGCCCTAATGGCATAAGAGATAACTAAGCTCATTGAGTCATGCATTGTCTTCCCAGTCAAACATAGTACTTGGGTATCGAATCTGGTCCTAGTCTGAATGAAGAATGGAGATATCTACTTGTGTGTGGACTTTCGAGACCTAAATAGAGCATCTCTAAAAGACCACTATCTGTTGCCTTCTATGGAGTCAATCCTACAAATAGTTGTAGGATCAAAAATGTTTTCTCTGCTGGATGGTTTCTCCAGCTATAATTAGATACAATTTAAAGAAGAAGATCAACACAAGACTATGTTCACTACAAAGTGGGGGATATTTGCATATTCTAAAATTCCTTTTGGTTTATCCAATGTAGGAGAAACATTCCAAGGGGCGATGGACATTGCATTCAGCGAACTAATCAATAAGTTTATTCTAATCTATTTGGATGACCTTACTGTGTTCTCTAAATCCAAGGATAATCATTTTGATTATTTGGAATCAATTTTTCAAAAGTGCCAGGAGTTCAGAGTTTCCCTAAACCTGAATAAATGTGTATTCGGAGTGTCGCGGGGTAAGTTGTTGGGACATGTTGTGTCTAGGGAAGGTGTTTCAATTGACCCCGAACGGGTAAAGGCTATCAAAGAACTTCCCCTTCCAGTAAATAAGAAAGGTGTTCAGTCTTTCTTGGGCAAAGTAAATTTTGTCAGCAAGTTTATTTTTGATTTTGTGGGAATGATTAGGCCGATCACCCTAATGCTAAAGAAAGATCAAACATTCCAGTGGACAATCAAAGCTCGAGAAGCTTTTGGAAAGGTCAAAGAAGCTATTTCCACAGGTCCGGTGCTAGTTAATTTAGATCAATCTAAAGACTTTATAATGTATTCTTTCAATAGCAAGTCTAGTATTGCTACTATCCTAACCCAAAAGGATGACGAAGAAAAGGGGGAACATCTAGTGGCTTTCTACTCCCAGACCCTAAAGGAATATGAGGTGAATTATAATTTTGTTGAAAGAAAGGAATTTGCAATAGTTAAGGGACTTAAAAAGTTCCACCATCTAATTTCCTACAACAAGGTGCTGGTGTATGTTGCACATTCCAATGTGTATGAATATTCATGGAAGGGGAGATCACAGAAAAAAGGGATAATTGGATCACCAAGATCCTTGAATATGACATTGAAGTCAAGACTACTAAAACTATTAAAGGAAGAGGACTGTGTGAGTACATGGCATAGAATAAGGAGGTACTTGTCATAGAGGAGCAGCCAAAGCTTGTCTTGATAAATGAATTGGAATCGGAAGGCAGTTGGCTAGCTGATAGAATGAGATTCATGTAAACCAGAAGGTATCTGCTAGGTCTCTCATCCCAAAAAAGAGGTATTACTGGCTAAAAAATTGCAGATATACGCTAATAAGAGTCCTTTTCAAAACAAATTTCAATGTTGTTCTCTTGCGATGCATCACTTCGGAGCAGGTGAAGAGGATCCTCAATGCATTCCACAATAGTGCTACAGGCGGACATTTCTCTACCAAAACCACCACCATTAAAATCATGCGTGTTGGCTATTATTGGCCTACACTTTTTAATGACTCCCACTCTTTGGTGAATGATTACAAAAAATGCTAGTTCTTCACTGATAGAAGGAAAAATTCCGCAATGCCCCTCAAACCCATAGTGGTGGATGAACTGTTTGCACAATGGGGCCTAGACTTCATCAAAATGATCAACCTGATTTCTAGCATCAGACACAACTGGATTCTAACCACCACGGATTACTTCACAAGGTGGACAGAGGTTGTTCCCCTTAAAAGTGCAACAAAAACAATTTTTTTAGATTTCCTCGAGGAACTAGTGACAAGGTTTGGCCCTCCAAAAACTATCATTTCAAATAATTCTAGAGCTTTCCTAGGCACGAAGGTATGTCACTTTGCATTAAAGAATGGCATATTCCTTAAAACATCATCAAAATATTACCCACAAGGAAATGGTCTAGCAGAGTCAATGAACAAAAGCTTAGTTTGACTCCTTAAAAGGATTGGCTCGGAACACCAAAGGGAATGGCATAAAAACCTCTGAAAAGCACTCTGAGAAAACCACATAACTCCTAAGCAAGTCCTTAAGACTTCACCTTATGAGTTGGTATATGAGAAAGAGGTGTTGTTACCCATCTGCATGGAGATTTTGGCAATACAGTTGTTGAAATCTCTTGAGATAGAACAAAATGAAGCCATGGAGGTTCAGCTCACCGAACTGTTGAAAGTTTAGAAAAAAAGGGAGAATTTCCTAATAGCTATGACAAGTCGTCAACAGGTGGTCAAGCGATGGTTTGACAAGAAGGCTTCCAACCAAGGTCTAAAATGTGGAGACTTAGTGCTAAAATATGATAAAAGGGCTGCTATGCTAGGTCAGCATGGTAAATTTGATAACCTATGGGATGGTCCTTTTAAAATCATTCGATGCAAAGAACACAATGATTTTGAGCTAGAAAATATGGAACAGGAACCCTTAGGAATCCCGATCAATGGGATTCATCTTAAGCTATTCCATTAGGTGTTGAGCTCTTTTTTGTACATATGTAAATAGTGCTTTTATTTTATTTTCATTTCTTTAGCTGGTCTTTTGCAAATTAGTTTGTGCTTCGGTGAGTTTAACCCATTATTATTGGCGGGTGGAATACCAAAATTGCTTTACACAAAACACACCCATGTGTGGAGAAATAACATAATGAAAGTTGAGAGCCCATAAAACTGAAATATAGAAAGAAGGAAAGAGCATGGATTTTCTTCAAAAGATATATATCTATTCATATATGTTCCTTACATTACAAAAGTGGCTGAAAAGCCATAATCCAAAATTTAACAATTATTCAAGCTATTATATATATGGTGGCCTCTTTTCAAGCTTATATACAGCTATGGGCAGATGTTGTGAGCAGTTGGCAAGGAGAATTTTGTTGAGCAGGTAGGGGGTTTTCACCCAAAGGTATGGCTGGTGACAATTGATGTATTTACAGCAGTGTCCACTTCTTCCTCATCCATAGGTTCGTCGGCAGCACTGCCAGCATCATTCGGCACAACCGCCATTGGTAGGGGGAATACCAGGTTCCTGAAGTCAGTATACCAATCTACGTCATAGAAAGGTATTACATTGTAGCTGTAGAATAGGAAATGTAGGGTCTGAGTAACCCTCTACTGGTGCTAGTTGCGAGTCTATAGGTAGAATCCACTGAGGAACAACAACCAAACAACAATAGCTTCTTCCTCAATAAAGCGACACAGGTCGCTGGCTGACGGTAGGCCTACCCCATAGGCAGCATGAGCAACAACCTCACCAAGACCATTCAGGTACTTTTTGGGGAAGATTTATTTAACAAACTTCAGGATAAGTGGCTAGGGGATGTTGATGTCTAGCATGGACACTACGAAGTGGGAGCATATGTCAGTGTTCACACGATACTTATCATCATACTGTATATAGTCTTTGCCTAAAACCCACTTTATAGCTACCAAGACCAAGGAATGCTTATTCTTGGTCATCTGTTTCAGCCTCCTAGTTGAAACATCCCCTAGGAATGTCGTCTGTGACTTATACGAGATTAAGTGAAAAAGAGTATCCATAACTCTAACATTATCCCTAGGATTCTAAGCTAACGCTGAAATTTACCTATCACCTAACCTATGAGAAAGCTTGCATAAGACTCTGCTATTGACCTCTCACTACTCAAATGCTAAGTATGTTTTTCTCACTGCTTACTAGCCTATTTATAGAAAAATGACAAGACACTTGCTAATCCGCTTCAAAAAAATGTGATATGAAGCTAGTTGCTAACTTGAAAGACGTGCCTATGTTTTCTCACATTTCTGGGCCAGTTGCATCTGTGATAGCATGGCTCAATGCGTGCTAAATTAATAGGAGCTAATTAATTAGCTTTAAAAAGGTGGCACTCGTTGGCAGTGAGACATATGGCCGTACGCTATTGTGTCATCTCTCAAGTGTGTCCCAGAGCCCAAGGCGATATTCATATCTTTTCAGGCTATGATCGTTTGCTTGGCGTAATCATTCCTGCCAGGATATTAATTTCTAGTGCATACTAACGTAGGGTTAGCAAGAAAATTGCTGACTCAAATTCCAAGGGGATCACATCATATCACATGATCGCCAAACACAATAATGAACTCCAGCCACCTCAAAATGGCAAGTAGTTCATTTTGCACGAATTGCAAAATTAACGGTACATGCCGAATTAATTGAAAAAAGTATGCTTTCGCTTACCACTTTGAGTAGTTGAATAGGCCTAAGAATTATAGAAACTAGAAAAGGGTTGAAGAAAAATGGGATAATATCTACAACCCAAGGCTTGCAAAAAACCATAAGTCCCTCAGAGAGGTAGCCTGTGCAAGGTTATCGGCACCAAAGGCAGATCAGTCTATGGCATAGAGAGTTTGGTATAGTGGTCTCCCTTAATTTATGGTCTCACCAGTGCGCTATTGCCCGGGGGTAGTTGATGTTGCTATCTAGTGTTATAATCCTGATACTCACTATATTGAAGGCCATAGCTTAAGGGTGCACATCACTCCATAGGCCATATGATATATGTTATGCATCCCCGACCCAAGTAAAAGAAAAGAGAATATCGAGCCCTTTCCCCTGAGCAAAGGAGAGAAAATATGGAAGAAGATGAGAAAGAACTCAAAGTTCTTGTTGGAAGAGACTAGTAGGAAAGACATCTCAGCTGCTAAAGTTCCAAGTATTCCATTGATGCGCAGTGCATTTTGCGATGATCTCCAGGATGCCATGTCCATGCTAGCCTTTGTGTGCAGTCGAGACTCTGATGAGAAGATAGAGACCTTTCAACTTGGACCGAAATTTCAATTTTGCAAGCAACATGAACTCTTCTGGTATGATTTTGCTAAGTTTATGGTAGAAAAAATGATATGGCAAATTGAGAATTACCAGGCAGAGAAAAAAATTAGGTTTCTTCATTTCCTGGTCCACATGTTTCTACATCAGAACCCAAATTTCTTTGCCCAGTATTTTCCACTATCAATTTTTGATGAGAAAAATTAAAAAGGAAATAGCCAATATCCGCGTAGCTGGACCTGCTTCCCACATCACTCCCGGCCTAATATGCATTTGCGGGGACTGTTTATAAGCGGTTTGCATGATTTGTTGAGAAAAGGAAATATCGCTGGCTTCGATAAGGGCGATTCGTTTATCTGAGGATTTCACCCTTGTTGGTTCTTAGGAAAGATTTTCACGATTATTCTCTGAATACGGGGCTTTACTAGCAAACCTTTCCTACTCCTAACCTACATCATAGATAGAGTGCTCATGCTTGAAATGTTCTGACAGGTATGTATCATTGATTTTACTTTCTGTAGCAGTGAAAAGGTCAAGAAGAAGGAATTCTTCTCTTGTCCAAAGAATTTCAAGTCGGTGACTCTGATAAAGAAGCAATTAGAACAGTTGTTAGAGGACAAACTAGCCTATCTAGGGTTGGTACTGGTAGATGATAAGTGGGGATACAACCCTTTTGATGACTTGCCAGAGCCACATATGAGGGTTACCCATATTCCCCGACCATACTGGGAGAAGTGGCATAAGCCGCAGACGGACAAAGATGAGAATTTTGTTGAATTGGCATGTATCCCTATGCAGCACACTAGAGGTCCATGGCATAAGTTCTACTTTGTTGTGGTGGTGGCCCAGGGTAATATCCTCATGGAGCGCAACATGTACAACAGGTTAAAGAAAGATGAGGAATGGAGTGATGAAAAAATAGCGGCTTTTTGGAAGTATCACCAGGAAATAGCACAGTTGGATGCTCCTTACAATAAACTAAAGGATGACCAAAAATTTGAAAGGTGGTGGAAGGAAGGCCATCCAAGCCTGAGCTCTAGCATTAATAGAACAAGGACCTGGGAAGTCTAAGAGTGCATGAGGAGGGAGGAAGCCCCGGCCTCATGCACAAAAATAAGGGCAGGACAATCCTCCTATGTGTCCCACGAACATGCGCTTATATCAAGGAGGGTCCACATATACACTGCAGAACATACAAAACTAGCTGAGGAAGGGCTATCAACTACTGACAAATAGAAGATGACTGCAGACTGGGAAGCCCCCACTACGTAAAGCAGCCCCGTTAGATGAAAGTGTGAAGAAGTTTTGCAAAGACCCACGGATACGCTCCTAGCCCAACTGAACACAGAGGTGAGGAAGAGTCATTAGCAGGTCGGGTGACAACAACCAGATCAGGGTACAATTAGCGGCTCCTTCTTCTCTTGCATGGTATACTTTACACCTCACTAGTGATCCCTACCACCGTTTTATTGCCTTTTCCTTCTCACATTGAAATCAAACATATCAATAGAGCTTCCACTAGTTTTCACAAACCACCCATTAGCACTCCACGGTCCAATCAGGCGACCTTACGGCAGGATTCTCCAGATTTTACGATCATTATAAATGACTAGCCTTGTTGTTGGTTCTCAAACCAAACTATGGAACATGCCTCATTTCTCTCCACAAACTGTCACTCTCCAAAAGAAATAAATTTTTGTGCCTATGAAGATTACCTATCCTATTATACCTACCTTACGGGCCACTTTTCGCGCGAATTAGGACAAGTTTCCTTGCCGAATTCACTTAGCACATATATGCCGTTATTCAGAAGGGAGGGAACGCTTCTAGAATGAGGGAAATGCAAGGAAAAATAGTGTTGTGCAAGACCAAAAGTCTGAGGCTCTTTCTGATGGGAGACCCGACAAAGCAAGAGTTTACAATAATATGTACCAAGAGATGCATAGAAACTTGAGTCAAGGGGAGAAATCTGTGAGAAGACTATATAGAGACATATCTGAACTTGACATATGAAGGTGAGTAGATAAAAGCACAATCATGGAGGAAATGCAATGGGTAGTCACTTCTGACTTCCTTAAAACTGGTCACTAGCTAAAGAAGAAGGATGAGCAGCTCAAAGCAGCTAAGGAAAGGGTTAGTTTTCTGGAGAAGAAAGAAAAATCTTTAGAATTAGATATTACTTATATATAGGCCAAAAAGGAGACACTAATGCTTATGCTAAAGGATGGAGGAATAAACTTCAGGAGAGTGTGAAGACTGGGTTTGTAGCATGAGAGCTTCAAAGCAAGAACCAGGAGGCAGAAAAAAATTTACAACTGAAAAATGAAGAGCTAGAGCGCCTTCGCTTTGAGCATAGTCAGGGGATGGCACAAAAAAATGAAGAGTTGGAGCGTAAGAGGGCTTAATGCAACAGACAAAAATACAGAAAGAGAATTTTGAAATTAAAGGCCCTAAAAAGGCTGGTCTCAGAGAGCTTTGAGGGCAGAAGCTACTCATGAAAGCACTTAGAAAATCACTCCGAAGCTAAGAAGAATTGGAATAAAGAAATGAGCAGCTCTACGGAGCAGCTAGTGTCCGAGAAAAGGAAAAATGAAGAATTGGCTGAGGCCATTATTTCAAGAGACGCGAAGATTACTTCGCTTAAAGCATCTCTCCTACCTCCCCCTTCACAACCTGATATCATTCCGCCGGTTAGGAAATTATACATTTCTCACTGGGAGAAAATTAAAACCTTTGGCCTAACACTATAGCCTACCCTCCAATTTATTGACAAGGCATCAAGGCTTAGCCAAGAGGCCCATGATATGATTGAGCAGTTCTCACGGTTCATCTTGGAAAAGAGTTAGAGGAAAAATATCTGCTCACCAAGCTATACTTGGTCTTTGATGAGAGCCTGGTCAGAGTAGGTATTGAGGATCGGGACGCTGCTGCTCAAACGGAAAATAAATTCAGCCATTGTCAGTCTGCCTTACAGCGCACTAAGGCAGCCGCGACTCTTTTGAGTAAGACACTAGATAGAATACGAGTAATTTTCTCTGAGTTAGGCAAGATGGGACTGCCATCCCCGTTCCTCGAGGATGGCTCTATTGCCACGACTATGCAGATTGCAAAAATTATAGAAGAGAAGGAAAACGGCTTGGAGGCTTTCAAGGAGTTCAACCATCCTCCCACGACAACCAACATTGAGGAAGTCATTCATCCACTCTCACAACTGGTATTTCATATACAAGCAGGGGCTGGTTTACCCAATATGCTGCCTCACAAAGAAAGATATTGATCTAAGTGGAGCACAGGAGAATTTGTGCAACATAGTGAAGCCATCCGAGGATGAATGGTCGCCTTTGTAGGTGGCTTTTTCCAACCTCTGACTCCATTATCCCAATGGATAAGGCTCTATTCTGTAGAACTAAAAAAAATTTGGGTTCTTTGTTCCTTAGTTCAAACGCCCCTAATAGTCACAAAAAGTTGTAAATAAATATTTAACCAGCTCCCTTCGGGTTTATTTTTCTATACGCCGGCCTATGCATCGCCAAGTCGGCTCGGCCTTTTATCAAGGCTTTGATCTGCCACTCCACACATCTATTCTTCACAACTTCGAGTATTGGCATTCCCTTTGGATCCCGAGAAACTCTGCTATGCTTCCACATGTCGCGGCTGCGGGATGTTTTTGTTTCTTGTTTCCTTGATGCCTCATCGAGCTATGAAATGCTGCCACAAAGCCCTCGTTCCTAAAGGTGTTGGCGGGCCCCATAGTTTCTGACTGCCATATGCTCTAGCTACATGTCGAGTGTTCACAAATCCTTCAGTGTAGAGATGAAATCATAATAGTGGGCAGTGAAATTCTACCACACATCTTTTGCACTCGGTTGATGAATGTCCCCTCTGTTGTGATAAGGTACTCCGCCCATTCGACACATGTTGCATTTTTGCAAATCCTCTACAGTGATGGGAGAAAGGTTCATGCAGGCAGCGAAAGGCTGTCACGTGCCTAAGCAACGAATCTATTATGTGAGCGATGAACCAGATGAACCAAATAATTTTATTGGTTGTTGCTTGTCATAATCATTTGCAGCAAAGGATGACACTTGTCTAATCAAGCCTAGCTGGTACCACTGCCATCATTACAGAAGATGCACCTGAGCCTGGAATGACCAGATGCTCAGTTCCAAATTATTTTTTTTGCAATGGCTTTGGGGAATATTCTTTTTATGGCATCATTGTAGGGGATTGCGAGATCTTTTCTGTTACTACTCTCCAAAGCGGTGGGAGGTTTTCTGGCTATATATACTTTCTCTATTAATGAGAAATGGTCCAAAACTTGGAAAACATGCTAGTTTTAGTAAAAAGACGCTAGACCTTTATTACTATTTTATTTAACTATAAAAACTCTCAGACTGTGCCAATTATTTGGCCTTTCTTTTTTTATGCTATTTGATCAAGCTGTGAACTATGTTTTATATTGTCTTGACACTTCATTTGAGAACTTCTATATATGTTGGATGCAAATTTTCTTACCTAGATCATGTATAATGACTCTTCTTGGTAGTGAGAATGTATGCAACATTAATTTATGTCAATAAATGAATTGTCTATGCTATAATCTTAAGTCTCTGACGTTTTGGAACACAACACCATTTAGGCCCTTAAATCTATGATTTATCATGCCCATCATTAAATCTTGGCGCATCACCTTAGGTTAGACTTTACTTTATTATATCTGCTTCCTTTTCCCTTTCCAAACCCCATTATAGAAGAAGTCAGCTTCTCTAAAATCTGGAGGTTACTCAGTTTAGAGCAAAAGGTCCCTCTTAAACTGAGTTTCCCATAAGACTCTGTTACCTCATCAATTTTTTCCATCAACACATAGTATTGGTGCCTGATAGACAAGGCCAAGGATTTAGCTTTGGTTGGGGACTCGCATGGGTAGGGATGGTTCAAAGGATGACACTCTATCTTGGGGTCCCATCATTCTTGCCTCACTATGTCATGATATGCACCAGGTTATTTATCTAAGGTGGTAGGTTGTAGGGGCTGGAGTCACACTTTTTCACATTTGGGTGTGGGAGCACATTGTCATGCTTCACCCTATTATTACACTTGTTGACATTGATATTGACCAACTTATTGTTTATAGATATGGATCCATGACCACCCTACAACACATAGATACCAAAGGGATCACCTATTGGAGGCGAGTGATTGAAGACATGAGAAGTTTTAGATGGAGGCCTTGGATCTAGGCCCATCCTTGGTATGATGACCAAGAACATTTGTTTATGCTCACCAAACTAGATATATTTTGGGACAAGATAATACCATGGTAGAGAGGTACCTACTTGATCAGGTGGCTTGTCAATTTGGTGAGGTGCAAGACATAGTGCATCCCACATACAGGTCCATATTTGCACAAACTACCCAAGAGATAGTATAGGAACAATAGTTCCTGCCACAAGTGATGATAGATTATTTCAAAGCACTCGTCACATAGCTATGGGTATATTTTGGTGGCCTATATGAAGATTTCATGATATAAGGGAGAACTAAGACCAATTATTTCACATACGAATTTAGATTCTAGTACCTCGAATGTTGGTATGAGAAGTTGCTTGATGAGGAATTCAAATTTAAGAATGTTATGTGGTATGTCTAATAAGAACCCAATAGTTTCCATAGCATCAATTGCTTGGTTTTTGACACTGGGCATTTGCTCAAATGTGATGTGGATGAAGAAATCTTTGAGACTTTCCACCATATTTTTGTAAGGTGTGAGCTTATTATCCTTGGTATGATAATCATCATTGACTTTATTTACAATTAGCTATGAATATCCATTGACCTTTAATTCTTAGATTTTCCACTATATCACAATTCTCAATCCTATTATAAGAGCTTCATACTTGGCAATGTTATCAGTGCATGGGAAAGATAGTACATATGACTCAGGAATACAATCACCATGTGGGGTGATGAAGAGAATTCCTTCTCCAGATCCGTGTTTTGTATGTGATACATCAAAGGATATCTTCCACTAATTCACTATGTTGAGGACAAATACTAACTCATCAAGAAACTTAGACACCAATGAATTCTCTGCGTAGATAGGTGCCTGTTCTAGTTGATATGCAATGACCTACCCATTGATAGCTTTTCTCTCCATGTATTCTCTATCAAAATCTATTAGGATCATTATCCACTTATCCATTCATCCTATGAGAGTTGTCTTGGGTAATAGATATTTCAATGGATCGATCTTAGCAATGACCTTTATTTGGTGTGAAAGCATGTAGTGTCCAAATTTCTATGAAGTGAACACCACTAATAGGCAAGCATTTTTAATGGATGATTAATTTATATCATATCCAACCAAATTCCTACTAATATGTTAAATTTATCTCTCCTTCACTGTTTCATCATGTTGAGGAAGAAGAGCACCCAAAGTTGCTAATATAGCCAAGATATAAAGAATCAAAGGTTTATTCAGTATTGGTGGCATAAGGATAGGATGTGTGTTATGAAATAACTTGCACAATAGAAGAATATGATATGAAATATGCTGCAAATATTTGATAATAACTAAAAATAACAAGCCACTTCGAGGGGGAAAACCTCCAAATATCTCTAATGAGAACACACTTCACAACTTGATGATGAAATAAGACTCACAACCTCCTATATATACCTATTTATGCCAAAGGATATCACCTAGGCCA
>VDFB02000007.1:192135906-192257374 GCA_007258455.2 Sequoia sempervirens
CTCCATTGCAAGGAGGTGTTGAAGATTAGTCAAGGACAACAAGAGTGATCGTGTTTGGTAGAAAAGAGCATGTGCAAATTGAGAAAGACAAAAGAAAAGTGAAGGAAGCCAATGCAAAGGTAGAGAATGGTCTAAGAATGAAGACCAAAGTGGGTGATTTAGAGCCAAAAGCTGGGACAACAAGAGACAAAGATGAATTCTTTGAAAAGGTACAGAGTGAGTTGAAAGAGTATGGTGGAATAATGATAGGGACAGTCCTATGTCCCTTGGCTACAAAAGAAGATAAAAGGAAGTTAGTTATAGTTGATACAAAGGCTGGTAAGATTAAGAAGGCAGTCACAATTATAGAAGAGGGGGATTCACTACTCACAAGTTCTCTTCATTTAGAGAGCCTCACGAGGTGAACTTCCCTAAACTACCTCAGGAATCAACAGTGAGATTTCTAGAATTTGAAAGAATAGGTCACAAAGATTTTCTGGATAGACTGATGAGCTCTTAGCCAAAGGATGTCAGCACGGAATATAGATGACAATGCAACACACTGGAATATCAGAGGTGCACTAGCATCTTGTATGGACTAGAAAGTGAGAATGTCATAGAAAATGCCTAAGCAATAGCTAGCAATCCAATTATTGAGAACCGATAGAATGTAGGAAAATGATAGAATGTGATAAAGTAACAGAAAGTGATAGAGATGAGATGAAGAGAAGTAGAAATCACAAAGATAAAGAGAAGAAAGGAAATACTTACAACTATGCAAGTGATGAAGCCTCTAGCATGTGAATGTCTTCAAAACCTGTGTCTATAAGATATATGGAGAAAGTATTGGGGCTATATAGGGATTTGCCTTAGTCAAACCCCCATTTTGGTGTTCCCACCTCCACAAATAGCCAGATAGAAAGAGAGAGAGTAACTAAAATAGACAAAGCATGTGGTGAAAGAAAAACCCACTTAGGAGTAGAACCTGCACCACCAAGTAGGAGTGATAAAAGCAATCCCTGCTTGAGGAGAACCTGTATCACAAAATAGGTGATAAAAGAAAACCCTGCTTGAGGAGGAGAACCCATATCACCAAGTATGCAAATGATAAGGGATATGGAACCCCAAGGTGCTCACAAGTGAAAAGTAAAGAGATAGAGCTACAAAGAGTGTTGTAAAGAAAGCTTGAGAGATCTTGAAGCTACTACAACAAGCTATATTGAGTTGTGTAAGCAAGGGTTGGAGTGTAGAAGGCTAGAGACAAAGCTAGAATGAAGTTGGAATCAAAAGAGTGGAGCTGGAAGAAGTTTAGAACATTCCACTCCTAGAGTATTAAATGTCATTTAAGTCATTTTAATTTTATTTTGACAAATAATGTAAAAATAGCAAAAATTGGCAATAGTTGTTATGGCAAGATTCCAAAATCACAGTTATGGAAGTCCAAGTGTCAACTTAGTGGAATTATCTTTAAAATAAGGTGGTAGTGGGTTGATTCATGTTAGAAATTCCTAAATAAGGCCTTGTACATGTTGGGAAGGGGGATTTAATGAAAATTTGAAGTTCTTGTATGCCAAAAGTTCATTTTTATTTTGACATAATTTTTTGTAGCTACAAGCTATTGTATGAATCTATACAAGCTTCCTTTGCTCTAACATTGTTTGAATCTAGTGTAGGATAGAACTAGATTTTATTTTCATCAGATTTAGAGGCTCTACATTGAGTTTAAGAGATTTTATTGCTGATCTACTAAAAACAAGTCTAAATTTGCACATACAAGGGTTTTGAAGCCATAGATGGAGTTTGACCCATTCCACCTTTTGTAAATTTTTGTAAATAAGTGGAATGGATCTAGAAATGTAGGATTAGGTGTTTAGAGGCTTGTGGGATCATGGGAAGGTCGTTTGAGGTTATGGGCAAGAAGCCAAGTTGCAAAATTGAGTGGTTGAGTGGAAAAAATGAAAAATGGAGGTTTAAGGTTGCAAAAGTGTGTAAAACTTGGGGGAAACAATTTATGAGGTGTCTTAGATGTGTGTAGACCTATTTAAGAATATTTTAGTTATTTTCCAAGATTTTTGAGGCATATAACTGAGATTTTCAAGAAGCCCTCTTTGGAAGGACATAAAAAGATAGATTTTGCAATCCGGTGTTTTAGAAAGTGTTTCTTTGTTAGGTAAAGGTGGATTTTGTGGTTTTGAGACCTGGTAAGTGGTTGACCAGAAGAAATTAGACATGCATCAAGTTTTAAGAGTAATTCCTTTGTAAAAGTGGCCTATTTAGCCTTGTAGGATAGCAATCCAATCAAGTTTTAAAGGAGTTAGTCCAAAGTGACCATAGTTGCATGTAAGATATGTTTTAGAAGGGTCAAATGGGTCCTAGAATCTAGTTTTAGTTTTAGGAGATTTAATGTGGTGTTGAATTTGTACCCGATTTCACCTATATGGTCAACTACAAGAGTTTAGTCTGTGAATGCAACAATTTGTGAAATATGATGAAACTAAGAATTATGAGAGTTTTGTTGATTTAAACCTATCAAAAATAGGATGATTAAAATTTTTTGAGGTCAAGGTTTTGATTCCCTCAAGTGGAGTTGTGTTTGGTTGGTTGAAGGTCTCCTATGCATTGCATCAAGATGTTGATTAGATGTTGTGAGTACATGGAGCTATCTTTATAGTGTTGCAGGTGTGCTAACATGATGAGTTGCTAAGTGTTGTTGAGAAGACATAGTTGTGTGTGCTCAAAATGTGCTCTGGTTTGTGCTTTGCATTTATTCTGTGTTGATCCTCTACTTGTGCAGATCTAAAGTGTTGTTTATGCGAATATATTGGTGATATATCCTAGATTGTAGCTTCTGGTTTAATGGAGAGTGAAAGTTGTGTTCACCAGTGTGTGAACTGGTTTTATAGATCTATTTTTCTTTGGATTGGGAGAAATTTTTCTACTCTGCAGTCCTCCACTAGTTTTTTTCAGGTCTTGCGGATCTGGAAGATGTCTTGTAATGGTGTTGTATGTTTTTGTCAAAGGTTTTCATGATTTGGTGCTCTAGAAGACAAGTTTCAGTGTTGTTGTGTGTGTCTGTGTAGTCTGGTTGGACTGGTGAGATGTATTATGTTTTTTAAGGTTGTTGCATTTCTTGCAAATGTATCTAAAGGTATCTGAGATGTGTTCCACTAATTTGTGAGCCATGTCATGTGGTATGCATGTTATTTTCTCATTGCAGTAGCATGTACTTGAAAGATCATTTGTGTTTTCAATAGGTTTGGCCAACCTGGTGTTTACACTTCATACGAAGGATTAAGAATCAATTGAGGAAGTGTGTGATTGATCTGAGACATTTTTTTTTGGTCTTGGTTAAGTGTTTGGTCCCCTCTCATTCCTTTCCACCACAAGAATGTTGTTTTTTTGACCTAATTTGAATTTATGAAATGAAGCGTGTGTAGCTGACCTTGGAGAAAGTTTCTAAGGTTGAAGTAGGTATAAATACAAGTCAAGATGTTGTGAATGAATCAATCAAGTAATCCACATGTTTGAAAAGCAGATTTGTGCGAAAGTGAATTGACGTAGTAGTACTTTAATGTGTTAGATTCCTAAAAGCAGTGAGCTAACTATGTCTACAATCCTTCTGATCAGGCTACAGATGTGCGTAATCTATTGTGGTGGATTTTTTTCTATAATCTTCTGTATATGTAGGAAGTGATCCTCCTTGTTGGATAGTGAGTCATTTCTGTAGGTAGTGAGCCTTGTATCCAGGCAGTGAGCCCCTGGCAGTGAGCCTCTTTGTAATTGGTAGATACAATGGCATACAAATTGGTGATCCCTATGTTTGATGGATCTGACTACAGTGACTGGAAATTTTAGATGATAAGTTACATAATCTCTCTTGGTTATAAGACCTGGAAGGTTGTTGAGAAGAAGTATGTTGCACTGACAGTGGTCCCTCTTCTGTAGATGATATTTCTTCTTATGAGGAGAATGGAAAAGTGAGGTATGCAATCTATAGGTGCTTTATCTAAGACTAAGCAAAAAAAAAAAAATTCTTTGGGCACTACTTATGAAGTTTGGAAGAAGTTGGAAGATATATATGAAGGAAGTGATAGAGTGAAATTGTCAAAGAAGCTAACAACTAAATGTAGATATGAGAATTTGAAAATGGAAGAAGGTGAAGATATTGCAAGATATTTCGAGAGGGTTCATATTTTAGTGAATGAATTAAAAAATAAAGGTGGTACTCTAAGAGATGAAGATGTGATGGAGAAGATTTTGATGACTCTACCAAAGAGTTACAGTGATAAAGTTTTAGCCATTGAAGAAGTGTATGATCCTAGAAGTTTACTAAAGAACAACTATTTGGCTCCTTGACTACATTTGAGATGAGGAAGTTTGGAAAGAAAGAGGACATAATCAACATTTAAAGCTACAAAGATAGAAGATGATCCGGATAGTGGTGGTTTAGATGAGTTGGAAGCAAATTTTAAAAGGAAGTTGAAGAAAGGTACTAATAAGTACAAAGGTATGTTTCCTTTTAAATGTTTGAGTTGTGGAAACATTGGCCACTAAGCTTCAAGATGTTCAAATAGAGTTGTACATAAGAAGAAAAAATATAATAAAGAAAAGAATGATAAGAAGTTCAAGAAGTTGTATTATGTCAGAGAAGATGTTGGGATTTCCAATGTTGAATCTAATTTTGAGGATAATCATGATGAATGCTTGTTTTTAGCTTTAGAGAGTAAATGAGTTTCTACTAAATCTGGAAGATGTGCAAGGGAAAGTGGTCCAGAAAGCAAGAAGGATGAGATGGAAGGTACTCTTGTTATTGCATTTCATGCTAGACAAGATGAAGACTATTAGGTGATTGGCAGTGGCTGCTCAAATCACATGACCAGAGATAAAAGTAAGTTCACTAAGCTTGAAAAGTATGATGGTGGATTAGTTTGCTAAGCTTGAAAAGTATGATGGTGGACATGTAAACTTTGTTAATTTTATTAGGATTAGTTCAAGAGAAGTTGTTAGAGATATGCCTAAAATCACAAAGCCTACTAATATTGTGTGAAAAAGTTGTCAGTTGGGAAAGCAAACAAGATGCAGTTTTAAAGGAAAAGAGCAATCAACTACCGGAATGTTGGAATTGATTCATACTAACCTCTATGGCCCCAAAAGAATAGGAAGTCTAAATGGTGACAGGTATTTCGTGCTCCTTGTTGATGATTATTCTAGAATGACATGGGTTACATTTCTTAGGGAGAAAAGTCAGTCTCTGGATAAGTTTAAAGTGTTTAAGGAAAGAATAGAGAATGAAGTAAACCTAAGAATCAAATGCTTAAGGTCTGATAGAGGTGGAGAATTCACTTCCAGTGAGTTTAATACATTTTGTGAAGAGCATGGCATAAAGAGACACTTTTTTGCTCCTAGAATTCCTCAGTAGAATGGAGTTGTTGAGAGAAAGAACCGTACTGTTCAGGAAGCTACAAGAACTATGATGAAAGAAGTAAATGTACCTGATGTATACTAGAGAGAGGCAATCCACACTGTTGTTTATATTCTTAACAGAGTTCAGATCAAAGGTAACAACACTAAGACACTTTATGAGCTATGGACTAGTAAGATTCCTACTGTGAAGTATTTTAAGGTGTTTGGAAGAAAGTGTTACATTAAAAGAGATGATGAGAACCTTGGAAATTTTGATGCTAGATGTGATGAAGGAATTTTCTTTGGGTATTCAACTAGTAGCAAAGTATACAAATGATTTAATAAGAGATTGAGGAAATTTTTTGAGAGTGCAAATGTGAAGCTTGATGAGGATATGCACAGACCAGTTGAGATAAGTGAAGTTGAACTAGATGAGCCTATCTATGAACCTGTACTAGAATAAAATAAGGAAGAAGAAGAATAAAAAATTGAAGAAGAAGAAGAAGAGACTCTAGAACTGCTCCTAAGAATCCTAAGTATGTAAAGTAGAATCATCTTGAAGAATAGATAATTGGAGAAAAGAGTGAAGGTGTGAAGACAAGAAGTAAATTGGTAGTAGCTAAGGTAAATCTATGTTTAATTTCGAAGATAGAACCTAAGTTTGTGTGTGAAGCATGCAAAGATGAGAATTGGGTTAGAGCAATGAAAGAGGAATTGCAGCAGATAGAAAAGAATTAGACATGGGAATTGGTTCCTATACCTATAAATAAGAATGTAATTGGTTCAAGGTGGGTATTCAGGAATAAGTTGAATGAGAATGGAGTAGTGAGAAACAAAGCAAGAATTGTATGCAAGGGATATTCACAGGTTGAAGGAATATATTTTAAGGATACATTTTCCCTAGTACCTAGAATGGAGGTTATTCGGATGTTCTTGGATTTTTGTGCTCATAAATATTTCAAGTATATCAGATGGATTTCAAGCCTACATTCCTAAATGGAGAATTGGAAGAAGTGTATATGGAACTGTTAGAATTGGCTATGGCTGCCACACAAGATCTATGGACCAAATGGAAAGCACAAGAAAGAGAGAAATGATATGACAAGAATAAACTGTATTCAATGTCATTGATATGATAATTCTTATTATGATTATTTACAATGAGAGAGACCCCTTGGTTATATAGCCAAGGTGAGAACATAGAAGGGCATAAGATTATGACAAGTGTCGTAATCTTATGACATGAGACAACTATGAAGAGCTATCACTCCACAAAAGGTGGAGAGATAATCACATGATGTGTCCACAAAAGGTGGAAATGATGAGGTAATGACATGTCAAGTCCACCAAAAGTGGAAATTCTCCAACAAGCTCCTATGTGGTCCCTAAGTAAACTTAACTAAGGTGTAATTATGACCTAGGACAAGGTACAAGACATTTAATTACACCAACACCCCCCCTTAAGTGCAACTTAGGGAGAATATACACAAATGCAAACAATGCGAGATGGGTCCTGGCTACTAGGAAATGTTAGGTACCCATATACAAACAATGCAATCAATGCAATCCCTTACAAACAAGGAAAGGGAGAAAACCTCATGGGAAATACTCCCCCTCAAAAGAGAGATGAAATACAAAATAGAAATGCCATACTCTCAATGAAGAATGAGAAGGTAAAAACCCCATGTGAGGAAAAAGACCCCCCCATAAGAGAGAAGTAGAAGAGAAGCAAGGTAGCCCCCCCTCAATGTTGAGTCTCCTGCAATGATGGTAGAAGCTCGACATTGAATGCTGAAGATGATCCAATCTTGTCGAACAATGTTCCTCCCCTTGGGAAGAAACAAAACCAAGGATGTATGTAGGATGTCAAGATGTATGAAGTATGATGATGTCTCTGAAGCATGCTCAAATGTCTCCATGTCGATGCCGAAAGCTGAACCACTCCAATCAAATGCTCTAGGCCACACTGCTGAAGAGTACAATCCAACATCTAGTAGAGGATAATGTATCCAAAGACAAGGATATCCCCTCTGAAGACATAGAATCCTCCTCCAAATGTTGTCCAAAAGTATCCACACTCACGCCAAACTGAGAAGAATGATCATGTAGAGAATGAACAAGAGGGTCAAGGTTTTCCCTCACAACAACTAAAGAAGGTTCATCTTCATCAAAGAGAAGATGAATGCTATCAATGGTGTCCTCCAAATCTGCAAGATGAGACTCCACAAACAAGTCTGAAATACCTGTGAGGAAGCCATCCAAAGTAGCCATATCTAGAAGACTATGTATGTCCTGCTGCACTGAATCACTAGGAGCCAAAACTATAGAAACACAAGCATCATCAACTGCAACAGTAGGTGGAGGAGATGAAATGCAGGGCTCAAGTACTAGATCTGATGTGAGTATGCCCAAGTTCAAAAATCCAAATGTCTCCTCAGAATCATGGTATTGGTGATCAACAGTCGAAGGAACAAGATCATCATCAGAAGCAAACTGTGCAAAGGAATACAATCGAGATGAATGATCAACCACCCCTATAGCAATGATATCTCTAGTCTCCAAGTCATGAATGATAATAGAATCAGGAGTGAACTCCATAGTTCTCCCATCTCCACCATGTGTAATCTGATAAATGAAAAGTAGATTGTTTGTCAAATGAGGAACACACAAGAAATCCTAAAAAGTGTTCTCCCCAATGCTAATAGATCCCTTCCCTGTTACACTCATATATGTATTGTTTCCCATCAAGATAGGAGACATACTACAACGCTGAAATGAAGAGAAGATATTCTGTGAAGATGCCATATGATGAGATGCTTCTGAATCTAGAAGCCATCTCCCTGATCCTGGACTTGAATGAGCACAAAGAGCTTGTCCTTTATATCCTGATGTTTGACCTTTGTCCTTTTTAGACTATTTTGAAGTAGAAGGAGAAGAAGATTCAAAAATTCTAGAAGGAAAATCAATGTGATTCTTTTTGAGAAGATTTTTCAACTCATTAGTATCCTTCTTATAACAATAATTTTCTTCATGTCCATCCTTCTTGCAATATGCACAAAAAGGTCTCTCCTTCTTAGATGTTTCTCCTTTTAATAATGAGGATTCTGATTCTTTATGTGGCTTTTTCTTTTTCTTCTTTTGCTTCTTATCAAGATTCCCTGATTCTTTTTGTACCTTAGACTCATTAGCCACCAATGCTTGTGGTTTGGAAGTCTTGATTAGACCCATGTTCATTAACTTAGCTTCCTCTTGGATTAGGAGATTTGCAAAGTCATCAAACTTAGGATCAACATATGATGCTCCCATAGAAATTCGATGGGTATGAAAGCCAGAAACAAATACTGAATAGTTAGGACCAAGCTTGGATAACACATTCAAAATCAATTGTAAATCCTTTTTTTCAATAGTCCATTCTTTCAACTGTGTTCTTAGTTGCTTGATTTTGGAGATGTAGTCTTGGATGTGGTCAAAACTTTTAGGATCAAGATTGATCAAATCATTATCAATATGATAGCCTCTAATCTTATCTGTTTTACCATACAATTTCTCAAAAGTCTCCCATACTTCTTTAGGTGAATTACATGATTCAATATGAAACTGCAAATCAAATGAGACTAATGAACATATGCATCCAAGTGTTTTCTCACGATCAATCTCCCACATTGCCAATTCTTTAGCATCAGTAGGTTTTTGAATTGTGTCCTTTAGATAACCTATTAGACCTTTCATAATGAGATAGTTTGATACTAATTTTCTCCATGTAGCATAATTATGTGGATTTAGGGGTTCAATTTGAGATCTCCCCATTGTAAGAACACAAATCAAGGAAAAGAATGCAAACAATCACTGCAAGATTACCCCCCCAAATCACTCAATCAAGAAACCCCCCAAGCAATATCTGATTTGGCACTTTATATTTAGTGCGTTTACAGTTGCTAGATGCCAAAAACAACAAACTAGACTTGATCTTAGTGCTTACAAATGCCAAAATAGGCCACAGTATCAAGTACAATTTTTGGTAAAAAAATGAGATCAATCTGATCATACCACTGAGAAGTATAGGAAAAATCATGCACTTTAAAAAAAAAATGCACACAAAAATGTTACCGTAGGAGCAAGATATGAGCTCCCGAAGTTCCCAAAATGAGGACGAAGTAGCAAACCTGTGAGAGAATACAATTTTTGGAAAAAACCAGAACCAAAAACAAAAACTAATTTGCACAATGTGTAGAGCGAAAATTAGCCAAAAAAAAAAAAAATTGCAAAAAAAGGAGTCAAAATGAGCAAGATATTACGCTTCAAAGTTAGACTGTGAAAATGAAAACTCAAATGGTGAGGGGCAAAACTTTTTCAAACAGTCACTAACGTCACTGCTGATGTATTGCTGATGCAGGATGATGTCATCATTTTACTGGCTTAAATTTGACGTCTTTGGGCCCGTCAAAAAAGCATATTCTCCCGGTCGACAGAATATTCTGCAGCCGGTTGGAATCTTAGCAAATGACGGAATATTCTTTAAGCATTTACCGCCGGTGATTATTGTCGGTGGAATTTGACCAAAATTTTTGACCGACCGGTATTTTTGTTTTTCAGATTTGTTTGAACTCCCACTGGTATGTTGGAAGGTTTGCCGGAGATGTGTGGGGGCCGAGGGCCCGCGTGGCCCACTGTTGTGTGGCCACGTGGCCTGCGCAGAGGGGCCCGCAGGTACCCTTTGTACCGCACGGGTACACTGTACCCTCTATACAGTCCATAGAAATTAAAATTTCTGCTTTTTCTCTTTTTTTTTATTTTATTTTTGATTTTCCAAATCAAAATTTTATAATCAAATAAAAATTGAAATTTTTCTTAAAAAAATTTCAAAAATTTTCAATTGAAATTTTTTTAATTTATTTTCTAAAAAATCGTACCACTGTCATAATGACCTGGGGGGGCCGTACAGCTCTCTGGGCAAAAAATTTTTTTTTTCACCGGATGACTTGCTTGCTGGACAAATTGACAGTCAATCTTAGGGTTTTTGGCCCTTCTGGACGCGATGGCAGGGTCGGATTTGACCCAAAATGCTCCAAAATTGCAGCTACCTTATGGATCTTACAACCACTCTTAAGCTTCAAACCCTCATAGATTTGGCCTCGTATGTCCGATTTGGACGAAACAAAAGGAAAAATCAACTATCTCGAACCTTTTGGACGCAATGGTGAGCTCAGATTTGCACCAGAAAGCTCGGATGTGAACCTACAATAAAGAGCCACGAACGGAACCTCCTCAGATTTGTAATCTCTCTTCAGTAAAAGACTCTCCAATGGCACCCAAACCGCTCTGATACCATGTTAGAATTGGCTATGGCTGCCACACAAGATCTATGGACCAAATGGAAAGCACAAGAAAGAGAGAAATGATATGACAAGAATAAACTGTATTCAATGTCATTGATATGATAATTCTTATTATGATTATTTACAATGAGAGAGATCCCTTGGTTATATAGCCAAGGTGAGAACATAGAAGGGCATAAGATTATGACAAGTGTCGTAATCTTATGACATGAGACAACTATGAAGAGCTATCACTCCACAAAAGGTGGAGAGATAATCACATGATGTGTCCACAAAAGGTGGAAATGATGAGGTAATGACATGTCAAGTCCACCAAAAGTGGAAATTCTCCAACAAGCTCCTATGTGGTCCCTAAGTAAACTTAACTAAGGTGTAATTATGACCTAGGACAAGGTACAAGACATTTAATTACACCAACATGAACAACCAAAAGGATTTCAGCTATCATACAAACCATATATGGTTTGTAAGTTGAAAAGGGAATTGTATGCACTAAAACAAGCTCCCATAGCATGGTATGAAAGATTGGATACATATTTGACACAACAAAAGTTTAGCAAGGGCTCCACAGAAAGCAATCTTTATTTCAAGGTGGAAGGAAATAGAATGTTGATAGTAGTTTTGTATGTTGATGATATCATCTTCAGAGGAAATGAAGGTATGTGTAAGAGATTTGCAGAGCAGTTGCAAAAAGAGTTTGAAATGTCTATTATTAATGAGTTGAATTTCTTCCTTGGATTGCAAATGAATCAAATTAATAAGGGGATATTCATTTCACAATCAAAATATGTCAAAGAGTTGTTGAAGAAGTTTGGAATGGATGACTCCAAATTGGTTAGTACTCCTATGGTGACTAGATGCAAGCTAAGTAAAAATGATGAATTTGTTAAAGTTGATTAGAGCAAGTATAGATCTATGATTGGTGGACTATTGTATCTTACTGCTACTAGACTGGATATCATGCATGCAGTATGTTTAGTTGCAAGATTTCAAGTAGAACCAAAAGAATCATATGTTATAGCTATGAAGAGGATATTCATATATTTTAAGGGCACTTTGGATTATGGCTTGTGGTATCCTAAGGATAATTATTTCACTTTAAGTGCTTACATTGATGTTGATTGGGATGGTTGTGTAGATGACCAGAAGAGTACAAGTGGTGGTGCATTATTTCTAGGTGGAAGATTGGTTTCATGGCTTAGTGAGAAACATGATTCAGTTTCTTTATCCACTATAGAAGTAGATTATATTGCTGTAGCATCCTACTGCACATAGGTTTTGTGGATGAAGAAAAAATTGAAGGGCATAGGAGTGATATGCGATGAGCCTATCCCTATATTTTGTGATAAAACAATTGCTATAAACATTTCAAAGAATCTGGTAATGCATTTAAAAACAAAGCATATATCTATCAGATATCATTTCTTGAGAGAAAATGTATTGGAGAATGAAGTTAGATTGGAGTATGTGACTACAAAGGATCATATTGCAGATACTAAGGCTCTTCCAAAGGATACTTTTGAGTATCTTAGGCAGAATTTGGGGGTCATTGTCCCTCCTTCTTTGAACTAGGTACACATGGAGGTGCATCAATCCAGTGGATCTGCAGATTCTTCATTTGTCTAGATTGATGAATGGGTCTACTCCACAGGGGGAGTAGAAAGCTTCATTGTTGCAATATGAGTTGTATGGGTGCACTCCTAAGGGGGAGTGATCAATTTTTTTTGTTCTTTTCCATTGATGTCAAAGGGGGAGAGAGTCATGTGAAAAATAGTGTAAGTAAAAGGAGGAGAGAAAAGGAAGAAGCTAAAAGAGAGAGAGTATTAAGAGTGCAGGAATGTTGTGTAGGTTGTATAATTTGGAAAATAAAGGAGAGCATTGTCTTTGGTGGTTTTTCACATCATGTGTTGCCATAAATGACAAATGGGGAGATTGATGCAAGGAGTAATATTGGTCGTGTTGTAATTGATGTTGTCATCAATGTCAACACAGTACAGGATATTGCAGGATGTGCATCTATAGTTGAGATGCTAATGAGATGTGAGTACATGGAGCTATCTTTATAGTGTTGCAAATGTGTTGACATGCTGAGTTGCTAAGTGTTGTTGAAAATACAGAGTTGTGTGTGTATAGAATGTGCTTTGGTTTGTGCTCTGCATTTCTTCTGTGTTGATCCTATGCTTGTGCAGATCTAAAGTGTTGTTTATGGGAATCTATTGGTGATATATCCTAGATTGTAGCTTTTCGTTTGATGGAGAGTGAAAGTTGTGTTCATCGGTGTGTGAACTGGTTTGACAGAGTTTTTTGTCTATGAAGTGTAATAATTTTTTTTGCTCTGTAGTCCTCTGCTAGTTTGTTTCAGGTCTTGCAGATATGGAATATGTCCTGTAATGGTGTTGTATGTGTTATGGAAATTTTTTTCATGATTGGTGCTTTAGAAGACAAGTTTCAGTGTTGTTGTGTGTGTCTATGTAGTCTGATTGGACTGGTGAGATGTATTATGTGTTTGAAGGTTGTTTCATTTGCCACAAATGTATCTGAGATGCGTTTCAATTATTTGTAAACTATGTTGTGTGGTCTTCATGTTATTTTCTTGTTATGGAAGCATGTAATTCAAAAATCATTTGTGTTTTCATTAGGTTTGGCTAACCTAGTGTTCACACTTCATACGAAGGAGTAAGAATCAATTGAGGAATCGTGTAATTGATCTAAGACATTTTTTTTGGGTCTTAGTTTATTTTTTGGTCCTCTCATTCCTTTCCACTATGGGAATGTTGAGTTTCCAACCAAATTTGAGCTTATGAAATGAAGCATGTGTAGCCAACCTTGGAGAATTTTTCTAAGGTTGAAGAATATATAAATACAAGTCAAGATGTTACAAATGAATCAATCAATTAAGCCACAAGTTTGAAAAGTAGATTTGTGCAAAAGTGAATTGAGGCAACAGTACTTTAATGTGTTATATTCCTGAAAGTAGTGAGTTAACGGTGTCTACAATCCTTCTGACCAGGCTATGGATGTGTGTAATCTGTTGTGGTGGGTCTTTTCTATAATATTCTATATTTGTAGGTAGTAATCCTCCTTGTTCGATAGTGAGTCCTTTCTGTAGGCAGTGAGCCTCTTTGTAATAAGTTTTTCTATTACTTTATATTATGAGCTAATCCTCACTGTGGTTTTTCCCTTATTGGGTTTTACACATAAATCTGGTGTTTTCTATGTTGATATTACTTTCTGTTATTTGCATTTCATGTTCACATTCAAAGATTATAGAAATTCCAGATAGGACTAAGTCACCACCTAGGGCATCTTAGTCCTCCCAAAGATATTTTTTAGAAATTCTTCCAAATCTAGTTTCAACATCCGAGGATTTTGCATCTACCTCAAAAAATAGTAGCGGGACTAAGACAACATTAAGGGTGTCTTTGTCCTCCATAGTATATTTTGACAACTTCTTTGCATTTTTTGGAATCCTCATTGCATTTTGAAACTTCCCAAGTACACATATCCTAACTTCCCATTGCATAATTTCATCATTTACATTCTTCATTTAGCTTGAATTACTAGGTTTTGTGAGTTGAATTTTTATTTGTCTTTCCCAAGCATTTTCTTGGTGGTGAACCCCTAAAAGCTTAAAGAATCCCCTCTTAGGTCCTCCTTGTTGAGAATTGACTCACCTTGTGAGCTTGATAGTCAATCCAATTAGGATTCCTAGGATGTTATTGAATGATTATTGGAGAAAAGTGATACATCATCATCATTTTTCACCTAATCAAGTCAATAGTGAGGGTTTAGGTTTTTTATCGCACTTGAATCATTTTCTATGTATTTGCTTGTTTAAGAAGGTCACAGTTGATCTGTTTCTATGCACTTACTCTAGATCTACACATTTTCTTTGGATTTTTTTCCTTTTTTATGATTTTTCTCTAAGTCTTCACTTTTGAATTCTTTGGTTCATTTTCCACACACTTCTTGTAAAATTTAGCTTTTGATTATGGTGCACTTGTATTAAACCAACACACTTGCTATCTTTCCATCACTTTTTCTCTTGTTTCTTTGCTTTTGCTAAATATTGCTAGCTTTTTCCTGTTTGGAACCCTAAGTATTGTTTTTCATCATTTTTGTGTTGTTTTATGTGTTTAGAGTGAAACCCTAACATTGTGGGTTAAATGATTGTGGGTGGTCTTTAAACCACTAAATTCAAGGTTGAGATGACCTCGGGGTCTGTTTGATCTGATTTCCCATTTTGATATTTTGGAGTGAGATTTCCTAGATGTGGTTGGGCTTCATCATATTTACTACATCCCTCCCATCCAATCTCGTACAATGATGATGAACACACCCATGGAGCGGAAAAATTTAGAGACATATTCATTTCATTTACCTATAGGAGAGGCCACCATTACACTCAAGGATACGTGGAGGATTCTCCGCATTCCTATCCTATGGAGAGCTTGTGACATACCATGTTTGACGAGGTACCTATTCCATGTGGCATGTGCTAGGTGTCAAACACTTGGAGGTTTGACAGTCCCAGATTGATTTATCTGAGTTCATTGGTAGTGCTAACCCTATTGCTTTGGTTCTTTGCAGTTTGATTTTAAGGCTAGTTTTTCTTGATAGGAGAGGTCGTCAGTTCCTTGTTTGATGGGGTATTTGAATTGACAATATGTTTGAGCATGGGACTAGATATGCATGGGGTTCATGTCATCTCACCCACCTCTATAGAGATATGCACAAGGTTGTATATCAAGGTGGGAAATCTATTTCTGTAGGTGTATCTCTTTTGCATATTTAGGCCTAGGAGCACATTGCAGTTGCTCAACCTGATGAACTACAAGATCGTACTGTCAAAGATCTATACTCATATCATTATGGAGATTTTTTACACTACACCTTGCCTAGGGATCTTTTGTACTAGAACCATGTGTTTGTTGATATACCCAATTTTGTTTGGAGGCCTTATATGGATTGTGAGACTTGGCCAGAGGATCTAGAGAAGCTTGTGTACTGTTAGTAAACCAGATGGTTGATTGGTCACTCTCACTCTATTTTGGAGTGTTACTTACCTGACATAGTATGTTGTTAGTTTGGAGTGAGACATGACCAATTTCCCAATACTTATGAGGCTCGATTTGGTCAGACCACTAGAGAGGTTCATGTATGGGGTCATCAGGCAGATAAAGATGCTATTATTACTAAATTTAGAGAACTTTCCCAAATAGGATGGGGTTGACTAGTGGGTTCAAAAAATTATGGTTCCACACTCAATTTTGATTAGTGGTGGGCACAATGTAGGCCATTAAGGTTCATAGATTCTAGGGTGATCCCACATTAGGAAGAGCAGACATTATAGGTCGACATAGGGAGTGACAACACATTGAGGTTCTTGTAGAGTAGCTAGATAGGGCCTGACAAGATGGGGCTCAGGGTGATTAGGTGTAGGGTGTTCAGATCCCTCAGGTGCACGGATAGGTTCTAGGTCACCCTCCACCACCTGGGGATGGAGGTATATAGTTAGCTCAGATCACTACTACTAGAGATGCAAAGATAGTGTGGTGGTAGGCTGTAGAGGCTCAGGTTTCCACCTTGACTGTAGAGAGGTATAGTTTGAGGACTAAGCGAGACTATGAGAGTTGGATACATGTTGTCGAGGATTAGGTACATTTTCGTATGGTAGAGAGATAATCTCAGAGCAGAGTGGGATTAGTTATTATAGAGGTTTACATATTATCATACTCTCTATGATGCCTTTGTTCCTAGAGCATAGAGACAACCAAGGTTAGGGGAGTCGAGTGTTGTAGGAGGAGGTGGTGGTGAGTTAGTTGGTCATTTTGTTAGACAACCAAATCCCAATGGTGATCTGCATCTTGATCCATAGAGTATTCCCCCTTTTATTTCAAGAAATTTTACATAAATATTTGATCTTTGTGATGTTTACTACCTAGAGACATATTGTAAACATAATATTTTGTATACATTGATCGGCTCAGTCAAGGCTTCGTATATATGTATTATTTTTTATTATCCTATTACACTTGTTTCACTAATGATGATGTACTATGAAATTCTCCCTTTTGTGATGATGATAGATATGATATTCCTTGTTCGATTCAGCTCATTATGTGTTTACGTGATGACCATGGATGACTATGCATGATGATGTATGTTTATATATGTTTTTTGTGCTTTTCTAATGTATGCATATGACATGGATGGATGGATCATATATTGTTTCATATGATGTCTTATGATGGATTATCAATATATCATTTTGACATATGATGTTGATATATGATGAATGTATTCCCCATACATGATACATGTTTTTCATTTCTTTATTATCATCATGATATGTATTAATGATATTGTGGATGTAGGATGGGTATGGTACTAATGGATTTGTAATGCAGGATGGATGTTAGAATAAATATTTGATGATAGATATAAATGTGATGTTGTTAGTAGTTGATGTATTTCTTTTACTTTGCTTTAGAGGCTTCATAATTTGAACAATCATGTTTGATGTAGCAAATAGATACAATGCACCAGGGTATTAATGACCAAGGCAACTTTGTATCTATTGCATGGAATTTGAATCTATAAACAAAGAGTATTCTCACTCATACCATACATACAAAAACTTTTTTTAAAGTATATAGTCAGGTTGTGTCAATTTTCTTTTTGGACCAATCACATAAAGAGGTATAGAACACCTAACATGCAAATGCTTCATGAATTGTTTCAACAAAACTTTCATACACTCAATAAAGCAAGTATTCACCATGGTAGTATTACAAAAATATCTTACGAACAACAAATCAAAATGATGCTCAATTTCCCGCATTCCTTCTCTAAATCCTTATGGACATCCTTGAGAATTTTGGGAATGAGTTAATAAAATAAATCATAAAAAAGAGAATACAAAAAGATAAAAATAAAGTTGTAGTATCACTTTCCATATCTTTTTGAGGTTTTAGGACTATTATCCATTTTTTATCATGTTTATCATAGGAACAGATCCGTTAAGGCATATCTGAGGATGATGTTGGTGAAATTTCAAAAGATAGGTAGTTCCTACTTTGGAATTGTTTTTGTCTATTTTGTGATCAAATCTTTGTGATTGTTTTCTTGAAGGTTCTAGCTTTTGATGTTTGCTTTGATTGTTTGTTTGTTTTTTCAAAGAGTGAGTGTGACAATTTGTTTATTATGGGTGATGTGTTATTGTGGATTTGGATGATAGGGTAGGTCTTTATGATTTTCTGAGTTTTATGATTTTTTTGTTTTCTTTTTCAAGGGACTAACCTAGAGCCTCAAGGGCTCATCGAAGATAAGCCTTGCCTACATTGTACACATAGAGGCTCATAGTTCGCTTGTTTTGAATGTTTTTAATCATTTCTATTTTGTGAATATTTTTGGATTTTGAATTTTTTGACTAAGTTGAAATAAAGAATGATAGAAACCTAAAGGGACTGACTTAGGGTCTTGGGTTTTTTTAATCCTTTCCTACATTGTACACGTAGAGACCACATAGTTCAACCAGTTGACTCAAATTATAAACTTTTTTTTGGGATAAACAATAATGATAGTTTGGATTGATATTCCACTTTTGTATCTAGAGTATATGTTGTAGAGAAGCTTACTTGAACTATCTGTTAGTCCCAAGTAACTATTGATATCTTAAACTATTTGAGTGAAGGAATAATCCAATGACCTTTTTTTTTATGTTTTTCAGATGTTTTTGATTTTTGATGTTTTCTAGATGTTTTTTATTTTTTTTGTTTTATGACCATGATAGGATGTTCCAAGATCTAATCCATGATAAACTTTGGGAAGTTTCCCCCAGTTGGAGACAAGACTACTTTCCTCAATCAGTAACAAGCCATGGTTGGACACATGTTTTATTATGGGACGAATGGGTGGATGGTGTAGATACCGATAGATAATGATGCAAGTCTTATTAAAACATAGTGAATTTTTTCTAGTTTCACTATGGTACAATTTCTAAGAGCTCCACAAAGTTGTTTTCACTCAAAGAATGCTATATTTCTCTTTACTATTTTTCATGCTTTTGGAACTTTTTTGTATTTTTTCATCTTTTCCATTTTTTGGATTTTTACCTTTTCTCCTAGGGTATTCTGATGTGCTTCATGTGTATAACTTCTTGAGGTGGTTGTTTTCAATGGTTCAACTAAGGGTTCTCCTTCAGGAATAGCCAACTAGTAAGCCCCAAAACTGTAGCTTATAGTGATGATAAATGGGCCTAAGCAGTTGGGTTCAAATTTTCCTTTGTTGTCCTGATTTAGTTGTACCATCTGATTCTCCTTGAGGACTAGGTCACCAACCTAAAAGTTTTTGTCTTTTATTTTCTTGTCATAGCTTCGTTTGAGTTGATTCTAATAAACCTAGAGATGGTTTAACATGCTCAAACATATTTCATCTAGGAGCTCTAATTCATTTAGCTTGGATACCTGGTGTTCTTCATTAATGACCATGCCTTTTATCACATTCACAATGAGGGGAATTCTACCTTGATAGGTAAGACAACCTCTGATCTGTAGACCAAGTAAAATGAGTGGCACCTGTGGGTGTTCAAATGTTGGTTTGATAAGCCCATAGGGATGGGTTTAGCTACAAATTCCAATCATGACCAGCTTCATTAACAGTCTTTTTGAGTATTTTCAATATGGTTTTATTAGACGACTCAACCTAACCATTTATTTTGGGGAAATAGGGCGTGGCAAATCTATGTTAGATAGAAAATTGGGAAGAGAGTTCTTGGATGTCTTGATTTTTGAACAGGGTTCCATTGTTTATTATTATTGTTTGGGGAATTCCATACCTATAGATTAGATAATTTAAAATGAATTTTGATATCTACTTTCAAGTGATATAGGTCAATGGAATTGCCTCTATCCATTTAGTGAAATACTCTATTGTTGTGATAATAAAATTGTGCCCATTAGATGAAGCATGTGAAATCTTACCTACCAAGTCTAATCCCCATCACAAGAAAGTCCATGGTGTTGTGATGGGTCTCAACTCTTGTGTTGGTGCATGAATAAGGTCACTATGTTGCTGGCACTGATGATAATTTCTAGAATATTGAATGCATTCATGTTACATGGAGGGCCAGCAGTACCTCATTCTAAGCAGTTCTAGAGTAGGTTAGGTCCAGTAGAGTGGGACCTGCAAATTCCTTCGTGTACCTCTTGTAAGGCTATTTGTACTCCCTCTACGTTAATACATTAGAGTAACATACCATCTAGGCTACAATGGTATAGGGTATCTCCTAAGATTTTAAAGTGGGAAGTTCTATGGATGAAGGTTTTCTTTTGAGTGGTAATTAGGTCAAATGGTATGATACCATGCTAGATGTAGTCAAAGGTGTCTTGGTACCATGGGGATTTAGGACCAAAAACAACACATATTATTTATAATTATGGGATGTCAAATGTAGGTAGGAGCAGTTGTTCCATGAGGAACTCATACTTAGGAACATTATGTGGAATATCAAGAAGTGATCCTATTGTTACCATTGTTTTGGAAACTTTGTTGTTGATCTAAGGAACTTGTTAAAAGTTTAGTGTGATAAAGTATTCTTTTAACTTGTCCACCATCCTCTTATATGACATCATTTTGTCATCTTTTTTATAGTAATCATCATTCACCTATTTGATTACTAGTTGGGAATCTTCGAAGACATACATAGCTCTTTTATTCTCCATTCAATAGCCATTTCTATCCCTGTGATAAAAAAATCATACTTTGAGATATTGTTTGTGCATGGGAAAGTGATTATGTTGGCTTTGAGTATACTATCTCTTTGTGGTGTGAGAAATAAAACACCTACACCAAATCCATGTTGAGTATGGGACCCATCAAAGTATAGATTCCAATGGCCTATTTGTTCTATCATTAGGATACTTCCATCTAAAAATTCCACTATGAGAGGCTTGTGATCCTCTATGGGTACTTTGACTAGTTGGTATATTATGATTTGTCCCTTGATAGATCTTTTACCCACATACTCTATATCAAATTCACTTAGGATCATCACCCATTTGGCTATTCAACCTGTTAGGGTTGCCTTTGCTAGCAAGTACTTTAGTGGGTCTACTTTTGAAATCAACTTCACCTTTCTATTTAAGATATAGTGCCTCAAATTTTATGTTGCAAACACGATTGAGAAACACACTATTTCTATGGGTGAATATTTCAACTTGTAGCTCACTAATTTTTGGCTGATGTAGTACACCACTCTTTCTTTGCTATCATCATCCAACTAGGCTAGGAGAGCTCCTAACACTGCTTGTGTGGTAGAAATGTAAAGTACCATTTCCTTGTCTAGAATAGGTGGCATGAGCATAAGAGGAGTAAGTAGGTACTCTTGGACTTGCTGGAACACTTGGTCACATCTCCCATCCCATTTGAAGGTGATATCCTTGTGTACGAGATAAGTGAAAGGCTAACACTTGTCTGCAAGTTGTGCAATGAACGCTTGATGGATTGTAGCTTCCCTTGTAATCTCCTCAACTGCTTCAATGTATTTGGTGGAGGCATATCTATTATAGATTTTAACTTTGTAGGATCTACCTCAATCCCCCTTCTTAACACTATGTACCCTAACAGTTTTCTAGATGTTACTCTAAATACACACTTCTTAGGGTTGAGTCTCCAATTATAGTGTTCAATTCAATCAAACACCTTTGGAAGATTGATCAAGTGATCTTCCCTTTTGATTGACTTCGTTAGAATGTTGTCCATATAGTCTTCCATGATTGTGTGTAGCATATCATGGAAGATGGTCATCATTTCTCTTTGATATGTTGCTCTTGTATTCTTTAGACCAAATAGCATTACATTCTAGTAGAATTTCTCCCATGGACAAGTAAATGATATTTTGTGTTGATCATCTAGAGATATTTTTATCTGGTTGTACACAAAGAAACCATCCATTAGGGATAGCATCTCATGCCTTGTTAGATCCATGATCATGTCTATACTAGGAAGGGGGGAAGTCATCCTTTGGTTAGGCTTTGTTCATCCCCCAATAGGCTTTGATACTAGTACTAGATTATATATCCATTCCAGATAATCAATGGGTCTAATGAAACCCACTTCTAGTAGCTTCTTTAGTTCTACCTTTACCAATAATGTTATTTGAGGATGCATTTTTTTGAGTTTTTTCTTGATAGGATTTGATCCAAGGAAGACATCTCGATGATGTAACACTAGTGTTGGATCTAGTCTAGGAATATTTGCATAGGTCCATGTAAATTTTACCTTTCAGGTGTTGATGAAAGCTATGAAGTTTGCTTTCTCTTCAAGATCAAGCAATGTTGCATGGTATGTTATCTTTGTGTCTTTTGTTGTGCCAACTATGTGTGTGTCAAAATGTGTATAGAGTTAGTTATCCTAATCTCAACACAAACCTTAATGAGATGGTTTACTTTCAAAGTTTGAAGCAAGTAAAACTAATCTATTTCCTAATACAATCAAACTTTTCAAATATGTATCATTGTTCTCTAATTCTAGGGATTTATTAAACCGTTTTGCCCTTAGATTTCTATGAGCACAAAGATTGTTAAAATGACTACCTAGAAAATGAGATTTTATGCTTAATATGAAAGCGAAGATGATTTCTATGTGCAAATGTGTGGTGGAAGGATTAAGGGTATGCTCTTAAATGAAACAAGATGATGGAATTGATGATGAATGCAATGATAAATGAAGGATGATGTTGGTGATGGATGAACAAGTGGAGATGAGTGAGATGATATGCAACTATAATGAGCTATCTATGATTATGCATATGCTCAAATGCAAACATAAAACAAACTAACCTAAAATGTAACTATGATGAAATGGAGATGATAAAATGTAACTATGAAGCAACTAATTAATCTAAAATGAGAATGCAAAGTAAAATATGATATGAAAGCGGGTTGGGGCCCTAGCTCGGTTGGCTAAATCTTTCCTATTGCAGGAGGTTGGTCATGAGTTCTAGTCTCCCCCACCCCCGTGGTACCAAAGGGCGTGTTGCGCCAGCGTTGTTGGTCACGTTAAAATTTTTACTAGGCACACTGCAGTTTATAAGGGGTCATGCTACCCAATTCCTGCAGTCTAAAAAAAACATATGATATGCAAGCTAAGTATAAGACTCCATGAAAGCTCCAAGCTCCTATGAAAAACCTGCATGGTAACAATACTCAAAGTGTGGATGGAAAATTGCATTATAACACTACTCAAAAGGTGGATGATAATGCAAAGGATGAGGGGTGTATTTATAGAGTTTTGCAAGCATTTTGTGAGGTGGCACCTATCAACAGTTCAGATTCAAAGGAGACAAGATAGACGGTGGAGATGAAAGGAATCAGGATGTTGTCCCCTTGACCAAGGAAAACATGCCATGTGTGTGAAGATAATCCCCTCGACCGATTGGAAGCATGCCAAATGTATGAGATTCCAAGTGTGTGAAACAAAGACCCATGTGCTCCAAATTTGTTGGAAGTGTGGGGGAATAAAGCCATGTGATTTTTCCTATTGGTGGAAATGTGTGAGGATAATTATAATTAATAATTAGGCTTATTTATTTTCATGTGACCTTTATGAGGTAGCACATAAAGTTGTAGAAATGTGCTCTAATTCTTAATTAGGATTAGGGAAGACTAATTAAATAAACACGTTTAGGGTTTTTTGTTTATTTAATTTAGAAGAAATGTCCCCTTGACCAAGGACAACATGCTATGTGTGTGAAGAGAATCCCCTTGACCAATTGGAAGCATGCCAAATGTATGAGATTCTAAGCGTGTGAAACAAAGACCCATGTGCTCCAAATTTGTTGGAAGTGTGGGGGAATAAATCCATGTCCTTTTTCTTATTGGTGGAAGTGTGTGAGGAAATAAAGCCATGTGCTTTTTCTTATTGGTGGAAGTGTGTGAGGAAAATTCTAATTAATAATTAGGCTTATTTATTTTCATGTCACCTTTATGAGGTGGCACATAAAAAATATTGTAGAAATGTGCTCTAATTCTTAATCAGGATTAGGGAAGATTAATTAAATAAACACGTTTAGGGTTTTTTGTTTATTTAATTTAGAAGAATGTGAATTGGGAGAATTAAAAGGAAAGTGAACAATACAAATAAAGTAAGACCTTATTTATATGTAGTTGAAGCATTAATCAAATAGGTTGTATTTAATTAATTCAATACGATGACCATTTTTAGGTGTATAATTTTGCCCCTCTTTGAAGTGATGTGTTTACACGTTACTTCAAAGAAGATTTTGATGCTGATGTTCAGATGATGCAAGATTTCAATGCCACAGATTTTGAATTTCAGGTATTGATGGATATTATTCCCCCTCGAGAGATAAATCAGTGAATACAAGGATGAGAAAATGAAGTGTTGAATGATGTGATAAGTGTTGTGATGATGCAATAATGATCCAACGTCGATTCGGTGAAGGTTTGATGTTAGAGATGATTTATCTCTTGAAAGTTCATTGAAAGCTCTTTCTTTGAATAGTGTTGATTAATTACCCCTCCTTTGTGGTAAAAATGGGAAATAAATCCCACCATAATTCCCTCCATTTTACCCCAAAAAGGTGAAAATGGGTAAAATGGGATTCATTTGCACATTTTGAGTTTGGAGAAGTTGAAGATTGGAGAGCTTAGAGGAAGATGGTGATCCCATACTAGAAGCATAATTTTGAGCATCTTTGCCAACCTGATTAGCTTGCTGCCTCTGGACCTACCATACGCTTTACGAGAAACCTCTTTGATAGTCATTTTCTTGCCTTTTAGAAGCATTTTGAACATCATAGATAGATGTTGTAGGTTATGGGATGCTATCGATGCACTTTCGGGGGATGTATTTGTCATTTTTGAGTGTTTTTTAGCATGTTTAAGAGTTTTGGCGCCTTTGGGATTCCAAATGGTGCCTCTTGTAAGCTTGAAATTCAAGTTTTCATGTGTTTTAAGATTTTTGGCACCTTTGGGGTCCCAAGTGGTGCCTCTTGTAATCCTTGAAAACCTTGTTTTGAGTTGCATACTCTGTTTTGGTGCCTTTGGGGTCCCGAATGGCGCCTCTTGTTGCCTTGGAAAGTTGTCATTTTTGGTGATTTGAAGTGGTTTATCTTGTTGTTTGACCCATTTTGTGGGGTATGATTGTGGAAAGCCTTCGAGGTGATGTTTGCAAGATGTTCTTGAAGCCTAGGAGTTGTCGGTTTGTCATTTTTTGGATTGATTTCAGTCAGATTGTGGTATGTGCAGTGTTTGATTGATGTTTTGTGTGATGATTTTATCTCATGATAGGCAAGAATCAAATGATAGAACCAGTGTTGTATCGTCCTCATGATAGGTGAAAAATGATAATAGGATTGATAGCGTATCATCGTCATGATAGGCGAGGAACAATGGGTTGATTGATAGTAGATCATCCTCATGATAGGCGAGGAACGATGGGTAAGATTGATAGCATATCATCCTCATGATAGGCGAGGAACAATGATAGGATTGATAGCATATCATCCTCATGATAGGCGAGGAATGATGGGTAGGATTGATAGCAGATCATCCTCATGATAGGTGAGGAACGATGCGTAAGATTGATAGCATATTGTCCTCATGATAGGTGAGGAACGATGGGTAGGATTGATAGCAGATCGTCCTCATGATAGGTGAGGAATGATGGGTAAGATTGATAGCATATCATCCTCATGATAGGTGAGGAAAAATGATAGGATTGATAGTAGATTGTCCTCATGATAAGCGACGAATGATGGGTAGGATTGATAGTAGATCATCCTCATGATAGGTGAGGAATGATGGGTAGGATCGATCAAGATGTTGGTTGTTCTGATTGAGTGGATTTGAATGATTGCACATTAGTTTGATTGACTGATGATTTTGAGTGAACATGACATTAATTGACTGATTTGTATTCATGATTAGGGAGATGGAGATGTACTCTAGTCTTGAGAGCGATTCCCAAAGACTTGGAACATAGTCCGTTGGTTGTCATTAGTCGACTTAGAGATTATCTCCTATTGTGGGTTGACTTCCTTGTTAGACATTCCACAATATAGAATCAACAGAGGTTTATTGACAACTTTGGCAGAGAGATGGCACAGTGATCATAACACATTTAATTTACCGACTAGAGAGATGACCATGACTCCTGAGGATGTCTATCATATTCTATGGATCTTAGTGATGGGAGAGATAGTGGTGTACGATAAGAGAGAGTAGGGTGGGATAGCTGCATTGCGGAGATTATTTCGAGATGAGTATATTATGGGCCAAGGGATCCTTTGGATAGAGACGATCAACAAATATGCTCCTTTTTCGTGTGCTCTTTCCAGATTCATTAGTGGATTCCTTTGTCCTAATCGTAGTTCAAAGGGATTTTCAACAGGTTGGGGTCGTGTGCTATTGAGGATGGCACTTGATGGTACAAGGTATGCTTGGGGTTCCTATATGTTAACCCACTTATATCGAGATTTGCACAAGGTTTTCTATTACGGGCTGATGATTTTGTCATGTGGTGTCACATTACTGTAGACTTGGGCATGGGAGCATATAGTCGTCACTCAGCCCATGGGAGAGAGACATCGATCTCCTGGGAGATCCTATGTTTTTAGTTATAGTGGTCCACATGTCCAACATAAGCTGGGCAAGATTGCTTATTAGAGATGTGTTTTGGATGATTTCAAGACTGTCACATGGCAACTATACCTAGATTGTGAACAGTGGCCAGAGGATTAGCTAGAGATGCCATATATGTTATTATCCCTCTATCTGAGTAGGACACTTGTTGTTCTTGAGTGCTACTTGTATTTTCAAGTATGTCGATAGTTTGGATGGGTTTAGGGGATGCCCCTGGGAGTTTCCCATTATGCACGTCGACGACAGGATGTTTTAGAGTGGGTCCCATGTGTATCATATGAGACAGCCTGTACAGAGTATTATAACTTGACCCCTGGTTTATGGGATTATGTTCTGTATATTACAGACGTCGGGATGACCAAGGATTATTCAGAGTTCTTCCACGCACATCCCTTTCCTAGGTTTACTCATCCAAAGGAGCCAGTACCACCAGTTGATGGAGATGGAGGAGAGGATGAGGGTGGTGAGGATGGTATTTGTAGAGGTGATGAGGGCGGTACAAAGGGTGCTTGTAGAGGTGATGATGTTGGGGAGAGTGATGGTGGTGCAATGAGTGATGATGTTGGGGTAGATGATAGTAATCTATTGGATTTTGTAGTTTTAAGGCGCAGGAAGAACATCATCATAGCTTAGGCGGTGCTTTCAAGGATTCGAATTGGGATACCCTCACATCACAGTGAGATAGCACATGATTGAGCACAGATTGTGTCCCTTCAGGATGAGTTAGGACAATTTCAAACATAGATTGATATTTTGAGGACTAATAGAGGGACAGATAGGCAACAAATACAGTAGTTGCAGGCACAAATGATCATACTTACGTCAGAGAGGGATGCCTTTAGACACTAGACAGAGCAGGTTGAGGCCATTGCTGAGAGGATACAGTAGACGACACCATATATAGGTACAATGGATTTCTTCAGATAGATCCGACACATTTCTTAGAAGTTATAGTTTTATAGAGGTAAATATCATGAGTTGGTTCCTCCTAAGCGACGAGAGAGTTTTGTATAGTCTCGTTCTCTCAGATCTCATTCTTGAACTGCTAGCATGGGTGTCATGTAGCCATTTCCTGGAGATAGGAGAGTTCCATGTGCAGGTCTGTCGGGTAGAGGGGGTACCAGTTCCATGAGAGCAGCAGCATCTGGTGGGAGTTCGACATAGCATTTTGTGATGTTCCCTAGATATTGTGTATACACCTTTTTGTGATATTGAGGATGTGATTCCCATGATATAGTGCCTTTTTGGATTTTTATGTATCTCATCCTACTTTTTGGATGTCCTTGTACACATGGACATTTACGACATTTTTGATGATATATGATATGCAACAATGATTATGATCTAAATGTTGACATGCACTTGATTTCCCTATTATGATATGTAATGTTGTGACTTTATTTAATTTCTAGATGATGATAATGATTATGCAATGTGATGTCATTTATTATGATGATGATGCAATGTGATGTAATGATTATGAGTGCAAATGTTCAATTCCTTAAGCTTGAATAAGTGAGTCTGTCCAACTTCCAAAAGTTGTGGGAAGATTATAGTAGATTGATCTTTTAAGCTTCATAACTCTAACATATTTCCCAACTTTCTTAGAAATCTAAAGAGACTCACTTATTTAAGTATAGTGGATGACATGAGTTCGATGTTGAAATGATATGCAATCTATGTCCTTTATTTTGTATTTTCTGAGACAAATATTATGATGGAATGTATGAATGTAAATGAGATGAGAATGTTTTATAACATATGAAAATGATAATGCAACTGATGTGCAACTAAATGAGAATGATATGTTTTTGGTTAATGTCCAGTGTACTCAATCCAGTAATAATAGAGATTAGAACATTGTGAAATTATTTCAGCATTGAAAAAAAACCCCATAAATACACATGCAATACTAACATGAATGTAGTCTAACTTAACTATGCAAATATCATTTTCAAAAGTCGTCATTTATATTAACCAATTTTTCATGCTTTTTATCATCATTGGGCCTTTAAAATGTTGGAAGTGAGTACAAGCATCGATGGCATATTTTAGACCAAGATGACCTGAGTACTACTTCCATGATGTTTTTAAAATTGCAAGTTAACACAAGCATCTAAGTATAATTAAACCGAGATGACCTAAGAATCGCTTGCATAAACAAACAAGATTTAATCTTTTTCCTATGCAAATTTAGAATGTGATCAGTGATACTTTGTAGCCCACGTCTCGCGACAACTTGCATAGTAATAATGATAAACTCACAAACAATAGATAAAGAAAAATCATACTCCTTCCTTGCTCCTCTAGTTCAATACATCATCGAGGACTCAAGAGATATGATATCAAAAATCAAAGTAGAACAAATTGAAGTTTCGTGTTTAACATGATAAACCCTTGATTCAAAAAGATCATCATCCATTTGAAATTTGTGTTTGTAACTTTAGTTTGACGACTGTTTTCCTATTGGTTCAAGCTCAAAATTTATTTTCCCCTAGTGAGTGTAGGATTTTCCCCCCAGTGCAGGTTGTGACATGACCATGACGACCAAGACCTAACCTAAAGACCTATCCTAGGGGCCTCGAGCGCTGATCAACATATTAGCCTTGCCTACGTTATACACGCAGAGACCACGTAGTTCGACTGACGACATGACCAAGATGAAAATATGAACATAGAGGATACCGAAAAGACTGAATCAAATGTCTCAAGGAATAATAAAAGATCACCCTTTCCTACGTTTAGAGCTCAAAGACGATGTAGTTTGAAAGACGACTATGTTTTTGACTTCTTGACTTTTTGACCTATTTTTGGATTTTGATCTATTTTGAATGTTTTTGGGATTTTCAATTTTTTGACCTTGAGAATGTACAAGAATCCAATCCAATGTAGGACATGCTCCTAGTGTGATATGATAATAAAAAATAATTTTTAGAATGGGCCGAGTAATGCTAGGGGAGTACCTTGATACAAACACTGGATCAAGCTATGATGCAAACATGGAAGTGTGACAAGTGCAGAGATGGAAGCATGATGGATAAATGATGTAGAGAAAGTCTCATAGCCCAAGATAGATGAAGAGTGCTTATTTTATGCAAGGAACTTGTTTTCCAGGTTTTCACCAAGGTACTTGCCCAAAGCACCACCGAAGTGGTTTTCACTAGAGGACAATTCTTTCTTCTTCTTCTTCTTCTTTTTTGCATTTTTTTGATTTTTTTTTTATATTTCTTCAGGACATTTTTTGATGTTTTGGGTATTATTTACGGATCTTGACCAATGCACTGGATGAGCTAGGTGTAAAACCTTTTGAGATGTAAGTTATTGAGGGGTTTCTCAAATAGATCTCCTTTTGGTGTGGACAACTGATATGCTTCTAATCCGAAGACTGATACTATAACAAAGGGACCCATCCAGTTAGGTTCAAATTTTCCCTTCTTCTCTCGATCTTGTTGATTACGGGGATTTTATTTTAAGACTAAGTCGCCCACCTGAAATGCTCTAGGTATTACTCTGTGATTATAGCTCCTAGATATCCTTTGTTGATAAGCTTTTAGATGATCAACTTTATATTGTCAACGTTTATCCAACAGTTCTAATTCTTGTAGCCTAGATACTCTGTAATCCTTGTCTGAAATCATACCTTTAAGTAACACATGCAGGGATGGTATCTCAACCTCAATAGGTAGAATAGCTTATGATCCATAGACAAGAGAATAGGGTGTTGCTCCTGTCGAGGTACGGATACTAGTTCTGTAAGCCCACAATGTCAGGTTTAGTTGAACATGCCAATCATGTCCAGCTTCATTAACAGTTTTCTTCAAAATATTTAGAATAGTCTTGTTTGAGGCCTCTTCTTGGTCATTCCATTGGGGATAGTAAGGTGTAGAAAACCGATGTTGGATATGGAATATTTCATAGAGCTCTTGAACATCTTGATTCTTAAAGGGTCGACATTGTCTTTAATGATAGATTGAGGAACACCATACCGACATATGAGATATTCAGGATGAATGATGAGATTTGCTTTCTAGTGATGGTGATTAGAGGAACAATTTCAATCTAGTTGGTGAAGTATTCTATGGCTATGATTATAAACTTATGTCCATTAGAGGAAGAGGGGTGAATATTACCTACAAGGTCCAATCCAAACTGACAAAAAGGCCATGTAGCTATGAAAGGATGCAACTCTTGAGTAGGTGCATGTATCAAGTTTCCATGAATTTGACATTTGGAACACCTTTTGACATATTGAAATGAATTTTTCTCCATATTCGGCCATTAATACCCCAATCATAACAATTTCTTAGCTAAGGTTAAGCCACTTGAATGTGTGCCACAGATACCTTCGTGAACTTCTTGTAAAGCGGTTTCAACTTCGTTACATTCTAGACACCGAAGAAGAGTACCATCCAAACCTTGTATATAAAGTACATCAACTATTAGGGTGTGGCGAGCCACTTGTTGAATGAAGTTTCATTTTTGGTTTTAGGATAAGTTAATTGGAAGGATATTGTCTTGCAAGTAGGTATGGATCTCTCCATAGAGGGAATTTTGAGGGTCGAAAATATGACATATCACTTGGGATTCTAGATCTTCATAAGCTGGGTTGGACACTTGTTCTACCATGAATTCATAACGTCTTCTTTGTTTAGGTATCTGCAAGAGAGAAGCAATGGTGGCCATTGCATCTACAAATTTTTTTTCTATTCTGGGAACTTTTGCAAACTTGATCTCAACAAGTACTTTTTGAAATCCTCCACCATCCTCTTGTAGGGCAGCAACTTGTCATTCTTTATTTGATAATCATTGTTGACTTGTTTGATGACCAGTTGTGAGTCACCATAGACTAGGAATTTTGTGATTTTCCATTCAACAACAACTATCTTGATTCGAATGATCAATGCTTCATATTCAGTTGTGTTGTTGGTGCAAGGGAACATTTATCTATAGGATTTAGGAATTGTGTATCCTTGCAGCAAGACAAACAAGATTCCTGCACCTGATCCATGTTGTGTATAAGATCCATCAAAGTATAGTAGCCACTATTATGTATATATGGTTAGGATATCATTATCAAGGAATTCAATGTTCATTGGATTGTTATCTAGCAATGGTGCTTCAACTAGTTGATTTGCTATGGCTTGGCCTTTGATTGCTTTCCTATCCACATACTGGATATCAAACTCACTCAATATCATGACCCATTTGGCTAACCTCCCTACCAAAGCAGCTTTGTTGAGTAAGTACTTTAATGGGTCAATTTTGGAAATGATTTTAATGGTGTGAGTCAACATGTAATGCCTCAATTGTTGTGTAGCAAATACAACCACTAAGCAGGCTTTCTCAATAAAGGAGTAATTGATCTCATAACCATTTAGGGTCCTGCTGATATAATAGATGGATATTTCCTTTCCTTAGAATCTTCCTGTGCTAATAAGGCTCCCAAAGATATCTCAGTTGTTGCAATGTACAATAATAGTGGTTTTCCATTGACTGGTAGTATCAACACAGGTGGTGTCATCAGGTACTGCTTTAGTTGACTAAAGGCAGCTTCACATTTGTCATCCCACTTGAAAGAGACATTCTTGTGTAATAAGTGGTTGAAAGGATGAGTTTTATCAGCTAGTTGTGCAATGAATCTTCTGATAGGCTGGAACCTTCCTTGTAATGATCTAAGTTGAATAATATTTTTAGGAGGAGTCATTTCCATAATGGCTTTGACCTTTGCGGGATCCACCTTGATGCCTTTAGCTGAGACAATGTATCCTAAAAGTTTAGCTGATGTTACACTCAACACACATTTCTTGGGATTTAACCTTACCTTGAATTTCTCCAATCTTGTGAAGATTTTGTCTAGAATCTCTTTGTGTCCTTCTCTAGTGTAGGATTTTTCCAACAGATCATCCACATAGTCTTCCATAGAAGTATGCATCATGTCATGGAAGATGGTAGTCATAGCCCTCTGATATGTAGCTCCACATTTTTCAACCCAAAAGGCATCATATTGTAGCAAAAAGTTCCCCAAGGACATGTGAAGGCCATTTTATCTTGATCTTTAGGTGTTATCTTTATTTGGTTGTATCCTAAAAATCCATCCATAAGTGATAACATTTCATGCCCAATAGTCAAGTCTACAATCAGATCAATGTTTGGTAGAGGAAAATCATCTTTCAGATAGGCTTTGTTAAGATCTCTGAAGTCTGTACATATCCTTATGCTCTTATCTAGTTTGGATACTGGAAAAATGTTTGATATCCACTCAGCATAGCCAATAGATCTTATGAATCCTGCATCTAATATCTTTTTCAACTCATATTTCACTAGAAGGGTGATATGGGGATGCATCTTTCTCATTATTTTCTTTACCAGATTCATGCCAGGTGGTAATGATAAATGATGCATACTGAGTTCTGGATCTATGCCTGGCATATCAACATATGACCAAGAAAAGTTGATCTCCTCAAATAATTTTGTGAAAAGAGGTTTTTCCTCTTCTATCATGGATTCCACTAAACGAAGGGTCTTCACTACCTCAGTTGTACCAACATTGATGGATTGTGTAGGTTCTATTAGCACTGAAGATCTCTCTTGATAGTGTTCTGGGAGAGTGTCAAATCTTCCATCTCTTGGTGCCTCAAGGAGGTTTTCACCTTGAGATACACTCTTCGTTTTTACTTTTTCCTGATTTAATAGTGCCATTAGATGGTTTTCACTATTAGATCCATTTCTTATATTTTTCATTTTGCAGCTGAAAGGTTTAACACTCCCTTCATCAGGAGCTTCAATATGAGATCCAATGGTAGAATATGTGTTAGGATCATCGAAACATAGGAAGTTCACAAGGGAATCATCATTTGAAAAGGTGGGTATGTCAAGTGACTCATTTTGATCCCAATCAATTAGTTTAGGATGCATTAAGGACAAGGAATCATTAGATTGGCCAAGGTCATAAGGTGTAAACATTAGGATAGACATGTTTCCAAATTGTCCAATGAGGTCTAAGATGTTACTTTCTTCTGACGTGTCTATCTTTCTCAAAGAATGATCATCTTCACTTGAGTCAACGATATATTGTGATCCAAATTCGAGTGGTCTCGAACCAAAAATTTGTCCTTTCATACATATTGGCGTATACTTTTGGATTACATCAATCTCTTTGTCATGGAAAGATTCCTTAGAGAGAGAGTCCCATTCATACTAATTAGAATCTCTTTCATGATCCTCACTAGCCTGTACCTGTAAGATTCTTTCGACAACTCTTTGAGTAGCTTCCTCTTTTAAGTCTTCCCTATAGCCTAGCCATGTTTTGTCTTTGGGGTTCATTGTAATAAGTTGTATTGGTTTGCTGATGCCTTATTTCATTTTACCCAAAGGACCATTTCCCTCATATCCCATTTTTTTCAAGATTTTCTGACCTTTGCCATACTTATCTATGCATATATTGGACATTGATACTTGTGAAGGTTCTTTATCTTTGTATAACTAGTTTAGGACATCCCTATCTTCTGATTCCTTCACTTGAGTGCTTGCTTTATAAACTTCCCATCAAAGAGCATGATGGGTTGTAAATATTGTTTTCTTGAGGTGGATGGTTGTCCATGTGACTTAGGAGAAGATGAAAGTTGTGATAAGTATGAAGATTGCTCAAATGAGTATTCCCCCATGCCCTTGCCTTTTATTTGGATCTTTTCCAACTGTTTTGATAAGGCATCAAATTGACTTCCATTGTTGCATGAAATAGAGTCAACAACCCCTTTTCCTTTTGATTGAGCCCTTTCCTTATACTATCTTGACAAAGAACCCACTAGACTTTCTTTGTTTGATGGATTAGAACTGATGACTTCTCTATTATGTGGTACAAAGGTATCTTGACTTGTTCTGAGTGCACTGCAATATTGGGGATTATTAGAATCTGCAACAATGGAGACCTCTTGTCCATTGAAAGGAAATTTTAGGCATTGATGATAGGTCGATGGTACCACTTGCATTTCAAGAATCCATGGTCATCCCAAGAGTATGTTATATGTCAATTCCTTGTCTAATGCCTAACACACTATGTCCTTGATGATTGGTCCCACTTGAATGGGTAAGATGATCAATTCTTGGGAGGGTCTTTCTTCATCATCATATGCTTTTATGGTGATTTTCCTTCTAGGATGAATAGTATTTTCAGAATATCCTAATGCACGGACAAGCTTGAGAGTGCAAATGTTTAGTCTTGCTCCTCCATCTATAAGGACACGTTTGACGTGATGTTTATGGATGAGGACTTCGATGTGAAGAGCAACATTATGTGGATGGGTGGTGGATGCATCATCATGTTTAGAGAATGATAAGCAATGAGGTGCAGTCAAATGTCCCACCATAGCTTGAAATGTACATACTTCCAGATTGTTTGGTATTGTGGTGGCAACTAAAGATTGTTCCAGGATTTCTTTGTGCGTTGGCAAAATCTTGAGAAGTTCCAATATGGATATTTGAGCAGGTATCTTCTATAACTGATTGACAATGTCATATTGAGTTACAAGAAAAAAATTCATTTTGGATGTAGAAGGCGTAGCTCCTTTCAATGTTACCTTGGCTTGTCCTCTTGTGATCACATTGATAGGCATATTGTCCTGATCATTTGTGATTTTGATGATGTTAATTTGATTGTCATTTGTTTCAATGTTAGTGCTCCGATTTCTAGGTTCAAGATCATTGATTTGGTGTGAGGTGGTGTCATCATTGTACTAGATTTCAGTAGTGGCATCCTTCCCTTGGCTTTTGATTTTAATGTCTTGGATGGAATTCTCAACCATATCAATACAATGAATGGTAGAATCATAAACATATTTTATATTCTTTCCTTTAGTATTCAATGTAGAGGACTCTCCCTTTTCATAATTGGGTAAAGGGTTCTTGAACACTCCCTGATCATTATTTGTTTGGAGTCCTTCAATGTGTACCCTTATGTTATCAATGAGATCTTGGATTGTGTGTTTTAATTGCCAACAATATTTCATCATATGACCCTTGTTTTGATGATAATCACAGTAATGGGGATTGTTCCACCAAAATGGTTTGACTTGTGGATCCCAGTTTCATGCTTCTAGCACTATGATAAGCTTAGCCTCAGTAAGTTCCTTTAAGGTAGAATCTAAGGATTGTCCCAATGGTGTAAATTTTCATTAATTGGAAGGTTTTGGAAATAGTGTTGCTTTAGTCCCTAGATTAGTCTGATTGTTGTTTTGGCTAACATTTGGAGTGTTGGGAGGATTGTTGGCCTGATTAGTCTTGGTGGCAGTTGCAATTAGGTTGAATACTTGTTTGGTATTTTGATTTTCAGCTATGAACTCATTGGTACCCATGTTCTTGTTTCGTTGCCAAAATTTAGGTTTGTCCCCACCATTGTAGTTGTTAGAGGAAGTGAATGAGTTGTTTTAATTGCATATCTTAATGACCCCTCTTTTGACTAAGGATTCTTCAATCTTAATTTCGTTTTCAATCAATTTTTTGAAGGTAGGGGGACATTGTAATTCCAACCTATAACTCATCTCATCGTTTAGGTTGTCAATGAAAATATCTATCTTTTCCTTTTCGGCCATGAGACGAGAATACCTTGTGAACAATCTCCTCCATTTTTGCAAGAAAATGAGGAAGGACTCACCCCTTTTCTGTTTCAAGTTGCAAAGGTCTTTCATGGTGATATCGTGTTGGATGTTGTAAGAATATTGAGGGAGAAATCTATTGACCAACTCTTCAAATGTGTTGATGGGGGTGTAATCTTTGAAAACCTTTCAAGGCATGTCCCTCCTAGACTTTGTGGAAATAGTCTCATCAAGTAAGTTTCCTCATGCGCAAATTCTAGACTCATGGTTCAGAATTCCCTTACGTAGTCTAATGGATTAGCTGTACCATTGTATTTATCATACTTTGGAAATTCACTACATTTAGGGAAAGGAATCATGTTGATGGATGGATTAAAGGGATAAGGAAAAAATTCCTCAATCAAGTATTGTTTTGAAGTTCCCCTTTGCATATCTAGAACTTGTTGTTGAAGGTTCTTCATTTGGCGAGTTAAAGCAACCATTTGTTCTGTTTCCTTTTCAGGCTTTTGGGGAGGTACTTTTAAGATGTTGATGTCAAAATCAGGGGGAAGTTTGACTCCTTGATTGGCTAACATTAATAGGTATTTTTTCCCATCTCTTTCAAAAATATTTTCTAGAAACTTATAGAAGTTGGGGTCTTGTTGTGCTTCTTGGATATCCTCATCATTTATTTCTTCCCCTTGAATGTTGTTGAATCCAGGAATAGGGATTTCTTCTACATCAGCCATGTTGCTAGGGATCTTACTATTTTGAGGTTCAATGTTGGGAGTTTTGATATCAAAAGTTTCACTACTCCGACTTCCTATGTTTTCCATTTCAAAGTGGGGTGTTCCAAGTTCCTTGTCTTTGAGTCTCCTCTTTTGTGATCTTGTTTGGATAGGCATACAAATGTTATGATTTGGACTAAGCTTTGATCTAAGTTTTAAATAGTGCCAAGGATTACAATTAAGTCAAATAGAATGACAAATTCTATTGATTAGACTAAGTTTGATTTGATTGCATGACGTCATTTCATTGATAGAAGGATGAAAAATCCCAAAGATGAAACTAGGTTGTACAAACAAAGATGTGATGGATATTGATTGATTTAGGCACCTTGAAATGTTTAGATCTAGGTTTAGTTTAAAAAGTTCCAATTGTATAGGTCAATTTCGACAATGTTTAGAATTCTAAGGTATCTAAGGAACGATCTTGGACTTGGAGTTTAGATTCCCATTGTATAATTAAGGTACTAAAAATATTGGAAAAGTCTTGGATTTTGACAATAGTACATCATGTATAACTCTAGATTCTCCTTGCAAGCTCTCTTGTAAAAGTTGAAGGTTAGTCTTTCTCTAAAGTCGTAGAGCATAGACAAATGTTTTTGGTGTTGTTTGAAACTAAGAGGCTTGAGCTTGGGTTTTCTAACCTTGAACTTTCATGAAATCATCATGTAAACCACATATTCTGACTCTGTTTTGCCTAAGGAATGGTTGAACACTGTTGGAAGGACTGATTTTCTGAAAATGGATGGACCTAAGTTATTGACTTGTCTACCTCAATGAATGTAGTTCTAAATCAAGGTTTTCACTTACAAAAATGTAACATTTTTTATGGTGTTTGGTTTGAGTTTCGTTTTGAAGACACATCAAGAAAAATATACACTCCTAAGGCTATGTAAGACTATATTCTTTTACATTCCATGCAGGTTTTACCCCAACCATACTATCTTTAGCGAATGAATTCAAAAGCTTGGCTACACGAGCTCCCCCTTATAGTGCACTCTCTTCTCAGGCCAACCAAGCTTCCAGTCCCCATGAAACTCCCATGGTGAATTGATCACCTCTACTAAAAATTGTGAGAATATGGATGCCTTGGTAATGACCGTTGCTACACCAAAGAATAGATAAAGGATTTTGGAAAATATACAACAACATTTTTAATGCGGGCATTCCGTTCATGGGGGATAATCCATATGGTGAGAGTCCCTTTCAATCCATCTCGTTGGATTTATCCTCATGATACTTAAACTTTCCTCAAGTATCCACATTTATATCCCGGTTGGAAGTCGCCTGGCTTTAGTGTGTTACCAGTTGGGTCGTTCCCTTGGGTGATTACTTTTTCCCACAAGGCAGGACCTCTAGGATAAACAAAAGCAAGCGAGTATATCCATAGTTTGATAGATATTTATTTTACATGAATAAAGAGAGAACTCATGCCATATACCCCACTTACACTCGCACATAAACAAGAATGGGTCTAGCTTTTTGGATCACCCAGTTAAGGGGAGAGCATATGCCTACCATCCATCACATACAAAAGACATGGTGTTCATTAATCCATTAATTAAGCTATGTTCCTAACTTAACCAAAAGGAAACATGATGTTCATTATCCCTTTACTTAAGCTACGTTCCTAACTTAATCAAAATGGAAACAAGTACATAACATCCAGCCCCTGCAATATGTTAGTAGTTTATGTTTTGAGTCTTTGAAAACGAATCTAGGAAAACCTCCAAATGCACAACACCAAATGTGAGTTTCTGATTTTGGTGACAAATTGCAAGAGGCGCCAAAACTCTAAAAACAACCAAGAAATGGCTCAAAACAGTTCAAAATTTCCTCCAAACTGGTGCAAAATGTTCCCAAGTCATAAAACTTGCACCTACAATCATGAAACCATCAAAAAAGTTAGTAATAAGTGAGGCAAAGGCCCCACGGTGGGTGCCATTTTGTGTGTGTGTCAAAATTTGTGTAGAGTTAGTTATCCTAATGTCAACACAAACCTTAATGAGATGGTTTACATTCAAAGTTTGAAGCAAGTAAAACTAATATATTTCATAATACAATCAAAATTTTCAAATACATATCATTGTTCTCTAATTCTAGGGATTTATTAAACCATTTGGCTCTCAAATTTCTATGAGCACAAAGGTTGTTAAAATGAAAACCTAGAAAATGAGATTTTATGCTTAATATGAAAGCTAAGATGATTTCTATGTGCAAATGTGTGGTGGAAGGATTAATGGTATGCTCTTAAATGAAACAAGATGATGGAATTGATGATGAATGCAATGATAAATGAAGGATGATGTTGGTGATGGATGAACAAGTGGAGATGAGTGAGATGATATGTAAATATAATGAGCTATCTATGATTATGCATATGCTCAAATGCAAACATAAAACAAACTAACCTAAAATGTAACTATGATGCAATGGAAATAATAAAATGTAACTATGAAGCAACTAATTAATCTAAGATGAGAATGCAAAGTAACATATGATATGAAAGCTAAGTATAAGACTCCATGAAAGCTCCAAGCTCCTACGAAAAACCTACATGGTAACAATACTCTAAGTGTGGATGGAAAATGGAATTATAACACTATTCCAATTTCTATTTCAAAATAGAATTATAACATTACTCAAAATATGGATGATAATGCAAAGGATGAGGGGTGTATTTATAGAGTTTTATGAAAATTTTGTGAGGTGGAACCTATCAATGGTTCAGATTCAAAGGAGACAAGATAGACGGTGGAGATGAAAGGAATCATGATGTTGTCCCCTTGAGCAAGGACAACATGCCATGTGTGTGAAGAGAATCCCCTTGACCAATTGTAAGCATGCCAAATGTATGAGATTCTAAGTGTGTGAAAAAAGACCCATGTGCTCCAAATTTGTTGGAAGTGTGGGGGAATAAAGCCATGTGCTTTTTATTATTGGTGGAAGTATGTGAGGATAATTCTAATTAATAATTAGGCTTATTTATTTTCATGTGACCTTTATGAGGTGGCACATAAAAAAGTTGTAGAAATGTGCTCTAATTCTTAATCAGGATTAGGGAAGATTAATTAAATAAACACATTTAGGGTTTTTTTGTTTATTTAATTTAGAAGAAATGTCCCCTTGACCAAGGAAAACATGCTATGTGTGTGAAGATAATCCCCTTGACCAATTGGAAGGATGTCAAATGTATTGAGATTCCAAGTGTGTGAAACAAAGACCTATGTGCTCCAAATTTGTTGGAAGTGTGAGAGAATAAAGCCATGTGCTTTTTCTTATTGGTGGAAGTGTGTGAGAATAATTCTAATTAATAATTAGGCTTATTTATTTTCATGTGACCTTTATGAGGTGGCACATAAAAAAAGTTGTAGAAATGTGCTCTAATTCTTAATCAGGATTAGGGAAGATTAATTAAATAAACATGTTTAGGGTTTTTTGTTTATTTAATTTAGAAGAATGTGAATTAGGAGAATTAAAAGGAAAGTGAACAATATAAATAAAGTAAGACCTTATTTATATGTAGTCAAAGCATTAATCAAATAGGTTGTATTTAATTAATTGAATGCGATGATCATTTTCAGGTATATACACCAACATTTATGGAATCTGCTTCTTCTACTAGGAGCATTGATATTTCTTGATATTCCAATATGGGGAGATTGAACCGTCCATCTTTGGGTGCCTTGAGGAGGTTTTCCCCATTAGATGCATCGTTTATTTTCTTCTTTTCTAGATCTAATAGAGCCATACTATGGTTTTCTCTAGGGGATTGTATATTTATTTTTATGTTTTCTCTTTCATTTTTGTGACTAGAAGATTCAATCTCTCCACCAAAGTATGCATCATGTTTGAGTTCCATGATGAACCCTGCTTTGTGATCTCCTATTGCAATTTCTATTCAAAGTCCCATGAACTCTACAATTGCCTCATCATTCTGGAATTGATCCAAAACATGTGTATGTTGCTGTTGATCCCAATCTATAAATTTTGGGTAGGAGAGTAGTAGGCTATCATCATTATCTGCAAAACTTATTGAGGTTTCCGAAAGGGTTAGTATGGCTCTAGTATCCTTTTCCCACTAGGTGTCTAGGTTGTCATTACTAGAAGTGGAGGAATCATATCCAGTGACGAAGGAAGGGGAATCCCATTTGTATTCATTAGAGTCCATTATGGAATGATAATAGATATTGGGCATGGTTTTGATAAACTAAAGATGGAACCTATCAATGGTAAAGTTGTCAAATAAGTCTTTGATGGGTAAATCATTGTCCATGATATGGTAGATATCTAGTGCCTTAACGCTAGTAGAAGTTTCTCATTTCTTAAAAGAGGTTCATCCACTTTTTGGAGTAACCACATCTTTTGGCTTATAACCCAATCCCATATTTTTCTTTTTATGTTCCACTATGATGGGATCCCATTGGCCACGTTTGTGTAACTTGAGGCCACCTATTCCTTGATAACCCATTTTTTTAGCTAATTGATAACCTCTACTATTAGGATCAAGTAGAATGGATTGTGGCTTTTCTAGTTCTTTTTGGTCCTCCTTGTAAATCATGGACAAGAAGTACTCTTTGAATATTTATGTGTCCTTCATGTCTCCCCACTTGGTGAAAATCATGGATTTGGCTATCATCTAAAAATACTTGATCTCTTTTGGGCGTCTATAGACTTTGGGTGTTGGTGGGAGCATACCAATGTAGAATGATTGGTTGAAATGGTAATTCTCATTACCTTTGTCAAGTACTCAGATTTTGGTCTTGGTTTCTGGAACTTCAAATGTTGTGGGTCTAGTTGAGCTTGATGGTAGCACTGAAGGGTCAATATAAGAGACAAATTAAAGGCTATGTCATTGCTAGGTATGTGTTGGAATTTATTATACTTCTCTTCCAACTTTGCATAGAAGTGGAAAGGTTTAGGATCATAATATAAGGTCACCTGTTTTCCTTCATGAGGAAAATTTAGGCATTGGTGGAAGGTGGAAGTGACTGCTTTTAATGTGTGAATCCAAGGGCCTCTATCAATACCCATTTGACCATGGTTTTGTGAACACCAACCTCTATGTAGAGGGCCTAGTTGTGAAATGTTCTTTGTGGAAGGTATTTCTCAGAAAATATTAAATGATTTTTCCAACCATGGCTTGGAATTGATTTGGATCGATGTTGTTAGGGATTGTTACTTCCAATGATTTTTCCAATATATCCCTATGTGCACATGAAAATTTTAAAAAATCTAGGATTGAGATTAGGGTGGGAGTTTCTTTACCTATTTCACAATGTTGTAGTCATTTGATGACTTAATTGTGGGTTTGGGTGGGGCTCCTTGTATCGTAACTCTCCGTTAACAGGTAGTTACATTGTAATTTTCTTCTCCACCTCGTATTATTACTACATTTTCCCTATTGTCATCTACTTGTGAGAGGGTTCCTAAAAGTCTGTCCCCATACGTGTATTTTGCATTGTGGTAATCTTGTTCCTTTCCTTTGTCATTGCTTTTATCATGGTTTGGTGTTCAACGTCTACTTCTCCTTTGTTTGTCAAGTCTTGGATGAGGTGTTTAAGTCTCATGCAATTGTTTGTTGTGTGTCCTTTGATCTTATGGAATTCGCATAAGTATTTATCAATATACCATGGTGTCTCGAAACTAGGTTCTTGATAGTTTAGGTGATCATTTACCTTGATGAGGTTTTGTTGCATGAGTTTACACATGACTTTCTCAACTGATTCTCCTAGTATCATGAATTGTCTCCTTGGTTGGTCATATTTCCTTTGTTGTCCTCGATTTTTTTGTTAGTTGACAATCTGATTGTTCTTGGGATAGGTAGGTTGGTTGTTTTGTGTGTTATTTAGAACATAGATTTTTTGTGCCACCTACAATTTTTTTTGAGGTGTGTTTTTTGCATGCTATAGTGTTCTAATGTCAACTACTCCATCATTTGTAATGTTCTTGTTTTCGGCCCAGACTTTAGGTTTCTCGTTTGAACTAGAAGGATTATCTTTTGGGTTTTTTTATCCTGATCACCCCTCTTGCTATGAGGGACCTTTCTATGTGTAGTCCATTCTCAATGGATTCATCAAAATTTGTGGGACACAACATGGTAAGTTGATAGTTAAATTCTGCTTGGATATTTGAAATGAATATGTCGACTAGCTCCTTGTTGGGAATGGGTGATTTGCATAGACTAGCCTTATGTCACCATCATTCAAGGTATGAGGTGAAAGTTTCTCCTTGGCTTTGCTTGATTTTGTATATGTCTATGATGGTAAACTATTGCTCTATGTTGAATGAGAAATGTGTTATGAACTTGCTAGATAGTTCATCAAAGGTTTTAATTCTTGGTAACATATGAGAAAACCACTCCATAGCATTACCTATGAGGCTACATGGAAATATTATTATGAGGTAAGAATCATTGTTTTGTACCTCCATACATAAAACCGAGAAGTCTCGTATGTGCTCTATTAGATCTCCTCTTCCTTTTTATTTGTTTTCAAACTTGGGTATTTCAAATTTCTTTAGAAATGGAAGCATAGTGATAGAACAATCAAACGAGAATGGACATATTTCCTGAAGGGTGTAGGTCTTCTTTGTTTTTCCTACCTACATTTCTAATATTTTCTAATTCATCACCTCTAGTTGTAATTTCATCTTAGTTTTTGGTACCCTATTTTTCAAGTATTGTGTGTAATACCCTTGTTGTCCCACAATGTGTACATTTGGTCATAAGTTGGATAGAACATGGGTATTGAACCTTGGTAGCCATTTTGAACATAGGGTGGGTTAGGTACTTTTTGTGCATAAGGAGGGTTAGCTCCTTGTTGCTGGGATGAAGTATACTAAAGGTTACCCTAGTGATGTGTTAGTGGGACACCATGTTGGTAGGAAAAATTGGGAAGGGTACCCTATGGTACACCCGGTTGTTAGTATGAACTATGCTGAAGGTTTCCCTGATAGTGCATTGGCGGGTTACCTTGTTGATGGGATGACTGAAGAAGGGTGCCCTATGGAACATCTTGTTACTGGGTTGGACTATACTGAAGGTTTCCCTGATGGTACATTCTTGGCTTACCTTGTTGATGGGACAATTGGATAAGGGTGCCTTATGGAACACCTTGTTGTTGGGTTGGACTATACTGAAGGTTTCCTTGATTGTGCATTGGTGGGTTAGCTTGTTGATTAGATGACTGGAGAAGGGTTCTTTGTGGAACACCTTGTTGTTGGGCTAGACTATACTGAAGGTTTCCCTGATGGTGCATTGGCAAGTTACCTTATTGATGTGATGACTAGAGAAGGGTACGCTGTGGCGCACCTTGTTGATAGGTTGAACTATATTGAAGGTTTCCCTAATGGTGCATTGGTGGGTTACCTTGTTGGTGGGACGACTGAAGAAGGGTGCCCTATGGCACACCTTGTTGTTGGGTTGGACTATACTCAAGGTTTACCTGATGGTGCGTTAACGGGTTACCTTATTGATGGGATGGATATGGAAGGGGACCCTATGGTCCACCTTGTTGATGGTACTGATTTGGAAGGGGAACTTTTGGTCCACCTTATTGATGGTACTGATTTGGAAGGGGACCCTATGGTCCACCTTGTTGGTGGTATTGATTTGGAGGGGGAACTTGAGGTCCACCTTGTTAACAGTACTAATTCGGAGGAGGGTCCTATGGTCCACCTTATTGATGGTACAACATGTTTTGGGAAGGGTCAAAATTCAAAGTTTTTTGAGGTATATATTATCTAGGGGTTGGATTTTTTCTTTATGGTACATAATGGGATGGACCTCCTTGATATTGTTGTGCCACTACCACTTGTTTGATCTAAGTCGGTTTTCTATACAATGGGTTTTCCATGGGTTAACCATTGTTTTGTGAGAATACATGTGGCATGTTTGAAATCTCTATGGGTTCAGATATTTGTCTAACAACTAAGTTATCCCCTAAGGGAATAATATTGGGATCTTTGAGAGCCTCCACATTGAAGTCCACTGGCAATTTAGCACCACTTTGTGCTAACTTGAAGAAATATGAGTTTGGGTCCTTTCTCAACAATTTTTCCATTAGTTTGAGCACTTTTGGGTTGTTGGAGTGTTCAAATAGTTCCTCATCATTTATCTCCTCCTTCATATTCACCTCCTCTATGATTACTCTTTTTGGGTCTTGGTTGTTTTGTTCTATTACTTCATGTCATTTGTAGTTTAGCTCTTCCTCATTGAATGTCTCTTTGTACATAGGTCTATTTTGGGGTGTTTCAAGGTCACTCACCCTATAGCCCCATGGTCCACCTTCATCATTCATGGTTTTTTTTTGTGGTATGTTGGCATTGTTCTTGCTTGCTTCCTTTCTCTTCTAGTGTTGTGATCTTGTAGTTGTTATAAACAACTGCCAATCTTTTGTGAACATTTTCGTGACTCCTATCTATGAAAAAAATCTTTTATTTTTGGATTTTCTATTTTAAGGGAAATGCAAATTTCTTTTCTTTTTTTGGATTTTTAGTGCATTAGATCTAAGGGTGGTTGGACCATTGAAAAGAGAAAATATAAATGGTCTATTTTATTTTGATGGGTGTGGTATCTTCTCAAGATGTACCCTTTGGTGAACTTATGGGTAGGGTAGTTCTTTGAAAGTTGTAATATGGATTTCTACTAAAGTATTTTTCTCTTTCCAAAGATCATGAGGGGTGTATATCTATTTCCATGTAGGGGGTGGTAACACGGATCTTCTTTCTCTTCCTCTTCATGTAAGATGTTTGTTGCATTTCTCCACTGGTTGGGTGTTTCGTTCTTCTCAAATATGAAAGTTCTTAAACTGGTAATGATATCAGTTTTTTCACCTTCAATGTATTTAAGACTAGGTTGTAGGATTGATGCTGCAAGGATCGGTTGTTGAACTAAAGCAACTAGTTGCCAAATGGTCATATGGTGAAACTATGGATGTTTTGATATGGTTTTTTATGAAGATCAAGACCCTAAGGTTTGAGTGTTGTTTAGGGTAGTACTACCTTTGGAAATCAAAATTCTTAGGGTCCTGGACTGATATCTCACTTCTCCTTCTAGAGGATATGTTGCAAAAAATCTTACTTGAACTATCTATGAGTCCCAAGTAACTGTTGATATCCTAGAAGTGTGAGTGAGGGAATAATCCGAATTTGTGTGTTTTGATTTTGATTACTCAAAGTAGGATGGAATGGTGAAAGTGGGTGAAGGACTATATGACTTATCTATTTTTCTAATTGTTTTGTTCTAACAAGGATCCCATAAGAAAATTCATTTTTTTTCCCAATTGTTAGCAGGATAGAGCAATAGTAATGGTTTCTGAGGAAAGGTGCAAAAATATGAGCAAGAGTATCCAAATATATCAACTGCGGCCAACAATGTGTCAAGTGCAAGGGTTTTTGAGAAGCAAGTGTGAGATGGAATGTCAAGTGTGCCTTCTATGTTTTTCTATCATATGTAATGATTACTTAGGAAAAAGTGACTTTCTTTAGCAAATGTGAGCATCTTCTTGGCAAGTGCACTAGTTTCTTAGAAGCAAGTGCATGCAAATAAGAGAAAGTGCATGGGTTTCACATCAAGTGCACAGTTTCTATCAAATGCAACTGATTTTCATCAATGAAGTTTCTGAGACAAAGAGAAAATGCAATGAAATTTTAGCAACTATGGCAAAAAATGGGGCAACTATGCTGAAATTTTGTGCAAAGGCAGTCTCTATGTGTTTTGTTTCCAATTTGAGCAATCTTTCTCAAGATTTTTGTAAGCTTAAGTTGGTTTTTCCTCAATTTCTCCTTTTTTGAAGTATGGAAAGTGATACAACAATACTAGACTGACTCAAAAAGCATGGACTTTGTGTGACCTTCATGTCTATGGCCTCAAGTTGTGAAATCACAACACCTAAGCCATAGTTTCCAAATATTTACTTTGATCAATGTAGCCTAAAATTAGAGCCTAAATATTTAGAAACCTTTAAGGAAATCCTTTAAGGAGTGAAAATATAGGGCTTCTTTTAAAATCACACACTAAGTCAAAGGGTCTGTTATTTAGCCATTGTGTTTAGTGTTTGTTTGTATGTATTTTGTTTATATCAAGCACAAAATTTGATGTCATGTTTGCTTTGAATGTTATTGGAAATTTTAACATAAATAAGCATTTAAAACTCTAGAGATAGAAACCATCCTTTTATGTAGGCTTTTCTCATGCCTAGAAGGGATGATTTTACATGCAACTTATGGCATAGGCTTGAAGTTGACAATGGCAAGTAACTTTTCAAACGTAAATTTTTATGCACCACTTTCAAAGAATGTTTTTGGATAAAAGGGTAGCTTCTAAAAAAAATTGGCTATTAGTAATGTTTTGGGGTTATTATTTTTGGATCCCTATACATTCAGAATATTTCTCAATTAAGAGGTCTCCCAACCCTTGTGATTTTTTACATATCACACGGATACTGGGGGAGACTAATGTCAGCATAGGCCAGTAGCACGTGGCAAGTGATGAACTTTCTTCACACCCACAATTTATTTATATAGTGGTCTAGAATGAAAGTACTACTTGGGTCACCTATGAGTTCTCTAGTGTAGGATGTGTCTCAATAGGAAGGCCCTCTAAAAAGATATGCTTTTGAAAATAAAGATGTGAAGCCCAATATGTTTTCACTCACCCAAGATTTCCAAAAGGTGTGAGGGGAGAAGACAACCATCTACCTTTCCCAACATTGAATGCACGGCATACAATTCATAGAAATTTTATTCTTTTTAAGCACCTCAAGCGATGCTATCCCCAAAAATATGTGAATAAGATATCAATGATTATTTTTAATTGCATCCAATGGAAGTGTTCTAGACATCAGTTAATATCATAGCAAAGGTGCAAGACAAAAAGAATGATTTGCTCATTTTTAAGTCCAAATATGAGAGTTTCTAAATCAATCCTATTCTTACTTGGTCAACAAAAGCAAATGCAAGCATGCATCAACAAAAGGAAATCATTTTGGGTCATTTGTGTTGTTTTTTTTATGCACCAAAATAAAGATTCCTAATTATGAAAACATAGAAATAGTTCACTTTTAGATCACCCAAATTGAAATGTGTGTTTTTTGTAGGGTTCTTTTTAAGCACTAAAATGAAGATTCCTAACTTAGAAATCCCTAAAATGGTTTATTTTATAGCACCAAAGAAGAAGTGTTCATTTATGTTGTTCTTTTTAAGAACCAAAATCAAGATTCCTAAGTTAAGAAAGCTTTAAAATTGTTCATTTTAGATCACTTAAAAACAAAGTGTGTTTGTTGTAGGTTATTGTTAAACACTAAATGAAAGTTCTTAACTTTAAGAAAGATTTAAAATTATTTATTTTAGAGCACTTAAAAACAAAGTGTGTTTGTTCATTTTAATGCACCAAATAAACAAATTTCTAACTTAAAAAAGCATGGAAGCTTCAAAGTTCTTTGACCATTCATCTTCCCTATAGAAAATGTGTTAATGGTTTCTTGACCCTACATGCACAATGTTAATACCTGTCACACACTAAAAATCAGGCATTTGTTAGTGAAAAAATTTAGCAGATCTCAAGCACAAGTTTGATAGAGAAAAAGCACTAAAAAACCAGTAAGTGTGCCCTCTGTCAGAGAGAAAATGCGTAGAATAACTTCAAGTTTACACTCTATCAAAAGTCAGATGTGTTGCAAATTTGTAGATGCACAGGTCTTAGTGTCAAGTGCACAGTTTTCAAAGTCAAGTGTGCGGTTTTCTTGACAACAGAGTGCAAAATTTCTTGGAACAGTGCATGAAACATTTTCAAAAGCACTCTAAAAACTTCCAACTTTAGTTCAAACTCATAGAAACGTTAGTATTTAGGACCATGGTCCCACCGGGCATGACATAATGTGTGAGGGGGAAAATCAGAGATGCTAAACAAGATAAACATACTTGAAATAGAATCTAATCTAAGATCAAGAACACAAATCTAAGATTTATTCCTACACTTACAAAATGACCTTCTAAGCTATTGAAAACATATTATGAAATCCTATGATTACCGATTTGAATTCCAAGCAAAGAGAGGTTACCATCCCATATTTGAGTGTATTCATGAGGATGTGGTTTCTCATATCACTGTGAAGCCTCCATAGTTTGTGTGCGAAAGCTTGAAGAATGATGTGTTGGATGTTGGCTGATCGAAGAAATGTTGAAGCTCTATCAATGGTATTTTAGCATTACTTCATTGTCTGAATAGGTTGATTCTATGATCCTTTTTTGTGAGGAAAGAGGTTTGTTATATAGAAAATGTGATTTGAAATGGACAATCAGGATTGTGTTGTAGAATATCCTGATCAATAGTCGAAAGATGTTGAGAGGAAATAGACATGAATGATCTATGCAAAGTAGATTACACAACTTATGTGATTTAAGAATAGATTAGTTAGTTAGGAATTAGATTTGTTAGTTAGGAATTAGATTGATCAGTTAGGAATTATATTGGTTAGTTAGGAATTAGATTGCTCAGTCAATAAATTGTAATTTTCTCAATCAGAAAAGTGGTTGGGAATGATTAATTAATTAATTTAATTAATTCATTAATTTTGGAGTTAAACATGCAAATCAAGTTTGACTTTTGCAAATAAACTTGCATTAATTTGATTTGATTTTTGATAATGCTTTGAATAGTTTTATTCAAATATTTGAATTTGGAGGGAAAGTGGGTTAATTAAATTAAATGATTTAATAATTCAATCGACCTAGGGGAATAAAGTGATTAGGCGATGTAATTAAATAATTGGTGTTATTTAACTAATGAGGACAAAATAAGATTGGATTATAACTTTATTAAATAAATGTAATTTATTTAATTGATCGAAATGATGAAACATGAATTAATTAAATAATGTTGTATTAGCAATTAATAGCAAAAATAGGGTTTTTACAACTTTATTAAATAAATGAAATTTATTTAATTTTTCAAAAAATAATAGAAAAATGAATTAATTAAATAATGTCCTATTATTCAATTAATAGGGGAAATTAGGGTTTTTGATGCAATTGATGTGAAATGCAGTGATGTTTGATAATAATGATGTCGATGATGTGAAAATTTCATTTAGGGTGTGTGATAGGTATTAAGTCAATTTCACATGTCTACAGTTATCATAGTTTGAATTCTGGAAAATATATTGTTAGCAATGTATGAATCCCATGGTTATTCTTAGAATATCTCGAGCATGGGTTTTATTCACAAGAAAAAAAATATATGTATCTCAGTTACAAAATTATTGTTATAGTAATAAAACTATTGTAGGTATTTTTTGATCCTACATATAAATAGCATTGTTAATGGATAGCTAGTTTTTGGTAGAAAATAAGAACATAAAGAGACTATAAACATTCCTATAGAGATGGATGAAAATTTTGTTATTTTTTGAAAAAATTTAGTTTAAGATTCCAAAAACTACAATGATCAAATAAGTGATTGTGCAACTAGTGGTAATTTTTTTTTAAAGTCTATACATCTACACATTTTGTACTCCCATACAACTATTGTTCCAAATCTGAAAACACCTTACTATAGCATAAAAACTAGGTTGAAATAATCACCTCTATCCTCTACCCTGAAATAGGAAATAAAGCAGGGGACTACACTACATTGAGAAAAATGTAACAAGGGAAAAAAAATCAGACCAAATAACAATATATTAAGATAGCCCTGAGTTAAAAAAAAAACCAATCAAAGAAGCTCTAGATGCATGCAAATAGGCAAAAAAAAACATACATCTAAACAATGACACAAGCAAAGAAAAGAAGACTACATAATAGTAATGGTGTGATGTTCTAGTAAGTTGAAGTCTCGTCTTGTCTCATGTAGAATCGTGTCCCTTAGGAGACACTCTTGGAGGGTCCGGTCTTTTGGCTACAAATCTTTCGGTGCCTCACGTGTCTTTGGCCAAAGTGTTGGCGGTCATGTTTCTCCCTGAAACAAAAGGGTGGAAGGATATTCTGACCAATGGTAAACAAAGATCTTTCCCTCCTCCTTCTCAAGAGGAAGAAGTTATTGCTTCTGGAATGGATTTCTCTATATCTGATATGGTCAGTGATAGGATTCTCTCCTCCATGGAGAACACAGTTGTGGGTCATTTTATCTCATTTTTCCCCACTATTGATATGGTTCAAAGATGGGTTGTTGTTAAATGGCACCTCAAGGGAAGTGTGGACATATTTTCTATGTCAGGTGGGCTCTTCCTTTTCAAATTCATGGCTTCAGAAGATCCAGTTTCTATCCTTTCTTCTAGACCTTGGGTTTATGGAAAACACAGTTTGGGTTTTTGTCACTAGAAGTTAGGGTTTGACCCTACTGTGGATCTTAATTAGTCAGCTCCAGTTTGGATTCCCTTTCCCAGTTTACATTTGGAATACTAGGATGAATCAATCTTCAAGAGCATTGGTGATTCCTTGGGACACTTCATTACTTCTGACTCCATCACTAGATCGAAGTCCAGGTTAGTGTTTGCCTACTTTTGTGTGAATATTAGTGTGAATAAGACACTCCCTAACTTTGCTAAGCTCTACTATAAGTTTGGGACTTGGATTCAGCCTATGTGCTATGAAAATGTTGTGGTCTATTGTCAGAAGTGTGTCAAACCTAGGCACACTATTTCTAACTGTAGGTCCTCCTTTAACAAGGAGCCTAATCTAGGAGACTCTGCTGCAATTGCTTACTCTCCTCCTAAAATCGATGAACTGATTAGTGGTGTTCTGTCTACTTTTCCAGACTTGTCAAATCTTCCTAACTCTGGTGTTCCTTTTCCTAAGTTAGAGATGAGTGTAGATCTTCCTAACTCTAGTGTCCCTATTCTTGAGTCAAAGACCAATGTAGATTCGGTATCGGGTGTTGCTAATGTTTCCTTAGCTGAGAATTTGGCATGTGATAAGGTACTAGAGATAGAAAATTGATCCTCTAGCCTGACTTTTGGGGGTGATGAGCTTGTTGGTGGTGTCCAGATGGAGGTGGCTTCAATGGGGACTAGTGAGAATATAGGGGAAGAGGATGAAATCTAGGAGGAACCTAATGGAGATGTGACAACTTTCAACTCTGAGGATTCGAAAATCGAGTTTAATACTGGTGATGATAACTAGATATCCCTAAAGAAAAAAAGGGAGGAAGAAAAAGGCAGATGTGGGTGGCGAGTCCAAGCCTGGTAGGCCAAGCCAAAGATTCACGAGATTAAGAGAAACCACAAATGAGACTGCCATGGGTAAATAGAGGACATTGAAAGTGTCCTCCAATAAAGGTAAAAAATGAAGGTCATGTAATGGAATGTGCATGGGCTGAGCAACTCCCATAAGCAACTTGCTTTAAAAAACTATGTTTTAGAACATAAGATAGATGTTTTACTATTACAAGAAACCAAGATGAGAAAATCTATTTTTGATAATGTAGCTAAGTACTTATGGCCAAGGGCCACTTACTCCTATAGTGATGCCAAAGGGGCTTTAGGGGGTCTAGTTGTGCTTTGAAACCCTTCTAGATTTAATGGCAATGAACTATTATGCTACCAGAGTAGTGTTGGTGTTTCTTTTACCTTCTCGGGTGGCTCTTGGTCACTTATCAATGTTTATGCACCCAACCAGAGGATTACTAGATATGATCTATGGTAGGATCTTTCTAACTGGATTAAAAAAAATAGTGGTTATCGATGGCTAGTGGCTGGGGATTTCAACTCCCCCTATTTCCCTTGGAGAAAAGTGGTGGTCTGATTGATTATTCTGACAACATGGAAGACCTGGAAATTTTTTTGAGTTTTACTGGTCTGATTGACATAGAATTATTAGGCCAAGCTTTTACCTGGACCAAGAGACATATGGGGGAAGACTTGATTCAAGTAAGATTGGATAGATTCCTTTGTTCTAGTAACTAGACTGGCTTTCTTAGTGCCTATTTGCAGGCTCTACCTAGGATGGATTTTGATCACAATCCATTGTTGCTAACCTCGTGTGACTAGTCTATTGTCAGACCTTTCCCTTTTCGGTTTGAAATAATGTGGAATTCCCACCTTGATTTCATAAATACAGTTGTTGAATGGTGGAATATTCTTGTTCGTGGTTCTCCCATGTTTAGAATCTTTTTTAAACTCAAACACATTAAGTGTATGGTGAAAGGTTGGAACAAAAGGGTTTTTGGGGATGTTTTCTAGGAGAAAAAAGTTATTGGGGATAAATTGAAATTGGTTCAAAAGAAAATGGAGGAGGGTGATATCATTCTTCCCACTTACAACCAGGAGAATGAGAACCGAAGGGAGTGGGAAAAAACTCTTAAGAAAGAAGAGATTTTTTGGAAGTAGAAATCTAGGGTTCAATGGCTAAAAGAAGGTGTCAGAAACACCTCTTTCTTTGATATTTAAGCTATCAAACATAAGAAAAGGAATCAAATAACCAAGTCACACAATTCTCAAGGAGTGGTTGTCAATTCACCCTCCCTAATTAGTTTAGTGGCCACAAATTACTTCCAGAAGGCTTATGCAACTCCTGATGAGGCTCCTAACCTGGCTCTTGACAGGCTATTGCTTGACCCACTTCTGATTATAATATCTCAGAGTGATAATCTAGGGATTGTTAGTGCTATCATGCCTGAGGAGGTAAAGTTTTCCACTTTCAACATGGGGGCCTTCAAAGCTCTAGGCTCTGATGGTTTCTCTTTGACCTTCTTTTAGAACTTTTTTGGAGATTGTTGGTGAGGACCTTGTCCTAGCTGCTCGTGATTTCTTCAAATCTAGTATAATCCTTAAGCAACTAAATCACACCTGAATTGCTTTAATTCCCAAGGTTGTTGATCTTCAACATATGGTTGACTTTTGCCCCATCAATCTATGCAATACTTTTTATAAAATTCTCTCTAAAATTTTGGTTAACCGCATCAAACTGCTCCTTGATAAAATTATCAACCCAACTCAAAAAAGGGTTTGTGCCTAGTCCAAATATCCTTGATGCTACCATAACCACACATGAATTACTCCATTCCATGGATAGATGCAACTATGTTGGTATAGCCCTTAAGCCAAACATCTCTAAGGCCTATGATAAGGTGAACTAGAATTTTGTCCCTAAAGTCCTTGCTAAGTTTGGAACCAATTGGTGATCAATCTAATAATGGAATGTATTACTATGATTAAGTACTCTATTTTGGTTAATGGGTCTCCCTTTGGTTTTTTCTTGCTAGGAGAGGTATCAAACAAGGAGACCCCCTTTCACCTTATTTTTTTATAATGGTGGCGGATGTCCTGAGCAAGAATTTCTCTAATACGTTGTTAGAAGGGTCCATGAAGGGGATTAAGGCTACTTCTTCCCTAGAGCTGATAGTGATCCAACAAGTTGTAGATAATACCTTTCTCTTTGGGAAAGCCTTTGTGATTGAAGCTAGGAAATGGAAAAATTGTCTCAACAACTATGCTACTTGTTTTGGAAAATGCATTAACTACAATAAAAGCATGATTTACTTCTTTAAAAACACTCCTAACCTGCAAAATTGAGTGGCTATTGTTTTGGGTTGTTTGAGTGGTTCTCTTCCTTCAATTTATCTTGGGTTACTCCTTATTGTCAAGGAATTTACTCTTGATTTTTGGAATTCTATACTGGAAAGGATCTAAAGAAAGCTGGTTGGGTGGAAAGGCTCCTTAGCCATGCTGGTAAATTATAGCTTCTTTATGCTATTCTCCAAGGTATCCCTATCTATTTTCTATCCATTTTCAAGATGCCTAGATATATTGCTAATAAATTTGAGAAAATTCAAAGGACTTTCCTCTAGTTAAGGACTGAGGAAAAAAATAAATTCACCCTGGTTAAATGCGACAAGGTTTTCCAACCTAAAAGTTTTGTTAGGCTTGGGATTAGGACTATTTCTAATACCAATGAAGCTCTAATGGCCAAAGTGGGCTAGGACCATATGAGGGATAGGAAGGATTGGTGTAAGATCATGAATTCTAAGTACCTTTTGAACTGACCTTTGATTGACTGACTATTAGAGGCTCACCCTTCAGGGTCCTTGGTTTGGAGGTGTATTTGTAGTCTGCAGGATCTTCTGAGAAATGGGATCAAATGGAAGATCAGTAATGGTAATTAAATCAGATTTTGGGAGGACACTTGGTTACTTGACACTCCTCTGGAAAATTATGAATTCAGGAATCTTATGGGATTGGCTCAACAACTATTTGGTATTTATGTTAGTGATTGTCTCCTTGGGCCTCTAGGTGTTAGAAAAAATAATTACTTAGGCCTATACTACCCTTTTCCCCCTAATCTGTGTCTCCTTTCCAAGACCCTATAGGAATTACTCTCCCTCACCAGGATTCCTACTTCTTGTAGGGGGGTGAATTCTTTTGGATTCATGATAAATAGGGTGATCTCTCAGTTAAATTGGCTTACAATCTGCTGATAGACCAAGGTGTTGTCATTGATCTATGGAAGAAGGTATGGAATTTCATCACATGATCCCAAAAGTTAACCACTTTTTTTGGACTTCCTACCATAACAAGATTCTTACTCAGGACAATTTGAGAAAAAGGGGATTCCAAATTCCCAATAGATGTTTTTTATGTAAATGTAATGAAGAATCGGTGGATCACCTGTTGTTACACTACCCATTTGTTGTGGTGGTGTGGGAGATGTATTTAGGAAGATTGGAGATTCAATGGATAATGTGCAAAGACATCACATCCTTTATCTTGAGTTGGTTTGGACCCTTTACCCACCCTTTACCTGGTGAAATTTGGAACCAAGTCCCTCCCATTATATGTTGGTGTTTATGGAAAGAGGAACAATAGGATCTTTAGAAACATTGAGATGAATTTGAAAGAGGTGTTTGGTATTGGGTCTAGGATCATTGCAGAAAATATCTCACTTTTCAAAGGGAAAACCCCAGAAAAAGATCCAACTGAGGTGAAAATAAGCATGGCCAAATCCTGGAACTAGAACCTAGATGCCAACTCTTATGACAACTCCAAGTCCCTGGCTCAAAGTGCCACTATATGGAAACCTCTTGACAGGGGCTAGTATAAACTAAATTTTGATGGGGCTGCTAAGGGAAACTTGGGAATATCAAATATAGGAGGTGTGATCAGGGTTTACAAAGGAAATTTAGTGGCTAGTTACTTTGGGGGGATTGGTGTTCATTCTTCTATGATTGTGGAAGCTAGAGCATTGTTGAAGGGATTATAGTTGGCTGTCTTAATGGGGATTGAGAACCTGCATATTGAAGGAGACTCTAAGTCTATTATTGATGCTATTAACTTTGAAAGATTGCTGGGGTGGAGTACTAAAGACATTCTTCTTGACATTAGAATTTTTGTGTCAAAGTTAAAATTAAAAGTTGCCAGCCATATTTATCGGGAGGGGAACCAAGTGGCTGATGTCTTAGCCAATTTTGGCACACATTGGAAATTGTCCAAATCCTGACGTGCTTTAGGAAACCTACCTCCTAAAATTTAGGGTTTAATATTGAAGGAACAAATCCCTTACTTGACCCATGATGACAACTAAACATGTGCCTAGCTAGATTTTCTGGGGGGTCCACATGCTTGTCCACATGCTTGTCGATTGGGCTATGTGGACAAACTTTATTGTTGAGATGGATAACAAGTGGCATAATTCAAATTATGGGATGGAGACCATTTTTAAAAGGTAAACCATGAAATGTTGCAATAAGTACTTGATGATTAAAACTAAGCTGGACCATACCTTACACAATCTCCTTTTGGGGATCTTAAGCTATCGTATTTCCAAGTTCTTTGATTTTGATGTGACTAATAATTATGAGATAAATCTCCATTTTGGCCCTATATTGTCTGCTATTTTGGCTCTGCATCTTATAGCTATCCTTTTTGGTATAACTAAATTTGGTCTGCCCCTGAAAGCTAACCCTTTAGGTGTTTCTAATTCTAGCCCCACGACCATCTTGCCTAGATTTCTATGCATCTTCTATGTGGAAGGGAAACCTTACTTTCCTTTCATATCCTACTTAGCCAATTGTGTGCGAATATCATCATTTATGATTCTACTAAGATTGCTTTTTGGAAATTACTTATTCATACGTGTAACCTATCTTTAGCCTTGATTATCAAAGACTATCATTTCTGGCTTAAAATCCTTAATGTGCGGGTGATTTTTCACCTTTCTATTATCTCTAAATTTTTATTTTCTTAGGGTTCCTAGTTATCCTATGTGTAGAATAACATTATGGGGGGAGATAGGGTGCAGAAGGAGCCATATAACTGTAGAAAATTTCATAAAGATCCACTTGTTTGGTACATTTGTGTCGAAGGTGGTCTTGCTCCTCTAATGGAGAAACTTGTGGGCCATGACCCTAATCTCTCTGCTCAGTTTTCCAACTCGTGCAAAGATCACCATGTGACAATGGGTGGAATTTACTTTACTATGGATGCGGAAGTGATAGCTTAGGTGACAGGTCTCCAGTGTACTTGTATGAAGCATCGAAAGCACACTAAAACCTAGGACAATGAAAGTATGAACAAGTTTTTTGTGTGGAATGAAGCATTGGTGTGCAATCAGTTGGGTTTTGACTAGGAGGCTCTCCCTCAGCCATGGAACTAGGTGTGCCTTGCCTTGATGAAGTATGTGACACTAGAAGGTAGGTACAAAACCTATGACTTCTACCATTTCCCTTTGTTAAATTACCTCAGACATAAAGTTTTGTTAAGCTTTCCTTTTTTCCTGCTTATGGACCTTGAAAATTCTATTGAAAAATGTGTTGAGGCTAGTGCTCTAAATCCTAATTACCCTCCTCCCCTGCCACTCCTCTAGGGCCTCATTTTGAGGCTCTACCACTTCCATCTTTCTTTATGTCTGCCAAAACCCATTTCAACAGTCTGCATTGAAGAGATTTAGTCTCCCACTATGACCAACTTATCTCCCGCTAAATCCAAAGCCCCTGTTAGGAAAAATCACCCAGTCCCTGCTAATATGCAGAAACCCAAAACTGCCACAAAAAAGCTCAAGGGGAATGAGGGAGCAGCCCATACTAGTGCGACGATTAGTCTGTGTGAACTCAAATCAATCCTCACCAAGACTACCAACAAGCCTTCCCTAGAAAAGAAAGGAAAGGAGGAAGGTAAAAGCTTGAAGGAGCCTCTGAGCAAAGGAAAAAATGTGGTGATCAAGGACTCGATGGGGGATATGGGGGTTGTAGAGACAGTGGTTATTGGTTGTGATGCCATCACTCAGTGCTCTAGTAGGCTAGCCAAGAACAGGAAAAAAGTTTAGGTTAAAGATTTGGATATGAAAGAGGAGTTGTCAGACAACAAAGATAACAAGGTTGAAGAGGAGTCAAAGGATGAGGAGGGGGATCATGCTAGAGGTCCCAACTCCATTCATAACATGGGAAAATTTTAGAAGGAGGTTTCAACCTCTCAGTCTTCAGAATCGCTGGATGTTGAGCAGGATGATCCCAACAACATTGTGATTGCTGGGGAGGAGCTTTGTGTGCTAAAGGAAAGATTGGATAAATTGGACAAAAAAATTTGTGGTTTGACCTACTTCATGGTTAAGCTAGTTCACTGTGTCACTAGTACCCTATCGGAAGTTATGAAGGATGAGATGGACATGAAAAAGACTGAAGACTGTCAGGAATGGGTCGGAGATGATGTTGTTCATCTCCTGTCTAAGAACTGGGAAGAGGCCAATTAGTCTATTGCTAGTCCGCTGTTTGTATGTTTATTGTCAGTCCATTGTGTTTGTTTTTTGGCTTGGTGTTTTTTTATTCTTTTTTGGTCTTAAACTGTAGTGGCCCTTATGGCTCTATGTGAAGGGTACAACACCCTGTAAATGTTGCTTACCTAATCAAAAACATTAATATAAGGGTTACATTGGTATTAATAATATTTGGTAATATATCAAGATCAAAAGAAATATGAAGAACAATATTAATATTGATGATAATCTAATATTTAAGAGTGGATTTTGGAGGAAGTTAAAGTTTCAGATGTGAAAGTAATGATTGTGAGGTAGTTTAGAATTAATAATTTTACTAATAACAATAGTAATAATAAGTGTCAAATTTAATAGTGGATATAAATAATAGTAATGTTATTAAAATCTTAAGAATAATTCTAGATCTTATGTTATTATTTTTACAAAAAGAATAGGTATTAAGTTTTATTAATATTGTTATTAATAAATGTTTTAATTTGGATTATTAATAATGGAATTATCAAATAAAGTAAATTTAAAATAATAATAATAATAATGGTAGTAATTATAATATAGAGAGAAATATTGATCTTAATATTATTATATTTACAAAGTTATGGTAAATTTTGAATGTAAAATCAATACTAATGTTACTATTAATACAAGTAATCAATAGCATAAATTATATAGAACTTCGTATTGGAAATAATGTTGGACCCATACTGAGTGATATTACTAATCAAAGATAAATGTAAATAATTGTAACAAATGGGGTATTGATATTAAGAGTAATGCAAGTATTGTTAATAATATTACTATTCAACAATAATAACATTGATAAATAGTAATAATGCCTTTTAAAGCCCTGAATTTCATCATTCCCAAAAAGGGAAAAAGAGTCACACATGAGATATTTTCTTGTGACTCTCTTAAAATTCTAATTATTATCATTTTAGATAGCTTATTTAAGCCGACACCCTCCCAAATGAAAAATTATAGTGTTATCCTTAATGCTAAATATTTAACATTGCTTGTGATTTCATTGTTAGACAATAGAGAATTTGGGAATGACTACTTGTTGTAAAAAGATTGTTTAGTTAGTGAGGATACTATGTGGGGGCAAGAAAGAGGACTAAACTAGGTAACTATGAATCCCTCAAACAAAATGAGGAATTATGGGTTCTCTTTGAAAGAGCTATTTTTACCCCTTTCTTTGAAGCCATGGAAGAATATAGCAAAGCTCTAAACTACAAGTTTGCAAACTCTTAGAGCGATGGAGAAGCAAAAATTGGAGGGATCCATTTTACTATTACTATTACATTAATAGCTCAAGCTATGAGCTTTCCTTGTGGAGGAAAAATGATTGCTAAGAAGAGGAATTACTAGTAGTACATTGACAATTTTTGAGGCAAAAGAAAAAGTGAGGATATTTCAGAATGGATACTCCAAATTGAAGCTTTCAACCCCTTATCATAATGTAATTTTGTTCATAATGAAACACTTTACTCTTGAGGGTCATTGTTGTAAGAGCACATGGGTGGACAGGCAATCAACACCAAGCAAAAATATTGCTGATTTGTTTTTCTCCCAATTTTGATTTATTTTTGTTTTCTCTCTTTTGGTCAGTTCCTAAACCTATTAAATTTGATACTTTAATGAGACATGGAAGAAATGAGCTATCTCATGAATTTTTAAGATAGGAAATATTATAAGAAAATGTAATTGGTTGATGTGAAGCCAAACTCCACTACCTATTGTCTACATCCTCACAGTTTGAATGTGATGGGGCTAGGCATCAAAAGTATAATAGAATTAGTCGATGTTGTAGCTTCCACAACATTGGTGGACATGTATGTAAATGTGGAACCATTGATGGGGTAGTTTTTTGATTTCATCTCCATTGCATTTATGTTTGAGAAAAAACTCCTAATGAAATAAATTGTTGCCAACAATGATTGCTAGATATGAATAAATGATCAACATATATGTAAGTGTGGAAGCAAAGGCCAATACATTGAGGAGTATTGGATTATAATTAAATATAAAAAAATCCAATCTCATTGTGCCTTTTCAGCTTAAAAGGAGAGAGGAAGATCGACTCAAAATGAAGGAAAAGGAGATTTTTTTTAATCAAGGCATATAGAAGTGTAGAGGTCACGATAAAAGAAAACATGGGGTAGGGATTAAACTCAAAGCAACAAAGTCAAAAGAAATAAGTCGATGAAATGATGCAAAGAGAATAGTACAGGTTAGGGGTAAGCACCAAGACACATATATTGAGAAGTAGCTGCAAGACCAATAGTATGAAGGCGAAAAGTTATAGAGAGTTGGTGTAGAAATTTGGAGGGAGCAAAGTGCACAACTAGGAGGAGTTGGAAAGAATCTGTACTAGAAAGAGAAACATAATTTGATAAAAAAATAAAAGAGGTATGCAAAGGTTTCCAATATAAGGGGTAATGTGGGGGGTATCAACCAACATAAGGAGAAGTAAATCTTGTTGGCAATGTAAGAGAGGGGGACCACCGCATGCAAGACCCTAGGTCACAGAGGGTCAAGACGTGAGAGGCTGCCCTAACTTACCTCAGCTAAGTGTAGTGTTTAGGGTATGGGGATGATAATCATGAGGATTATAGAACCCTACAACCACTCATCAATCTTGAGTTTTATGGTGGGGCTAGGTGAGTCAATTTTTAGGTCCAACTCTACACCTCAGGGAGCTCTCTGCCCAAGGATGTTAGCCTTGAACTTTAGATGTGGCGTGGCACACTAGCATCTCGAAAGTGAGTTGTAGTATGTACAATCAAAAAATAGTCGAGGAAAGGTTGAACTCGTTAAAATGACTAATGACCTAGCTTAAAAAATTCTAAGAGAATAAAAAAAATACTATGAAATAAGAGAAATATAAGAGGAGCTGATAAAATAGATATACCAAAGCTAAGGTGAGAAAGATGATCTTGTAGAAGAGCCTATTCGCTAGCTAGCTCCACAAAGTGCATCCACCTACACACATCAAGAGAGAAAATTTTGGGGGGCTGTATAGGGGCCTGCCTCAATCAGACCCCCGTTAGGTGTTTCCACCGCCACAGAAAGCCAAAAGAATGAGATAAAGAAGTAATGTAATGAAAACATAAACACTATAATTCAGTATTATGCTACTCACCAAATGATAGAGGAGAGGAGAGGGAAGCTTACCACCTCCACCAAGATCACTCAAGGCTACTTGGGGAAGAAATGAGAGGAACTCAAGCCTTTTTTGTATATGGCGTGGTCCCAAACATGCTCTACTGAGTTGATGGAGTGTGATGTGGCTGAAATGGAATGCTTGGAATGCTTGGAAGTGAGTGAAAGTGAGCTTGTGGAGTGATGTGAGAGTGTGAGTATGGAAGCTTGATGTGATGAAGAGTGTTGAAGAGTTCAAGTGAAGTTGTGAAGAGTTTCAAATGCTAATTGGAAGACTAAATATAAAGGAATGAGAATGAAAAAGGCCATATTTAGGTCAGTTGGCCAAAGGAGACATTACAACTTCACTACCAATGGGAAGAGTAATGCCTCTGTTGGTTTAGCCATAAGAATTTGCTAGGGATGTAAGCACGCCACATGGATGTTTGTGCACCGCACAGGAATCCCCAACAAAAATGCCTCCATCAACACACAAAACAGGCTGCACATGGACCGCCAACAGCGAGCTTAAGTAAATTTAAGCCTCTGACTTTATTTTTCTAAAGTGTATAAAGGAAAAAAGGGAAATTGCACCTAGGGTGCAAATTTTCTCTTATATAGGTAGATCACTAGCAAGAAGATTAGAGGTTGAGGTTGGAATAGCTAGAATGAAGGCGTTAAAATGAAGGCATTTGTGAAAATTTTTTAATTTCATTTTCTAGTAATTATGTTCTTGAGAATTGTATGCATAATAATTTATTTATGAAAATTGAATTAGTGGTTTGAGATTTCAAGTTTATTCCTTGATATTTGTTTAAATTTGATCCATTGATTAATAAACATAGTTATCAATTCAATGACATAGTGGAAATTTAAGTTTTGCACTATTGGGGTTGTGTGACTTGCGTCAATTGGTATCAGAGCAGGAAATCCTAAGCATGGACAGGATCCACTAGGACTTGTAGGAAGTGAGTAATGGTTGTGGAAGGCTCAAGAGAATTGTCATAGGTGTGTGTAGAGACTTGAATAATTGAGGGATAAGAGAGACAATTCATTGATCAAAAGAGATGCTTCCTAAAAGAGGAAGACCTAGATTAGAGTTAGTGTTAGAATGATTTTGAGAGATGATAAGAAATGAGGTGATATTAGTTTCTGGTAATATAAGAGATCTTGAGAATGAGGAAGGAAGTGAAGAGGAAGACTAAGGAGGAGAAGAAGAAGAACGACTAGAGGATTCCAAACAAGAAATATTTTTGAGAGATCTTTCAAGAATAACAAAAAGTAGTAAAATGGATGTGCCAAAATTTTATTAAACATTAAATCTAGAAGATTTAATTGATTGGATAGGAGAGCTTGAAGAATACTTTGAAATGGAGGAAATTAGAGGCCCACAACAGGTAAAGTTAGCCCAATCAAAATTGAAAGGGAATAAGTTTTATTATGGTGGAAAGGGTTGTAGAGAGAGTGAGAAATGGATGGATATCCCCAAATAACAAGGTGGAACCAAATGGTTATAAGGTTGAAGAAAAATTCATACTTGGAGATTATGAGATGGAGTTATTCAAAGAAGTTATAAAATATGAAAAAAAAGATATGAGTGTAAAATATTACACAAAGGAGTTTTACAAGCTGGCTATTAAATCTAGAAGGCATAAAATTGATAGGGAAAAGGTAGCCATGTATGTGAACCGCTTATGGTTTAACATTTAGGATGAAATGAGTATGCTAAAAACTACTACATTGGAGGAAGCATACCAATATGCATTAAAGGTTGGGAAGAAACTAATGAGAAGGAAAATAAACAATTCTAAAAGTTGAGGATGATTTGTAACTGAAAAGGGACAAGTGAGCAACATCAAAGGAAAGTAGATTGAAGAAGAATTCAAGCCCAAATAGAGTAAAGAGGTGGGATAGAACACAAAAGAAAATGAGGTATCTGTAAGAGGACATAGTCACATCAACCGAGGGTTTCTAGGTAGATGTTACCAATATGGAGAAGTTGGTCATCATATTTTTGAGTATCCTCAAGTAGAAGGAATCATAAAGAGTGTGGAAAGGAACCACTTGGCACAAGAGGATGAGGAACATGATGCATCCTTGAAAGGTGAAGGCTCATAAGAAGGTGAATCTCTCATGATGAGGAGAGTGTTGGTGAATCTAAAGGTGGTTGAGGAGGAACCATCCCAAAGAAGGAGTTTCTTTTGAACTGTGTGCAAGGCTAGAGTTAAGTGTTGTAAAGTTATAGTAGATAGTGGTAGTATGGATAACCTAGTTTCAGAAGAGATAGTAGAAAAAGAAAGGTTTGAAAAGGTGTAAGCATCCTAGTCTGTACAAATTTTCATGGTGACAAAAGGAACACGAAATAACTATGAGTGAGTAGTGCTTAGTTAATTTTTTAGATTGGATCTTATAGAAATGAGGTGTTTTGTGATGTGATGCATATGATTGCTTGTCATGTGTTTCTGGGTAGGACATGGTAGTTTGACAAGGAGTCCATCTATGATGGTAGAAAGAATGTCTATAGCATCTAAAAAGTTGGAAAAAATTATATGTTGAATTCTCTAAAAGAAAAGGAGAAGTGGATGAAAGAGTCTAGCTCTATTTTTTTTGTAGTATGGAGAAGCAACAAATAGAGGAAGAGGAACAAAATGAGTACAATGATTTTCAAGCATTTGAAAGGAATATTTCAAGAGGAAAGGGTAGATTGGTGTTTGATATATTGCAAAAATGCAATAAAGGAACAACGAAGTAGTCCAAAAGGATGTGGTGGTCATAGATGTGAACCTGTGATAGGAAGTTGTTTAGAGAAATGTGATAACACCAATGGAGGTGGCATAAGTCTTGAGGTTGAGCAGAATAGCAGTAGAGGGAAGGCTCCCATAGAAAAGGAGCAACTATGGATAAAGAATAAACATGGAATTACCATCCCATGCACCTTCCAATGTTCCTGAGTTTACCAACTCAAGGAAACTTTCACTTACTCAGTGTGTCTTGTGTAGGAGCACATGGGTGGACATACGATCACACCAACCAAAAATATTGCTAGTTTTATTTTCTTACAATTTTGATTTATTTTGGTTTTCTCTCTTTTGGTCAGTGCTTAAACCTCTTAAATTTGACACTTTAACGAGACATGGAAGAAATGTTGTCTCATGAAATGTTAAGATAGGAAATATTATAAGAAAATGTAATTGGCTAATGTAAAGCCAAACTACACTACCTATTGTCCACATCCTCAAGATTTGAATGTGATGGGGTTGTACATTAAAGGTATAATAGAATTGGTCGATAATGTAGCTACCACAAGACTAGTGGACACGTATGCAAATGTGGAACCATTAATGAGGTAGTCCATTGATTTCATCTCCATTTCATTTCTATTTGAGAATAAACTCTTGATGAAATGAATCTTTTCCTACAATAATTTCCAAATATGAATAAATGACTGACATATATGTAAGTGTGGAAGCAAAGACAAACACATTGAGGATTTTTGGACTATAATTAAATCTAAGAGAAATTCAATCTCATTATGCCTTTTAAAATTCGAAGGAGAGAGGAAGATTGACTCAAACAAAAGGAAAATTAAACTATTTTTGAATCAAGGCATATAGAAGTGTAAAGGTCACAATAAAATAAAATAGGGGTAGGGATTAAACTTGAAGCACAGTGTAAAAATCAAGAAGTTGATGTAATGATGTGAAGAGAATAGTAGAGGTTAGGGTAAGCACCAAGACACATAAATTAAGAAATAGGTGCAAGATCAATAGTATGAAGGCAGAAAGTTAGAGAGAGTTGGCATAGAAAGCTAAAGGAGAGAGAAAAGTGTGCAGCCAAGAGGAGTAGGAAAGAATTTGTGTTGCAAAAAGAAAAAGAAAAATGATAAAAAAAACCAAAAGAGGTATGCAAAGGTGTCCAATTGAAAGGTGGAAAAATTGTTGCTTTTCTAGGGTTTAGGACCTAGAATGATAATCTTCACTCTCTCTCACTCAAGAAAAAACCCTAGAGATCTCAATGCAAAGGAGAAAGAGAACTTGCAATATAGTTGTCCTAGAGGTTGAATGTAAACTAATGAGGGGTTCACCACCAAGTTAATACTTGGAAAGACAAATGAAATGCAAGATGTAATGTAAGATGTAATACTAAACCATAATATGATGCAATGATTCACTAAATGGCCTAAAAATGTAAATGAATCATAATAACAAACTGTAGGATGAATCATGTGCACCTGGAGATCTAAAGATGACTGGAAAGAGCTCTGAAATGCTAGAAATTTTGACTTTAATGCTAACTAGGACTCATTCACTAGGCTTGGGGAATCAGTCCAAGATCTAGGTTTCTATGCAGGAACATGAATCTAGAAAATGGGTATTCGAATATGTAAAAAACTAAATTTTTACCTAAACTAGGACTCATTCGCAAGAAGTTTCCAATTGGTCCAACTAGGGTTTTCTGAAACTTCAAAGTTTGAATCTGCTCTTCCCAGTTTGCTCAATCTGCTTCTTCAGGTTTCTAGATCCGAATCTCTGTAAATTAACCTGTAGAATCTTTCCAAGTATTTCCAATGCAAGGTGACAACTTTGACAACTTTCTCCAAAATTTATCTTTAGTGTATCTTCAATCTAAACCTGCAAATCACACACTAAAGAGAGGGGAAAATGTTGTTTTGTTAGTGGATATGGGTTTTCCTTGGTCAAACCCCGTTTTGGTAATTAAACCTTGAAATATAATGAAATAGGAATGGAGAATCCTGAATGAACAAAATATGATGTTACAACTCACAAAAACCTAGCAATAAAAGGCTACAAACATGTATGACATGGCTCCAATGGATGCAGATCTTGACTCTTTCTTGGATAGGGTAGATCTTGAATGAAATGCTAGCTTGAATCATAAAACCTTACATCACAATTGTTAGCTAAAAAACAAACATGATGCTTGATACTTGAATGTTGCTCTAAAATGCTTGATGATCTTCTCTTGAAGACTCTTGAATGCTCTTATGAATGCCTGAATGCTCTTGTGAACTCAAACTTACTATTAGGATGAATAATTGAATGCTTGGGGTGAAAATGAGTGAAATAAAATTGTATTTATACTTAATTATGCAAGAATTCTTGAAATTACAACACTACAAGCTGACATCAGATCTAGGAGGACAAAATACCACCAAAAATTTGAATGAATTTTAATTTTGGGCCACATGGGACTCATTCGCCCAAGGTGGCGAATGAGTCCCATTAGGCATAATTTATGGGACCATTTTAAAAAATGCTTAGAAAGGTGTGAAACCAGATTTGGGACCCAAAAACCTAGGTGGGACTCATTCATCCAAGGTGGTGAATGAGTCCCAAATCACCAAATCTGGGCCATTTGACTTGAAAAAATTGAATTATGATTGGAAATTGATTTGTGTTGGGATTATCCTCGAAAAGATGCATTAAATGAGGATTGTGGATGTAAAATAAGGAAAATTAAAGCATAAAGAAGCCCAATTATTAATTCCAACCCTAGAAAAGTGTGAAAGTGTGTTACAACACTTTACAACAGTCCAAATAAGGTATGATTAAGGTACATTTTAATTAAAAAGAGGTTTATTAGGTTTCTTTAATTGATAAAACCTTAGCAAAGTGTGAAAGTGTTTTACAACACTTCACAACACTTTAGCAAAGTACCATTTAAGTTCATTAGTTCACAACAGCCTAGGACCTAATGTGAGTGTGTTAAACACATTACAACACTAATTCAAGGCATCATTAGGCTCAATTTTATAAGGAGGTCCCAAAAAAGTGTGAAAATGTTACCACCGACATTTTTCAACAATACACAAATATAAGAGGCAAGGTAGGGGGTATCGACCAACATAGGGAGAAGTAAATCTCATTCATAGATCACTAGAAAGAAGATCAGAGGTTGAGGTTGGAACAACTAGAATGAAGGCGTTAAATGAAGGTATTTGTGCAACATTTGTAATTTCATTTTCCAATAATTATGTTCTTGAGAATTGTATTCACAACAATTTATTTATGCAAATTGAATTATTGTCCTGAGATTTAAATTTTATTCCTTAATATTTGTGTAAATTTGATCCATTGATTGATAAACGTAGTTATCAATTCAATGACATAGTGTAATTTTGAGTGTTGCACTATTGGGGTTGTGTGAATTGCATCAGTCATTTTTTAGTTGGTTCATAGCTATCAATTTCCTATTTTAAATCATATTTGTCACCTAGAAAAAAATAGTCTTCCTTTCTTTCTCCTTTCATCCCTCCAACAAAGCATGGAAAATAATGAAAACCTGTTGTTACATCAAGTTCTTATAAGAGCTATCTATAGGTTTTTCCTCACCACCAAACAACAAAAAACCTTGCTATTAATCTCCTTGAAAACCCTTAGTCTCCTAAAATCTATGTTCGCATTGAGCTTCTAGAAAGCTAACCTCACTCCCTTGACAAAGCACCTAATTCAAAAAAGAGGAAAACCTCTTCCCCCCATTTTTTGAACCCTATGTGGAAGAGATCTTAAGAATTACCTTGGAGAAATGTATTTATTCACCCCTTTCTTCAAGCCTAATTAAATGTAGAAAGATGGAGATAAATGAACTTAGCCCAAAAAACCCCACAATTACTATCTCTGATGATAGAGATACTAACCCAAATAGTGGCTCAGTGCCCCCTAATGGACATAGGTTGACCCACCTAGAAATTTTTTCCTCTAAAAGGATTGAGGTTGACAAAAAGGGTAGAAAAATTGTTGAGGGGAGAATAATATCTCATTTAAGGAGGTTACCAAAAAAGAAAAAGAAAGTGGTTGAAGTGGAGAAAGATGATTCTTCAGAGGAAGAATACATCCCAGATAGCTTAGGGGAAACTAAATTTTCAGATAAAGAATAATTTTTTGAATTTGAAGAGGAAGAAGAAAGCCAAGATTCAAAAGAAGAAAACAATGAGCACAATGAGGATAATGACACAGGTGATGGGATATATGCTGGAAAAGAAGATGGGAAGGAGGCTTCCAATGTAAGTCCAACTACTATGGAAATACTTGAAACCCTTAGTAAAACCTTTCATAATCAAGAAAGTATTAGGGGGGAAGAAAATAAAAAAATTAATGCTAAAATTGAAAATCTTATTGTGTGGGTGGCACAAATAGAAAGATAGATGGAGGAAGCAAAAAGTTCTAAGAAGATACAAACTATGGAAAGTACTATCAAGAATATTTATAGGGTCATGGATGACATAATGAAAAGAGCGATTATGGGAACCATATGAAGATAAGGAAAAAATCAAAAACAACAAAAGAAGAAAGGACAAAGGAATGAAACTAATTGGTCTGAGAGAATGGAGCACAAGGACAACATGGAAAAAATGGTTGAAGAACTCCATGGGAACTAGAGTTTTATAGAAGAATATTAATATATTCTTAATGATTTGGCTATGGACTTGGTTATTAGGCACTAGTTCCTTTTCTATTTTACCTTTAGTTTATCTTCAAAAAAATTAAATTGGATGCTAAGTCTGCTATCGGCTCCATATGACTAGAAACTTTAATTCTATGTTTTTTGCAAAATACTATTAATCTTGATAGTAGTATGATATATGGACTACTTTGTATGGTTTATTTTGTGGTTCTGACAAGGGGAAAGGGTTTATGGATCATCTGGTTTTGGCCACATCTGTGGTCTAGGCTATTTACAATCTTTTTGTGGGTATGCTCCTTTGTTGTTAAATTAGTACTTTTTATTATGATAATGGTTTTGGAAAAATGTAACTATCTCTAATCCTATTTCCTTAGTGTTATTTTTATTGATCTTTGTTGTTCTTGGCTAGATGCTATTTGCTCTGGTCTATTTTGTTGTCTTCACTTTTTGTATGGGATCAAGGACCTAACCCTACTTATTTGATAAAAAACATTGATAAGTAGTAGGAGTAGTAGTATTAAATATTTAAAATATAAGTGTGCTAATATCAAGGAGAAATAGTATAGCATAAATAATAGTTCTATTAGATAGTATTGACTAAATAATGTTATAACATTAGCAATAAAAGAGTCATGTTAATATTATGAAACAATATTATTGTCATTATTCATATTCTCCAATAATAGTAATATTAGCCAGATAATAATGATCTTATTAATGATAATATTAATGTTATATTTGTTTTAATTATCAATACAAAGTTAGATTCTATAATAAGGATAAAGGAAAAACATCTCCCAATGTTAGTAAGTAATATTGTTAATTTAAATTATCAAGGATAAACTTAAGGAGAAGCTAAAGTTCTTCTTAAGAGTATGAGATATTACTAGTATTTTGGGTGGAACTTTAGTTGAGGTTTTATTTTTGCCCAACCATAATCCCAATACCTATCGACACAGTGTAATCAACCCCATAATGTATAATGATAGAACAAGAATTAAATTAATAGAAATTAATAAATTTAGTAAAATAGTAGGTTGGTAAATCTATTACATCCTTAAGTATAGAGCCACCACTAGATATTTTATCCTTTCATTTAAGGGTGTGTGTGATGGACTCCACACACACAATCACTCTCACTTCCCACTCCTGCTCTCGGGTGATGTGGATGATGATGTTTCACAAGCAACTCATCGATGTGTATAGTTCATACGCCATGTTTAAGCATGGTTAGCTTTCATTAGTGGGTTTTATATAGTTTTTTTTTTTAAGTTGGTTGTCTCATTGTCCAACATGTAAAACTATGGGCATGGTATTTATTTAGTGGGAACTTAGTTATTTCTTTAGAGTTGAAAAAGAGAACCATATTTCAATATAGAAAGACATGTTGATAAAATGCCATTTAATAGAAATAGGATATTTTATGAATTAAGAGGAAAATTTGGAACTTGAGATATGGAGGTATGGCTAAAAATAGGGGACCTCTATTACATTGGTAGGGATAGAAATTTATTTTTGTGGGTAGGTTGAAATATCTAAGCATATCATGTGTTTATAATAAAATAAAGTTTAGTAAAACCATATTGGGATCTCTTGTTAAATCATACACATCATTTCATTTTCAAGTTTCTTTAATAATACTAGAGGAGATGCTTCTAATTTCTCAACCATCTTGATATTTTAGAAGCTATTGTAATATTATTAATATCATTAACCCAACTTACAAAAATATATTTGTAAAACCCCAAAATGTAAATTCAACATACTATCAGATGGCATCCAAACATGTCATGTCTAGTATAGATCTATATAAATGTTTCCTCTTGTAATGGAGAGGACCCACAACTCCCGAGTCTCTAGGATAGGGAGGATTCTACAAGGAGTGGATAGCTCTCTATTACCTAGTCTAGGGAAAAAATCTTAGGTGACAAGAGAAAGTTAATGGAAAGTTTATGCTATGATTTTGTGTTTAATGATTTTTTATGAAAAGGGGAACTTCAAAAGCTGAGTGAACAAACCTTAGAGGTCTTAGGAGATAGACAAACGTTCTCTTGACCAAAGGATGAAAGCATAAACCAAATGTGATGGTGCATGCACTAACATCTCTATGGTGTGTTGTAACCATATATGGACTAGAGATAGAGTCAGCTAGGAGAAACACTTAGGGTCTTCTAACTACCCTAAATCTAAATTTTGAGCATTTTACTAAACTAGATAGAATACTAAAAATTTAGAAAATAACAACAAGAAGAATACTAACAGACAAGTAAATAAAATATTTAATGAAAGGACACATACTGGAAGGAAAGGGATAAACTCATGAGTGGTCCAACAATGAAGCCTCTCACAAAGCTCCTTACAGACAACCTATACACTGTCACAACCCTTATTTTCAATAATTAATTTTTAATTTAATTTTACTCTTTTAATGATAATTGACTAAACTTTGAATCATGTGCGTTACAGGAATATGTACTCTCAGTAGAGAGAGAGTATCATCAAGATGGGGGTGTCTAGCCGACTGATGGTGACTTATGGGGAAAGGAATCTACACACACAGGCACCTAGTTGGCATTATACTGTATTTGTTTTTGCATAGATAAATTATGTCGATAAATTGAGATTTCTCATCTTTTCTAGAAAAATAGATCACATTTATGTTTTATAGTTGCCATTTAATCAAATTGTTAGTTAGATATTAATATGCTCTTATTGGAATATAAGTAGATTTAATTTATTTATATATTGGTTTTTATTAAAATTGTATGCAAAGGAAATAAATTATATTTATTTATTATTTAGATAATTATGTGTATGGTAAAATAAATTGTTAAAATTATATTTAGTTATAAAAATCTATGCATGAAATGAAATTAGAATATTTATTCTTTTTTATAACAAAAGAGATAAATAATAGAAAAATAAAGACAAAAACTTAGAAATAAAACAAAAGAGGAGAAATAAAGTGAAATATAGAAATAAATAAAACAATGAGAAATAAAACAATAGAAAAATAGAAAAAGGACTTAAATTTAGAAAATAAAAGACAAAAACAAAGAAAAAAAAAAGAAAAATAATAATAATAATAATAAAAATAGAATGATTTCTCATTCTCTCTACACACAAGTTTCATTCACAATTCAGAGTCTGCAAAAACAAAAACAAAAATAGAGAGAGAAGAGTTGGGGATTGGGTAAAGAGAAGAGAAGATCGAGGAAATGATAAAGAGCCAAACCAGCTTCAAGAGTTGTGAAAGATGAAACCACTAGGTTGCATTTCTATTTAATCCATCCTGATGTAGCTGGAGGACTGGCATAATCTATTTGCATGATATTTATTGTAAGTTGATTTTCCATTAGTATACTTATGTTAAAATAGAGGAATTTAACAACATTATTTGTACTATTGTAAACTGGTTACTATCGTGTGTATTTAATATTATACTATTGATATTCTAAATAAGTATATATTGTTATTCGATATGAGAATATGATTGCAAATACATAAAATAATGAAACAATGTAAGGCATACGATTGCACAATGACTAAGCAATCCCAATTTAAAAATTTTATTCAAAGTATATCCATTTTGATTACAAATAAAGTGGTTTGATCAGACTTATATCAGACTAGTATAAGGATTACCAACACATCCAAAGTTAAAGATTTGGAATCTCAACATAAACATGCATGCCCAGAATGAATGGGGCTTGATCCCTGACTTTGGTTGATGACGTTGGATTCCTGAAATGATGGATATGTGTCTAAGTATGAAGTCTAATTGCACTTGCAAGTCTGATGCAATTATAAATTCTATAAAAATCATGAATTATGCATTCCCAAACAATGACCTATTTTCTTCAAATCAATTTCTGAATATTGTAATCTTTGATGCAAGTTTGGACCATATGATGTCAAATAGACTCCAATAACTGATGGTTGTTGCTGCAACTCTGAGTGGCCAATAAGATGAAGTTTTCTAACTTAAATAATGGAATATCATCTTCCATTTACCATAGTTTACCTCCTTATGCAAGCGATCTTTTCTTGGGGTCAATCCAAATACTTTAAAACCCTCATACATGAAATATTGTACTATACCTCTCTCATAAATCCGATTGTTGAAATCTGATGTTAAAGACTATCCAATGTGTTTTATATCTCCTCCAAAGGCACGATTTGTCTTTGTTGTTGAATCGCTTGGTATGGAGAGGGTTTATAACTTAAAAACGTAATAAATGATGACTCTGTTATCCTTATTTTCCTTCCATGACTAGTTGATGTAGATATATGTTTTATAATTTAAAAAAAATCTTCTCATCCTTCACAATCCCATGATTTGAATGAGGAATGACTTGCATTGACCTTCAAACCCTAATGCTCAATGTAGCAAGGAAGTTACAACTTAAACAATCTTATTTGAAGCCAAATTGATCTCCAAGTGCTACCCCAATGCAAATAGCCTCTAATATGCAAGTCAAAACCTCTTTGGTGATGAATATGAAACCGTATCAGGTTGGGACTCTGATTTGTTGTTGCAAAAATCTGATATCAAACTAAGAATGGATTTGTGTTAAGATGATCTCTCAAAATGTAACCAAACCCTTTCCCTAGTGTTTGTAGCACATGGGTTCTCATTTTTGTGCTAAGCTTTCATATAGGGCATGCCATTGGTTGATCTTGAGGTTATTATTTATTTTTTCCCTCAGTAAGAGCATGGGGTTTGTAAGTTATGTCTTTTCGACATTATAGGGGTTGTTTGTGTTTATTGTGTCATCCATTTATGAGTTAAAATGAAAATTAAAAGGTGATAAAGGATAGTCACAACCATTACTTGAATAGATAGTTATGTGAATAGTTTGAAAGGTACAAATGGTGACATTACATCTATTATTGTTTATTATATAAACAGTGACTTGTCACTATTTATAGTTCAATGCTTTATAGAGACATATATTTTTGAAGTTGTAAATCAGAAATCTGAAATGTATATCTTGTAAATTGTATGAAAAATAGTGTGGTTATTATCTGACATGTTATATATGATAAATAGTCCAATTCTTATGAATCTTCAAGATATGAAATGTGGACATAAATGTTATGTAGAGAAACAAAATGATACTTTGTAGTTGATTGCTTTATTATTTAGAAATGTGTAATGAAGTTGTAGATGGTCATTTCAGAGAGACAATATGATCATTTGCAGTGAGGCTCTACCAGTGAGGCATTTTTATGAGTGGGTTTTCATCCCATGAGGGTTTTCTAGTCATGAAAATCACTGTGTTATGGTTATTTTGTGGATGCATTTATGATCTTGATGTTTCCTTAATTTGCATTACTATATTTAAATTTTATATGTATTGCTATTGTATTATCTTTGTAAAAGCCTACATGGCTAAATTTTGTAAGGCACAACCTTGTGTTGATATACATGTTGATTCATTAATGTATGTAATTCCATTTGAAAATACTGATGAAGTTATTTAATTATTCCTTTCAATACCATTTAATAATCATCTTATACTATTTAATTATTCTAGGAAATGATTTGCTTATCGAAGGTTATTATTAGTAAGTGAGTTTTATGGACATTACATTTGGCATCAAAGCATTTTGGTTCAACTCTTGGACCCTACGGCTCATGCGATTGTATATAGGATATTTTAGTAATAATACATTATTTCTCATGCCAAAATGGAGGGAACATCATGAAAATGAGGGAGATTCAACAAAACCAAACATAATGAGAGGCCTAGGTCATCAGCTGAAAAAGAACAACCTAAGGAACCCAAGGAAAAGGGGGTGAAGGATGATAAAAGAGAGGACTCATAGACATTGGAAAAATCACTTAAGTGTTCTTTCCTTAGGAAGAAGAAAGAGAACAAGGAAGAAAAAATGAACAAGAGGGCCAAAAGTAAACTCTTGAGCCACTAGGATTTTCCCATTGGATGTGGTCGGAGTGCAACCATGTTGAATGAAGAAGAGATTAAGGAGTGTTCAAAACTAAACCCAACCTCCAAATTTGTAACACTTGAGTCCAAGGAGGAAGAGGAACCAAAATATTTTCCCTTATTTGAGAATGATATGTAAACTTTTATGTTTTGGAAAACAAGAACTTCTATATAGAATAAGGATGTAAGAATCCAAAAGTAAATAAAATGAGACCTTGGTCTTAAAACACACAAATATTTTGGGGAAATTCAATGGTATTTGTGTTGATTGATATGAAGTACAATACAAATAGTTGTTTGGAATAATCTTCCGTTGTGAATACAATTAGAGCGTTAAGAGACTTGTTTGTCGAAGTGACCTTGCGTATTCTCCTACTCACCTCTAATCAAGGTGAAGTGTAGCATTGTGCTCCCTTCGTATAATGTGAAACAATGGATTTTAATATTTTATTTTATTTTATTGTGTGAGATTTCAAGATGTTGTGGGCTAGCATGAAGTTTTCCTATTTTATTTTTCCTAAGTATAGCCATTGATATGATTTTCCTTTCAATTATTATGAATATGTTGATTTCTAAGTTCATTTTATACTTGATGATTTTATTTTCGCCTAATATCTTTTCATGTCTTTATTGGCGATGGCTATTCTTAAACGTTTTGACTTCTAGACCTATATTATGTTATGTTTCCCATCATGCCATGAAGGTTCTGATGGAATGTATAAGGGAGTAGAACACAGAGAATACAATAGGTCTGAGGTGTGTCTTTGTGTATTGGAAATGGGGTAGAATAATTTTTTTTGGTTGATGCGAGGTGCAATAGATGGTGGATTCATAGTTGATGCAAACACATAGTGTCTGTAAAGATTGTAACGTAGTATTTCCAACCTTGAAACTGAGTTGCTTCAGAGTTGTCATTCGTAGTTGGAAGATCCTAACTTGAGGATGATAGGTGAGAATTATGATAATTGACTCATGATACTCTTGTATAAGATGAACTAGATTAGATTTCTTAGTGTGCTTGGCTGGTGAAAATTCTCTTTAAATGGAATAGTGTGACTACACTCTGACAACCTGGGGTATTGTATGTGGTTGGTGTTAATCTATGGAAGATGCATTATTGTAGATATATTCTTTATATTGGACATTAGGAAATGTGTGTACTTTATACCAATTACTATATTTTATTGAACTCCAAATGTGGTGCAGGGAAACCGCTCGAATTTGGATTAAAAGTAAGGAATTTAAATAGCCTAGAGTATGTGCAATTCAAGGTCGAGTAGGACTAACACACAACTGAAATAGATAAATATTTACCTCATTAGGAAATTAGTTGGAAATATTTATACCAATGTGCATGATGCACAATCATATCATTGTTGCCATGTGCAAGTGATGTGCTAGAGTAAGTCATTGAATCCTTTGTGAGAGATACACTTTTTATACTCATTATGCTTATTGGATTGAGTAATGATGCACTTGTGCGAGAGATGCACTTACCATATTTATTGTATGTAAACTTGAACGAGAAATGTTCATTTTATGTGATGCATATACCATATTTTGTCCAAGTGAGGCACTAAATATTTATACCCCATGTGAGTTATGCACCAGGGATTCCTATGCTCTTATTGTTCATTCTATGTCCACTTGTGCGAGTAAGCCCTATAATGATATCTAATTTTTATTTTATGTACAATTGAAATAGATCATTTTTGTTGAATGTGTTGCATATGATAAGTTTTAAGCTTACCTTTTGGGAAAAGATTCCAAATGTGGGTTAACAAAGAAGGTGATCTTCTTTTTCAAGATTAAACACTTTTTGTATTTATGCTTTGGCCAAAGCTATACTGTACCATTGAAATACATGGATAATGAATGCCTAGCTTCTATGTTATATGTTTCTTTGCCACATCCTATATGCAAGAAATATGTCCATCCTAGTGTTGAATTCATATAATGCTTCAGGAATACATCGAGAGTTTCCCTCCTACCCTTTTAATATAGGTTCTAGGAACCTCATGCAGGACTGGGCATTCTTGGAGTTAGAGAGAACCCCAGGGAAGTGTTGTGTTCATGGTTGGGTAGAAAAAGAACCTTCACCATGTTTTTTATTTTTAGCTTTGGAATAATCAGTTGGTTATAGTAGCTACAAATAGAATATACATTTTAATCCTTTAGAAATGGATGAAGCATAAATTTGTACTTCGTTCTATGAAAATTATGATTGTATTTGATCAAAAGTAGAAATTGTACATTTTATATATTTTCTTTCCAATATAGAATAAGATTTGACTTTGTTGGTAAATGGATGTATTATTATTGAAATTTGATGAACTTATTTTGATCTTCTAATCACGAAATGATCTCCTTACAAAGACCTTATTATAAAATTGAGATGTTTCTATTGATGTAATTTTTTATTGCCAATGGTGATAGTAGGTAGTATGGGATGCTTGTTTTTCATCATAAGGGAAATTGTTCTAATGTCTCGTGCAAACAACATGATGACAAAAAATGAACATGAGTGTATTATTTTATGTGAATGTTTGGAATATGAAAAGAATTCTATGAAGCAAAGGAATTAGCTTGCATGGTTTTATTCATTGTAAAATGTTAAACTGAGTTGATTGATGAACAATACTCTACTAATAATGACTACAAGTGAATACATGTTATATGAAGGAATTTTTGTAGTTATGAAAAAATAGGTGCAGGGAGCATCAGTTCACAAATGTCAGGTGGTCTAATTTTGACATTGATGTAAAATAGATTTAAGAAGGTATGAAATTATTATCTTTAGTTAAGTTGGTCATCGGGACAATGATTCTTTCATGACCCCTATTTTCAATAATTAATTTTCAATTTAATATTACTATGAACCCTAAATTTGTACACCTCAAATATTGACCACATTAGTACTGTTAGTCAACTTAAAATAAACAAACCTAAGATTCCTATGAAATACTTAATCACATGTGTTAAAATATACAAACAAGATAAATAGAACATAAACAATTAAATGAAAGAACATAAAAAACATGACCAAATGCTATCCCATAGTGGATTGGTGCTACTTTGATGTGGAAAGTAGCCCTTTCCTGAACCTTGATAAGCTCCTAGATGATGGATGTGGATTCAAATGACTGAGATTGTGGAGAAGATTGTGGAGGATTAATACAATAGAGGAGGCCTCTATTTATAACCAAGAAGGATGGAAGAATGTAAAAGATGGAGGATGTGGGACAAAACATGAGCCAATGACAAGATGCCATTTGCCAAGATGTGAGAGGATGAAGGTTGTGCACATTTTTATCAATGTGCCAAAGAGGGGGAGATTTGAAATTTGAAAGTTGGCTTGTGGAGGGAGAAGAAAGAGTCTTAAATGCCAAGTGGGAGACATGTAAGAGAGGAGTTAAATGCTTTGTTGGAAGGACAAATCCCATTTGGAGGGATTTTCAAATTTAGAAGAATATTCCCTAAAGATGCCATGTTGAGAGAAAATAGGGATTTAATAAATCAATTAGATGTATTTTCATGTGCAAGTGGCAAAATCTAGAGGAATTGGATGATTAGGAGTTAATTGATTTGTGATTAATTAAATTTTAAATAGAATTAGCTGACATGACATTTGATTTATATTTTTGGATTGATTTAAATTAAATGGGAGGAATAATGAGATGTTAGTGATTTAATTAAATAAATTTGATTTATTTAATTGAATGAAGAAATTTAGAAGTTTAATTAAATAAGATTGATTTATTTAATTTAAAGGGGGACTTTAGGATTGATTTATGATTTAATTAAATAAAATAATATATTTAATTGAAAGATCAACATTAGATTTAATTAAATAAAACTTGATTTATTTAAATAAGAGAAGATAATGATTTAATTAGATAAAGTTGATTTATTTGAATAACAAAGGAAAATAAGATGATTTAATTAAATAAAGATTATTTAATTAACTAGTTAGTAAAGAAGTGATCAAGGAAGAATCAAAGTTAGTTAATCGAGATCGAGTGTATGATGTTGCACAAGATATTTTAAGTGTCTACATTTTGACCCTCTTTGAAGCAATGTACCTTCTATGTTGGTTCAAAGAATAAACTTGCTACTATCAAATTTAAAAAAATATATGATTTTTTCAGATGCCCTAGCGAAAAGAAGTATATTGGTACATTGCCCCCTCGAGAGATCAAGCGAAAAGTTTGATTTGGAGGCCGATCTTGCCACAAAGAGGTTCAAGATGGATGCATGGATGGTTATGATGATGATGCAAATGAGATGGTTTCAAGACGATTAGAATAACCAATCTATATTATCCTAAACAACTTAAAATGATGATGCATTGCATGTGAGATGAATGAGATAGATGATGCCTATACAGTTATGCAATGGATGTTTTATGCAAATGTATTATTTATGAGATGCTTAGACTAACAAATATATATTATGCAATGATGAAAATGCATGTGATATTATCAATGTTTCCTATATGATATGATATGATGTGCAGTATGTTGATGATTTATGGATGCATGATGGATGCATTAGTGATAATGATTAACTATCCCAGTATGATGTTAGGGCGGAAAAAAAGAAATGAGATGATGACAAGAGGATTCAACAAGCCAACTGTATTAAAGATGAAGATGAGAGATGTATGATTTGCTTATCAAGAATTGGGACTTTAAAAGGGCTACTTACCTTATTTTTTATAACACACATAGATACGATGCATCAAGGTATAAAGAACCAGGATGACATTGTACTTAGTGCGATGGACTTTGACTCAACAAACAGATAGGAGTATTCTTGTTCACACTTGACATACGAAAACCTTGCTAGGATGCACCTAACAAAGCAAGTATTCACCAAGTTATATTACAAGAATGTCCAACAAGCACAACAGAAAAAAAGATAATGATTGATGCCCCATTCCTTTCTGCCTAAATCACTTTGATTAGACATCATCGAGAGGTCATTGGAATGAGCGCAATAAGATAAATCAAAAAGAATAGATCAAGCACACAAACAAGTAAATGTTCTTCATACCTCTAGCCAAAGGGATTTTTTTTGTTTAGGATAAGAACTAAAATGATTGCCAATAGATAATGCCCATTGTAGGAAGGATACATCCTAGGACATGTTAGTGGATGGCGACATGTCATTTTGTTTATCCAAAGTGTTTTTCCAATAGATAATGCCCATTGTAAGAAGGATACATCCTAGGACATGTTAGTGGATGGTGGAAAGTTGATAGGTTGTTCAAAAAGGATATTGATATAAAGTCAATTGACATGTTTGTGAATGATCAAGAGTTTGATTTTGTATTTAAAAATTTGTTGTTTCAATTTTGATTTTGCGTTTGAAGTTTGCTTTTGCTGATTGTTGTGCTTTTTTATGTTTGTATTTCCAGAGGATGAAGGTGACTATTGTATTATTATGGATGATTGATTATTGTAGGTGAAAGCAAGATGGGGATGGATGAATTTTTCAAATATTTGGATGTTTTTGATGTTTTTAAATGTTTTGAGGCTGTTTTTGGTATTTTTGGGTTATTTGAATGTTTTTAGATTTTATGAGATTTTATGAATGTTTTTGGATTTTGATGTCTCAGGGGCTGATAAAAGATTAGCCTTTCCTATGTTTAAGCTCAGAGATGACGTAGTTTGAATGACATTTTTTTGATGCTTTCTGACTTTTTGATATGTTTTTTGAATTTTTGATATGATTTTGGATGTTTTTCAATTTTTCAATTTTTATGCATGTTTTTGGATTTTTGGTATTTATGAATGTTTTTTGGGTTTGCACATGATTTTGATGATTTGGATATGGATATGTGATGATAACAATGCTCTTTTTTTTATATTTTGTTGAAAACCAAGCTAAGGTTAATTGATTAGATTGATGGATTGATGATGATAACATTGTTGAGGATACACGACAATGCAAGGATAGTGTTAAGCAACACAAGGATTAGGATGGGTATCCCAAGATTATGAGGGGTTGATTGGACTTGATTGATCAAGATTGATGATGATAACATTGTCAAGGATACACACCAATGCAAGGATAGTGTTAAGCAACACAATGATCAAGAAGGATATCCCAAGATGATGGATTGATTGGACTTGATTGATTAGGATTTTGAAGCTTTATTTGGAACAATTTTTTTTTGAATGATTTGATGTGAAGTTGACATGCAAATTAGATGCGATTGATATTGATTGTTTGGATTGATATTTGATGAAGGATAAAGCTTGATAAATAATATCGTCTTGTCAAAATATGCCATGGGCTAGTGATTTAGATTTTGGATCACAAATGCTTTGACCAATTTGATTTCATGTTTTCCAATGTTAGGATCACCACATAAGTTAGAGGATATAGATCAAGATTTATTCACAAAGTGAGATTTAAATATCTACCCCTAGTGTCTAACAATGTATGAAATGCCATGGGAGGATGCTTGGATGGATATGGATTATCTTGCGATAAGATAAGGTGTTCGAACAAAGGATGCTCATTTGGATAATGCTTCATGGATCAGATAATAATGGGTAGGATAGGACCAATGAAAATGACCCATGTCAAGATTTTTACCATAAGCAAGTGTAAATTGTGCACCAAACTTTGTCAAGATCAAGATAATTTGGACTATGGATGAATGAAAATGGATTGGATAAATGGTTTGTGGATGAGTGGGTTTATTATGGATAAGATGAGATGCTTTCACCTGAACTGGTGCACACAGATGCTTGATTCCACACATGATGAATGTTTTCCAAGCTTTCATCATGGTACCTATCCAAAGTGCCACCATATTGGTTTTCACTAGAGGACAATTTTTTCTTTACTGTTTTTAATCCTTTTTCTGATTTTTTTGGTTTTTATATATATATATTATTTTTTTGGATTTTTTTGAAAGATTTTAAGCTCATGCTGAACCATCTAGTGGTATCGATGTAGATGTTTCTGTCATAATGTACCATTGATTTCCTACTTGAAGAAGCTACTTTTCCAAGATACATGCAATTGAATACAAATTTTGAGATTCCTGATCTGCTTTGTTGATACTAGAGTTAACTTTGTCTTTGTGCTCAAATCGCAATAAGATTCCTTTTAAATCCTTATGATGAAGGGTGGCTACCAATACATGGTCAATTTGAGAATTGGATATCATGTGTGGAGGTGTGGATGGAGTGTGTTTAGGAATAAAAGATGGATTGGTTGATAGTTTGGAACCTTTCACTCTCTAAAATTGGGAGGATGAGAAATGATGGGTGGATATAGAAGTGTGCATGGAATTAGGACCAACTACTTGATATACTTTGTGCATCGCTTGGGAAGTCTACTTTTGTCTTTGTGGACATCTTTGATGGATACTTTCCCTTTTTTATTTTTCCCCATAGTTTCTTTGACTAATGGAGTTTGATAGGGATATTTTTTCTTTGTATTCTTTGGCATCCACTTGTATTTGATTTGTCCATTATGCTTCTCAGATTATTTTTCTTTGATGATGTTCTTCTTTCTTTGATTCACATCCTTCTTTTGATGTTGGTCCCAATTTGTGGATGGAGTGATGGGTGGATGAAGATTCGTGACATGGCTGGTTGTAGTATTGGCATTGGTTTCACCATAAAAATTCTTCGTGCTCCCTATGTTGATGTTTCCTTGAGACATAGTTGACCCCAGTATGGTGGTAGTAGCACATTTGTTCCTTGATTCTTCCTATTTTGAGAAGTATTCTTCAGTAAGCATTCTTTGATAAATGATCATTGCAGATGACGTTATTTCAATTTGCTACTCTACTGACCCCATAATATCTTGTTCTGTTTAAACTATTTCCTTGAGTGGATAATGTTGGATATCTTCATACATGATGTCCTCAGTCTGAATTTGGTATACATTTGATCCTGATGTTGAAAACTCAGTTTGACTATAGGAATCAATAACCTGCTCTTTTTGTGTAATAATGTCAGGAGTAAGGGAATCTTGTTCTAAATGAAGATCATCTACGTGTCCATCCAAAGAAAGAATCTCATGGGTAGATGGAGGAGTATGTGCTATGTGGATGTGATCATGATTTGCAACATCTTGTATAGATAGGATAGTTTCCATTAGATCATTGTAGTAGCTTGGAGATACAAATTCTTGATCTTGAATGATTTCAGAATTACTTTCGACATGCTTTGGATCAAGTTCTTGACATGGGTCAATTTCAAAGGATGGATTACTTACAAAGGGTTGTTGGACATCTTCATTAGGCATGGGAAGTGGCTCAATATCCTATTGATCTTTGAGTGGACTTGGATCAAATGTTGAGTTGAGGATCTCTTCTGTAACCATGAGGTCAAAGGATCTCAATATGTCTTGGGAAGGACCATTGCTAGACTTTGGTGAAAGATGTTGATCATGCTTTGGAATAAATCCTTGAGATATATTCTCTAACTCATTAGGTGATGTAGATACATTTTCAGATTATTGGTAGATGGGTTGTGGATTATGTCAATAGGATCAAATAACTCTAACACTCCTTGAAATAGATCATGGCCGAATATTGTTGAGGGATTTTGATCACAACTAAAAAATGATTCTTGATGCAAGTTGAATTGATCATTGGATGGGGTAGAAACATCTTCAAGGTGCTCATTGATGGATAGATCTTGATCATTGTTTTCAACAATTGTGGTGGAGAGATTGTCAATGCTATCACTAGTGGTTGAATCTTCATCATTGTCCTCAATAGTGATTATCTTTTGATCAATAAGGTCTTGGATGAGATTTTTGAGTTGAATGCAACTTAAAATTGTGTGTCCCTTTATTTTGTGAAAATAACAAAGGTGATTTTCATTGTACCATGTCGATTTCACTAAGGGTTCTTGATAGTTCTCATAGATGGGTATTTTAATGATATTTTCCTACACCAACTATTGCATGATTGATTCGATTGGTTTCCCAAGTGGTGTGTAATTTTTTTTGTTACCCTGTGAGACTTGTACTTTAAATTTACCTTGTGGTGATTGATTTTTGAGATGTGGTTATTGATCTTTGAGATGGGGTGATTGATCTTTGATATGTGGTGATTTATCTTAGAGATGGGGTGATTCAGTTTGTTGTTGATGTTTTTGATCTTCATATCCAAACTCTTGACATTGGAGGTATTGTTCTTGATGTGGTTGTGGAAACAACTCAATGCTTTCATGACATGGTTTAAACAATGGAAGAGTGTATTGATTTTGGGGTGGAGATGTCTCTTGGTGCAATGAATCAACTATTTTGGTAAGTGTAGCAATTTGATCTTAAAAAATTAGATCTTACTCCCTTGATATAGTTGATTTGCTTTTTGTTCAAGCAAGTTTGAGATGCATACTTGTGGTGTTTGCATGGGATCATGGAAAAATTGATTTTGGACAATGTTTTGATTTGGGATGGTGTTCCAATTTGGCATTATGACTTGAAATTGAACATTGTTGTGGTTGGGAATCACATTTCCTTGATTTTGCATGGTGTTACCTTGACTTGGATTAATATATGGATTCATTAACATATTGTTTGTACTTTGAACAACATTTGTATGATTCACAAAAATATTTATCCCAAATTTTTCCAAGTGTGGTTTTGAAATATTCATGTTTGGTAAACTTGTACTTGGTATATTCACATTTGGCATGTATGGACTTGGTGGGATAATGTTGTTTTTTTGAAGACTCATTGATTGATTGTTCGGTTGATAGATTTATAGGTTTGGACTTGGATTTAAATCTACCATCGGGAAAGGTGTTCCAAACTTTTGACTGGGCATACTCACATTTGTTGTACCATTGAGGTTTGTAGGGGATAATGATCCTAATTATGGATTGTATAAATGTGAGTTTTGATAATCAATCGACATTGTAAGGCTTTGAAAGTTTGGTTGACTTGGATTACTCATGATGTATGAATTGAGTTTATATTACATTTCTTTCTTGTGTTTTGACCTTGTTGCAAAAGTGAACCTCTAAGGTGTTTAGGACCAATGATGAGATGAAGGATGAAAGGGGTGAATGATATGGGTGTTGAACTTTTTAGGAACTTTGGATCAATTCTAGACTTTAGGATTTGTGATTTTATTGGTTTGATTGGATAATGAACTTGTAAACCCTAAGATTTTAGATGTTATCTCAGGATGAACTCGTTCAAAGGTGTGCTGATTTAACTGAAGGTATGAGAAAGGATGCATTACCATACTCCTAACTAAACAAGGTGATTTTGATTTTGATGATTTACCCAAGTCTAAAATGATGTTTCTAAAGCTCTAAAGTTGTTTGTGGGATGAGATGATAAATTTTTGGATGGACAAAGTATTTGATTTGAACCTAAATGAACCTAGCAGGGACCTTGTTTACAAGACCAACATAGTGAAGAATGCGTTTTTCTCTAAGAGTAGTTCAAACCAAAAGACCAATGTTTGCATGGAAAAGCATAAGGCAAATGATAACAAGCACATTTGTGGGGTTCAATTGTTCTTAGCTTTACTTAGTGATTTCCTTTTACCACAAACACTTCTTGATTAGGTTTTTAAAACTAGATGTCTAATGTCTTAACTTCTTCTTATTCCACAAAGTGTATTATGTGGAAATCAAGGAAATCAAGGAAAAAGTTACCTAACATTGACTTCAATAGAATAAAATTGAGATGAAATCCAAATGTCTAGAAGACTATAAGGATATGAATCCCAAAGGAAAGTATTAGCATGTGAATTTGTTTCAAGGATATTTGCTTCTCCTAAAGGGTTTAAGATTTGATGCTCATATTAAATGTTTGTTTTTCCAATGTTTTTGATCAAGCAAAGTGTTTTTATTTCAATAACAAGCACAAACGTATGGATATTTAAGACAATATTTGTTGAGTCCCCACTTGGACAAGTCTAGCTACGCCTACTTTCAATAGATGGTTAAATCCTTGACCACACAGGCCCCCCCTTATAGTGTACTCACTTCTCGAGTCAACCAAGCATCAGTACACATGAATATCCCATGGCATACTTTCCATCTCTACTAAAATCCATAAAAGTGTGGGGCGGCTTCAAAATGACTGTTCTTGCACCATAAAATAGATAAGAATTTTGGAATTTCTAAACAAGGGGTTTTAATGAGAACATTCTATTCATGGGGGATCATCCATGTGGTGAGATACCATTGTTTCCCTTCTTGTTAGAACAATCCTCGTGATATTTTCCTTTCCTCAAGTTCCCACACTTATATCCTATGTGGAAGTTTCTTGGCTTTAGCATGTTCCTTGTTGGGTCATCCCTTGGGTGATTAATTTTTCCCACAAGGCAAGCCCTCTAAGATAACAAAAAGGTGAGCAAAAACATCTATAGTTCGATCGATCTTCATTGAGAAACAAAGAGAGAACACATACGATATGTTAGACTCACACTCACAAGATTTGTTCAATTTCAGGATCCAAATTGAAGTGTGTTGTTAATCATTTACACAACTTAATGTCAAATAAAATCCTTTTGACTCTCAAGATCACCATTAGGCACGAGAGATGTGCATACATCTTTTAGATGATATTACTTTATGAAAAATATTACAAAACACCAAATGCACATGTTCATTTTAATTTCCAAAGGAAAATTTGAGTTTTTTTAAAGCACCAAGATGAAATGTGAAGTTTTTTTGTCAAATTTTTAGAACCCAAATTGAAATTTAGTAACCGTCTAATGTTCTTTTTAACCATTTGTAACAAAAATGAAATCTTTTGTAGTGTTCTTTTTAGAATCCAAAAAAGACACGAGTTGGCCTAAAATAGAAAAATAAAGCATAAAATGGAAGCTCTAAGCATTTAAAAATTCTTTGTCAACTTCAAATTCAATGCTCATTTCTCTTTAACTCCAAGATTCTTCAAATATCACTTCTTATCTTTCAATGTTGCAAATCCCTTGTCCAAACGAAATTACTCCTCTTCCTTCCTTTACACCTATCACACACCCTCATGTCATAAAATCCAACACAGTCAATAGATATAAATCATACATGTTCAAAGCTACATTTCAATAAATGTGTATCATATGTATGAGTAATGATTGACCCAAACCATAGACAAAGTCAACATCTAAAAATAAACAAACCAAAAATTTTGAACTCCTCTAAATCAAGGATAATAGACAGAGGATATGTCAGTGAAGGATTTTAATGCTTGGCCAAACATTTTGGACATTAATAAATGTAGCGATACTAAAATATCAACAAATTATTTGAATGATTGAAGAGGTATAGAAAAATCCGTATCTCTCCAAGCAATAATGCATTTCAAAGATAAATAATGAAGATGAAATATCCACCATTGCCACCATAAATAGAGAGATTTTTTCTAAATCAACATAGAAATCTGAAATAAATAAAGCTCTATCATGCGCCAAGATCATGTGTCAGTGATTTTCCTACAAGAAATAAATATGTTAGATGACACTTGATTGCACCCAACTAGTTATGATTCTCTAGACGTAATTTCTTAGACATGCACACAAGTCATAGCTTGATTACAATGGCTCATGTAGAAGACAATTTCTCTTATGATCTACAACAGATGAGTCTGATTCCACATGAAAGTGGAGGAATTAGATGTCAATTTCCACGTTGAAACCCTTCAGAACAACTAGGAAGCCTCTATAAAAATTTAATCAACAATACATTACAAATGAGGTCTACAACTTGTACGTGGGTGCAAAAAGGAGATTAATGTTAAGTTGAAAATGGGTCACACTGCAGTATGAAATTCTCATCCCAAGACATATGGTTCTTCATGTTCTTTGAACATATTAGGATTAAGACAAGACTGGGATGACAACAATTTATTAAAGTCAACTTAACAAATTGACATATTCAATGAGTGTACGAATGCTTTCCTAAATTAAAATGCTTTGAAATCTCTGAATACTATGTTTAAAGCAATCTCTACAACCATTCAATGATATTTCAAAAACCTGCCATCAAAATAAGTTAGCCACTGCAAAGAATTCAACATTCAGTTTTGGTTTTGGTTCCTTTGAAAAAGTTGATGCTATAGATCGATCAAGTTGATGTGTACTTCTTCAATTTGGCGAGCAACAACCTGAAATGATAATATTATTTAAAAAGGAATCATGATGATGCCTTCTTCTATAGTGTCAAGATCGTACGGAACTGATTTATTGAACAAAACTTTAAAAAAATACCCTACAAAAGTTATGACTAGCTTGAAGGATGGGAAATATTTTATTATGCTTGGATGTCATTGATGTTCAGTGAGGTTAGGACTATAATATATGATGGAAGAAACTTTACTGGCTAGTGGATTGATTTGAAAGAAATGTCAATAAAATAATGTCTCCTCTATCCCTGTGCGCAAAAGGAAGGATGGTATATCTACAAATATCTGCAAGAGAGATATGCACTCATACCAAACTCAAAAGATATAACACATATGAATAAAACCCTAGATATAAAATTGAAACATATATATGACGATCCCAGAGATTGAAATATGGATGAAGTCCAAACTTAAAAGATGTATAGACACAACACACAAAAGATATGAATCTTTAGAGATAAGGATAAGTAAACTTTGCATGGGCATACACTAAAATGGCCAACACCACCTCATACATAGGCTACTCCCTACACGAATCTCTTTGAATCCATCCTTCCATTGTTGATTACCTGTAATGGTGCATTTGCAAGGAGGCCAAACCTAGATCTATCATTTGAAAGGAAAATTTACTAACCGTTGGGCGATATTTTTTTTTTTTTTTACTTTTAACCCTTATTTGATTTGGAGGCATGCCTAATTTGAGATATCAGAGGTGCCAAATGAAAAAATTCAAACAAACTTGGCAGAATCTGCTAAATATAGGAAATATCTACTAAAATAGCAGAGAGTATAGGGAACTACACCAAAAAAACCAGAGTATAGCACATTACTCAAGAAGTCTAAGAAAATTGTAGGAAAATCATTTAAGAATAATTTTATTTCTAGAATCTACGACTATCTATGAGCTCTAACTAATTTAAATGATATAGACTATAATCATATAAGGAAATGAACAAATCAGGAAGGAAACAACTATAAATATACAAAGAAGGCCTCATGAATCTTAGAATAGGTGTAATAGCAGGATGCCAGGTAGGGGATTTGGTCTCCTTTGTTTTCACTTTTTACCAGAGACAAGACTGCGCCTTACACCATCTTCTTTATCCCACCCAAGGAACCACTTAACACAGGGGATCCATTACAATTGAAGCAATAATAAGTGCAGAGATAAATGATAATAATAACAAAGCTAACAAATGCTCAGTACAATTGCACCTATACTTATGCACACTAAAGGCCCAAACAAGCAAATAAAGGCATTATCAACAAAAAAAATAGAGAAGCGGCAATATCTAAATAAGATTTTTTTTTAAAGAAAAGCACAGTTGACTTTGGAAATAGATCTCAAAACCGAGATCCCAACATTTTTAGATATGCCTAAAATGGATCAGATGCAAATGGAGGCTACTAAGAAGCCCCACGGTGGGCGTCTTTTTGTGAACCCTAAATATGCACACCTCAAATATTGACCACCATTAGTACTATTAGTCAATTTAAAATAAGAAAACCTAAGATTCCTATGAAATACTTAATCATGTTAAAACATGCAAACAAGATAAATAGAACAAAAACAACTAAATGAAAGCACATATAAAACATGATCAAACCCTATCCCATAGTGGATTAGTGCTACTTTGATGTGGAAAGTAGCCCTTTCCCAACCCTTGATAAGCTCCTAGATGATGGATCATGTGGATTCAAATGACTGAGATTGTGGAGAAGACTGTGGATGATTAATACAATAGAGTAGGCCTCTATTTATAACCAAGAAGGATGGAAGAATGTAAAAGATGGAGGATGTGGGACAAAACATGAGCCAATGACAAGATGCCCCTTGTCAAGATGTGAGAGGATGAAGGTTGTGCACATTTTGATCAATGTGCCAAACATGGGGAGATGTGAAATTTGAAAGTTGGCTTGTGAAGGGAGAAGAAAGAGTCTTAAATGCCAAGTGGGAGACATGTAAGAGAGGAGTTAAATGCTTTTTTGGAAGGAAAAATCCCATTTGGAGGGATTTTCAAATTTGGAAGAATATTCCTTAAAGATGCCATGTTGAGAGAAAATAGGGATTTAATAAATCAATTAAATGTATTTTCATGTGCAAGTGGCAAAATCTAGTGGAATTGGATGATTGGGAGTTAATTGATTTGTGATTAATTAACTTTTAAATAGAATTAGCTAACATGACATTTGATTTAGATTTTTGGATTGATTTAAATTAAATGGAAGGAATAATGAGATGTTAGTAATTTAATTAAATAAATTTGATTTATTTAATTGAATGAAGAATTTTAGAAGTTTAATTAAATAAGATTGATTTATTTAATTTAAAGGGGGACTTTAGGGTTGATTTATGATTTAATTAAATAAAATTGATTTATTTAATTAAAGAGGAGAAAATGATTTAATCAAATTAAATGATATATTTATTAAAATATGAACATTAGATTTAATTAAATAAAGTGATTTATTTAATTAAGAGATGATAATTATTTAATCAGATAAAGTTGATTTATTTGATTAACAAAGGAAAATAAGATGACTTAGTTAAATAAAGATTATTTAATAAATTGGTTAGTAAAGAAGTGATCAAGGAAGAATCAAAGTTAGTTAATCAAGACCGAGTGTATGATGTCGCCCCGGATATTTTTAGTGTCTACAATTACTATTTTAATGATCATTGACCAAACTTTGACTAATGTGCATAATAAGAATATACTCTTGGCAAAGAGACAGTATCATCGAGAAGAGGGTGTCTAGCTGACTGATGGTTACTTATAGGGAAAGGAATCAACAAGCACATGAACCTAGTTGGCATTATAGTTGCATTTGTTTTTGCATAGATAAATTATGTTGATAAATTGCTTTAGAATTGTATTTGGTAGAAAAATAAATCACCTTTATCCTTTATAGTTGTCATTTAATCAAATTGTTAGTTAGATATTAATATGCTCTTATTCGAATAAAAGTAGATTTAATTTATTTATATATTGGTTTTTATTAAAATTGTATGTGAAGGAAATAAATTATATTTATTTATTATTTAGATAATTGTGTGTGTGGTAAAATAAATTGTTAAAATTATGTTTAGTTATAAAAATCTATGCATGAAATGAAATTAGAATATTTATTCTTTTTAACAACAATAGGGATAAATAATAGAAAAAGAAAGACAAAAAATTAGAAATAAAAAAAAAGAGGATAAATAAAGAGAAATATATAAATAAATAAAACAATGAGAAAGAAAATAATAGAAAAATAGAAAAATGACTTAAATTTAAAAATAAAACACAAAAATAAAGGAAAAAAATAGAAAATAATAATAATAATAATAATAAGAGAATGATTTCTCATTCTCTCTACACACAATATTCATTCCCAATTCAGAGTTTGCAAAAATAAAAACAAAAAATAGAGACAAAAGAGTTGGGGATGGGGTAAAGAGAAGAGAAGATCGAGGAAAAGATAAAGTGCCAAACCAATTTCAAGAGTTGTGGAAGATGAAATCACTAGGTTCCATTTCTATTTAATCCATTCTGATGTAGTTGTTGGTCTGGGATAATCTATTTGTGTGATATTTATTGTAAATTAATTTTCCATTAGTATACTTATGTTAAAATGGAGGAATTTAACGACATTATTTGTACTATTGTAAATTGGTTACTATTGTGCATATTCGATATTATACTATTGGTATTCTAAATAAGTATATATTGTTGTTATTTGATATGAGAATATGAATATAAATACATAAAATAATGAAACAATGTAAGGCATATGATTGCACAATGAATAAGCAATCCCAAATTCAAACTTTTATACAAAGTTTATCAGTTTTGATTACAAATAAAGTGGTTTGGTAAAACTTATATCAAACTAATATAAAGATTACCAATGCATCCCAAGTTAAAGATTTGGAATCTAAACATAAACATTCATACCCAAAATGATTGGGGCTTGATCCTTGACTTTGGTTGATGAAGTTGGATTCCCCAAATGATGGATATTTGTTTGAGTATGAATTCTAATTTCACTTACAAGTCTAACGCAACTATAAATCCTATAAATATCATGAATTATACATTCCCAAACAATGAACTCCTATTGTCTTCAAATCAATTTCTGAATATTGTAATCTTTGATGCGACTTTGGACCATATGATGTCAAAATGACTCCAATAATTGATGATTGTTGTTGCAGGTCTAAGTGACTAATAGGATGATTTTTTCTAACTTAAACAATGGAATATCACCTTCCATATTCCACACTTTACCTCCTTATGCAAGAGATTTTTTCTTGGAGTAAAGTCAAATAATTTAAAACCCTCATGCATGAAATATTGCCCTATACCTCTATCATAAATTTGATTGATGAAAGTTGATGTTAAAGACTGCCCAATGTGTTGTATATCTCCTCCAAAGGCCATGATTTGTCTTTGTTTTTGAATTTCTTGGTATGGAGAGGTTTTACAACTTAAGCAAGTAATAAATTATGACTTTGTTATCCTTACTTGCCTTCCACAACTAGCTAATGTAGATATAGGTTTTATAATTTAAACACAATCTTCTCATCCTTCAAAAACCCATGAATTGAATGAGGAATGGCTTGCATTGACCTCAAAACCCTAATGCTCAATGTAGCAAGGAAGTTACAACTTAAGCAATCTTATTTAAGGCCAAATCAACCTCCAAGTGCTACCCTAATTCAAATAGCCTCTAATATGCAAGTCGAAACCTCTTTGGTGATGAATATGAAACTGTATCAGTTCTGGACTCTGATTTGCTATTACAAAAATTTGATATCAAAATAAGAATGGATTTGTGTTAAGATGATCACTCAAAGTGTAACTAAACCCTTTCCCTAGTGTTTGCATTGCATGGGTTCTCATTTTTGTGCTAAGATTTCATCTAGTACATGTCATTGGTTGATCTTGAGGTTATTATTATTTTTTTCCCTCAGCTAGAGCATGGGGTTTGTAAGTTTTGTCTTGTCAAAATTATAGGGGTTGTTTGTGTTTGTTGTGTCATCCATTTATGAATTGAAATACAGATTAAAAGGTGATAAAGGATAGTCATAGTCGTGACTCAAATAGATAGTTATGTGAACAATTTGAAAGGTAGAAATGGTGGCATTACATCTATTATTATTTATTATATAAACAATGACTTGTCACTATTTTTGGTTTGATGCTTTATAAAGACATATCTTTTTGAAGTTGTAAATCAAAATTATGAAATGTATATCTTGTAAACTATATGAAAAACAGTGGGGTTATTATCTAACATGTTATAATGATAAAGATTCTAGTTCTTATGAATCTTCAGGATATGAAATGTGGAGATAAATGTTATGTAGAGAAACAGAGTGATCCCCTATAGTTGATTGCTTTATTATTCAGAAATGTGTAATGAAGTTGAAAATGGTCCCATCAGAGAGACAATATGATCATTGCTAATGAGGTATTTTGTAGCCATTGAGGCTCTACTAGTGAGGCATTTCATTAAAATAGTGAGGCATTTTTATGAGTGGCTTTTTATCCCTATGAGGCTTTTCCACTCATGAAAATCATGGTGTTATGGCTATTTTTGTGGATGCATTTATGATCTTGTTGTTTCCTTAATTTTCATTATTGCATTTGAATTTTATATGTATTTCTATTGTGTTATCTTTGTGTAAGCCTACATGGCTAAATTTTGTAAGGCATGGCCTTGTGTTGATATAGATATTGACTCATTAATGTATGTAATTCCATTTTAAAATAATTATTAAGTTATTTAATTATTCCTTTCAACACCATTTAATAATCATCTTATACTATTTAATTATTCTAGGAAATGATTTTCTTATCAATGGTTATTATTAGTAAGTGAGTTTTATGGAACTTACATACCCATAAAATAGTAAAAGTGTTGGGGTTGTTTTTGAGGCCTTCCTTGGTCAAGCCCCCACTTTGGTGTTTCCACCTCCACTGATAGCCAAATAGACAACAAGATATAGATTTACATAATTGAAATGACAAGAAAATATGTAGAACATGAAAAATAATGAAATGCTATTCAAGAACAACAATAATGTAATGAAAGTAAAATTTACCCTCCCTCCAATGAGCTTGTGAAGATGAGAGGAAGAGAAATGGCTTGAAATATTAAGATGAGCATGCAAGAACATGATGTAAAAGAGATTGAACCTACAAGAATGGGGCTAGATTGAAGAAAATGAGGGAATTAAGTGCTAGAGTTAGGAAATGATAGATTGAATAAGTTGAATGCATCAGAGGGACTTGAATAAGTTTAAATTGCATACAAAATAGCCTTTCACAGGTGCACTTGTGACTATATAAGTGTTACACTTCACTAGTAGGATGAAGTGTAACATCTCAATAACTACAAGATCAAGAATCTTTCCAGGACGTTCATTCAATGTGAAAATGTCTATGCAATGCAGAAGTGTCATAGACAAAGATTCCCCCATAGACAAAAAATGACAAGATAGGGAGGAAAGTGAAGGCTAGGAAGGAAAGTATTTGCATTATCATCTTATTAAGATAAGGTAAAGGTTGATGTAAGGAATGAAATTTCATAAGGGTGAAATTTTATGACATTACAAATTTCCCCCATTTTAGTGAGCATATGTATCTAAACATGTGCATGCTAAAGTTGAAGATATTGAAGAGAATATATCTAGAATGAAGAGGAAGTAGACCTTCAATCTAGTATATGTGATGTAGAGGAGCTCTACCAGGACATGAAGAAAACACATTTCTTCGATCCTAAAAATCTAACTAAAATCTCACCACAAACATGCTAGCTATAGCCAAACATATTAGGCCAAAAAGAAAAAAATAGATGTGATAAAAAATTTAGAGACAAGACATGACATAATATGATTAGATAAAAGATGAAAATGATAGGTAAAAAGAAGATAGGCCTATGGCTATTAAATTTTTTGTTGTAGGATAGTCATAGAAAAGACCAGACACATCTAGTTAGGTTTCCCCCAAGCTAGACAACAATACATAAGGCATCAAGGAATCCTTTTGATTTTTTTTAAAAATTAGTTATATATGATATCCCCCTCTTAGAATGATGTATGGTACATAGATAAGAACATGCCATTATAAGCAAAATAGAAACACAAGAGATGTTGTGGCACGAGATACATAGTGAGATGCATTCTTGGGATGTTTTCACATGAGGAACAACACATAGAATTGACATCATGAAGGAGGAAAGCAGAGATGAAGAAATCCAAATCATGGGGGGATCTAATTATTCAAGGTCAAAAAGTTTCTCATAGATATAGATTGATATATATATAATAGTATATATATGAATTGTCATTACCCCCCAAATGTATTATAATGCTAAGAAGAGTGCATGAAGATAAAGTAAAAATAAAAAAAACTGGGTCAACATGGAAGAGGCCTAAATGTCCCAATGCTTTGTATCATTCCCAACATGAAAGAAAAAAATTATGATACATAAAGGAATAATGGTAGAAATAGAAGAAGTTTATGATATATTTTTTCTCCTATATTAAAGCACCTACAAGGGTATTAAGGGTAATCCAAGTGAGAGCATAAAAATAAATATACAAGCATGAGGGAGCACTAACAAACACACACAACTAATCTAAAGATGAAGGTGCTACTCTAGTCCAACTCCACAAGTAGGTCATCCTACTCCTAATCTAGATCATCATATGGGGAGGGAAGATGAGCTTGTAGGGGACAAATAACTAGGGTAGTACTAGCTGACTCACCTACAACAAGAGATAAGGAAGAAGGTCCCTCAAGGTATTTATCATCAAAATCCTATGAGAATAGAGTCATTGATCTATCAAAGATCAAAGAAATCATTAGAATTCCCTCCAATGAGTTGAACATGCACTTTTCCAGAGTGGCATGTCACAACTAGACAAGATGAAGGAAAGACACTCAAGAGTCATTGTCGACCTCTGGAAGAGGGGTGGTGATAAACTCCAAGGAGGCTAACATTGCCTTCATCACAAGGATGGCGTAGGCTAGAGAAGAACATGACTCAGGAGATGAAGAAAACTTCTTCTGACCATCACTCGAAGTGAGGTCATTCTCCAACTTGCACTTCAACAAAGGATGTGGAATCCTCATAGCTAAAGTGGAAGTAGAAGAAGGAGAAAAACCTATGGGTGTGTCACCTTTATGAAAGGCATGTCGATGGGATACTAAAAAGGAGGAATGTTAGGAAGAGAAGTGAGAAGAGGTGGATCTATAGAGGGAGCAACAAAAAATTGCACTCATTTGGGGTGAGATTCATCAAGATCTATCGACGAAGCTAGAAGAAGAAAAGAGGTGATGAGAAATGAGGAAAAAAAAAAGCAAAGATAGGAGAAACAAAGATAGAAGTAACATAAGAGACAAAAGGTTCCTCTTCAATCTTCTATGCGCTAGCATGATCCTTAGCCAAAGCCTTTTTTCGTTGCTTACACTCATTCACAAGCCTATTATTACAACTATTGGCACTAGAGTATTTGGTGTGAGAAGAGGTCAAGGGCTCTTGATCTATTGGAGGAGAAACCTCCACAACCATTGTAGGTGTAAGGGTGGAATATTAAGGAGTAGTATGAGGAGGTATAGATATAGAGAGACAAGCATCTTGACAACTAGCTCCTTTCCTTTCTTTACCTTGGAATCAGGTGGAGGAATGGGTAGAAGTCATGGAGCCCAAGGCATAGGAATAACCCCATGAAATTTTTTCACCTTGCTATAAAGGGTGGGTAAGGGCACTATGGGTAAAATTGGAAGTTGAAACACCTAAGGCTTTGATTTCCACAATGTGGCCACTTTTACTTTTCTTGTTCTAGGAATAGTGGAAGGAATAGAAGGAACCACCAATGGTTGGCAAGAAGCAAAAGGTGTTGAAAAAGAAGGAACATAAGAAGAGATGGAAGGAGAAGGACCAAGGGAAAGAGCTTGCTTGTCCTTTCCCTTTGGAGGGGCAGAGGATGAAGTGAACTGCTATGCACAAAAGGAGCCCTTCAAAGAGATATTATAAGAAAATGGAGGGAAAACACTCTTTAGAATCAATCCCCCATTATTATACCTAAATTAATATTTATATAAGAGATTCCCTGTAAGAGGTAGGGGTCCAATTAGGGTGGGACAAAAGTGATTGAGTACCATTGCAGGGAAACTTAAAAAAATTGTGTAAAACCAAGGTGATTGCATTCATGGAGACCAGCCATGGAATGCCTAGTATCACTTTGAATAAGTCAAAATCAAGAATTACTACAAATGGGACTTCCAGTACTTTAGGTCCAACTAAGATTGATAGGGAAATAGAGCCAATAGGTACCACAAACAATCCATTGTACATGTAAAGTCTAGCTTGTGATTCAAAATAATTCTCCTTATGTAAATTGTTAATAAAAGAGTCCCCTTTGTAATAAGATTCACTTGGTTTGAAGGGTCATGATAGGGAGGCTGCAGGAATCAATTACACTGATTGGGATGCTATACGAAGCAATCATAGTTTCCTATGCTAGGCCTTGTCATAGAACTCCTTGGTGAAATTGTTATTCCACCTTAACCTATAGGAACTCTACCTTGTCTAAGTTCCCCTAGTTCTCCTTCCAACCTCACTATCTTGACAAAATTTGAATAACCAAACCAATCCTTGGTTCAATGCTTCATTCTCCTTTGGCCCTTAATCTACCCTAAAGACCAAATAAACTCAACCTTCTTCTAGGTTCTTGCAGGGGTTAGAAAAGGTTACAAAGACTTCAAAATGGCTTGTCTAGGGTTCTTAGACAACCACAAGTTTCTGTCTTACCGTCGCTTTCACAAGATGCTCTCCTAGAGTTTGAAAGACTAGTAGCCTTTGAGCCCCTATTAGGTCTCTGAACAGGGGTAAATTGCTTTTCCCTCCTAAACCAACCAAAAGACTTAGGTTCTTGAATTATGTGTTGTGTTTCCACTATCTAAACCCTCAATATTTCTATGGTTTTAGTCTTGCTCAGGCCGTGTGTTGTCTAAACACCAAAATTGGTCAAGCAGCTAGGTTTCTAAACTACTCAGAAACAGTTTTAGGACTGGTGAAAAGTTCTCCTCCAAAATAGATTGCTGGGCTCTCCTCCTTATCACCATACATGGCCAAGACCTTCCCCTAAATTCTCCAAAAATAATTTTTCAAAAATCTCTTCTCCCCTGCAAATTATCAACGCTGTCCTGTAGCCTTTCCTAGCCGGGTTCTTCACTGTCTCACCTAGGGCAAGGCTTTTCTTCCAACTCCTGCAACCAAAGAAAACCTAACACCTACCATATTTACAAGCATGGAACCTAGGAATATTTCTCAAAAGGCCATACAATTTGTATGGTGGGAAGGCGCCCTAGGACTCCATTATTAAAGACAACCTGCTATAGGACTGAAAATGACAGAAAAACAAAGTATTTACAACCAACCGATGGAAAAAATCTACCAAAGAAAAAGAATGGTACACTAAGCTTGTATATGACTACCACTACATTCTACCACAAAGAAACAGTAAGATTCAATTCATTTGAAGCTCAACAAGAATGCAAAGAACAGGAAAACTATCTTTTTGAACGTTGTTTCACCAGCTTCACAAAATGCCACTTCAAAACAAAACATCTAACCTCTTTCCAAGGTCGAGGCATGCCTTAAATAGGCTTCCAAATCAGTTTAGATGCTTTGGTCGGGCTTCTAGATGACCTAAAAACAACCTTTGTAAAACCCGCTGTGTTTTCAAACACCTTGCCAACATTGGAGAACTTAACATAATGATGTTGTAAAGTTATTGAGCCCTTGTCACCTTCTTTCCAAAAGTTCAAAAACACCCTAAGTACCTAAAATAATGGTCAACATGACCTTATGATAGCACCAAAAATTAAGAACTTCAAACAAAATTTCAACAATAGTCCTTTCCCAGGTGCTCCTGCACCATTCTCCCCCTCTCAGCACAAACAACTAAGGAATATTGGGAGAGATCAGAGATATGTCAATTCCTTGCTTCTTAAATTCTACTTCTTCTACCCAGGTAGCTTCAGATTCATGCTTATCCTTCCATTTGACAAGATGCTCCATGTACACCTTATGCCTTGTAGTCTTCTTCACTCTTGACTCCAAGATCTTCTCTACTTGTAGCTTGTCTAGAGTTGGTATGGACATGTTTCTGATGTCCTTGAAGACCTCCTTACTATCCTAATACAGGTCCTTGACTTTCCCTTTATACTTGATCAAATCAGCAACATTGAACACTGGTGAGATCCCTAGATCAGTAGGTAACTCCACCTTGTATGCATTCTTCCCATACTTGGCCAATACCTTGCAGGGATCCACTTTCTTCATTTGCAACTTGGTGGAAATTCCCTTCTGCAACCTTGACTTGTTAAGGTGGACCATAACATAGTCCCCTACTTGAAACTGCACATCTTTCTTTGATAGATCAACTTTCTCCTTCAACTTTTGGGTTGCTGCTATAACTATTTTCTTGACCTGCTCTTGGATCTCATTCATTGTCTGAGTGAAGTCCTCTGCATGTCCACTCCTATTCTCCATAGATCCAAGGTCTCTAAGTTCAAAAATTCCTCTTGGGTGCATTCCATACACAACCTCAAAAAGACTTTTCCCTATAGTTCTATTTACATTGTCATTATAAGAATATTCAGTTTGAGAAATTACCATATCCCAGGTCTATCCATATTCCTTGGTTAGACACCTTAGAAGATTTCCCAACACTCTGTTAACCACCTCTATTTGACCATCGGTCTGAGGATGGTAAGCTGATCTAAAAGACAAATTTGTACCCAATCTGCTCCATAGAGTCTTCCAAAAGTGACTCATGAACTTCACATCTTTGTCAGAAACAATACTTAGAGGTTGTCTATGGATCCTAACAAATTCCTTGAAGAAAAGATGAGCTATGTAGCTGGCATCATGAGTAGTTTTGCAAGGTATGAAGTGACTCATCTTACTAAATCTATCTACCACAACATAAATACTGTCAAAACCAGTCTTGGTCTTAGAGAGACCTACCACAAAATCCATGCTCACACACTCCCATGGTCTATTAGGAATGGGCAGGGGTTGATATAAACCAGTATTGCTAGCTCCTTCCTTAGCTTTCATGCATATAACACATTGTTCCACATATTTTCTGACATCTCTTGCTAACTTAGGCCAGTAATAAAATCTTTGAACTAGCTCTAAAATTTTATTAATACCAAAATTCCCACTAAGACTGCCATTATGCTTTTCTTGAATTAGATTTTCCCTCATTGACCCTCTTGGAACACATAACTGATTACCCTTAAATAACAGTCCATTTTGCAATGTATACTCAAAATATTGGCTATGAAAATGATTTTCAAAATTAGAGCATACCTTGTAGGCTTCTAAGAAGTCTTCATCTTCAGCATAGAGGTCTTTGAAACTTTCTAATCCAATGCTCTTCAGCTGTATCTCTTGCACTATCAACATTCTTCTGCTTAATGCATCTGCCACCTTGTTCATTTGCCCTTTCTTGTGCTTGATATTAAATGTGAATGCTTGGATGTATTCCATCCATTTCAAATGTCTATTACTCAACTTCTGTTTGATGTTGATATAGCCAAGGGCCTAGTTATCAGTAAAGACCACAAACTCTTTAGGTAATAGATAATGCCTCCACTTCCTAAGGGATTGCACTAAAGCATATAATTCTAGATCATAGGTAGAGTACTTTTTCTTGGCTTCATTGAGCTTTTCACTAAAGAAGGCTACAGGCCTACCTTCTTGACTAAGTACTCCTCCTACTGCTACTCCACTTGCATCACACTCAACTGTGAACAACTTGTCAAAACTAGGCAATAATAAAATTGGCTGAGTTGCCACTTCTTGTTTTAGTTTCTCAAACCTTTTATTAGCCTCTTGAGTCCACTTAAACTTTGTTTTTAGACCACCTTTGATAGTATCTAGGACTGGTGCACATATACCACTGAAATTCCTTATGAATTTTCTATAGAACTGAGCCAAACCATGAAAACTTCTTACCTCTATTGTTGTGGTTGGTGTGGGCTGCTGAGATGGCTTCCACCCTGCTTGGATCCATCTTCAACGTTCCTTGGGATACTACAAAGCCTAGATACACAAGCTCTTGCTTGAAGAACTCACACTTCTCAAGGTTGATTGCCAACTTCTCTTCTTGCAACCTTCTAAGAACCATCTCCACATGCTTCAAGTGTTCTTCTGATGTCTTACTGAAAATCAGTATGTCATCAAGGTAGACTACTACAAAAATTCCTGTGAAATCCTTAAGCACTTCATTCATTAGTCTCATGAATGTGCTAGGGGTATTTGAGAGGCCAAATGGCATCACTTTCCACTCATATAACCCATCATTTGTCTTAAAAGTTGTCTTCCACTCATCTCCATCCTTAATCTTGATCTGATGGTAGCCACTCTTGAGGTCCAACTTGGTGAAATACTATGCTCCTCCAAGGCAATCCATTAAGTCTTCTATTCTAGGAATAGGGAACCTATACCTAATGGTGATCCTATTGATTGCTCTAGAATCAGTACAAAGTCTCCACTTACCTCCTTTCTTTGTTGCTAATACCACTGGTACTGCACAAGGGCTGATGCTCTTTTGAATCAATCCTTGATCCAATAATTCTTGGACTTGCCTAGCCACCTCTTGGTTCTACTCAGGTGTAAGCTTGTATGCTGCTTTATTTGGCAATAAGGCTCCAGCAATGAAGTCAATTTGATGACTTATTTCTCTCTTTGGAGGTAAAGTTGCAGGTGTACCATTACTAACTATGCTCTTGTACTTATCAAGCAACTTTTGGACTGCTTCTGGTAAGACTGTCCTTTCAGCCTTTTCTTCCTCTTTGGACTGCATCATGATCACATATCCTTCATTTCCTTGGTGTAGGTCCTTAAGGAACTCCTTACCACTGCTCAACATGATGTTAGGCACCTTTGACTATCCTTCATCTTCTTTTGACAATGACTGCAGTTTGAAGGTTCTTCCATCCTTCTTGAATGAGATGGTGTTTTCTTTCCCATCATAAATGGCACTTCTGTCATATTGCCATGGTCCACCCAATAGTAGATGGCATGCATCCATGGGTAAAACATCACAAACCAACTTATCTTTATATCCTCCAATTGAAAATTCCATTGTTACTTGCTCATTAACCAGAACACTTTGCCCTTTGTTCAGCCATGTGACCTTGTAGGGGTTAGTATGAGGTGACTTCTCCAATTTCAGCTTAGTTACTACGTCCTCTATGATTATATTATCTGTTGAACCTGAATCCACAATGACTTTGCATACTTTCCCAAGTATCTTGCACCTTGCTCTAAAAAGAGCTCTTCTTTGCTTAGGTTCCTCTTTGACTGGCTACCTGATCAAAACTCTGTTAAACATCAGATTTTCTCCTACCTCAGATTCTATGTGACTGATTTCAGATGCCTTAGGACTCATAGTGTCCTCTTGTGCATAGGCCACTCTCTTTTCATTGCTAGAAGAGGATGCTTTCTCTGGGCACCTATAAGTAGGGTGACCTAGTTGGTTACAATGATAACACTTCATGTTTGTAAAGTAAGATTTCCTACCTGCTCCTCTTCCTCTATTTGAACCTCCTTGAGGTCCTCTTCCTCTATTGTATCCTCCTCTTGAGGATGCTTCACCTCCATGCTCAGTGAGCTTTGCCTCTCCTTGATTTCTTTGGTCACTGCCTCTTCCTTGGTAACCACCACGCTGTCCTCTTTGATCTCTGCCTTTGCCTCTACCCTTGGAAGACTGGTCTTGCTTCCTCTTGTTCCTTTCTTCAATCTTTATGGCCAACTGATAGCATTGGTGGACTGTCTTGGGACTTAGTAAAGCCATCTCCTCCTGAATGTTCCACTTCAAGCCATTAAGGTACCTAGCCACTTTTAGGCTCTAATCCTCTGCCACATTAGACCTCATACAAAGCTTTTGGAACTCTTCAGTATAGGTGTTTACATCTTGGTCTTTCTACCTTAGACTTTGCCTCTTCTTGTGCAACTGAATCTCATAGTCATCTAGCATGTAGGCTTCCTTCACCTTAGCAACCATTCCTTTCTAAGTTGATATGGGTTGTTTTCCTTCTTTCTCCCTTTCTATCTGAATGAACTTCCACCATGTCAAAGCTGATCCTCTCAATCTTGACCTAGCAACCTTCACCTTCTGAGCTTCAATGACTCCATCACACTCAAAGTGATTCTCCATGCCTTCTATCCAATCCATGACTAGGTCTAGTTCCATCTTTCCACTAAAAAGTGGTATGCCTTCAAGTGCTTTTCCACTCAAGGCTTTCAATGCCTTCGAGAAAGGCTCCTCCTATAAAACAGGATCAGGTTCAGGGGTCTTATCTTCCTCTGCAACCTCTTATTCCTTTGGTACCCTTCCTTCCAACTTCACATTATTCAATGCTTCCTCAAACTGCTCTATTCTTTCTTTCAATTGCCTATTTTCTTCCTCCTGACCTTCAACCATCTTCACCAATTGTGCATTTGTCACCATGGTGAAAGAATCACTTGATCAACTCTTTGATATATATCACTCTTTTCCCAAATCTTTTGCTTGCCTGATACTCAACCTCGCTAGGGGACGTACTGAGGAATCCAATCATAGATTCCTACACTAGGCCTTGTCATAGACTCTTGGTGTAATTTTGTTCCACCTAACCTATAGGAATCCTACCTTGTTTGCTACCCTGCCCTCCCCGGCCAACCCTCACTATCTTGACAAATTTTGAACAACCAAAACCAACTTTTGGTCCAATGCTTCACTTCCTTTGGCCATTAATCTACCCTAAAGGCCAAATAACCTCAACCTTCTTCTAGGTTCTTGTAGGGGTTTGAAAAGGTTACAAAGACTTCAGAATAGCTTGTCTAGGGTTCTTAGACAACCACAAGTTTCTATCTTACCATTGCTTTCACAAAATGCTCTCCTAGGGTTTGAACGGCTAGTAGCCTTGAGCCCCAATTAGGTCTCTGAACAGGGGTAAAAAAAATTTCTTTCTAAACCCACCAAGTAACCTGGTTCTTTGCTTAGGAACTATGTTTCACATGCCCTCACCTCCAAGATTCTTATGGTTTCAAACCTGCTCAGGCCGTACGCTGTCCAGACACCAAAATGGCAAGAAACTAGGGTTTCCAAGCTTCCTCACTGTTGTTTCAAACTGGCAAAGAGTTCTCCTACTAAATGAATTGGTAAACCCTCTTCTTGACCACCATGCATAGTTAAGACCTTCCCCTAAATTCTCCAAAAATAATTTCTCAAACATCTCTTCTCCCCTACAAGATATGCAACTTTTTCTCCAAGTCTGCCCTAACTGAGCCTACACTGGCTCACCTCGGGAAAAACTTTTCTAGTGCCTCCTGCACTGCCACAAAACCTAATAGCTACCATATTTAAAAGGAGGAAGCCTAGACACTATTTCCAAGAGGCCATACAATTTTTACGGTGGGAGAGTGCTCTAGGACTCCATTATTTCAAAACTGCCTGTTACAGGCCTGAAAATGAAAATGAAAAAAGTATGTACAAATAAAGATGTAAGAGATTAGTAAAAGAAAATTAATGGCACTCTAAGCATGTATAGTGTACACTCTACAATCTACAAACACAATAGCAGCAAATTCATTCCATTAAGGCACAATTTTGTTGCAAAGAACAGGAAACTGTCTTTTCCAACATTGTTTCCTTTAGCTTTGCAAAGTGACACTCTACCAAAATTCCTTCCAACCCTAACTCAAGGCCATGCCCTACCTTATATAGGCCAACAAAACAACTTAGACGCCTGGGTCGAGCCCATAGAAGACCTAAAGATGCACTTTATAAAACCCAATGTGTTTTCAAACACTTGGCAACTTTTGCCAACTTAGCACTCATATAATATTGTAAACTATTTAGCTAATTTGTCAACTTCTCTCTTTCCCAAAGTGATTTAAAAAAAAATCCTTTGGGCACTCCAAAGCTATGGTCAACATGACCTTATGATAGCACAACAAAATTTTATAACTTCAACCAAAAACTTCACAACCTTTGAACTTTGCTGTGTGCTCGGGTGACTAGTATAGTTGCAACGCAATAAAAAAGTTAATGTTATGTAGTTCATGTTGCTTTGCGCAAGGCATTGTTCACTGCTCCCATCTGCCCTACACTACTTTGTTTCATTTATGGCTTCCATTTCCGACACCAACCCTTGCATTGTTGTTTCTCATACCAGTCAGGCTATGAATACATACATATGTTTGTAAAACGAATGTCTATGTAGTTATCAAGAACATATTGTTGGATGGAATTCTTTGGGTTTACATTGTTAAACGTAGCTATCAGCGAGGATGGCAAGCTTGTGTAAAGGTGCAAGTACGTTCACCGGCTGTGGAATCTTTGTGAAGGTGCTTGTGTGTTATCTTGTGTTTTTAATGCAATAAAATAGTTAATGTTATGTAACGTACGTTTGTGGAACGAATGCTGATGCAACTACCGGGAACGTATTGCCCGATGTCATTCTGAGGGTTCATTGACTATTTTATTCCATTACAACCATAACCACAAACCAGAAGCCATAAATAAAAAAGCATCAGGATACCAAATCCATGCAAAACCATACACAGAAAATGAAAACCATAGATCAGACAACATATTTGAAACAATTAACAGTACCTTATAGCAATTCAAGATAGTTACAATCGAAAAAAACTACATAAGGTCAATGATATTTCTCCATTGCCAACATATCCACTAAATGCAAGAAATAAAGAAAGACCCATGGGAAATTAATATATATAAATATATGTATATATCTACATATATATACGTATATATATACACATATATAGGTATATATATACACATATATATACATGTTAAAGTATACCCAACATATCCTAAGGGAAAAAACAATAATCAACAATACCTAATGTAACAAAACATAGAATCAACAACATTAATTATTTTATTTTGTTCCAACCATAACCACAAAACAAAAGCCATAAATTTTATTCTAGTCAGGAATTTTTTCCTGTTGCCAACATATCCACTAAATGGAAGCCATCAAGAGGGACCCATGGAAAATTAATATATATATATATATATACATGTATATATCTACACATATATATGTATATACATACACATATATATACATATTAAAATATACCCAAGATAGCTCCTAAGGAAGAAAACAATAATCAACAATACCTAATGTAACGAAACATAGAATCAACAACATTAATTATTTTATTCTGTACCAACCATAACTAGAAAACGAAAGACATAAATCAAACAACATTGGTTTCAACATCCACCCAGATCCATAAAGCAACAATATAGCCCAGGCTATACAATAAGAATCAACCAAAACTCCATAACCTTAACAATTTTAATCTTACCTATATATATTGATATTAAAATATACAAAATATAGCCAAACACATAGAACAATAATCAATAATACCTAATGTAACCAAACATAGAATCAACAACATTAATTATTTTACTCTGTTGCAACCATAACCAGAATACGAAAGCCATAAATCAAACAACATTACTTTGAACAACCACCCACATGCAAAAAGCCACAATATAGCTGGAGCTATACAATAAGGATCGACCCAAACTCCATAACCTTAAAATTTTTAATGTTACATATATATATATTAATATTAAAATATACCCAATATAGCCTAAGGCAGAGAACAATAATCAATAATACCTAATGTAACCAAAGATAGAATCAACAAGATTAATTATTTTATTATGTTCCAATCATAACCATGAAATGAAAGCCATAAATCAAACAACATTACTCTCTACAACCACCCACATGTAGAAAGCCACAATATAGGACGAGCTATATAATAAAAATCGACAAAAAATCCATATCCTCTACAATTTTATTCCATTGCAAACATAGCCACAAAACACAAAGATTAAACAAAAACCCTATGAAAATTGACAGTAACAAACCCATACGAAAAAAACTCCTTTCTCAACACAATCTCCTCAGAAAATTGAAAAAATACAGCCTTCTCAACAACACCTTCTCCAAAATGAAACAATATAGCTTAAGAAACACAACTATAATCGACAATGTGCAATGGAAGCTAACACAAAGCAGATATTGTTTTGTGGTGAAGGTTGGAATGTAGTAAAATTATTAATGTTATGTACTCCAAGTTGTTTTGCATAAGGGATTGTTCACTGTTGTTGTCTGTGGTAGGCTATATTGTTCCAACCATAACCAGAATACGAAATCCATAAATCAAACAAAATTACTTTCAACAACCACCCACATGCAGAAAGCCACAATATAGCCCAAGCTATACAATAAGAATTGACCAAAACTCCATAACCTTAACAATTTTAATGTTACATATATATATATATATTGATATTTTGTTGTGTTGCAACTATAGACGCTAAATCGAAGCCACAAATGGAACAATATAGCCTAAGGTGGATATCAATGGAATGAATTGCATAACATTAAATTCTTTATTCTATTGTAACCATTGCCATACAATGCTGAAATTCATAGTTATTGATGGAAGTGTAGAGGAGGCCAACGAAATGTCATTAGCATTTATTGTTGTATGGTTTCCGTGTAGTGGTGATGATGCAAGTAACATCTGTTTTGAAGTCCTTAGAAAACAAAATGAAGGTCTATGCAGTTATCAATAATGTAATGTTCCCTGTCATTCTAAGGGTTTATATTGTTGTTGAAGGTAGCTATGAGTGCGAAGGAGAAGCTTCTGTGAAGGTACAACTGCATTGGACAACTGTGCAATTTATGTGAAGGTGGTTGAAGGTTATCTTGTGTTTTTTTGCATGAATTGATGGTTCCAAAAGGTGTGGGTTGTGATAATTCTATGGTGTTATTTTGTAGGTCATGGAGAAAGAACGAAGGAAAGAGGAAGCAAGTGGGAAGGGGTGTTATTGAAGGAAGCAGGAAGAGGTACATCTCAGCTGGGTTATTCTTGAAATAAATATTGTTTGATTGTGTCGATTGTTGTTGGAAACACTATATAGTTTTGTGGGTTTTGGCATGTCAGTGACTATTGGTTATATTGTTCCATTTATGGCTTTGGTTCTATGTCAATGGTTGAAAAATAGTTAATCTGTTGTGTTTTTGGTGAATCTTTAAATCGAGATTTATTGTGTTTTGTGGGTTTTCACATGTGGGTGAGTGTTGGCAATATTGTTTCATTTATGGCTTCCGTTTTGTGTGAATGGCTGGAAAATAGTTTATCTGCTATGTTTTTGGTAACTTTCCCCATCTGGGTCACCATTGAAACCGATATTGATTCATTTAGGGTTCGCATTCTCGTGGTGAAGGTTTTCAGTCAATATGTTACTGGGAGCTTTCTGTGTTTTGTGGGTTTTGTATGTGAGCGACTATTGGAAGCCATGTATGCAAGCCACTATTGGAAGCCATAATTTTGTGTGTGATGGTTTCAACCGAATGAAATAGTTAATGTTATATAGGTTGCGTTGTTCTATGGTATATTGTTGCATTTTTCATAGGGTTTTGTTGGAAAAAGAGTATATAGTTTGTTCGTAGCAATATCATTTGATTTATGGTTTGAATTTTGCATGGATTTGTCACTGTTATTTTTAGTGTTTTGCGTGTTTGGCCATCTGGGTGAGTGTGGATAACAATATCGTTTCCTTCACGTCTTTTGTTTTGTGCCAATGGTTGGAATGCAACAAAATAGTTAATGTTATGTACTACATCTTGTTTTGCATAAGGGATTGTTCACTGTTGTTGTCTGTGTTAGGCTATATTTTTCCAACCATAACTAGAATATGAAAACCATAAATGAAACAAAATTACTTTCAATAGCCACCCACATGTAGAAAGCCACAATATAGCCCAAGCTATACAATAAGAATAAACCAAAACTCCATAACCTTAACAATTTTAATGTTACATATATATATATTGATATTTTGTTGTGTTGCAACTATAGATGCTAAATGGAATCCACAAATGGAACAATACATCCTATGGTTGAGATCAAAAAAATTAATTGCATAACATTAACTTCTTTATTCCATTGTAACAATTGCCATACAATGCTGAAATTCATAGTTATAGACCTATGCAAAGGCTTTCATGTGAAAGGCTAGTCCATATATAGCTTATGTGTATACATAGGCTATATTGTTCCAACCATAACTAGATTACGAAAGGCATAAATCAAACAACATTTCTTTCAACAACCACCCACATGTAGAAAGCCACAATATAGCCCAAGCTATACAATAAGAATCAACCAAAACTCCATAGCCTTGACAATTTTAATGTTACATATATATTGATATTAAAATATACGGTTCGATATAGCCTAAGGCAGACAACAATAATCAATAATACCTAATGTAACCAAACATAGAATCAACAACATTAACTATTTTATTCTATTCCAACCATAAGTAGAAAATGAAAGCCATAAATCAAACAACATTACTTTCTACAGCCACCCACATGCAAAAAGCCACAATATAGGCTGAGGTATACAATAAGAATCGACAAAAACTCCATATCCTCTACAATTTAATTCTGTTCCAAACATATCCACAAAACACAAACATCAAACACAAACTGTACGAAACTTGACAGTAACAAAGCCATACAATAAACACTCCTTCCTGTTGACGATCCAAATTGCACAATCAACATGCAAATAGAATACTGCTACTCTATTTCTCTTGAAAGAGAAAGACAACACATGGATATCTTAGCTCCCAAGGTCTTTGTAGTTGGTTCTCAACTATGCTGATGTTGCTCAGTGGTCAATGTACCAGTAATATTCAAGGGGCTTGCTGGTGTTGAGCTTTTGGATTGTTATGAGATCAAACATAAACTTAGAACCTATTCTAACCAGGGTTTTTAAAGAAATATAAAAATATAGATCAGGGCTTTGAGACAGAAAAGAATGACACTTCATCCAAATTAACCAGACCTGTCACCTTCCAAGGAATTCCTAACTAAAACTGTAGAACAAAATTAACTTGTGACTAACACACAATTTCATTCATTCACAGTGCTGATTTCAACAACAAATTGCAAGTTACCATTTAAATAAAACATGAAAACCAAACTTCATTCCTTGAAAGCTTCTTAAATCAGATGACTAATAAAAGACAAACACCATTCTAGAACACAACATGAAGTAGATTAAGATCTAGTTGCTTCTACTGTCAGTGAGACAGATAAGTAACATTTACAAATCTGGCACAATCACCAGTGTACAGAAAATATGTGACTCCAAATTGATTCCATCTATACTAAGAAAACTGGAAAGATACATCTACTCTATTCTCCTCCTCCTAACTAACTCCTATCTAACTTTTCTAACCCTACAACTTCTAACCTTTACAAAGAGGCCAAAATGCCATATATAAAGAGCGTACCCAAAAAGAATGTCGGCCCCTATTTTAGGGTTTACAAAAATATCCACTTCAGAGGAGTCAGTGCTTAGATCTTTTGGGATAAAGTTGAGATCTGACACTGACCTGACCAGAAGACAACACACCAGACCTCAACTGACACGACAGATCCACAATGACATCCAGATTTCACGGCCGCAGTCCCTCACTTCCAAACTCAATGCCTCTATCGCCGCGGACATCTCGTTGGTGAAACCTTTCATTGAGCACATTTTCACATTGAAGGGAGAAAACATGCCGGCGCATCTTATCAGGTCTGCAAGACCTTTCGCTGAATCTCCATTAGTTACACCGGCTGTTTAAAATGATCGCAAAGACCATCGCTATCGCCAGGATATCATATCGAAGCCTTCGATTCTCCTCCTCGAAGCTCGCTCGCTTTGGCAAGACTCCTCGTGAAGTTGCCCGCATCTTACACCAAATCACACCGCTTCCGAGACACCTTGAGAAATATCATCATGCACACATCTGGATCCTACAAAACAAGGTCTCCTTTAGTCTTCTAAATCATAAAAATATCATCCTCGAACTTACCCATAATACCTCTCTCATTTTATTACTTTTTGCCAGTAAAGACTTACTTCCGATGGAGGTGGAACCAAGACTAGACCAAAAAATGACACCCTCATTGAAAACCGGTAGAGGTGGAACCAAGACCGAAACGGGAATACACTTCCCTTTTAAAACTGGCAGAGGTGGAACCAAATCGGGACCGGGATGAGAGACAAAATTGGAAGAATCCCGCCTAACTAGATTGGGACAAAAAGGACCTAGAACGACATCCCTCGCCTTTAAAACTGGCGGGGGTGGGTCCAAAAAAAAAATTGAAACCGGGACTGGAGTCGGGATGGGAACGAGCCATGGAAATAATCACAATTTCCTAGTTCATACCCCGTCCCAGCTCCGCATCCGCGAAGGAAACCAAAACACAAAGGACAGGAAACAAACGCTGGTGGGGTTGGAGCAAAAACCGATCCCAAGTGAAGCACAACAGGGGCGGGGGCGGAACCAAATAACAAAGTGGAAGTGGGATCGGGACAAAACCCGAACCAGAAACTTTTTCCAAGTTTCGGGTTTGGATTCCGTTCCAGCTCCGCCTCCAACACCATACAAAAAGATGCACAAGGTAAAAGAAACAAAAGAGGCAGAACCAGGACCGGGGAAGGAAAAGAAAACAAAACTTGGAAGGAATTCCAAGTTCGGTTTCCATTCCGGTTCTGAGTCCGCCAAAACAATAAGGGAAAATGCCTAAGGCTGAAAAAAGAAAACACCTAAGGCACAAGACTCATAACTAAAAGGGAAACGACCGAAAACAAAAGAAAGGAAAGGCGGAGTCAGGGTCAGGATGGAACCCGAATGAGAAAATTGGACAAAGTTCCACATTCCAATTCGGACCCAGACCCAAATCTGACAGAACAAAAGACAAAAACAAAGAAACGTCGGAACCAGAGCCAGGGACGGAACAAGACCAGAAATTGGATGTAACTCCAAGTCCAATATTGGTCTGGGTTCCACTTCCGACAAAACTTAAAAGAAAAATGCCTAAGGCAAAAAAACCAAAGGAAAAAGGGAAAGGAAAGAGGGGGGACCCATTTTGTTCTAGAATAAAATGTGGTGGCTATGCAAGTAATAACACTTCCTCAACACAATCTCCTCAAAAATTGAAAAAATACAGACTTTTCAGCAACACCTTCTCCAAAATGAAACAATATAACTCAAGCAAGACAACTATAATCGACAATGCCCAATGGAAGCTAACATAAAGTAGATAGAATTGACTATTTTATTCCATTGCAAGCATAACCATAAACTGGAAGCCATAAACCAAACAATATTGGTTTAAAGACCGACTCAGACGAAGAAACCCACAATACCCAAAAAATGATAGATAAGAACCCATGCAAAACCATAAACACAAAATGTGAACCTTAAACCAAACAATACTCATTTTCACAAACAATATTTAGCGGAAATCAACAACACCTTATGGAAAATCCAATAAAACAATATGCCAAACGTTTAACAATAATCAATAATACCTAATGTAACCAAACATAGAATCAACAACATTAACTATTTTATTCTGTTCCAACCATAAGTAGAAAATGAAAGCCATAAATCAAACAACATTACTTTCTAGAGCCACGCACATGCATAAAGCCACAATATAGGCCGAGCTATACAATAACAATCGACAAAAAATGTCATATCCTCTACAATTTAATTCTGTTCCAAACATAGCCACAAAACACAAACCCTACGAAACTTGATAGTAACACTTATACAAAATGCACTCCTTCCTCAACACAAAGACTTTTTAGCAACACCTTCTCCAAAATGAAACAATATAGCTCAAACAACACAACTATAATCGACAATGCCCAATGGAAGCTAACACAAAGTGGATAGAATTGACTATTTTATTCCATTGCAACCATAACCACAAACCAGAAGCCATAAACCAAACAATATTGGTTTAAAGACCGACCCAGGTGAAGAAACCCACAAAACAAAAAAAATGACAGATAAGAACCCATGCAATCAACATCACCTTATGGAAAATTCAATAAAATAATATGCCAAACATTTTTTTCCATATGCACCTCTTGCCAACTGTTTCAAACAAACCTCTTTCCACCAGCTTCCTCTAGGCTGCCTTGTCTCTCCAAGCCTCCAAACATATGGAGATAACAAAAAACATAAACAAAAACCCACAAAAAATCACAGTATCAAATGCATGCAAAACCATGCACACAAAACACAAACCATAAATCAGACAAGCTATTTGAAACAATTAACAATACCTTATGGAAAATCAAGCAATATAACCACCAATCACAAATCAAATAATATTGTCAAGGGTTTCTTCCACATGCACCTCTTCCCACTTGCTTCAAACACACATCTTCTTGCCAACTTTCCTGCACAAAAATAGGCAAAATATTATCACAACCGACACTTTTCTGTTGCATTTCTGACCATCCGACCTTGCAAAAAATACCAAATAACCTCCAACCACCTTCACAGAAGCTACACAAAGCTTAATCCAACTTGCACCTTCACAAAAGCTTACCCTTGTCACTCACAACTCTCATACCAGGTATAGAAATATAATGACACCAAACAATGCCTCATTAAAAATTTCCACAACATTCATTTTGTTCCCCGAGGTGTTAAAGGGCAGCTGTTATTATGACGATCCCTAGTACATGCAAATCATACAACAATTAATGTTGACGTGAACCAACGTTTAATTTTTGTAGCCTTCTCTATCCATGCAGCCCAACAAACACCACCCTATTCCCAAAGCAGCCAACAACTACCTCCGCCACCTTTTTTGCAGTTACCGAAAAGGCAAAAATCCGATAGGCTGACGAAAATTATGAGCAAAGTTAAAACCCAGCCTCCACCTTGTCCCCGATCGCCAAAAGCATTTCCCTGGTGCCAAAAAAGTTGAAAAATGGTACATCAAGGCTGACAAAAATTCTGAGCAAAGTTGACACAAATAGCCTATCGGCTAACAAACAAATTCATGGACTATTAATTCAAATAAATTTGTCTGCAATAAATACAATATATATAAAAGTGATTTTGAATTGCGATGTTAGCATGATAACAAAAATGAAGCCAATTTTTTTGACTTAGCACTAGGTGAAATAAGTTTGTGTTGAAAACTATCGATGGCGTGCATAACACCGTACATAATGACCCTAAAATAAAAGTTGCAACTGTTTCAATGCTAAACAAAACAACTCTACTATTTTAGGAACGTGCATACGGGAGGAAAGTGCTATATACCAGTGGAAAGAAAAATTGTTTACCGATCAAAAAATGTTGTATTAATTCGTGAGACAAGTTTTGTCTCAAAGTTCATTGTATATATAGCCTATCGGCTAATAATATATTTAGAGAGTTTTTAACCAATAGGTAGCTGGTTGGTATACACAACTTAAAATATTTTAAAAGTAAAGACAATGTATTTAATTGCAAGCAATAATGCAAATTGGGATTATCACGTCAACACACCATCCACTATGAGTGTCTTTGACATGATTTTTTTATCAAGTCCATTTTTGGCTCTTTCTATAGGGGAGAGGACTCAATACCTATTTGAGCATGTTTCAATAGTTATGATAGTAGTTATTTATATAATGCCCAATATTTTTATCAATATTGGATCAATAGTTGTGACTTTAAATTTGTTAGTGTTGATGATGACTACCCATAATTAAACAAAATGTATTCCTTTGATCTAAAAAACAACCAATCATGTGATTCCACATCATCACTCAATAAAACATGCTGTGAATCCACAAGTATTGGTCTCACTTTTTTTTGGGCCTTTTTGGACACCTTGACAAAAAGCATGCTAATGTGGCATCATATTTGATGGTGTGGCCTTGAAACCTTAGTTATAAGCAAGGGACTTGCCAAATAAGCTGCTGTAAAAAATATGGAGTGCTTTGAAATTTCCATGTAGGATAATTAAAAGGGCGAAGTTAGGGTGCTCAACTACTAGGTCCTCTCCCCTAATTGTATAGCTTTTAATGTTAGTCGATTAAAGAAACTTCTTTTAATGGGACCATTAAGAGAATGATAATTATGGTGATGCCTTTTTATGTCTTATCTTGGACGACTCCTCTGTGTTGTGCTTTTATCGAGCTTTATATTCTATGTCCATTGTTTAATATTGTTGATGTTTAATACTATTTATTCATTAAATCTTGTTTTGCAAATTCAATTTTCCTTATATATTGCACTTGAGTAGGCATCTCAAGCCTGAAACCATGTTTCAAATCCCAAGGCTGAAATATTAAGAGATCCAAAATATTTCATATATGAAAGTTTTTTCACAAGCTCTTACGTAATATTTGTAATGATTTTCAACCCAATAATTTATGGATGTGAGTAGTTTCCATTTACAATACAGCTTCATAGGTTGTGGTTACTCTCCCTACAAAATGACATGTTTAAGATATCATAACACACAAAAAGATATCATGTCCCATCCTCCATATGATGGCATGATGATAGTAGAGTAGACAGAGGGACATTTCAGCCTATGCCATTTCAAACAATACTCGCATGGCCTTGTACATCAAGAGTTTTATAAAATGGAAAGATTTTTTAAAATGACATATACATCAAGAGTTTTAGAAAATGTTGGGAGTTTTAAAAAATGATAATCGATAAAATTTTGCCAAAAGATCCTCTTATCATTTGCATAAATTTAGAAAAGACACATAGTGGGCAAGTAAACAACCCTACATGTTATTTTCTTGTGTGTGTGTTTTTCAAGGTTTTTAAAATTTATCATTTTTATGTTGACCCCATATGTTTGTAAGTAATATAAAAATTTAGCACAAATTAATAAAATTGTTACATTATGGTTTTTTTTTTGTGGTACAATGTGAATGATTCAATTTCCTTTCTACTTTATAATATCACAGTGTTTGTTTATGGTAATGGTGAAACTACTTTAAATTAATATTATTCATATTTTTACTAGCTTTGTATTGTTTATGCAAAGAAGAAACCTTGAGAAGAAATTTTCCTACCATGGCATTTATTTTAAAACTCTAAACAAGTTGACTAATTATTTTTATTTTTTGCATATACATATTTTGGTGTATTTTTTAGATGACCAATCCTACATTTAATAGGTATGTATAACGGTAAAAAATGTTTTCCAACTTGTCATTATGTCTTGGAACAATGGAGATAGTAAATAAAGAGGTTGTGAAAAAGAGGTTTTTTATTTTTGATGGGTTTTGCACGGTTATTCGAAACCCCAATTTGTATGGTTATTTCTATATAAGCATGCTGTTTATTTTTCAATGGATTTTCCATGGAGTTTTGAAAACCCTAGTGCACATAAAATTTTGTATAATTTTTTAAAATTCAACAGTATTTGATATTGTAGTATTTTCATAATAATTATTTTTGTGAAAAATGAATCTCCACTGCTCTACAAGCAATAATATTTGGGCACGTATTCTCTACAACTATACAAACTTATGGAAAATGTAAATAATTTTCAAAGTCATGTATGAAACTCTTCATGCTAATTTTTTATGTGTTTTTTGGGGTTTTTAAATTTTTCATTTTAGGTTGGCCCCATTTTTTTGTAGATGATATGGAAATTTAGCACAATTAATGAAACCATTATATTGGGGTTTTAGTTTTTTGTGATAGAATGAGAATGATTTAACTTCTTTTCTATTTTATAAGATCACAATCTTTGTTTATGGTAATGGTGAAATTTCTTTAATTTACAATATTCATAGTTTGTTCAACTTTGTGTTATGGTTATTGATTTCGTCTATTCCCTTCTTGCTATTTTCCTTTATGTTTGTTTTTCATGGTTTTTAAATGTTTTCTATTTTTAGATTGATCCCATATTTTTGTAGGCGATATGAAAAATTAGCAAAAATTAATGAAATTTCTAAATAAGGGTTTTGTTTTCTATGGTAGAATGTGAATGATTCAACTTCCTTTCTATTTTATAATATCATGGTCTTTGTTTATGACTACAATGAAACTACTTTAATTTACTATTATTCATAGTTTTCCCAACTCTATAAAAAATGATATTTAGGTGATGGGTGAGTAAAAATACAAACCAATTCTAGTATTTTTCTATTTTTTCACTTATTTAGGGTTTTAAAGTAAAATTGGACAAATATAGTATAGGATGCAAAACAAACAATGTTTTAAAACCTATAATTTCCCTTTAATCCAGAGCGACGTTCACGCATTACGCTCTCAACCGCCATCAACGTACCCCGCTTTGGCCTCTAACCGCGCTACGCTGCCCACGTGCCGCGGAGCTAGGGGCTAGAGGATTTACAAGGGGGATAAGGGTATTACGCCAAAAGTTGCGCGTAACAACCCTTTTGTGGGAAACTCAATTATGGGGGACCTATTGTGCTAAACTGAGTGACCTTCGGATTTTAAAGAAGCCAACTTCTTCTGTAATTGGGGTTTGGAAAGGGAAAAGGAAAAAAATATAAAAATAAAAGTCTAACCTAAGGTGATGCACCAAAATGTAGATAATAGGCATGATAAATCATAGATCTAGGGGCTCGATAACCAATTTGCGATGTCCCAGAAAGGCATAAACTAAAGATTAAAGTATAAAAAATTAATTCATTGACATAAAATAACTTTTCACACATATTTACTGACAAGAAGAGTCACATGACATGATCTAAGACAACAAACTTGCATTCAATTTATAGAAGTTCTGCAAATAAATCATTTAAACAATAGCAACACAGTCTAAAGTTAATCAAATATCATAAGAAGAGCAGAAAGGTCGAATGATTGGCATAGTTTGTGAGTCTTTTGCAATAATTAAATAACAATAACAAAGGCTTGGTGTCTTTTCTAAAGTCTATGTTCTTTCTACCAAAATCTTGGAACCCCTCCTCCAAAACAAAGAGGAGTATATATAGCTGAATGCTCCCATTGCCTTGGCGAGCAGTAACATAAAAGATTTGAGAATCCTTGGCAATCATGTAGAATCAAAGATTCCTCCCAGCCATTGCAACAGAAAAGATTCCAGCCAAAACATCCGTTCACTCCAAGCTTAGGTGCATCCTTTGTAAATGATGATAGTGATACCGACAAGGTCATGTAGACAAGTGTCATTACCCTACTAAAGTAGTTATGAAACACGATAGGGTGTCGTGGTCCTTGGCTCGCTCCATCCATCATTTAAAAGAAATTCCCACCTAATAGACACGTTGCGACATTGCATAGCCTGTGCTTATCCCTTTCTTTCGCTATTGAAAACTTATGCCAATGAGATGCGGGTAACCTACCTTATCCTTGGTACCAACTATGGGGCCTACTAAAATATGTGGCACGTGGCATGTTGACAGAGCCTAACTTAAAAGAAAAGGGAAGCAACATTCAATTGTGCATAGAGCGGATAGGTGGCAGTAAAACGGGGCAATTTTGAAATGTGAAGGGAAGAGATCCTCTAGGGAGCGCAAAGCAGACACGTGGCAGCACAATGCCATTTATCAAAAAGGGTTGAATGAATTTTTAATGCAATGTACGGGTTGATACTTGAACAAAATAAAGCACAAAGGGAGCTCGATGAATACTTATTCATAGCTTTTGGCGACTATCAAGGGTGTTTTTCTTGAGGAACGAAGAGCCCAAAATTTCTCTAGCTGCATACCAAAGTCTTATCCATTGGGCGACGACTTTAGAGCTTAGAGAGGGTGTCTTGCAGCGATAGCTAGCCAAATTTGGATGGCTTCGATATGTTACGCAGATTCTCTTGTACTCCGTTGAGATCAAGAATTTCTTTATAAGGTAGCTTCACTGGTAGACTGTCCTCGAACATGCATAGGAAGAGTAGCCGAGTGAATGAATCGATAAGCCCTTTGATATTTATTGTTGTGGGAGGCTGGCTGAAGTTTTGTAAGGTAGTTGTGTCTTGCCACTTTTCTTTAATTTTTGTGGCAAGCTACTCAGCAGTGGTCATAGATCCATCCTCAAGAAATGGGGAAGGCAGGCCTATCTCAGTTAGTTGGGAGAAACTTTCTCGTATGCTATCTAGAGTTGTGCCCAAAGTTTCTACGCATCCCTAGCTCTTTTTATGGTTGAGTGGAAATGGATGAACTTGTTCGCCATCTTGGTAGTGTCCTTTTGATCATTGATTCCTACTTTAGCTGGGTCTTCATCAAAGATTGAGTACAATTTGGTTAGCAGTCCCTGGGCCTCAAGGACCTTTTCCATGATGAATTGCAGGAACTCCTCTATAGTTCTATGAGCCTCCTGACTCAAACTTGTCACCTGAGACATGTACTCAAGTATTGGCTATAACATTAGGCAATAAGAGTTGACCTTCCCCCAGTATGAAGCGTACAACTATTGTGCCATTGGGATGAGATCCAGCTGGGAAATAGGAGCCTGGGGAGCATTCTCTAAAAGGGCAATCTCTGCATCCCTTGCATTGACATCCTGCATTAGCTTCATGATCCTCTTGTTTGAAAATTCCAATTGTTCTTAAACAAAAGTTAACTCTTTTGTCCAGCTCTCTTGTGCCTGGCTATGGTTTACTAGTTCTGTGTCAAGGGAAGACCTTTCCTCCTGAGGCTCCTCTTCTTTTTGGGCCTTGTGACCCTCAAATTTGCCATCCTTCTCCTATAGCTTTTGCTCATATTGAGTCTGCTACTGATGTAGCAACTCATCTTTTAGTATCATCCCATGCTCATATTCAATGTGCCACTGTTCAAGCTCCTCATTCCTCAACTGCAAATTCTTCTCTGCTAGAGTCAATTGGCTATGGTATTCTTGATTCCTAGCACACAACTCATTTATTACAGCGGGGTAGATGGATTGAACCTTTACAAGTTTCTCCTAAAGTATATTACTCTCTACCTCTACTATCAATTCTCTCTCTATCAAGCACACAACATCCTCTCCTAGGGATTTCTCCCTTTTTTCTAAGAAACTAGCTCTTTCTTTCAATGATTTTAGCTGCTCATCCATCTTCCTCAGTTGGTGGCTAGTTTCAATGAAATTGGAGGTAACCACTCGTTGCATTTCCACCATGAGCTCAACTTTATCTTGCAGACAAGTTACCTTTATGTCAAGCCCCACAACATACAAATCATAATCTTCTGGATGCATCTCCCCTTATTACTTTTCCATAGTTGGGTACATGGTTGCAAATTTCAGCATTTGTTGAGTCTCATCATAGATAGTATGCATCTTCGGTTCCCCTAGCTTATGATCATCCTTGGATTTTCACTTTTGAATTATATTGGTGTGCACCTCCTTTGTAGCATCCTTTTGTGCAATAGAATGGGCTAGCAACGAGACTAGCTCGCTTGCAAAAGGAGTGCTAGGAGATAGGGCATATGGATAGGTAATTTTAATAGGCACGAACAATTTCTTATTCTGGAGAGTGATGGTCTATGGGGAGAAATGTGACACATGCCAAAACTTAGTTTGCAAACCATTATAAGGGCTTGTCATTTTCCAAGGTTCCATTGGTGAATCGGCGGGAGGACTCATGAGTTGTAGTGGCAAGGGAGTAGTCATTGTAGAGTTTGCTTGTTGTGAGAAAAAGGGAGGATCCACGATGATAGTAGAAATAGGAGTGCCAATGGTGGGTAAGCCTTCAGAAAGTAAGGAAAGAATGGAATACATGATGGTGGCTGATGTAAGAGTTTGCAGAGGAGTAAAGGTGAATGGATTTGCCTGTGTGGACTCGGAGAAACCTCTCGCAATCATTGTATCAAAGGTGGGAAAAGAAGCGCCAACACTCATGGTGGGGGGTGCTGCGGAGATAGTGGAGGATACCAAAGATTGAGAGACAAGAAAAGAAGGAGTGAATGTTACTTGTTGACTGTTCGATGGTGGCTCTTGGTTGGCTGCGAGAACTTGGCTTGCAGTGGGTTCTTGTGAACCTTCTTTGATAATAGTTTCTATGCGCTATCGATTTGTGAGTAGGGTTTCTACAACCTCGTAAGTCTCTACCAATTGTTGCTGTAACACTCTTGTTGATTTAGTGGCCCAAGTGAGTGACTGGGAGGCCCTCAAAACATTGAATCGCACATTTGAAACTGTGTAGGAGGGCTGCCCTGTAAAACTCTCCTCTTGCTAAGCGGAGGACATTGGGGTCCTCGCTTCTTCTTCTCCTTGTTCGGATTCATCTCCCGGGCTGTCGCTCCCTCCAGCACTTGAGTTGGAGGTTGCATGTCCATCATCCCCCCATTTTTCAAACTATTCATTAACTTTCAAGCTCTCATAAGGGGCTTCAAGCTGTTTTGTTTCCTAGCTATATATCTAGAAGGCTCTCATTTTTTCTAGAGTCCATTTCTTCGTATGCTGTAACTTGTTGTACATGGTGTTCCCCATATTGACATTCTCATTAGCCTCCGCCACAATGAAGT